>CM053791.1:780024788-781224788 GCA_028749045.1 Cupressus sempervirens | reverse complement strand
GTTGAGGCTAGTTGGACAATGATTTGTGTGGTCTTTTCCCTAAATTTATTTGGACAATGGGTCCTTTTTCCTTCTACAACACCTAACATGGTTGGCATAACTTTTAATAGGGTTGGAATCTCCTCACAGGGATTCAAAGTCTCTTAATAGGGATTGATATGTATTGAATTTATTTCATTGGCTCCTAACAAAGTCCATTCTCCTACAATGAACTTATATATTAGTACTTTATTTTGCGGGTATCATCCCCACTAGGGTTTTCCCTAGTTAACATTTATGGTGTTATTGTGTATGTATATCTTCTTATGGTTGTTATTTATATTGACCACATGTTTAAGGTTTAATAAGGTTAATAAAAGTTGTATTGTCTGACAACCGATTCACCCCCCCAGTTATTTTGGTGGACTTTACTTTATAATAATTGGTATTGAAGGATTAGGTCCTTGAAGGAAAAGATTAACAACTTAAGCAGATCAATGAAAGATCATTTCAAAAAAGAAAGTCTTAAGTTTTATGGAGTTAACTATGATAGTAGGAAAAAGAAAATAAAGATACATTTTCTATCTATGGGTCCAAGATATTGGTGGATCACTAAGAGAGGGAAGACCATAGTTGAAGAAAGAAAATTTGAAGAGTG
Source organism: Cupressus sempervirens (assembly GCA_028749045.1). NCBI lineage: Eukaryota > Viridiplantae > Streptophyta > Pinopsida > Cupressales > Cupressaceae > Cupressus > Cupressus sempervirens. The sequence continues at coordinate 781,224,151 of CM053791.1, read as the reverse complement.
CATTGAAGCTAGAGGATATTTATTCTATTAGAAGTAGTAGATCACCAATATAATTGGGGGGGGGGGGGGGGAGGGTGAATTAGTTATATATCAATCTTAAACAATTCTTAATTAATTAACCAAAGTAAACAACAATCACAAAGAAATGTGCATGCACAAATACACCAGATATGTTGACTAGGTAAACCCTTGATCAGACAGAAAGCCTTGGTGGGAATGATGCCCACAAAATTAATGTACTAATTTGAACATTCATTGTTAGAGGATGGACCCTATTAGGAGTTATAGATTATAGTTGAACCCACTGTCCAAACAACTTCAGGATCACATCAATGAACCCACTATCCAATTGATCTTAGTACTATTCCTTTCAGAATAATAGAAATGTGACAATCTTTCACTTCTTTCTCTATCTAGTACATCAAACTTCTTCACCTTCAGATCATGTAATTAGATCTAGAACTCTATATCCATCAACAGTATCCCTTAAGGTCACTTACACACATTAGTAGATAACTCTACTCTTCTACTTTGTAATTCACAAGTCTCCTCTACTTCTCAATCTCAATGATGGTGTCTAAAACTCATACAACATCTTTCCTTCATACTACACTCAATATTAATTCCTTGAGTTAGCTCCATACTTTACCATATGTTAATTAAATAAAATACATATTTAATTAATGCTATTAGCTCACAGTTATACCCAAACTTTCACACGTGTGACTTCTATACTTATGCACTAGCTGACATCATCAGTAGTCAGTGTGCTACCTCTAGTTAACTGCACAACCCTTAATTCCAAATACAATGCTCTATATTGGTCATATAATATAAACTATATTTCCACTACTCTATTTTCCTGCAGTTCTTTGTAAATTATCAATATCTTTAGTATGATGTTGATTTAGGTTCTGCACACTTTCCCACATGTCAAATATATATTGTAGTATATGTTGGTAATAGCACACAAGTAGATGTGTAATGTAGTGTCCTTAATACACAAATCTCAATCAACTACTCTGTCAGTCTTATACAAACTTATTGCTATTTTTTCATCAATGACAAACAATGTTCTACAATGCTCCCCCATAGCATCAGCATTCATGCTAACAATCTCCCCCTTTGGCATTCATGTAGCATAGATGAAAAAATATAGTTCCAAGAATACCAAGCCTTAATTGCAACACTCCTCCCCCATAGTAAAAACTTTCTCTAATGTTTTTCATGTCATTCTCTCCCCCATTGACATCAATGTCAAAGATACTACATGAAAGGTTTAATTACTTAAGCATACAACAATCTATTAGCATGACTACAAGCCAGTCTATTGCTTTTACAACTTTTGCTTATAATTATATAAACAACACGTGTCTAAAGACATTGTTGTATAAAAATTATTAATCACTAAGAGTCCTTGCTAACTTTGTTCATCACAAATACTCCCCCATTGAGGAAGCATTAGCGTTCAACATAGTCTAATAATGGTGTTATGTACCCTGTATTGATGCACTTTTGCATCTTCTACTCTGAGCTAGGTAGGGGTATAACCCCAAGCATACCTCTTAGGTACTCAAAGGTATCCTTTGGTAAGGCCTTTGTGAAAATGTTTGCAATCATTTCCTTATTATTGATGTACTCCAATCTGATTTCTTTCCCTACAACATTTTCTTTTAACACATGATACTTTATTGCTATGTGCTTAGTTTTGGGATGCAAAACATGGTTCCTAGACATGTTAACAGTACTTGTGTTATCACAATAAATGATAACAGGTTCCATGAATGTAATTCCAATATCCTTCATCATCTACTTAATCCATATGACTTGATTATAGTTGTTTGCTACTGAAACATATTCTCCCTCTGTAGTACTTTGTGAGGTACAATCTTGCTTCTTGTTGAGCCAAGAAACTAGTGTTCCTCCAAGGAAAAATGCTACTCCACTAGTGCTTTTTCTGTCATTCCTATCTCTAGACCAATCAACATTTGTGTAAGTACAAAGAGTAAGATCATTGCTTCTATTATACCAAATGCCATAATTTGATGTTCCTTTCAAATACCTAAATATCCTTTTTACTATTGCATAGTGAAATTCTTTGGGATTAGCTTGAAATCTTGCCACAATTCCTACTATATTTACTATATTTAGTGTACTATGAGTCAGATACTACAATCCTCCAATCTAGATATGTACTTCTTTTGTTTAACAATAGGCATCTCATCTTTGCTTGATAACTTATGACTAGTTACCATAGGAGTTCCAATAGGTTTATAGTTTTCTAGACCAAATCTTTCAAATACTTGGTCTGAGAGATGAAAATACCTTCTTTGTTCTAAAAAATCTCTAGTCCCAAGAAAAATTTCATTTCTCCTATCATACTCATCTCAAACTCATTCTTCATGTCTTCTCAAAATTTGTTACTGGCTTCATCATTTCCAACAAAAATGATGTCATCAACAAATACAATGATTATTAGCAAACCATCTTCTATTTTCTTCAAGTACATGTTACTATTTGCTATTCCTTTAGCAAATCCAAGCTTTGCTAAGTATTTGTCCAACCTTGCATACCAGGTTCTTGGTGCTTGTTTTAATCTATACAATGCTTTCTTTAGTCTGAAAACCATGTCCTTCTCTTTTGTTAAAGGAAAACCCTCTAGTTGTTCAATGTAAACTTCTTCTTCAAGCTCTCCATTCAAGAATGTTGAATTAATAGCCATTTGATATACTTTAAAATTCTTGTTTTCCACATATTCCAAGAACATTCTAACTACTTCCATTCTTGCTATAGGTGCATATGTCTCTTCATAGTCAATTCCTTCTTTCTAAGAGTAACCTTTGCATACAAGTCTTGCTTTTTTCTTATTACTTCTCTCTGTTCATTCATTTTATTTTTGAATACCCATTTTGTGCCAATAACATTTTTGTCTTTAGGTCTGGGAACTAATTCCCATGTGTCATTTTTAATTATTTGTTGGATTTCTTCCTCTATTTCTCTTATCCAATGATGATCTTTGATTTCTTCATCTATGCTTCTTAGTTCTACTTGAGATATCAAACATAGTTCTTCATTAATTATGCTCCTTGTCATTACTCCTTTTTACTTATTTCCTATTATCTAATCAGCAGGATGATTTCTTATCAAATTCTTATTTGGGGTAGGAGTTGCTACTTCAACTTTTATTTCTAGCATTGCACTCTATTCTTCTCTCACATCTTCAACTTACACATTATTCTGCAAGTCATTGTTAGTCATATTAGTCATTCCAAAGTAATCATTTCCATCAGAGTTATAATCCACTATCTTTTCCTTAGTGCCAAATTTTTCATCAATTTTAACATTTGTGCACTCTACTATAGTTTTTTTTCTATAGTTGAAAAATTTGTAGGCTTTACTTTTTAATGAGTGGCCAAGAAACATACCTTCATCAGTCCTTGAATCAAACATACCAATATCATCATCTCTTTTGATGTAAATTTGCTTCCAAATATCCTAAAATATTTGACTGATGGTGAGTGACCAAACCATAGCTCATAGGGTGTTTTGTTGATACCTTTTCTTATCTGCACTTTGTTCAGTGTGTATACTGTTGATTGCTTCTCTCCAAAAGGTTTTTGGTACATCATTTTCAAATAACATGTCTTGCTACTTCAACAATTGACTTGTTTCTTCTTTTAGCAATCCCATTCTACTTAGGTATATGGGTTGAGGATAGTTGTCTCCTGATACCATGCTCTTCACAATAGATATTAAATTCTCTAGAGGTGAATTCTCCTCCTCTATTTGATCTTAAGCTCTTAATTTTAACTCCAAATTCATTCTCAACTTTGTTCTTAAATATCTTGAATTTCTCAAATGATTCTAATTTTTCTTTAAGAAAAGCTACCCACATCATTCTAGTGAAATCATCAACAAGAATCATAAAGTACCTTTCTTTATAAAATCCTTTTGTTCTTGTAGGACCACTCAGATCTGTATGAACCAATTCTAGATTTTGTGTAGTACAAAACTACTTGCTAGGAAATGAGACTCTCTTTTGCTTAGCCAAGATACATTCCTTACAAATAGTGTTAGTGAGCCTAGTGATCTTGGGTAAATCTCTCAGAACAATTGTATTATTGGCCTTCACAATTATCAAAGTTAATGTGACAAAATCTTCTGTGCCATAACCAATTTTTGTCAATCTTTGCTAGTAAACATGTTATTTTAGTGGAGTTTAACTAAAATGCATTACCTCTAGTTTTTGTGCCTATACCAAGTAGTTTTCCTTCCTTGTTCTTGATGGTGCATGTGTTATTACCAAACTACAATAGATAACCCTTGTCCATGAGCTGTCCAACACTTAATAGGTTATGCTTCAGTCTATCAACAAAGTAAACATCATTAGAATATGTTTTACCATCAAGTGTGATAGATCCAATTCTCTTAATGTGATAGGATACATTGTTCCCTACTCTAACAATTCCTCCATCATGGCTTTTGAATTTGACAAATTTTCTCATATCACCAGTCATGTGATGCGAACAACCACAATCAATGATCCAAGATTTCTTTTCAACATATGAGATCAACACACTTTCTTCTCTGATTTCTTTGTCAAGATCACCCTCCTTTATAGCCACAAATCCTAATTCATATTCACTCATGTTTTGAGTAGAATCTTCCTCTTCTTCTTTATTAGCATATAAACAGTTTCTAGGTCTTCTAGACTTGAATCTTCCTTTATGATTTCTTTCTCTTTTAGCACACTTAGATGCATAATGACCATATTCATTACATGTCCAACATTCAAAGATATTCTTTGGTGAAGTTAGTGGTGCAAGGTAACATTACTTGAATCATCTATGTTATTATTTTGAAGGGTGTTGTTAGAATTTTCAAGATCTTCCATGTTACTTAATCATTAGATTTCTTTACATCAAGAGATGTGAATCTTTCAAAATCTCAGATATTCTACCAACATAACTTCTTATAGATTTATCTTCCATCATTATAGCATCTTGGAATGCATAATACAAATTTTGTAATCTAACCCTCTTTGCATGTGTATCACCTTCATAATTGTAGACACCAAAATTTGTCCAAAACCCATTTCCTAACCAATTAAATAAATATTTAATATTTATTTAATTCCCCTACCTTAATTAAATAAAGTTGCATTTATTTAATTACATTTGCCTTACCTTGATTTAAATAAACTAAAGTTTATTTAAATCTTAACCTATTCCCCTTGCATCTAACCCCTTTCACTTTAATTGTGTCATTTACTTAATTAATTTCATCCTAATCCCACTAGGAATTAAATATTACATTTAATCCTATTTGAGCACATGGCTCCTACATTTAACCCTCACCTAACCTCACTAGCCTACCTAACCCATCTTGCTAAACCTACCCACTTCCTAATCATGCTCTCTTTTCCTAATCATCCTAGCTAATCACCTCTTGATCCTAAGTGTGTTCTCACACATGTGTGAGGAATCCTCACACATGTGTGAGAGATGTTCACACTTTCCTAACCCCTCATATCTTGCATGCCCCTTGCACACTTGTCCTCTTGCATGAGAATCAAGTTGTCTCACACATGTGTGAGAAGCCATGCTTCTCACACCTCATTGATCATGTCACCATCAAAGGTTGCTCACACATGTGTGAGCATATTGCCCCCTTTGAATGGTCAAAACCCTAATCCATGTGGAGTCTACTTGGCCTCCACATCATTGACACCTCATTGATCCTGAGAGATCCTAGCCATCCATCTTGCATTCAATCTTAGCCATCCATTGCATCCATTTTCCTATAAAAGGAGAGCCCTCTCCTCATTTTTCAAGGAATCTACTATCTACCTCATTGTTATGATACTGGACTTGTGAGCAACCACATCCCACAACAATGTGAAATCATCAATCACTTGATGGTTTCATGAGGTTTGCATAGTGGTATTTTGATAGTTTATACACTTTTTTGTTTCATGTTGTTCATTTACATGTTTATCTTCCATATTTTGAGGTTTTGCATGATAATGTAGGAATGTGCATTAGTTGCTTAATGTTATTTCCTTTAGTTACATTTTTATGCAACACAATAATTAGCCTCTAAAGTTTTCTAAATTTCATGAGATGTTTTAATTTGTTTTACTTGACTATACTCACTTTTAGGTAACACTGACAATATTTCTTCCATTGCCCTTATGTTGCACATAAACACTTCTGTTTGTTCCTTGATGCAAGTTTCAAGATTATCTTCTTCTACAATGTTCTTAGATGTCTTGGTTACAAGCCAATTTCTTGGACCCATTTACAAGAGATGAGTCTTCATTTTATCCTTCTAGCTATTGTAGTTTATGCCATCAAATCTAGGACTTTCCTTCCTAAATAAATTCACCATGGATCTCCCAAACTTGTTAAACTTCCCTTCAAGGACTTGATGTTCTGATACCAATTGTTAGAGGTAGTAGATGACCAGTATAATTGAGAGAGGGGGAGGTGAGTTAGTTATATATCAATCTTAAACAATTCTTAATTAATTAACCAAAGTAAACAATAATCACAAATAAATGTGCATTCACAAATACACCAAATATGTTGACTAGGGAAACCCTTGATCAAAGGGAAAACACTAGTGGGAATGATGCCCACAAAATTAATCTACTAATTTAAATATTCCTTGTTAGAGGATGGACCCTATTAGGAGTCTATTACAATACTTAGTAAAAGATTCCTTGTTAGAAGACTTTGAATCCCTATTAGGAGATTCTAACCCTGTTAAGAGTTGTGGAAGGTATCTAAACCCACTATCCAAATAGCTTTAGGATCAGATCAACGAACCCATTATCTAATTGATCTTAGTACTATTCCTTGTAGAATAATAGATATGTGAAAATCTTTCGCTTCTTTCTCTATCCAGTATGTCAGACTTCTTCACCTTTAAATCATGCAATTGGATCTGGAAATCTATATCCATCAATAGTAACCCTTAAGATCACTTACATGCATTAGCAAATTACTCTGCTCCTCTACTTCATAATTCATAAGTCTCCTCTACTTCTTGATCTCAATGATGGTGTCTAAAACTTAGAAAACATCTTTCCTTTATACCACACTCAATATTAGTTCCTTGAGTCGGCTCCATACTTTACCATATATTAATTAAATAAAATACATATTTAATTAATTTTATTGGCTCACACTTATACCCAAACTTTCACACATGCAACTTTTTTACATGTGCACTTATTGACATCATCAGTAGTTAGTGTGTTACCTCTAGTTAACTGCACAACTTTGAATTCCAAATACAATGCTCTATATTGGTCATACAATAGAAATTGTTTTTCCACTACTCTTTTTTCCTATGATTCTCTATAAATTATCAATATCTTCTATACAATGTTGATTCGGGTTCTGTGCACTTTCCCACATGTCAAATACATATTGTAGTATATGCTGGTAACTGCACATAAGTAGATGCATAATGTAGTGTCCTTAATACACAAATCTTAGTAAGCTACTTTTTCAGTCTTATACAAACTTATTGCTATGTTTTCATCAATGGAAAACAATGTTTTTCAATGCTCGCCCATAGCATCAACATCCATGCTAACATATGCATGTGTAAGATGCTTGCTAGAGAAGCACTTTTGTTAGCTCTTCCTAAAAATGAGTACAATCAGCCAAAAATTTTAAGGTTATCTAGTGAGATTTGGAAATGTTTGGAATCTATTTTTGAAGGTGATAAACATGTTCAAAGGGTTAGATTACAAAATTGGATATGTCTATTTCAAGAAGCTAAAATGATGGACGATGAATATTTAAGAAGTTATATTGGAAGAATATTAGAAATCATTGTAGTAATCAAGGCTTGTGAAAGAACTAAAGAAGAAGGTGAAATCATATGGAAAATCTTGAAAACTTTGATATCACCATTCAAGAAAATAATGCAAATGATTGAGCAAGTGATACTTTGTATAGATAAGTTCTCTAGAGAGACTCTTCTTGGAAGATTGAAAGCAATAGATATATGTTTGAAATAAGCTAGAGACTTTGTTAGACTATCTTTATTGCACTAAATATTCAACCTAATATATTAAGGAGTGCAAGCACAAGTGGAGATTATGCTAGCAATATTAGGTCAAGATCTAAAGAAGATAGACAGATTAAAGAAAGAATTTTTTTTCTTATGAGAAGAGAACCAGATGGTAAGAAAATCTTTAAATATTTGACTTCTAATGAGTTTTGTCATTATGTTTTTAAATTTCCTAAAAGAGTAAAGAAGTACAAAAATAATGTCAAGACTAAAAAACCTAGAGAATATTTGTATGAAAATGATGATGATAAATTAGATGAAAGAGTTCTTAGTGAAAGTGATGATGAGTTAGGATTTGTTGCTATAGAAGAAGAAAATCCTTAAAAAAGAATTTAGAGAGGTAAAAGATATAGTGTCACAAGTTGAGAAGAAATCTGATTGGATCATAGAAAGTGGTTGTTCACATCATATGACTAGTGATATGAATAAATTTGTTAAGTTCAATAGTTGTGATGGAGGAATTGTTAGAGTTTGAACAATGTGGCTTGTCATATTAAGGGAATATGATCTATTAATCTTTATAATAATACTAACACAAATGATGTTTATTTTGTTGATGGACTTGTTGAAATAAAAATTTGCACCCTTGCCTAAAGTTTTGACCTAAAGGAAACCTCATGTAACATGGAAACGATCTCAAAAGTATGGGACTTTGCAACTAGAGATTGAGTCTCTGGAGAAGGCTGACTTCCTTACTTTCAAGGTGCACCTAACTACTCTTGAGAGGGAAAGGGAGAAGAAATGTATGAAAGAAAACTACCTATTCTAATCTAAAGGGGTGATGCACAAAATAGTGTTGTTCAATCTTATCTCTATCCAGGGAAGCACAATTCATCAATATAGTCCTTAGCTATATAGGTTCTATCTTAACTTTGACTCAACAATCATACACAAATAAAAAATCAATGAGATGGTATGAGGAAGAAACTTCACTCTATATCATTCAGAGATAAAAATGGACACAACATATAACTGAACAATGAAAGAAATACATCAATATAAGGCAAGAAAGTGTTGCACCATATATTAATGATAGAAGGAGATACAATTGAGAATTATATTCAGTCATGGGAAAAAGGAAATTATAGTAGAAGAGTATAGAATACAAATGCTATAGAATCAAAGAAAAGACTAACCCTTGGAGGGTTTAGAAAACTTTCTTTTATAGTTCAAGAATAACTGAGAAACTATTGCCTTAAGCCAAATCTTAACTATTGACTTCAAGGCACAGAGAAAAATTACTGCAGATCTTAAGGAAGATTTGATTAGGTGCATGTCTATATGTAGTAAATCTAGTCTTTATGTATACATCTAACTTGGAATATACAAGAGTGACAACCATGATCATTCTAATTGGGTAGATGGATAAGAAAGTAGTGGGAGGAAGAAACTGCATTTAGTAGGCATGAGGAACACTCAAAAAATGGTCATAAGCAATCAAGGACTTTCTTACCATTACGGAAGTGCTTAATGTTGTGTCTACAACTATGCCAAGTTGGAAAAATCATCGGGTCAAAAGGAGACAACCATATAACTTTCCACATGGACCAATGTCCTTTAAGTGTTTTGCCACCTCTCTAGCTTTCTATCTTATGTTGACCCTACATCTTCATATCTATTTGTAGCTTCATCACCTAATTTTATTATTAATTGTATGACCCTATGAAGCTACAACCATCTTCATTTCATGTTTGATCATTGCATCACAACATGCTTCCTCTTTATCTCCCTAATTATTGCAACCTTGCATCATCATATATGTTTACAACTTTGTGCAATTAGCTCTTTGCACCATCACCATAGTTTTGACTTAACAACTTTCTAACCATGCGATGACACAAAAATAATTATTATGTCCCTTGTCACCCCTTCATATCTTATCCTTTGGCTAGCATAAAATTTCTATGACCTCACGATTGATATTATCTTTACTGCATGTGTTGCCCTTCACATAGTTGTGCCTTAAACATGAACTGCAGCCTAGACACCTGCAATATTGTGAACATTGCCCCTTAACCATAATCACCTCATTGCAACCTTGACCTAGGGTAGACATTAACTCTATGTGAACTTGCGAACAAAGAAGAAACATAGCTTCACAACATAAAATCTAGTTAAGTCTTAATTGTGTGTGACATTGCAAATTATTGGATTTGATTGGGCTATTGACTTTTTCATGGTCACAACTTAAACTTTTGAAGCTCATCGATAGAGACAAATCGATTCAACTAATTTGATTTTATTCAATTTAGTATCTCCTTCAAAACTAACCCTTGTGACAATCTGATGTGGAGAACTACTATTAAATTGGTCCACCATGACACATGGCTTTAACTCTAATCCCAACTTTTAACCCTCTGAACATGCGCATAATAGGATTTTCCCACTTTGTAGCTCCAACCATGCTTTGTATCAAGCCACCTACAACTATACAAAAAGGGAAAGGCTAAAACATTACCATTTGAAATGTTAATCTAGAAGTTAGCCCCACAAATGAGCGATCAACACAATCATTTCATTGTAGCTCAAACTCTGGCTAACCCTTAACCTTCTGTGATAGTGTGATAACACATGAATCCTAGCTATTGGAGTTAAAATTCACATGGTCACATCTTAAGACTACCTGAACTTGAAGTTAATTGTAATGATGTGACTGGTTGTGAATTTGACTACATTGCACTATCATGAATTACTTGATGGTTAAACATTGACTGCTTGTGACTAAACAAAGAGGGCTAATCACATCATCACAACTTGAATCTGTATATGATGAAAGTCTTAAAAGACTTAGGGCTAAAAAGGGAAAGTCAAAGCCTCTTTTCATATCCTCATTGACCTGTATGGAAAAATAAAAGTTCAACATATGTAAACCATGGTTGTCACCCTAGAAACTAGATCTTGGAAGGAGGGGGAAAAAATGGTGAACATTTATGGTGACTCAGAGGGGATGCTTGCCTACTAAGAGTGGACTAGTGACCTTTGAGAAATCCATTGGGATAGACAAACAAAAAATGAACCTTTCATTCTAAAACCTAAACTCTGCCTCTTCTCTGCAACTACAAAAACTTCAAAACTCTACTATATCCTAGAGAGATAGTCTATGCCCGTGCACTTATTGAAAATAGGAAAAATCCTCTAATATGTACAAAAAATCTTAGCCTTCTTTAGAAGAAATTTTTAAGGTGAATTCTACTGACTTGAATTAGCAAGATATCACAATTAGGCTTGAATAGCTGAAAATTGTTAACCTCCTTAAAACTGGTGATAACATAAGGGCCACTCCACATAGCATCAAATTTGGAGTGGCTGCTAGGTTTAGCTCTATTTGCATCCCACTTGAGGACAAGATTTCCTTCTTTGAATACTCTAGCTATAGCCTTCTTGTTAAAGCTTCTTTTGACCTATTGTTGATGTGCCTCAAGTGTATGCACAACTTATTTTCTCTCCTCTTCTAATTCAATTAGTTTTGCTAGTCTTATTTTCATGGGATCATTTTCAACTAGCTCCAACTGATGATCTAGTTCAAGAGAGGAGAACTCCAATGAAATAGGAAGCATATATTCCCACCCATATACCATCATAAAAGGTGAGTTCCCAATTTCTCTCTTAGGTGTAATCTTGTCAACCCAAAGGGAAATTTTCAACTTGGCATGTCAACACCTCTGATTATCTTCAATTGTCCTCTTCATTATCTCGATGAGGTTCTTGTTGGAGGATTCGGCCAAACCATTCCCTTGGGGATAATAACTTGAGGAAGTTCTCAAATATATTCCATATTTAAGAGCCCAAGAGCTTACATGAGCTCCAACAAAAGCTTAGGAATTATCCAATATGATGGTTGATAGAATACCAAATCTGGTCACTATTCCATCAAGGAATTCAACCACTGAAGCCTAGTTGCATCTTTTAAACCCATTGCCTCTATCCATCTTATGAAGTAATATATTGCTACCAATATCCACTTGTGACTGGTACTAAAAGGTGGGTTTATTGGACCAATGAATTCTAAACCCCATTGAGAAAAGTGTTGGTCAACTTGAATAGGGTGGAGAGGAAGGGAAACCAATATTTTCTTTCCTAAGAAAAATGCATATTTCTCACATTTCCTCACCCACTTGTGGTAGTCATTGAATAGGGTTTGCCAATAATAACCAACCCTCATTATTTTCATTATTAGTGATCCTAGCTAAGAAATGACCACCAACAAGGTCATCATAGAACTCTTCTAATAATCTATTGAATTGATCCATTTTGATACACCTCAATAGGACTCCATCAACATCCTTTCTAAACAATACTGCATCCACCAAGACATAAGGAATGCATTGTAATATGAATTGTCTTCTCTTTGCTCTATCTAGGCCTTGGGATATCTTCCTTCTTTCAAGAAAGTAGTCATATCATGCAACCAATCATTAAATTCTTCATTTTCCACTACTTTCTCACCTTGAATTAAGAGGGAAGCCTCTTCATGTGTCTCAAGAGATGAATCCATCTACTCACAAAGTCCCTTGCCTCTAACAAGATTGGTGATCTTAATATCAATGTCATGTTCCATGACTCTAGTAATCCATCTAGCTCTCTTTTCATTGATATCCTTGTTCAACAAGAACTCTTTCACACTAACATGTGGGACTAAAATTTGGATCTTGTTCTAAGACAAGAGATGTGTAAATTTTTTTAGAGCCCATACAATGACAAGAACTTGTTTCTCTACATAGATGTACATATTATCATAATCCTTAAGCCCTTCACTAAAGAAAGCAATGGTCTTTTCCAAATTCTCTTCATTCAACTATGTAAGGATAACTGATATACTTAACTCTCCTCCAAGAGAGTAGAGGATGAAATCTATGTCAAACTTGGGTTTGACAAGAGTAAGGGTTGATATAATTGATTTCTTGATCTCATCAAGACTAGCCTTCCCTTCCTTGGTCCAAGTGAACATCAGATTCTTCTTTCGCATAACTATGAGAGGTTCTACCATGGAAGCAAGATCAAGGATGAACCTTCCTATGAAGTTGATCCTACCAAAAAAGTTTTACAAATAATAGTCCATCAAGAAAATTGAGAGGGGGGGGGGGGGGAGGGGGGGGGCAGTGAATATGTTATCCAACAATTAAAACATTTATCTTCTTTAAACAAACTTAACCATTCAACCAAAGTATATAGCAACCATAATAAAATGCACATAGAAAATTACACTAGATATGTTGACAAGGGAAACCCTTGATTAGAGGGAAAATCCCAGTGGGAATGATACCCACAAGATGATGTGCTAATATAAATATTCCTTGTTAGAGGATGGAACTTGTTAGGAGTCTGTTACAACATTTAGTACAATGAGTACCTATTAGGATACTTTGAATCTATGTTAGGAGATACCAAACCTATTAGGAGTTGTGTCAGCCCTCTTAGGAGTTGTAGTAAAATTTATGCAAGAATAACCCACTACCTAAACTTGCAATTTCAACTACAAGAAGAGCTCACTACTCAAACATATAATTTACTATTATCTCCTTCCTTTCCTTTGTTCTGTCAACCAAACCAATCACTGTTAGACCTTGTAGACTAGGTCACAAACCTTAGATCACTTAGCAAAACCTTGATAATGAAGTTTCCTTCACTTCCACACTACTCTACTTGACTATGCATTCTGTACTTTCTGCTAGATACAATTATCATCCACATCCATTCATATCCATTTTCATTCCATACGATGATAAAGTAAAATGTCCTTTTATATTGAGTCCAAAAAAAATTTCTTGAGTTGGCTGTCAGACCTTCTCAATTAATTATTATAGGACCACACTAAGAACACATTATACTTAGTGATAACATAAATCTTCTACCTTACAACTTAAATAACTTTTCGTACACATAATATTATGACAAGAAAGCTTAGTCATGTCATCACCAACATGTCTTCTTCATGTCCTCAACCTTGATTCACATAATATCAACTCTGCTAAGAGATATAACAAGTTCACTAGAACATGCCTTTGCAAACTCTATCTCAGAACAAACATCACCAAAAAATTTATAACTTCTTCCAGATTTATCATTTCATCTTCCAATGTTAACTACATATACTAGATACTCAGAAGTATCTTGCATAACATCAAATAGTGTAAACACTCATCTAGCCATCCATACCAACTTGATCTTTCTCTTGTTCTTCTGTCAGATACCAAAGAAAATTTTTATGTTGACATCAATGAAAAACTCAATCAAGAATGTAACATATCATCATAGTAACATATCTACAATACTCCCCCATAGGAATATCATTAGCATTCATGCTTACAATAGTCTTCCCAATCTTCCAACAATCTCTCCCTTTGGCATTGATGGCAACATAGATGAAAAAACATCTAGTTTGAAGAATACCAACAAAAGAACAAAAGACTATTAATCTTCTTTTCCAATCATTTTCATCAATCATTCTCCCTAATTAATACACCTCAATTTGATTTCTCTAATACTTCTCTCTCATGATGTTCGTCATGCAATACAACTCTTCTCCCCATGATGTTCCATGATTTTTTTCATGCAATACTCTCCCCCATTGACATCAATGTCAAAGGTTTCAACAACCAACATCTTTGCATCAACTTCTACAACAATTGATTCTTACTAGCTTGAGTGTCAAAAGACATTGTTGACAACAATATCCAATAAGAGTCCTAGATGAATCTGTCCATCACAAATACTCCCACATGTAGGAAGCATCAACATTCAATCTAGATGACAATGATGCTCTGTTACATTGGACTGATTCACTCTTGCATCCTTTACTCTAAAGTAGGAAGGGGCATAACACCAAGCATACCTTGCAAATACTCAAAAGTCTCTTTGGGAAGAGGCTTAGTGAATATATCTACAATTTTCTCTTTCGTGCTCACATACTCCAATCTAATTTCTTTATCTACAAATTTATCTCTCAACATGTGATACTTAATAGAAATGTGTTTAGTATTCAAATGCAACATTAGATTCTTAGACATATTTATTGTGCTTGTGTTGTCACAATTTATAATAATAGGTTCATTGATTTCTATCCTTATATCCTTCAAAATCTACTTCATCCAAACTAATTTATTGCAATTATTTGCTGTTGCAACATACTCTACTTCTATTGTACTTTGAGATGTACAATCCTACTTCTTTCTTAACCTAGAAACCAATCTTCCTCCAAGAAAGAAGGCTCCACCACTGGTTCTCTTTCTATCATCCATACTTACTACCCAATCTGCATTAGTATAAGAACTTAGAGTAAAATCATTATATATGTCATACCACAATCCAAATTTTGAAGTTTCTTTCAGATATCTAAATATCCTTTTTACTACTGCATAATGTACTTCTCTAGGATCAGCCTAGAATCTTGCAACAATTCTAATTGCATTTTCTATATCCAACCTTATGTGAGTCAGATATTGCAATCCTTCAATCATAGATCTATACTTCTTTTGTTCAATAGTGGGTGTCTCATCCTTTGTAGATAATGTGTATCCAGTTACCATAGGTGTTCCAACAGGTTTACATGCTTCTAAACCAAACCTTTTTAGTAAATCCTTCAAGTACTTAGTCTAAGAAATGAAGAGTCCTTCTTTATTCTATACAATCTACAATTATAGGAAATATTTCATCTCTCCTATCATACTCATCTCAAATTCTTTCTTCATCTCTTCAACAAATTTTTTACTTCATCATTTCCTCCAAATATGATATCATCAAAAAATATTACCAAAATCATCAACCATCATCAATTTCTTTCTAATATAGATTATTATCTACCATACCTTTGTTATATCCAAGATTTGTCAAATATTTATCCAACCTTGCATACCATGTTCTGGGTGCCTTCTTCAATCCATACAATGCTTTCCTTAATCTGCATACTATGTCCTTGTCCTATGTTAAAGGACATCCTTTAGGCTACTCAATGTATCTCCATTTAGAAATGTTGACTTGACATCCATCTGATATACTTTGAATTTCTTCTATACTACATAGGCTAAGAATAACCTTACTACTTCTATTCTAGCCACTCAAGCATAGGTCTCATCATAGTCTATTCCTTTTTTCTCCTTTTTTCTATGAGTAACCTTTGCATACCAATCTAGCTTTATTACTTACAACTTCTCCTTGTTCATTCATATTGCTCCTAAATATCCATTTGGTTCCTATCATATTCTTGTATACTGGTTTAGGGACCAATTCCCATGTCTCATTCTTTACTATCTAATCCAATTCCTCTTTCATAGCTTTTTTCTAGCAACTTATGATATCAAACATAGTTCTTCATTGACTCTACTTCTTGTCATCACACCTTTGTCTTT
Source organism: Cupressus sempervirens (assembly GCA_028749045.1). Taxonomy (NCBI): domain Eukaryota; kingdom Viridiplantae; phylum Streptophyta; class Pinopsida; order Cupressales; family Cupressaceae; genus Cupressus; species Cupressus sempervirens. The sequence goes on along the minus strand of CM053791.1, from coordinate 781,207,718 downwards.
GCTTTTGATGATCTGCTCTGATGGGTGATTCTTTATCATATTCTTTCCTGAAGTAGGAGTTTCTATTTTAGCTCTTGGCTCTACTAAAGGTTTTGAGCTTAGTTCCTACCTTGGATCTCCTTCACTCTGCAAATCATTAGTAGTCTCAAGAAATACCTCATCATTCCTTAGCTCAGTAATAACATCATTATTTGAATTGTAATCAACTATTCTTTCTTGTATTCTGAATTTCTCATCAATTCTCACATTTGCACTTTCTATAATAGTCACTAAAGCTGTCTCTTCTTTTACTTCCTCTTTATTAACCAATCTAGTCTCATTATTGCAGTCATTCAATACTCTTTCCATATTAGCTTTAAATTCTTTAACTTGATTAGAAAGCAAACTCTTTATAGTTTTACTTATTCTCTTAGGACATCTGGATGAAAAATGACCAAACTATTTACATGTCCAACAAACAAAAATTTCCATACCTCTTGGTTCTCTCATTGTAAGTACATTAATATCTTCCTCTATCTTCATGTCATCTTTGGATTTCAATTCATCTTTGCTTGAACTTTTTTCCTTCTATATATAACAGAAAGATTATGGATCTAAAAACTCAATATTCTACTCTTTACACAAATATGATAATTCACCAAGAATTTCCACCATTCGGGTGTCAAAATTTCCTCTACTAGACTTAGGACTATGTTTCTTGAACATGTTTTCCATGGATCTCCCAAAGTTGTTAAATTTTATCTTCAAGAACCCTATGCTCTAATACCAATTGTTAGAAATAATAGTCCACCAAGATAACTAAGAGGGGGGGTGAATCAATTATCCAACAACTAGAACATTTATCTTCTTTAAAAAAACTTAACCATTCAACCAAAGTAAATAAAAACTATAATAAAATGCACATAGACAATTACACTAGATATGTTGACTGGTGAAACCATTGATCAAATGGAAAACCCCGATAGGAATGATGCCCATATGATGATGTACTAATATAAATATTCCTTGTTAGAGGATGGACCTTATAAGGAGTTTGTTACAATATTTAGTACAATGAGTCCTTGTTAGAAGACTTTGAATCCCTATTAGGAGATTCTAACCATGTTAGAAGTTGTGCTAACCATGTTAGGAGTTGTAGTACAATGTATGCAAGAAGATCACACTACCCAAACATGCAATTTCAAGTAGAAGAAGAGCTCACTAATCAAACATATAATTTATTGTTATCTCCTTTATTTCCTTTGGTTTTTCAACCAAACCAATCACTATCAAACCTTGTAGACAAGGTCATGAATGTTGGATCCAAATACCAAACCTTGAATTTCTCAGCAAAACCTTGGTAATGAAGTTTCCTTCACTTCCACATTGCTCTGCTCAACTTCGCATTCCACACTTTCTTCTACTTACAATTATCATGCACATCCATTTGTATCTGCAAGAATTTTCCTAAGGGAAAAATTCACCCAGGAACTAAGAACCCAAACATGAGCACAACTGTAGACCAAAAAGAGAGAGTATGATCAAAATGATGATATTTTCATTCAATATGCAATGTACAAGTACACTAGGAGTGCCTGTATATAAAGGCCTTTGAGATACATCTAGAATGCCTCATAATAAAAATCATGATATGTCATACAACCAAGCACATTTCCACCAGATATGGGTTATCCTTCATTAAGCACATAAGTAAGTGTGGTGATGAGAGGATAAGCCTACAAGGGTGTGACATGCAAATCAATATTGTAGACACCATGTGCTAAAATAGAGTTGCATACTCTTGTGTTGTCAACATGACAACTCAAAAATGTGCATAAACTCCTAAGTGTCTCACAAAATAAAATAATAAAATAATAGAAAATAATAAAATAATGTATTAACTTAAGTAAACTTAAGTAAGTGTAAATAGTAAATACATATTTACACCAACACCCCCCCTTAAGTGCAACTTAGGGAAATGCACTTAAGCTTACAAAAAAAATAGGACGAAGTACATGATGGGTCCTGGCTACTAGGTCATATTAGATACCCATGTACATAATGAAAATTTAATCTCTCATAAAGTGGAGAAAGAGGGAAAACCTCATGGGAAAAACCTTCCTCCAAAAAGAGAGATAAATAGGGATGCATGGATGGATGGAGTAATCAAGACCCCTCATTACGACATACATCCAATATATACAAAAGTGAAGAAGAAAAGAGACAAAACCTCATAAGAGGAAAAAGTCCCCCCCATAAGAAAGAAGAGGAAGAGAGACAAGGTAGTCCCCCCCCCCAAGTGAAGACTGCATGTTAGTGAAAGCTTCTCTAATGAAGAAGTTGGTCCAAGAGTGTTGGATGATTTTCCTCATCTTTAGAAGAAACAAGGGCAAAGATACAATCTTGAAGATCTATGGTGGCCTTGAAACTTGCTCAAGTATCCCTATATTGATGCTGATGTTCACCCTTTCCAACTATGCTAAAAAGAATGAATGCAGATTCGGTAAGGATGTCTATTGAATTTGTTCCACTGAACCATCTATCTCGTCAACTAACAAAGAGACCTCCTCCAATTGCTATACATAAGGATCCATAGTCACACCAACCTGTAAAGATTGATCATGTAGAGAATGGGCATGAGGGTCAAAGTGAGCCCTCGTGACAACTATAGAAGGATCACCTTCATCAAAGAGAAGATGTAAGTCCTCAAGTCTATCTCCCAAGTCAAGTGAAGCTAGAGTTGGAATATAAGATGTACCATGCTATGATGGACCTTTCACTATGGCAATATAAGCATGTGGACTAGATTGATGTTGTGACCTCTCACTACAATTGTCAATAGAACCCCACATGTCTGAATTTGTTGAAGAACTATCACTTGTATCACTATCAGTTTCCACTGTGTATGATATGTAGAGTGGATTAGAGGATAAGATGGGTGAACTTTCCTCAAACTAAAAATCCTTCTTCACAAAAATATCATATGTCTTAGGATCCATCAGCCTATAAGCCTTTGCATTGTCTTCATATCCAATGAAAGTACAAGGCCTAGGTGTTGGTGCCTTGCAACCCTCGAAACATAGGTTTTCCCATGCTAGACAACTGAAGACTCTAAAATGACTCACAACTAGTTTTCTACCACACCATGCCTCAAAAGGAGTCTTCCTATCTAAGACATTATGAGAAGACCTATTAAGTATGTGAGTAGCATTGCAAATGGCTTCAACTTCAAGTGTAGGATTGAGAGACTTGGCCTTTATCATGCAACTTGACATGGATTTGAGAGTCCTAATCCTCATAGTTGCAACATCCATCTTGTATGGATTGAATTCTAGTGGGTTCTGAAGATCAATTCCCTCAAGTCTACAAAAATCTCTAAGTCTTCTATCCACATATCTGTTCTCATTGTCCACCCTTAGTACCTTGATGGCTTTCCTTGATTTGTGTTCAACACGAGTCTTGAAGTATTGAAGCTTATGAAACACTTCATTCTTATGATGAAGGAAGTAGACCCAAGTGAATCTTGAAAAGTCATCAACAAATGGGAGGATGTAGTAGCCTTGGCTAACTAAAGTCATTGCAAGGGCTCCTGCTAAAACCATGTGAACTAGCTAAAGAACGATTGGAGCTCTAGAAGACTTCCCTTTATCATACTTATCCATGAGATGCATATCCACTAAACATGATGAAAATTCTCCCTTAGAAAAGTTGATGTTAGGTAGACCTTTGACCATATGTTTTGAGCAAAGTTGCTGAAGAGAGCGGAAGTCAAGGTAACCAAACTGCTCATGCCATAAAGTGATTTCTGAAGTAGAGTGATTCAACAAGGCTTGAGAAGGAGAATTAGGCACAAAGTGGGAGAAGGAATAAAGCCTCTTTTCATCATTGAATTTCCCCGCTACAACCAATAAATCATCTCTAAGACTTCACACCATCACTAAATCTGGAAGGAACTCAGCTTTATGACCATCTCCAAGGTGAGTGATTTGGTAAACTAATAGGAGATTGGAGCTAAGGTTTGGAATGTAGAGAACATCTTTGAATTTCCCACTTTCCATTTCCACATGTCCATTCCCTTCAACTTCCATTTTAGTATCATCTCCCATGAAGATGTGTGGTACCTTTGATTGCTTCAATGAAGAAAAGTCTTCCTTTGAAGAACCCATATGATAAGATGGACCTAAGTCAAGTATCCATTTTGAAGAAGAACTTATGTTTACCATAATTTCTTTCCCTTTACCCTTTGAAGAGGTTGGAGTTGAATCCTTGGAAGTACCAAGCACTTGAATTCTTTTCTTCTTGAGTAGTTTTTCTAACTCATCGATTCTTTTTGTTTTGCAATGATGGTCATCATGACTTGGCTTTTTGCAATATGCACAAAAGAGTTTGTCCTTCTTGTTGGAAGAACAACTTCCTTGTTGAGAGGAGGATTGTTGTGTCTTAGATTATAGTTTCTGCTTCCACTACTTCTTGTTGTTGTTGCCTTTCCCTATTTGACTTGATTGGTGCTCATTACTAGCCATGAAGGCTTTGGTCTTTGATGACTTGAGAAGTCCTAAATCTATTAAGTGATATTGTTCAAAAATCAACATCTCTGTGAATGCATCAAATGAAGGCTTCTGGTAAGCAGATCCCATGGTCAACCTATAAGTATTGAAACTCAAAACAAAGGAAGTGTACTCATAAGGTAGCCTCTTCAAGATGTGATTAATCAACTTGTCATCCTTCATGGGATTTCCACAATATTTAAGAAGTTCCCTATACTCATTGGCTTTGATGATGTAATCCTAAATTGTGTCAAAGTTCTTTGGATCCAAGAGAACTAGATCATCCTCAATCTCAAATCCCTTTTCTTTATCCACCTTACCATACAATGTTTCAAGTTTGTCCCAAGCTTCTTTAGATTTTAAACAATTGGTAATGTGAAAGAGGACATCCCTATGTACACAACTCCTAATAACTCCTATAGCCTATTGATCTTGTCTTTTCCATTGAATTAGTTCTTTAGCATCAATATGTTTAAGAATTTTACCATCAACATAAAGATCATATCCTTTTTCCATTAATCTACTCCATGCAATATCTTTCCATGTAGAATAGTTGCATTAAGTTAGAGGAGGACATTTAAAACCCATGATGCAAAAATGAAAAGAGTACAATAGAGAGACACAAAAACACAGCACACCCCCCCCCCCCCCCCCCCCCTTTTCAAACAATTAAAAGACCCCCCCAAAAAAGAATGCTTTTTGGCACTTTATAAGTAGTGCGTGTACAATGGTCCACTTGTCGAAATGAACAAAGTGGACTTTCTAATTTTTCTTTCACAACTACCTTATGAGGACTAAATCTATCACTAAGCATTATAGCTCAGATTTACAACAATTTTGAAAAGTAATCAAAGCTTTACAATGCTGAAAAAAGCTTAATTCTGAAAGTGAGAATTTGGTCCACACAACCCTAGAATATAACTAGATATCTAGAAAGTAGATGAAAAAATATGTACTTTCAAAAAAAATGGATCCTGTAAAAGTTACTAGATGTGTCCGTATGAAGCATTTGAAGTTGCAAAATGTAGGATTATGTAGGTATAGTCACCAAAAAATGCAATTTTTGCAAAATCTATGCACCAAAACTAAAAAAAACACCACCACTAGAAAATTTAGGAAATTCTACCCAATTTCAAAAAAAATTGCACCTAAATCAGAGTCCAGATGTCCAAGTTATGGGCTCACAAAGTCAAGCTGCCAAATTGAAAATCAATCTAGAGAGGGGTCTAGCAGGAAAAATGTGATGTTAAATTTGATGATCAAATGGACATTGTAGTAGTTGTAAAATGACTAGATTTGATGGTCAAATGACTATCAAGTTTAACCCATTGATTGGCTGACATCAGTGAAAAATGAGCCCCATGCTGAAGTGTTAGGTGATTATGTGCTAATTGTATGTCTGTACAATACAACTAGGCTGACATGTCATTTGTACATGGACATCACAAGGAGCTTACACAACTTGATGACATGGCAAATGCTAGCCATGTGGTGGAATACAGATAGTCCACGTGGGCCTACTAACTAGCATTGAACTGGTGCCACATAAGTACTGACATTGGATTGCATACATGTGTCAATGATGTTGCAACACAGTCAGATGCCCTGAGAATGTGTCAAGGTTTGTACAAATGTGAAAGTGTGACTATAGTCTAGACAATTGAAAAGGGTTCATGTGGCAATTTTGTTTGAGTTCCCGACATATAGGGACTGTCGCTAATTTTTTTTAAAATGCTAATAGAATATCCAAGACACGGGTGGAATCAGTAAATATATGGGGCCAGAAAAGAAACTGTAACATCAAATTCCTATCACAGTAGCACCAAAATCCTCCACACACAGCCAAGAAACTGTAAATACAGTGCCAAACTTTGGAAAAGACTGGAGTTTTAAAATGTGGGGGCCAAAGTTCCACAATGGCTGGAATATATTTTAACCATAGATGTTAGAAAATACCTACTACCAGAGAAGTTGTGAAATGTGCATGAGATAGAAATCTTCACCACGAGATCAGAAGTTATAAACACTTGCGAGAAGAATAAAAAAATAGCAAGTTGATTGTTTTATCCCACATGTATGGTGGGAGCGCCTACGGGAATTTTATAAACAAACTCGCATGGGGTTTAAAACAAAACATTGCTAGTGTATGGGAGGGAATTAAGTGCCCACCAGAAATGTGTCACCGGGTTAGGCTTGATCCGCCGATTAGCTTGGAACCTCATTGGAACTAGCTATTATGCTAGATTTGTTGAGAGCTGACCCAATACAATATACCCATCAAATATTCCTTGTGTGGTATGATCGCGGTGCCTGAGCTACAAAAATCTCTGCAACAAAATAAATACCTCCAAATAGCAGAGCCAGGATGTCACTACCTAGTTTTACTATAAAAAAATCTCTATTGGGTGTTCGAAGAGAGAAAAAAATTAAAAAATTTGTAGTCAAAAAAGCAGAGAAATAAAATGCAGATTCAAATAAATCAATTAAATTTGCAAAAAATGACCATACCCGAACTATAAATTGGGGCCTTCAGGGTCTAATTTGCAAAAAAAATTTGCCTCACAGCTGATTTTGAGGCAAGGTAGCCAAGTTTATAGTCAATTTTGACCAATTCAGCATTCTAGACACAATGGTGAGGTCAAAATTGGCTCTAGATGCTCCCAATTTCTGTAGTACTCTAGATTCAGGCTGAGGTGTTGAAGCAATAGTGGTCTCAAACAACTATGTGATGAGAAAATCTCCAAGCTTTGATACCATGTAAGAATTTGCCTAAGGGAAAAATTCACCCAAGAACTAAGAACTCAAACACAAGCACAACTGTAGACCAGAAAGAGAGAGTATGATCAGAATGATGATATATTCATTTAATATGCAATGTACAAGTACACTAGGAGTGACTATATATAAAAGCCTCTGAGATACATCTAGAATGTCTCATAATCAGCATCATGATATGTCATACAACCAAGCACATGTCCACCAGATATGGGTTATCCTCCATTAAGCACATAAGTAAGTGTGGTGATGAGAGGATAAGCCTACAAGGGTGTGACATACAAATTAGTGTTGTAGACACCATGTGCTAAAATAGAGTTGCATACTCTTGTGTTGTCAACATGACAAATCAAAAAGGTGCACAAACTCCTAAGTGTCTCACAAAATAAAATAATAAAATAATGCAAAATAATAAAATAATGCATTAACCTAAGTAAACTTAAGTAAGTGTAAATAGTACATATATATTTACACCAAAAATATCCATTTTCATTCCAAACCATGATAAAGGAAAATGTCCTTCCTTTATATCGAGTCCATAAAACAATTCCTTGAGTTGGATGTTTGATGTTCTCAATTAATTATTATGGGACCACATTAAGAACATGTTACACTTAGTGATAACATAAATCTTCCTCCTTACAACTTGGATAACTTTTCCTACACACAATAGTATGCAAGTTAGCTTAGCCACAACATCACTAATATGTCTTCTTCATGTCCTCAACCTCAATTCACATAATATCAACTCTGCTAAGAGATATAACAAGTTTACAATAACATGCCTCTATAAACTCTATCTCAGCACAAACATCACCAAAACTTACATAACTTCTTCCAAACTTATCATTTCATCTTTTGACATTAACTACATACACTAGAAACTCAAAAGTATCTCCCATAACCTTAGATAGTGTAAACACTCAACTAGCCATCCATACCAACTTGATCTTTCTACTATTCTTCTGTCAAATACCATAGAAAACTGATATGTTGACTTCAATGACAAAATCAGTCATGAATGTAACATATCTACAATACTGCCCCATAGGAATATCATTAGCATTCATGCTTGCAACAATCTTACCAATCTTCCAATAGAAAGCTTTGTAATTCCTTCTTATGGCTAGGAAGTGGGAGAGAGAGAATTGCTTCCACTCTCTCTAGATCTATTGTTAGCCCATCCTTTGATACAATATGTCCTAAGAGCTTTCCTTGTTCAGTGGAAAATACACACTTCTTTGGGTTTAGGGACAAACCATTCTCTTTGCATTTGATGAATATATGCCTTAAATGATCAAATTTGTCTTTTGTATTGTTTGAAAAGACAATTATATTATCGAGATATACCAGCACAAAAATCTCTAGCACACCCTTGAAGGCCATCTCCATTGCCTTTTGAAATGTAGCACCTACATTAGTTAGTCTAAATGAAATTTTTTAATAGGCATAGGTGCCCCATTTGGTAGTGAAGGCTATTTTATGTTGGTTTGACTCTTGGACTAGTACCTAATTATAGGCTAAAAAAAAATTTAAGAAAGAAAACCTTTCTAAGCCACTAACCTTAGACATAATTTGTTCCATAGAAGAAAGGGGATGGTGATCTTTAAGAGAAACCTTATTAAGGTCCCTAAAATTTATACATAATCTAATTTCTCCACTCTTCTTCCTAACAGGGACAAGATTGGCTACCCATGAGGAGTGCTTGATGGGAAAAATAATGTTAGCCTCTATGAGCTTAGATAATTTTTTTCTAATCAATGGTTCAATCTTAGGGTTGACTAGCATTTTTTTCTATCTAGCATGCTTTGTATCATGATTTAAATCTATAGTATGCTGAAATAGGATTGCATCAAAACCCTTTAAATCTTCATATGTACAAGAAATAACATCATTGAATTCTTGACATAGATTAATGAAAACTTCTTTTTTAGTCTTAGTGCATACCTCTACCAAGTTGAGAGTCTTTCCATTAGCAGTGGTGATAGGTGTGTAGTCATCCCTCTTTGTAGTCAAGTTTGAATCTTTGCTTCTTTCCTGATCATCAGAGTTAAATATACATTGTAAGGTGACTAGACCTTTAAACAATTTGTTGGAGTTGAGATTCACAATCTGATCTCCATACTAACTTTGCAGCTTGGACTAATTTTTAGCAAAGAATTCTGCCTCATTTTGTAGAAAATTGACAATTTGCAAGTCATAATTAAATACTTGCCAGTTTGTGCAATTGTTTGGGATTGCAGGCCTTACAAAAATTTTGATTTGTTGCTCCTTATCATTAGCAACATGCTTTGGTATGTCATGATGAGCTCCAATTGCTGCAAGCCTATCAACATGTTTATTTTTACTTCTAGGAGCACTCTAAATGCTAAATGCTTGAAAATTTTCTAGTAAATCCTACACTCTATACTTTTTTAGATTTGAGGAGCTTGTTCTTTGTGACATTCTAATTTCTAATCTGGTTCACAACCAGTCCACTATCTTCAAATACCTTCAAGATCTTAATGCCTCTTCTTTGTGCAAGTTGGAGACCTTGGATCAAGGCTTCATACTCTACCACATTATTAGTGCAGCTAAATTTGAGCCTATAAGAAAAATAATACTTCTCCAATTTAGGGGAAACAAGAATGACACCAACCCCTAAGTAATTTTTTTTCCTTGAGCCATCAAAGAACATATTCCACAATCCATTAGTATCTTCTTTTGTTTTTATGAGATTGGGAATAGGAGAATTCTCTTCAAATATGCAATAGGTTCCAAGATGTGTCTCCCTAACTTCTTGTTTTAGGTCAAATTGATAAGCATTGGACTAGTCATATAAAAGATAATCAAGTACCTCTTTTATGGAAGTGACATGATCATGGGCTATGCATCCTTCATCTTCCTCCCAAATTATGCAATTCATATTTATGGGGCTAGGAGTATAGGTATCTATATGGTTGAGGTCAAGGGGCTTGAACTTTATGGAAGCCTTTGTTCCATATCTTGTTCTAAAAAACATGTAGGACCAATCAGATGCAATATAACCATTGATTTGTGTAGTAAAGTCCCTAGATAGGAAAATAGAAAAATGTGGAGGGAGCTCAACAACTAATATGTCTTGTGTGGTAGTATAACCAAGAAATGCTTGTAATACCATCTTCATATTTTTAAATGCTCCTACTATTGTGATAGAGCTTCCATCCAACTGAAGGACCCCCTTAACCATTGGTTCATACTAAATACCAAGGCTATCAACCACATACTTTGGCATAACTGAGCTACTAGCTCCTAAGTCTATCGTGCAATTATGAACTAGTTTTTCCCCTATAATCAAAGGGGAAGGCTTACCTTCTTACTTTTTTCTTCCTCCTTTGTAGTTTGCACAAAGCTTGTTGCTCATTCCATGGTGACTAGTCTATCCTACTTCTTGAAAGTTTTTAACTCCTATCACAGCAATCCGCATTGAGATGGTATTGCAAGAACATCCAATATAGGAACACTAACCTTTTTCTTCTTTATTTATTTACAATATTGAGGGAGGTGTATGTTTCCTTGATTGGAACCTTGGTGACTATAGGGTTTGAAGTTTGAATGAGAGAAACATGTGGTTCTTTAGTCTTCTTGTTGCTCTGATATTATAATGGAACAACAACACTCTTTCATACATTTTCATTTGTGGTCTATGGAATAGTCCTTGAAGTCATAGACTAATTTGATGGGGATTATGGAGCTTTCTCTACAACTCTCCTTTTGCTTCTAGTGTTGTGAGATATTCCATCGTTACCACCATGACTTACATGGTAGTAATCTTTAGGTTGATAATTCATTTAAGTGCAATCTCCTTGGTGTTAGGATTGAAAACCAATAGTGGGATGGTTAGCATTGTATTGATGTCCTATTGTTTGTTCTTCTGTAGTCAACTTCTAAGAAAGTTCCACTCTATAACAGACACATCGTTCATGTGAGAAATTACAACCTAAACAATACTCTTGTTCTTGGGCCAAATTGTTTTGAGAAACCATGGCCCTTACTAGATTTGCATTTGCATTTGCAGGGGCTATATAACCCATAGGTCTATTCTAATTAAATGGGGCATAGCCTTAACCTTGATTTGGTGGCCTATTGAATGAAGGGTTCTGCTAGCATTGAAGAGGGAGATTATTGAAAATAGATTGATACAAGTATGATAAATGTGTTTTAATCATTATTTTTTCACTAATGTAAAACCTACTATTTTATGGTAAGACAAATGCTTACATGATTTGAGTACTATAAGTTATTTGATTGATGAAGAGGATTTGATCAAAAGATGTAACAATAGCACCTAGAGGAAAGGTTGAGTTATGATATGAAAAGGAGTACAAGAATCAGCTAAGATAGTGGTAACATGGTGCAATTATAATATACTTAAGGTTGTGAAAGATTGGTTACACTAATCAAGTTCAGAAGAACAAGTATAACAAAGTTTGTCTACAAAGTTTGACCGAGTGGAAAGTAGGTGCTGAGCAACATTAGTGCAAGCTAAGTAGAAAATCAATTGGAGCCGAGTAAAAATTTCATTTTAGTGTATGTCGAGTAACATAGTTGATGCCGAGTAAAGTTTAGTTGATGTCAAGCACTAGTAAAATTTAGTCTATGCTAAATGATTTTATAGAGGATGCCAAGCAACATAGTATGTGCTGAGCATTAGAAGAAAGTTAATGCCGAGTCTCAACATCATTTGAAAGATCATGAATTTGATAGATCTGAGCTGGCAAGATTATTTTTTTGGATTGTGTGAACCATGTGGAAGATAAGATTGATGAGTTAGTAGCATAGAATGTTAGAAACAATAGTCCACCAAGATAATTGATGGGGGTGTGAATCAGTTATCCAACAATTAAAGCATTTATCTCTTTCAAAAAACTTAACCACTCAATCAAAGTAAATAGAAACCATAATAAGATGTAGATGGATAATTACACCAGATATGTTAACTAAGGAAACCCTTGAGCAGAGGGAAAACCTTGATGGGAATGATGCCCACAAGATGATGTACTAATATAAATATTCCTTGTTAGAGGATGGACCCTTTTAGGAATCTATTAAAATGTTTAGTACAATGAGTCCCTATTAGGAGACTTTGAATCCCTGTTAGGAGATTTCAACCCTATTAGGAGTTCTGCCAACCCTCTTAGGACTTGTAGTACAATGTATGCAAGAAGAGCTCACTGCCCAAACATGCAATTTTAACTACAAGAAGAGCTCACTCCTCAAATATGTAATTTACTATTATTTTCTTCCTTCCTTTGTTCTATCAACCAAACCAATCACTATTAGACCTTGTATACCAGGTCATAGACCTTGGATCTAAATATCAAACCTTAGATCACACAATAAAACCTCAGCAATGAAGTTTCCTTCAATTATGCTTTGCTTTGCTTAACTTTGCATTTCACTCTTGTACTAATTACTAATATCATCCACATCCATACACTCTATATCATGATAAAGGAAAATTTCCTTCCTTTATACCAAGTCCATAAGATAATTCTCTAAGTCATCTATTAGACCTTCTTAATTAATCATTATAGGACCACATTAAGAACACATTAAACTTAGGGTAACATTAATCTTCCACATTTCAACTTGAATAACTTTCCATACACATGATATCATGACAAGTGAGGTTAATCGTACCATCGTAAAAAATTCTTCTACACATTCTCAACCTTGATCCCTAGAATAAAAATTCTGCTAAGAGATATAACAAGTTTACCATAACATACCTCAATACCCTATCTTAGAATAGACATCACCAAAACTTACATAACTTCTTCTAGACTCAAGATTTCTTCCTTCACTTGATGTTAACTGCATATACCATATACTCAAAAGTGTCTCCCATAACTTTGGATAGTATAAATACTCAATTAGTCATCCATACCAACTTGATCTTTCCACTATTCTTCTGTCAGATACCATAGAAAAATGCTATGTTGACATCAATGCAAAAATCAGTCATGAATGTAACATATCATCTTAGTAACATATCTACAATACTCCCCCATAGGAATATCATCAACTTCCATTTTTCCAAAAATATTCCAACATAGAATCCATGGCAAACCATTTTGAGGAAAATTCAAAGAGGATTGAAGGAGAAGTTTCTAGAACAAGGGGTAGATTAAATGAATCCTACCTTATCTATCCTAACCCTAAATTGGATGATGGAGAATGAACGGAAATATCTTAATTTCCTATATATAGGAATGGTTGGTTAGAAGCAAAGGTTTTCATGTGCAAGAACCTTAGGAAGACAAATAGTCTAGGGTATTGCTTCATTCAATGACTAAGGGAAGAGTCTACATTGGCATGTTAAGCAAGAAGGTTTAATGATATGGATGCTTGAAGGGTGAACTAGTTGTTAGAGCTAAAATGTATGAAATCCAAGTAGGATGGAGGACTAAAACAAAGATCTATAATCTACAAATGGAGTTGTAAGTTGTTATCAGATGAAGCCTTACTGTTACTCTCTAATAATTTTAATCAGACTAGGGTAAATCCTTTGGATTATGGTTGACCTAATAGTAATTTGTAAATCCTTTAACTAGGTGACATTTGAAGTGAATGGTCTTAAGTCCTCTAGTAAGCCTCACTCCTAATAGGGTGATTGAAATCCTTTAACTAGGTCACATTTAATAGTGTGCATTTTAACCTTTAACATGGTTGGCCTTTTACAGGGCATCACTTCAGAAGAGTGAAAAAGACTAGCATGTTACTGTGATTTTTCCAAAATTAGGTTTCCACATAAATCATTGTGTCAAGTGTGTTATTGAATCTATTATGTTTCATTATTACATTTTTGCAAATTGATTTGAGAGTAACCTACAATTTTTAAGTCATTGCATAATCGTATGGATACATGCATGATGATAAATGTTTTATGAGTTCACTAAGCTATGAAATTTTTTAATTATACATCTAGACCTTGGATAACTAATTCACCCCCCCAAATATTCTAAAGTATTTCAACAATTGGTATCAGAGCCATCTACTTAAGAGGACTAGTTTGAAATTACTAGAAGCACAAAGATCAAGATATCAAAATGAGAAATACCCAAGCTTAATAGAGATAACTTTCCTACATGGAAAAATCTGATGAAGCTAACCTTGGAGGACTTGGAGATCATGTAAAATCTACCATTACTACTAAGCATGTTGATCCTATAGGAGCCCTAACTACCGAGGATCTAAAAAAGAAGAAAGAACACAACTAGGCAATGTTGGAGATTGCTTCTACCCTAAGCTATGCTGAATTTAATGACATCAAAAGTCTTAGCAATGCAAAGAAAATGTGAGATTCTCTACATATCATCTATGGAGGAGATAATAATGTTCTAAGAGCTAAAGCTTAAAGTTTCAGAATTAAGTTCAATGATATGAGAATGCAAGAAGGTGAGAATATTGCTCAATACTACTCTAGGATAAAATATGTTAATGCAATAAGGGGAGCTACTAGCAAAATAGATGATGACACTATACTAAGTAAAGTTTTGAGAATATTGCTACCTATCTGTGCTATTAGAGTTTCTGCAATACAAGAACTAAGATGTGTACTAGGGAATGATCTAACTCTTGAAGGTCTAGTAGGTAGGCTCCCTACTTTTGAGCTATCTAACTTTGATAATTACAAACCTAAAAAACATTGAATCTACTTTCAAAGCTAAGTTTTCATTGAAGGAACCTAATGAGAAGAAGAAGAAAAAGAAAAAATATGTGTCCAGTGATAGTGATATAGATGAGGAGGATGTAGATCAACTTGAAGCAGTATTGGCAAGAAGATTTTACAGAGTTAAAGACAAGTTTAAAGGTGAATTACCTATCAATTATTTCAATTGCAATGAGTTTGGTCATATTGCTACTGATGTCTAGAGAAGAAAAACTATAGAGGTAGTGACAAGTACAAAAGAAGAAGAGATGAAGATAGCAAGGATTACAATGACAAAGGAAAGAAGTCATACTACATTGTTGAAGAGGAAATAAGAGATAAATTTGATCAACATGATGATGAAGTGGCATATGTTGCAATGAAGGATGAATCTAATGAAGATGAGCAACCACACTTATGTCTTCTGTGAACAAGAATGACAAATGGATCCTTGATAGTGGGTGTTCACATCACATGAATGGAGATAAAAGTAAGATCATTACCTTGAATTGTTGTGATGGAAATAGTGTAAGATTTGGTTATGATGCACCATGTTTGATAAATGAAAAAGTTTCTATAAAACTTACATAAAATATTTTATGACAATGCTTACTATGTTGAAGGACCTAACTATAATCTATTGAGTGTGTCACAATTGAATAATTTAGGGTGTAAGGTTGAGTTTGAAAACAATATTGCTAAGATATATGAACCCAATGGAAAATTGATTGGAAAGGGTGATCAAACTAGGAGCAATCTATTCTATCTTGATATAGAGGATGCTACTTGTTTAGTTGTAGAATTTGATGATGTGTGGCTATGGCACAAGAGGTTATGTCATGTTAATTTTGATAACTTGGTTAGTATTAGTAATATGAGAAGAGTTAGAGGCTTTCCTAAGTTGAAGAAGCCTGATAATATAATGTGCAAACAATATCAGTTAGTCAAAATGAAAAAATCAAGTTTTAAGAGTAAAACTCATACCTCTAAAGGAATACTAGAGATTGTTCATACTAACTTGTGTGGACCAATTGAAGTGCAAAACTAGAAAAGAGATAAGTACATTATGTTGCTTGTTGATAATTATTCTAGAATGATAACAATTATGTTTCTAAAATAGAAATCTGATACTTTCCAAATGTTTAAGTGTTACTTAGCAATAGTTGAAAAAGAAATAGGTAAAAGTCTAAAATTATTGAGATCTAAAAGAGGAGGAGAATTTACATCAAATGAGCTTACAATGTTTTGTGATGATAGAGGAATCAAAAGATAGATACCTACTCCTAGAAGCCCTCCACAAAATGGAATTGCTGAAAAGAGGAACAAGTCTAAAATGGACTATGCTAGGACACTCATGATGGAGAAAAATGCTACTTTGAAATATTGGAGAAAAGCTATAAGTATAGCTATCTATACCTTGAATCATGTACAAGTCAAGTAAGGTACACATTCAACACCTTTTGAACTATGGTATGGATACTCACCCAATGTAAAATATTTTAAAGTGTTTGGCAGAAAATGTTGTATTCTCAAATATTTTAGGAATGGTAAACTAGATGCAAAAAGTGAAGAAGGTATGTTCCTAGGTTATTTCACAATAATTAAAGCTTATAAGTGTTTGAGTACTTACACTAACAAAGTTGTGGAAAGTGAAAATGTGAAATTTGATGAATATATAGAAGTATATGTGGCTGAACCTATGAAGAAACTAGAAGAATAAAAATCATTTGTATACTTTTATGTAGGTATGTCTACTAGAGAAGATGCTGCAAATCAAACTACAAACCAACAATAAGTTTCAGTGACTACGGAGTCACATAATGTAGCTACATTCAAGTGCTGAGTTATAGAATGAAGTTGAGACACATTCTGATTCTAAGATTAGTGTACATGAAAGAGACGTTGAATCACCTAACAGAGATGTACATAGTGACTCAGAAGTTGAGATACCAAATGAAGAAACTAGAGCTGAACCAAGATTGTCTAAATATGTCAAGAGACATCATCCTACTACACAAATCATTGGAGATAAAGATGTTATACCAATGACAAGGAACAAGTTGAGAAGTCATACATGTTTGATAAGCCTAAAGGAACCCAAAATAGTGAAAGAAGCCTTAGAAGATGTGGACTAGAGTAAAGCCATGGAAGAAGAGATTGAACAAATTAAGAAAAACAAAATATGGACTCTAGTTCCTAGACCAGGAGACAAAAATATGATTGGCACCAGGTGGATATACAACAACAAGTTAGATGAAAATGGTGAAGTCACAAGGAACACGACAAGATTAGTTTACAAAGGATATGCATAAGAAGAAGGAATTGACTATGGAGAAAAATTTGCTCCTGTTGCTAGATTGGAAGGAGTAAGAATTCTGCTTTCTTATTTTGCATACAAAGATTTGAAAGTTTATGAAATGGATGTTAAATCTACATTTGTGAATGGTATACTAGACGAAGAAGTATATATAGAACAACTAGAGGGATTTGTTGATGTTCACAATAAGAACATGGTATGTAGATTACACAAAGCTCTATATGGTTTAAAACAAGTGCCAAGAGCATGGTATGGGAGACTTCATAATTATCTTATGAAGATTGGATTCAAAAGGACTAATGATAATAGAAATCTATACTTAAAGATAGCGAAAGGAAAAGGTATTTTGTTATCTAAATTTTTTGCTGATGATATCATACTTGAAGGTCAAGATACCTTATGTAAGGCTTTTGCAAATGAAATGAAGCAAGAATTTGAGATGTCTATGTTTGGATAGATCAAGTTCTTTGTGGGTTTGCAAGTGCACTAGATGAAATATGATATATACATCACTCAGCCTAAGTATGCCAAGGAAATACTAAAAACTTTTGGATTGGAGGATTCCAAACTAGCAAGTACAACTATGGTGACAAGACATAAATTGTAAAAAAATGATGATTCAACTGAGGTGAATCAAACATTATACAAGTCTTTTATTGGTAAATTGCAATATGTAGTGTATAGTAGGCCTGATATTACTTTATCTATAAGATAGTTGCAAGATTCTATGCTAATCCCAGGGAGAATCATTTGATGGCTATAAAGAGAATAATGAGATATCTGAAAGGAATAGAGGAATATGGTTTATAATATAAGAAAAATGAAAATTTGGAATTAAGAGCCTATACTAATGTTTATTTGGCTGGAAACATTGATGATAGAAAGAGCACTAGTGGAGGAGCATTTTTCTTAGCCAAGAGGCTAGTTACATGGACTACCAAGAAACAAAATTGTACCTCAAAATCTATTGCTAAAGTTGAATATGTTGCTACTACTATAAATTATACAAAAATTGTATGGATCAAATAGCTACTCAAAGGTATAAAGGAAGAAATTACTAAACCAATAATACTTTATTGTGATAATACAAATGCTATAAATATATTAAAGAATCTTGTGATGCACACAAAGACTAAGCACATTGTAATAAAGTGTCATTACTTGAGAGAATTAGTTCAAGATAAAGTAGTGAAGATGGAATATGTTAACACAAAAGAACAAATTGCTAATATCTTCACAAAGGCATTATCTAAGGATGCTCATGAGTATCTTAATTTAAGAGCTACCTAAAGTAATCAATGAGCAGGAGCTACAAAATAGTCACAAGCAAGGTGATAGAGAGAGAAACTAAAGAAGTTCATATCTACATATTAAGATGACAAGTCTTTGGCATTATTGTCAAAGAGGGAGATGTTACAAAAAGAGGGAGATATACAAAGAATGGGAGATATACAACTAAGAGGGAGAAATCTTAACACACAATATGAGGGAGAAAAAGAAAGTGTATCTGTTGATTACATCTACCTAGTAAGAGGAAGATAATGTAGAAGGAGATATAAGAATTAATTCTGAGGGAGTCATAAGGTTGACAAAATAGAGTTTTTTAACCTATTCAAAAGATGGAAGTTGCTGATAAAGGGAGAGATTTCAATACAAGGAGTTATTTTCTTTTTGGTATTTTTTGGTCTTACTATTTTAACCTAGTCAATTTGGTTGATCAGTTTGATTTGCCATCAATGTCAAAGAGGGAGATTGTTGAAAACATATTGATACAAGTACGATAAATGTGTTTTAATCATTGTTTTTTCATTGATGTAAAACTTGCTATTTTTTGGTAAGACAAATATTTACATGATTTTCATACTATCACTTACTTGATTGATGAAGAGGATTTAATCAAAAGATGTAAAAATAGCACCTAGAGAAAAGGTTGAGTTATGATATGAAAATGAGCAAAAGAATTAGCTAAGATAGTGGTAACATAGTGAATTGATAATATACTTAAGGTTGCAAAATATAGGTTACACTAATCAAGTCGAGAAGAACAAGTATAAAAAAATTTATTTGAAAAGCTTGGCCGAGTGGACGTAGGTGTGGAGAAAAGTCAGTGTAAGCCAAGCACAAAATCATCTAGAGCTGAGTAAAAAGTTCATTTTAGTGTATGTCGAGTAACATAGTTGATGCCAGGTAAAGTTTAGTTGATGTCAAGCACTATTTAACTTTGGTTTGTCCCAAATGGTTTTACAGAGGATTTCAAGCAATGTGTTATGTGCCAAGCATCAAAAGCAAGTTAATGTTGAGTGTCATCATTATTTGAAAGATCATGAATTTGATAGATCAAAGCTTACAAGTTTGTTTTCTTGGATTGTGTGAACCACGTGGAAGATAAGATTGATGAGTCGATGGCATAGAGTCCAAGGTAAACCATTTTGAGGAAAATTCAAAAAGGAGTGAAGGAGAAGTTTCTAGAAAAGGATGAAATGAAATAAGGGGTAGATTTAATGAATCATACCTAATCTATCCTAACCTAAATTAGACGATGGAGAATGAATGGAAAAATATTTTAATTTCCTATCTATAGAAATTGCTTGTTAGAAGAAAAGGTTATCATGTGGGAGAACCTAAGGAAGATAAAGAGTCTAGGGTATTTCTTCATTTAGTGACCTAAGTGAAGAGTCTGCATTCACATGTTAAGAAAGAAGGTTTAAGGATATGGATGCTTAAAGGTTGAACAAGCTATCAAAGCTGAAGTGTGTGAAAGCCAAGCAGGATGGAGGACTAAAATAGAGAATTGTAATCTACAAATGGAGTTGCAAGTTGTTATTAGATCAAGCCTTGCTATTACTCTCTAATAATTTTAATTAGTCTAGGGTAAATCCTTTGGATTAAGGTTGACCTAACAATCATTTTAAAATCCTTTAACTATGTGACATTCCAAGTGAATGGTCCAAATTCCTCTAACAAGGGTCACTCCTAACAAGGTGATTGAAATCCTTTAACCAGGTCACATTTAACAATGCACATTGTAACCTTTAACAAGGTTGGCCTTTCATAGGGCATCACTTCAAAAGAGTGAAAAAGAGTAACATGTTACTGGTGGTTTTTCCAAATTGGGTTTCCAGGTAAATCATTGTGTCAAGTGTGTTATTGAATCTGTTATGTTTCATGTTAACATTTTTACAAATTGATTTCATAGTAACCTACAAGTTTTAAGTCATTGCATAATCTTATGGATGCATGCATGATGATAAATGTTTTATGGGTTCACTAAGCTGTGAAAAGTTTTAATTATACAATAGGACCTTGGATAACTAATTAACCCCCCCATTTATTCTAAAGTATTCCAATAGATAGTTGGTATGAAAAGGCTTGCTATTTTAAGCTTATCTCTTTAGAGTCACCAATTCATTGTTTAGTTTTTGCATCACAAGATTTTGATCCTAAAACCTTATATCCATATCAGAGTTATAATCCTTGATTTTATCTATATTTTTCATCATAGTGTACATCATGGCCTCAATTTTATCTATTCCACTGGAAGATATAGAAGCTATTGGAGCTATAGCAAGAGGTTGGCATGTGGATGTGGTAGAAATAAGGGCTACTATAGATTGATGGTTAGGCATATCAGGAAAGAAAGGCATTGGAGGCCTTGGAGCTAACTTTCCTTCTTGAATCAAAATATTTTTTGCTTTTATGAAAATCTCATATGTAGCAAGTAAAGTATCTCCTCCCATGGTTTGTATTGTAGTAGAAATATCACTATTTAAAGCTCTAAGATAATGTAAGAAGGCATTACCAGGATTAGGCTTTACTATAGTAGGTATTGTATCCCATGTCTTCTAAAATATATTGTTAAAATTAGTCATAAATTCATGGGGTGCTCTATTAATCATAGTTAGTATCTCTAAGAGTGATAAATGATCACTCTTATCTTCAAAATTTTTACAATGCCTTTCACCTAACTCATCCTATTTAGTGATTGAATTATGTGGTTATCCCCTATACCACTATAAGGCTTTTTCTTTTAGAGATGAAGCTAATAGTCTAATAGCAACATAATCCTCTATAATACTATGTATATTGCAATATTTGAAGTCTCTTGAATGTGTTTTATAGGAAAGATGGAAGTTTCATGAGTAAAATCAGGCATACTTTTAAGAGAAGATACTGGGATATCATGTCTTTGGGCTAGAATGAGAGGACTCCCACCATTAAAGGTGGAAAAGACTTGATTTATAAGTTGGTCCATGTGGAATAAGGATCTATTTAGATGAAAAGATGGTATCCTAGGCTATGATCTATCATCAAGAGTAGAAAGTGATCTAGCTAGAGTATGTGTTGTTGTTGAACTCCTAATTGGTGATAGGGAGAGTCTAGTTCACTTTCTTCTAGGATTCAAAAATGAAAGTTCAATATATTGAAAAGTACCTCTAGAAGATGCCCTCATTTGAGCTCTAGGCATGAATCACAACAATTCTAGTTGAAAAACAAGATGTAGAAGTAGAGTCGCTAAGTGCTTTTGGATGTGAACCTCTTGAAGGCTTAAAATGCTAATAGCAGTACTATCTCCTCATCATAGCAATGAAGTCCTTTTCTTGACACCAATGAACTAGTAGAATTAAGAAATGCTTCAAAATAGTCCCACTAGGTGTGTCAAAAATTGTTGACACAAAAGTTTTCACCCTTGCCTAAACTTTTGACCTAAAGGAAACCTCGTGTAACATGGAAACAATCTCGAAACTATGGGATTTTGCTACTAAAGATTGAGTCTCTTGAGAAGGCCGACTTCCTTACTATTAGGGTGCACCTAACTACTCATGAGAGGAAAAGGAGAAGAAATGCATGAAAGAAAACTACTTATTCTAATCTAAAGGTGTGATGGACCAAATAGTGTTGTTCAATCTTATCTCTACCCAGGGAAGCACATTTCATTAATATAGTCCTCTGATATACAAGTTCTATCTTCTTTGACTCAAAAATAATACATGGATCAGAAATCAATGAGATGGTATGAGGAAGGAACTTCACTGAAATGTCCCTTTTCTGATTTGATATGGTATTTCACACCTCTAATCAGATTTTCAAAAATCAAACAACTGCTATCACAAAGATCCACCAAATTTCTCAAGAAACCCCAAATCGGGTATGTTGAAAATAGTGCTAAAAGCTTCACAACTTCACAAATTATTAATGAATCTGAAAATGGAAATTTTTATAGAACTTTCAGCAGAATAACAGCCTACAAATTGACATTTCCAGATCCATATAGCCTTTACACAATAGCTTGAAAATGTAGGACCAAAACTATGCTCATCGGGCTCCCGAAATAGCACAAAATATGCCCGGAAACACCACAAGAACACTAATAATCTATCTCAAAAGTTTAATCACGTCCCAATATATATATTCAGATCTATTTTAACAGCTTAAAGTATAAAATACAGCAGCAACCAAAACTGATATGAAATACTCAACCGGAAACACCAAACTCTTACAAAAATACACCCGGAAACTCACAAATCTGCACTGTTCAGCACAAAGGCAAACTCTGTATGAGCGTGCACATGGAATGGCTTCAAACTCCCATCCTTAGCCTTCCTAGAAACCTGCAAACTCCCGTTCTTGGGTCTCCCTGGAAACCTGCAAACTCCCATTCTTGGGTCTCCTTCTCCACAGGTTTGGCAGCCTCTGAAGAATAACAAAGAATGAGTGAAAATCAAGTCTGGAATGAATCCAAAATGCCTCCAAATCTCTTTAAAAAGGGCATAACTGTAACTCACGTCCAAGAGAGGTTAATGAAACATATTTTAATAATAATTATCATTTATTAGTCCAACGGTTTCCAAAGATTAACTCCCTTTTTCCGAAACTTCACTTTCTTGGGCCTGCCTGTCTTAGCAAAGATTATTATTTTTTAATTATTTGAAAAGGGGACATGACAAGTCCTCCCCTCCCAAACATTGCTTGTCCTCAAGCAATGGCTGAACAATAAACCAATCAATCCTCCTGGATCCCAAATGTAGTCATGAACTATACTACTACCAATTAACATAGACTCCTGCAAGATCCTCTGCAATATGACCAAGAGGAATCCATAATCAAACTGGAAATTATAGCTCAACCAAACTCCAAAATCACCATTACCACAGTCAAAAAGCCATGAGACACAAACTCTTAGAATATCAAAACCCAAGTAAAGTGGACTACCAACATAGTAAATACCATCAATGCATTCCACTGGCCTATATGGAATGTACAATCCAACTCTGCAACAATGGTGAATGCTCTCAAATGAAACTATACCAAGTATGGAGAATCCACACACTGTACAACTCTTGCAGTCAACACAACTCTGTAGATCATTGGCCACTGTCTCATAACCATAACTCCCATGCACCCCTGATGGTGAAAAGCCATCACAAGATAAACAACAAGAAATGGAACCCAAACCAAATTTTCCTGCCATCAACTCCTCAGCATAAGGATCAATTGTTAACTGATGTACATACCCTGCAATATAATGTTGATTAAAAAACCCAACCTCAGTCAACAGCTCACCATGAACAAGTGATACAACCCACTGCGACTGATCACTAGCTAAGTCAGGAGATGTCATAGCCAAAGGAGTAGAATCAATAACAACACTTGCTGAAGCATCACTCCAAAACTCCTGCTCTAAGTCATGTATTATCAACTTGTCAATTGCAGGACTTATCACCATGTCATGCCCATCACAACTCTCATCCCGAGGCATCAAACTATCCCATAACTGATGATAAGCACTAGGAACCAAAGTACATCTCTGTATCATCATCTCATCAACATGGTCATCAAAGGTAGATAGATGAGCATACCTCGCAGTGTAATGCCGATAGAATGCACCAATCTCAGTCAGTGGCTCAGACTGCAATCTAGATGTAACTAACTGCAATCGATCATTAACCAAGTTGGAACTGACTACTACCTCTGAAGACATTGCGAAGGGAGTAGTATTACTAGTAGGAACCATGCCAACTATCAGCTCACCAACGTCACACATGGTCTTTGATACAACATCTCTAGTCTTCGTGCCATTAGTACTAGAGGTCACCACCATGTCAGGCACACCACAAAAATTTGCTACAGCACCCAACTCAATTGAACTTGACTCTAGTGGGAATGAACCTGATATGCCAATGTTAGTATCAAGGATGGATGCATCCCCATCTCCACTGTCTCTAACAATCTCGGCCATGGACATCCTCGGATCACCAAACACCACAGCTTGTGACTGTATAGAATTAGGTAAAGACTGTAGTCGCTCTAACTCCATGGTCACCTTAGCCAAATGAAATTGTGACTCCTTGAGAGCCAACTGTGTACTCTCAAGAATCTCAGAAGTCACCTCAAGCTTCTCAGTAAGCTCACTCACCTCATCTTCCTTGGCCAACAATGCATCATATGCTGTACTGCCCCACTCCATAAGATAATCTCTGTCTGCTACCAACTGCATATAATTTTGTCTCAAAATCTGAATAGCCTCCCATAAAGAGTGGATCTCTGTCAAGGAAAGATAACTTCCTCCCTGCTCATCACTAGTAGGAGAACCCCATCCATAAACTGCTAACAACTGACGAGCAGCATCGAAATGTTGGCAAGTGATAGCAATGTCTTGGTCACTAACTCTCAACTGATTAGACACATGATGGCACTGGTTTGACTGTCTCCTACAAACCTCCTCTGATGCACTGTCTGAAGGAGTGTCCTCAAAGTTACTAGTCTCTAGAGTATTACCATCCATATCCTGTGAATCAAATCTAAAGCTCATATCAGCATACAAAGTATCAAAAACATTAGCATTGCTGTCCAACTCCTCTATACCCAAGGGAACTAAGTCTTCAAAACTGCCCACTGCATCCTTCTGGATGTCATCAATGCCAATATGATCCTAGGACTCATCTATACACACTGCCAAATATGAAATATCATCAACACATTCCAGCAAGTATGGCCGATTGGATATATGAACAAAGCCCAACATTGGTGTATAAAAACTAATACCAACATCAGACAAGATACTGGCACAAGAAAAGACAACACCATGTAATCTGCTAATCAAATCCATGATAGCACCCAAACAAACACTGCTACCAAAAAGTGTTAAAGATCTCCAGTCAACTGAATCCCAAATGCCAATATAACAATCTTGAGTCCATATCCGTAAACTAGAATTAGCTGGTAACTCAAGCAAAATCCTGACTTGAGTAATATGACCAATACCAACTAACTCCACATACCTGTCATGATGAGATAATGTAGTGACAATACTGTCTTCACACACGTTCAGCTGGCGGGATAAATCATGTGAAGTACTACTAGCCTCAACCTCATGTGATGAAGCATCTAACTGTGCCTGGTACTCTCTCTCAAAAAAGTCATGAATGCTCAATGTCTGCTCATCTACACCAGGTATCTCACCATCATGCACAACAACATCCTCATAATCATCATCCTTGAGGTCAAATCTATCTATCACTCTTTGACTAAAATCATCAAATGTAGTTACCTGATCATGACCTTGAGTAGTCATTCCATGATACCACCAATCATAGGCTGCATCTTCCAAGTGTAGACTTGCAATTTGAACAACATCACTCTCCTTCATGGGGTTAAGTGTGAAGAAGGTCTGTAATTTTTGTAGCCATGCTTTAGCTGAAATTTTATTTGTTCCATCAAAAGTAGGTGCTATAAACTTGCTTATTTTATTTTTGAGCTCTCTTCCACTTATGTCATGCTCCCTTCTGTACTCTTTCTTGGGCATCAAAGTGTTCATCATATCCACATATTCTCTAAAAGGAACTGAACTACGAAAGTCATCATCTAAGCCATTATAAGTAGCTCTTAATGTAATCAAGTTACCTGTAACCTCTTCCATAGCATTAATGGCTGGATTTGGTACTAGTGGCTCATCTACAGGCAAGAAAATAGTTTTGGTTGATTTAGATGGTGTGGATTTCAGATTTCTTGGCTCCTCTGAAGTGCTCCCTTTCTCATTAATAGATGCAACTCCTTGTAGTTTTTCTGTCAATATTCGCAAAGCCTCTCTAGTTTTTGCCAAACTATCCACTATTTTCTTCTGAGTATTTTGGATGTCTTGGAAGAATTTCTTTGCCATCTTATCTGGATCAGCCATACTTTTCCCTTCCTTGGATTTTGTACTTTTACTTTCAACTGGAGGTTTGATCAAAATTTCTTTATTCTTTTCTCGCTGCAAATATCTTTTTTCTCTTTCACTTAGTTGCATGCAACCATAAATTTTGACATGCAACTGATTAGAAGCAACATGCAACCACCAAATTCACCAAGAACTAACATGCATATGATTAGAAGTAGAATGCAACCATAAATTTTGACATGCAAGATTTGGGTAGTTATCAAAACTGACATGCAAGATCTGGGTAGTTGTCAAAACTAACATGCAAGATCTGGGTAGTTGTCAAAACTGACCTGCAACTTCTACAAACCCTCAGGCTGGCAAGATCATGGCTCTGATACCACTGAAATGTCCCTTTTCTGATTTGATATGGTATTTCACACCTCTAATCAGATTTTCAAAAATCAAACAACTGCTATCACAAAGATCCACCAAATTTCTCAATAAACCCCAAATCGGGTATGTTGAAAATAGTGCTAAAAGCTTCACAACTTCACAAATTATTAATGAATCTGAAAATGGAAATTTTTATAGAACTTTCAGCAGCATAACAGCCTACAAATTGACATTTCCAGATCCGTATAGCCTTTACACAATAGCTTGAAAATGTAGGACCAAAACTATGCTCATCGGGCTCCCGAAATAGCACAAAATATGCCCGGAAACACCACAAGAACACTAATAATCTATCTCAGAAGTTTAATCACGTCCCAATATATATATTCAGATCTATTTTAACAGCTTAAAGTATAAAATACAGCAGCAACCAAAACTGATATGAAATACTCAACCGGAAACACCAAACTCTTACAAAAATACACCCGGAAACTCACAAATCTGCACTATTCAGCACAAAGGCAAACTCTGTATGAGCGTGCACATGGAATGGCTTCAAACTCCCATCCTTAGCCTTCCTGGAAACCTGCAAACTCCCATTCTTGGGTCTCCCTGGAAACCTGCAAACTCCCGTTCTTGGGTCTCCTTCTCCACAGGTTTGGCAGCCTCTGAAGAATAACAAAGAATGAGTGAAAATCAAGTCTGGAATGAATCCAAAATGCCTCCAAACCTCTTTAAAAAGGGCATAACTGTAACTCACGTCCAAGAGAGGTTAATGAAACATATTTTAATAATAATTATCATTTATTAGTCCAACGGTTTCCAAAGATTAACTCCCTTTTTCCGAAACTTCACTTTCTTGGGCCTGCCTGTCTTAGCAAAGATTATTATTTTTTAATTATTTGAAAAGGGGACATGACATTCACTCTATATCATTTAGACATAAAAATGGACACATCATATAATTGAAGAATGAAAGCAATATCTCAATATAAGGCAAGAAGGTGTTGCACTATATATTAATGATAGAAGGAGATACAGTTGAGAGTTATATTCATTCATAGGAAAAAGGAAATTATAGTAGCCGAGTATAGAAGAAAAATGTTATAGAATTAGAGAAAAGATCGACCCTTGGAGGGTTTACAAAACATGCTTTTATAGTTCAAGGATAACTGAGAGACTTTTGCCTTAACTCAAAGCTCAACTAGTAACTTCAAGGCATAGAGAACAATTATTGCAAATTTTGGGGAAGATTTGATTAGATGTACATCCATATGCACAAAATCTGGTCTTTATGTGCACATCTAACTTGGAATAGATATGAGTGGTGGCCATCATCATTTTTATTGGGTAGATGGATAAGTAAGCAATGGGAGCAAGAAACTGCATTTACTAGGCATGGAGAATACTCAAAAAGTAGTTGCAAGAAATTGAGGACCTACTCATCATTAAGGAATTGCTTAATGTCATGTCCAAAACCATACCAAGTCCACAAATCATTAGGTCAAAAGGAGTCAACCATCCAACTTTCCACATGGACCAGTGTCATCTAAGTATATTTCCACCTCCCCATCTTTATATCTTATTTTGACCCTGCATCTTCATATCTATTTGCAGCTTTGCCACCTAATTCTCTTATTAATTGTCTGACCCTATGAAGCTATGACCATCTTCATTTCATGTTTGATCACTGCAGTGCAGCTTGTCTCCTCTTTATCTCCCTAATCATTGTGACCCTACATCTTCATATATGTTCATGGCTTCATGTAATTGGCTCTTTGCACCATCACTACAGTTTAAAATTAACAACCTTCTAACCATGTTATGACATGAAAATAGTTATTTTGTCCCTTGTTAACCCTATGTAGCTTATCCTCTAGTCGACATAAAATGTTGCGACCTCACAATTGATATTATCTTCATTGCATGTACTATTGTTTGCATGGTCATGACTTAAACATGAACTACAACTCGGACACCTGTGATATAGATGTAAGAGCACCCTTCCTAGGCTCTCACCATCAAATTTTTTGTTTTGATTTAACTTCTTCTAAAAATCATGTAAGTAGAATAAGAGATTGAAGCTCATTTGGTGTGTTTAGGACTAGTTTAGGTCCTTGGTCTTTAGAAATGGCAATGCCTTAGTGTAGGTTGTCGTCATGTGATGTTTGACTTATTATGTGCTTGGGGTGTGTTTAGGGTATCTAAATGGTGTAGTGTGTGAAGTTTTAAGCCTGAGAATTCCTTGGGAAGACCTAAGAATGGTCTTAGTCAAGTTGGAGAAAAATTTTCTCAGGCAACAAAAAGTTGGTCAAAGTTGCTAGCAACTTTTGAGAAGTGGCAGCAACTTTTCCTTTGTAAAGGTTTGCACTAAGTTCAGTGAATAAAAATGACCTAAAAAAACACAAAGACCTTGATGAAGGATATTTAAGGCTTAATAAACCATAACCAAGGGTTGGCATTCATTATTGTATGGCCACAATATGGTTGAGGCAGACTATGTATGATTCTATATACCAGTTATTGGTTTTTGCCTTGTTTGGAAGCAAATAGTAGTGTGGTTGTGACCTTGTTGGATAGAATAATTTGTACATTGTTTTCTTTCCATTTTATATGCATTAGATTAGGTTCTTTTAGTTTGTGTGAGTGTTTTGTTTAATTCTTTAAAACTTGGCTATGCACTACCAGTTTTGGCGTGTTTAATGGAAAATGGGCTATAGTTCTTATTTTCTACCATGGGAAAACCATGGCTCTCTAGATTCAAAGATTATAGACCCTAAATTGTAAGACTATGCAAGTAGGGATCCAACAAAAAAGTGTAGATATTTATTTGACAAAGCCTTGGTTGAGCTAGGTAGTGCCTGACTAGGAGTAGTCAACAATAAAAGTGCTCTTAAGAGGAAAAGAAGCAATTTCATGACTTTCCCTTTTGAGGGATTTGAGGGGAGTGAAAATAGATGTTATGTTGTGAAGAAGGAGTTTTAAAAATCCATGGAAGGTGGTGAAAAAGTGGGGACAACAAGGAGGTTGCCCAAACCCTTAAAAACCCTCATTTTTACCAACTCTATTGTATAGTCATTTGAAGACTTGAGAGCTCAAAAATACCTAGAATGGGTCTAATGTAGTAAATTTTCATTAGAGAAGGTGAGTTGAATATTTGAGAAGAAGGAGTTATATGCCCTCCAAATCCAAAAGGAGGCCTAATTGGGGCTCTTCTAATAGCCCTATTAGTGAAGAAACTATGCAATCAGGTATGAACCCATCCTTACCATCAATGTAGACATGCTAAAAGTGTTCCAAATAACATATTAGATCTCATGGAAACCTTTGCTAGACTAGGGAATTATTTTGAACCCTAGAAGACCTATACAAGCCTTTTGAGGAAATCAATTCCTAAAATAATAAGGAAGAAATGTTGCAAGATTGGGTTAGTTAACCTGGTGGTTAGGTTAGGGCAGGTCAGGAGATTCTCTAAGAAGAAAGAAAAACTATATAATTTCATAGGCATCAAAAGAACACTTGGATCCTAGAGAGGATTAGGCATATACTAGCTAGTTTATTCTAGCCTCTCCATCAGATTGGTATTAGAGCTTGCAAAGGTGTGGGACAAAGCAAGTGCAAAGCAAGGTGAATGTAGTCACCTAGTGATCAATTATTCCAAAAAAAAATGGTAACCAATGCTGAATTGTCCAATAAGGTCAAAGAAAAATAAAGAATGATAGAAGAGCAAGAAGAAGACAATAGGTCTTTGAGAGAAAGATTGGCACAACTTGAATAGTTGTTGAACAAGGTCCAAGACACCACAGATAAAGTCAATGACAAGATAGAGCAGAAAGAAGAGAAGGAAGCTAAAGAAAAGAAATTAATTTGGAAGAAGAAACTCCAACACCAAATCTATTTTACTAGAAGAGCCTTTCTTGAAGGCAATCAAGGCAATAAACAACAAAGCCTTGGAAGGCATTCCTCTATTTGATGGAAAGATGGATCTTGATCTCATCATGGAGTGTATTGAAGGAATGGAGAACCATTTTGAATGTGATGGTGTCTCTGATGCTTAAAAGGTCAAGGTGGCAAGGGCAAGGTTGAGAGGTACCACTCTAACCTAGTAGAAATTCATTCAAATAGAGAGGGAAAAAGAAGGAAAAGGTCCTATTGTTACTTGGAAAGGAATTGTGGATAAAATCAAACAAGCCCTCATTCTTGAAGATTATGAGATTAAAATACATAGAAGGAGACAAAATTTGAGGTAAAAAGACATGGATGTGCACTCTTATATTGAAAAATTCCAAAAGCTATGCTTAAGGTCTAAAGTGGTAGAAGATGAAAGTATCAAGTTGACAAGATATATGAATGGACTCAAATGGTTTGTTCAAGAAGACATGAGCCTT
Source organism: Cupressus sempervirens (assembly GCA_028749045.1). Classification (NCBI taxonomy): domain Eukaryota; kingdom Viridiplantae; phylum Streptophyta; class Pinopsida; order Cupressales; family Cupressaceae; genus Cupressus; species Cupressus sempervirens. Next base: position 781,176,508 of record CM053791.1, on the reverse strand, counting down.
TTTAGTCTTAAAATAGTTCATCAATGTTATCAAATGGCCCTAAAAGTGGAAGATAAAGGAAAAAGAAAGTAGGACCATACTTCTAAGAATAGAGGAAGAGGTAGAGACTCTAGTGGAGGTCAAAGAGGTAATCCTAGTAGAGGTCATGAATCAAGGAACCAAGGGGAGAGCCAACTCTTAGAACAAAGTTTTGAAATCAGCATAAGGGGATCTTTTGGTAGAGGAAGAGGATTTCAAGGAAATATTGAAGAAGCAACTCCTACTTTACCACCATGAAGTGTTATCAATGTGGACAGCTTGGATACCTTGCCTATAGGGGTCTTGATAAACCAACAACCTCAAGTAATGAGAAGAGGGTAGGTTATGCCCAAGAAGATAGTGGTAGCTTGTGTGCTAATGAAGTTAGCAAATTAGAATCAGAAATGGCTAAGAACTTGATGATTAGGAAGGTACTTATAAGGCAGCCTAATCAAAGTGAACCCAAACAAAGGAGTGCTCTTTTTAGAGTTAGGTGCAAGATCCAAGGAAAATTTTGCAAGGTTATAGTGGATTTAGGATCAACAAATAACATCATATTAGAGGAATTAGCAAAGAAGCTGAAACTCACAAAGGTTCTCCATGCAAATACCACAAGGTGACTTGGTTGAATCAAGAGCAAAGTGTATTGGTTAATGAGCAGACATGGTTGGAGATTTCTATTGGAGCTTATAAAGACAGAGTGCTTTGTGATGTCTTGCCCATGGATGCATGCCATCTTCTATTGGGAAGACCATGGAAATTTGATAGGAAGGAGATCTATGATGGAGAGGAGAATTCCATTTCTTTAAAGAAGGATGGAAGGACTATCAAAGTTCAATCCTTAATAGAGAATGAAGGGGAAACTTCTAAGACACCTAGTGTGTTACTTAGCAGTGGCAAAGAGTTCTTGCAAGCTTCACTAGATGAGGATACCATAGGATGTGCTATAGTGGTGAAGCCAAAGGAGGAAGTCAAGAAGTTGTAGCCAATACCTCTTGAAGTGTAGCACATTCTTGATGATTTCAAGGACATTATTTTAGATGATACATTAGTAGTACTACCACCTAAAAGAGGAACCAACCATCAAATTGACTTTGTACTCAGTTCATCTCTCCCTAACAAAGAAACCTATAAGCTTACCCTGAATCAAAATAAGGAAGTGGCAAGACAAGTGCAAGAATTATTTGATCAAGGGATAATTAAGAAGAGTATTAGTCCATGTGCAGTCCCAGTGGTCTTAGCATCCAAAAAAGGACAAAAATAGAGACTTTGTATAGATTCTAGGGTTATTAACAGGATCACTATCTGGTATAGATTCCCAATTCCAAGAATAGAAGACTTAATGTATTGTTTAGGAGGTGCTATGTACTTTACCAAGCTAGATTTAAAGAGTGGTTATCACCAAATTAGAATCAAGGAGAGTGATGAGTGGAAGACTACTTTTAAAACCATAGATGGATTGTATGAATGGCTTATAATGCCATTAGCTTACTAACACCCCAAGTATTTTCATCAAATTAATGAATGGGGTCTTGAAGGAACTCATAGGAAGATTTGTGATAGTGTATCTAGATGACATACTCATCTATAGCAAAACAAAAGAATAACACCTTAAACATTTGAGGTTGGTTATGAAGAGACTGAAGGAACAACAACTAGCCATTAATCTAGAAAAATGTGCATTTATGCAACAAGAATTAGTTTATTTTGGCTTTGTAGTGTCCAAGGGTAATCTAAAAATGGACCCAAGCAAGGTGGAAGCAATATTGGATTGGCCTACTCCTAAAACAAGAACTAAAGTTAGAAGTTTTCATTGCTTGGCACAATTTTATAAAAAGTTTGTGAGGAACTTTAATGGGACTTGTGCATCCCTGCTAGATACCATCAAAGGAGGACTAAAAAAAAAGTTCAAATGGATTGAAGTATTAGAGAAGGCATTTCAAACATTGAAACAAGAGGTAGCTACAAAGCCTATCTTTCTCTTACCTAATTTTGATAAGTTGTTCACCGTTGAATGTGATGCAAGTAATGTAGTAGTAGGGGGTATATTGAGTCAAGAAGGAAGGCCTATGGAATTCTTTAGTGAAAAAATCAATGAGGTAAAGAAGAAGTATTCATCCTATTACTTGGAGTTGTATACATTGGTACAATCTCTTAAGAAGTGGAGGCATTACCTTCTACCCAAGGAATTTGTTATTTTTACTATTAATCAGGCTTTAAGCTACATAAATATTGAAGAGAAGCTTAATAATGGGCATTTAAAGTGGATGGAGTATCTCCAATCTTTTACTTTCATAATTAAGTATAAGAAGGGGTAGCTCAACAAGGTACCAGACACCTTGAGTAGAAAACTTTTGACTTTCCAAGAAGTGTAGTTGCAAAGCATTGGAATAGTAGGTTTCAAAAATTTGTATAAAGTAGATGAAGACTTCTCCCTAGCCTACAACATGTGCCTAGAGTTTGAGAACCATTTTCATGGTGAGTTTGAAGATTATATCCTTCAAAATGGATTATTTTTTAAAGGTAACCAGCTCTGTGTACCTAGGGGATCCATGAGGGAAAATCTTATTCAAGAGAAGCATAATGGTAGATTGAGTGAATATTTTGGCATAAAAAAAATGTTGGAGTTACTACAGAGATACTACTTTTGGCCTAAGCTAACAAGATATGTTGAGCAATATGGAATATGCCAAAGAGCTAAAGGAGGTTCAAGCAATGTAGGACTCTACCAATCCTTTCCAATTCCAAATAGGCCTTGGGAATGTGTAAGTATGAATTTTGTGATTGGAATCCCTAAAACCAAATCCAGTATTGATAGAATTTATGTTGTAGTAGATAGATTGTCTAAAATAAGTCATTTCATTCCATGTAAAACTACTCATGATGCAAGTTATATAGCACATATCTTCTTTAAGGAGATAGTTAGGATTCATGGACTCCCTCTGAGTATTATGTCTAATAGGGATAGCAAGTTCACAGGTCATTTTTGGAAAACCTTACAAAAAAGGCTGGGAACTAATCTCTCTTTTAGTTCAGCATACCATCCTCAAACTGATGGTCAAACTGAGGTCATCAACATGGTGCTTGGTAACTTGCTAAGGTGATTGGCAAAGGAGTATGGGAAGACTTGGGATCTTGTTACATCTAGTGTTAAATATGCTTATAATGATAGTGTCAACAGGACCACAAGAAGAAGTCCCTTTGAGATAGTATATGGAAGACATCCTAGAGGAGAGAGTGAGTTAAGAGACTTAGGTCCTATGGAGTTAAAAAGTGGACAAGCTGAAGATTTCACTCAAACTATCAAAGAGGTTCAAAAAAAAGTGAAGAAAAACATGTTGGAGTCTACTCAAAGAATCAAGGCCAAAATGGATGAGAAGAGGAAAGAAGTATAGTTTTAGATTGGGGACTATGTCATGGTCCATGTTAACAAAGCAAGAATACAGTAAGGTATACCCACTAAGATCCAAATGAGAAGAGTTAGCCCATGCAAGATTATAGCTAAATATGGAGAGAATACCTACAAAGTAGACATGCCATTAGACTTAGCCATCTCACTAATGTTTAATTTTGTGGACCTAATTAGATTTAAAGGAGATATTAGTCAGCAAGGTACAACTCCACCAAGGGTACTACAAGACATTGATACAAGTGCAATGCCCAAGAAGAAGCTAGCCAAAGTAGAGAAAGTCTTGGAATCTAGAGTAAAGAAAGCTACAAGGAATCAAGTTTACATGGAGGATCTAATCAAATGTAAGGATCAACTTGAATCTAAAACCACCTGAGTTGAGGAAGGACATTTCAAGAAGTTTGGTATTGATCTGACTCTTCTTAACCCCAAAGTGCCTTAGTTTGTGCTGAGGGGGGAGTATGGTGTAGGAGCACTCTTCCAAGGTTTTCACCATCACATTTTTTTGTTGTGATTAAACTTCTTCTAAGAATCATGTAAGTAGAATAAGATATTGAAGCTCATTTGGTGTGTTTAGGACTAGCTTAGGTCCTTGGTCTTTGGAAATGGCAATGCCTCAATGTATATTGTCATCATGTGATTTTTGCCTTATTGTGCACGTAGGGTGTGTTTAGGGTATCTAAATGGTGTAGTGGGTGAATTTTGAAACCCAAGAATTCCTTGGGAAGACCTAGCAATGGTCTTAGTCAAGTTGGAGCAAAAACTACTCAGACAACAAAAAGTTGCTCAAAAGTTGCTAGCAACTTTTGAGAAGTGGTAGCAACTTTTCCTTTGTAAAGGTTTGCACTAAGTTAGGTGATTAAAAATGCCTTAACACAACCTAAAAAAATTGATGAAGGCTATTTAAGTCTTAAGAAACCCTAACCAATGGTTGGCATTCATTATTGTACGACCACAGTACGGTTGCAACAAATTGTGCATGATTCTTCAATAACAATTACTAGTTTTTTCCTTGTTTGGAAGCAAATTGTAGTGTGGTTGTGATCTTTTTGGGTGGAATAATTTTCACATCATTTTTCCTCCATTTTATATGCATTAGATTAGGTTCTTTTATTTTGTGTGAGCTTTTTATTTAATTCTTTAAAACTTTATTGCGCACTGCCAGTTTTGGGGTGATTAATGGAAAATGGGTTATAGTTCTTATTTTCCACTGTGAGAAAACCATGGTTCTCTAGATTCCAAGATTGTAGACCCTAACTTGTAATAATATGCAAGTAGGGGCCCAAAAAACAAGTGTGGATATTTATTTGACAAAGCCCTAGGTGAGCTAGGTAGTGCCCAATTACGAGCAATCAACAGTAAAAGTGCTCTCAAGAGAAAAAGAAGCAATTTCATGACTTTCCATTTTGAGGGATTTGATGGGAGTGAAAATATATTTTATTTTATGAAGAAGGATTTTTAACAAGCTATGAAAGGTGGTGAAAAATTGGGGACAATAGGGAGGCTGTTGAAACCCTTAAAAACCCTCATTTTTAACAACTTTGTTGTATGATCATTTGAAGACTTGAGACCTCAAAAATTCTTGAGAATGTATCTAATGTAGTAAATTCTCTTTAGATTAGCTATGTTGAATCTTTGAGGGGAAGGAGTTATTCAACCTACAAATCTAGAAGGAGGCCTAATTGGGGCTCTTCTAGTAGCCCTATTTGTGAAGAAACTATGCAATTAGGTATAAACCCATCCTTCCCATCGGTTTAAACATGTTGAAAGTGTTCCAAATAACATTTTAGATCTCATGGAAATATTGGATGGACTAGGGAATGTTGTTGAACCCTAGAAGACCTATACAAGCCTTTTGGGGAAATTAATTCCTAGAAGAATAAGGAAGTAATGCTACAAAATTTAGTTAGTTAACTTGGTGGGTAGGTTAGGGCAGGTCAGGGGATTCTCTAAGAAGAAATAAATCCTATAGAATTTCATAGGTGTTAAAATAACACCTGGATCCTAGAGAGGATCAAGCATCGACTAGCTAGTCCATTCTAGCCTCCCCATTAGATATTGCAAAGACTGTCCCTTAACCACAATCACCTTGTCACAACCTTGACCTAGGGTAGAATTTAACTCTCTACAAATCTATGAACAAATAAGAAATGCAGCTTGATAGCCTAAACTCTAGTTAACTCTTAACCATGTGTGACCTCACAAAAGCATTGGATTTGACTAGGCTATTGAATTTCTCATGGTCACAACTTAAAATTTTGAAGCTTGCTGATGGAGACAAATTTATTCAACTGATTTTATTTTATTTTATTTAACATCTAATTCAAAAATTATCCTTGTAACGATGTGATGTGAAGAACTTCTATTAAACTAGTCCACCGTGACAAGTGTCCACCTGATAGCATACTCACAGCCTTAACTTTGATCCCTACTTTTAACCCTCTAAACATGTGCACAATAGGCTTTTGCCACATTGTAGCTCTAACAATGGTTTGTTTTAAACCACCTATGACTGTGCAAAAAGGGGAGGATTGCAACAACACCACTTGAAACATTAACCCAAAATTCAACCCCATGAATGAGTGATCAAAGAAATTACTGCATTGCTTTTCAAACTCTAGCTAACCCTTAACCTTCTCCAACTGTGTGATAACACATGAATCCTAGCTATTGAATCTAAAATTCATATAGTCATAGCTTGAGACCATATGAACTTGAAGTTAACTACAATGATATGACTGGTTGTGAGTTTGACTACATTGCATTATTGTGACTTCCTTAATGGTTAAAGCTTGACTGCCTATGACCAAGTGAAGAGGGATAATCACACCATTGTAGCTTGAAGTTGTATATGATGCAAAATTCTTAAAAGATGTGGGGCTACAAAAGGGAAATTCAAAGCCTCTTTTCCTATCCTCATTGGCCTGCATGGAAAAATAAAAAGTTCAACATATGTGAACCATGGTTGTCACCCTGGCAAATGGATCTTGGAAGGAGGGGAAAAAATGGTGAACAATATTGAAACATAATCTTCTAAGTGTTGGATAGTTGGTTGGTAATGGATATCAATTATAGTTCATAGAGAAGACCTGTATCATCAAGGATAAGAATGGTAAGATGATTGGCACTGGCACAAAATCTAGAGGTAATGCTTTTTAGCTAAATTCTATATAGATGACATGGTTGGTTGCTATGTTGATAATATCTAGTTGTGGCATAAAATGTTTGGTCATATAAACTTTGATAATATTGTGAAAGCAAGAAATACATTTGTTGTTAAGGATTTTCCTAAAATTGTGAAGCCTACTAATGTTGTATACAAGGAATGTGTTATGCATAAGTAGAAGAAAAGTTCTTTTCCTAGCAAGAAGTTCACTACAACAACAAAATTGGAGATTGTTAACATAGATTTGAGTGGTCCTACAAAAATAAGAGGATTCTATGGTGAAAGGTACTTTATGAGTCTTGTTAGTGACTTTACTAGCATATGAATAGAGTTGAGAATGAATCTAGATTAAAGATTAATTGTTTAAGATATGATAGATTAGTGGATAGTTTTCCTTGAATGAGTTTAATAGTTTTTGTGAATTAAATAGTATTAAAAGACATCTTTTATCCCCTAAAGCACTTGAGTAGAATGGTATACCTAAGAGAAGGAACAAGTCTGTAATAAGAAATGCAAGAGCTATGATATTTTAAAATGATGTATCAAAGACATTTTGGAGACAAGTAGGTAATACAATAATGTATACAATGAATAGAGTATAGATCATAAAAGGTACAAAGAAGACTTCTTATGAATTATGGTTTGGACATGCACCATTGATGAAGTATTTTAGAATTTTCAGAAGCAAGTGTTATATCAAGAGAGATGATGGAATAGGTAATTTTGATTCAAGAAGTGATGAAGGTATTTTTCTTGGTTATTTATTGAAAATAAAAGATTATAAATGTTTTAATTAGAGGACTAAGACTATTTTTGAAAGCACAAATTTGAAAATGGATGAGAAGTATTTACGAAAGAATAATAGATTATAATTTTGATGAAGAAGCTAATCCTAAGGCTAACCAAGAAAATGTTGAATTATTTTATGAAACTAACAATGATTTTCAAAATGACATCCAAGTTGTGAAATAAAGAGAGAAATCAAGATTTGAACCTAGAGAAAAAGTAAGAGTTGAGATAGTGACACTAAATAAGAATTTGACAAAGAATCATCCTACTAGCTAGATTATTGGAAGCAACATAGTACAAAAGAGTTATGTTTTATTTCTCAAGTAGATCCTAAAAGTATTGATGAAGCTTGAAAGGATGATCATTGGATTCAAGTGATGAAGAAAGTACTCAATCAGATTGTGAAGAGTAAGACATGGGAATTGGAAATCCTAGACCTTGTTGGTACTCAAAATTGAAGCCCTAATTTTGAGTACCATCCAAAAAAAACCCCTATGAGCACTTTTAATGCAAGTGTACCTAGCTATCCGTTTAAGGCCTACGAGGTGTTTAATGCTTCTAACACCTTGAATTCAATACGTCTATGCTTTCCATGAAGATAAATTGCCATTCTAAGTCATTCTATAAAGTCCCATTTTGAGCAATGTCCAAATTTGAACTTTTGCCTAAGTGTCAAACAATGACAAGAGGTCATGTTTGCAATTGATTATCTTGTACCTAGTAATGTTTCATGACTCACTTCTTTGGGAGTGTTTAGTATCCATACCAGAGTCATTTCAATATGTTTTAAGTAGGTTTTGAATCCCTCAAAGTTAGTCATTTATTGTTGTCATGCTGATGCAAATTGTTCTAAATTCTGGGAGGCCCTATTTGACCAGTTATAACTTTGACCTAGTTGACTAAAATGAGAAAATTCCTATTGAATTACGTTCTAGGGGTCAAAGAATTGCTATATTTCAATTTTAAGCTTATGATGAATCTATTTGACAGTTTTCAAACATGATTCCAAATGCAATTTGTAAAGTTTTATTGTGTCAGTAAGTGCAGATTGGTCAGTACCCCTGTTTAGGATGTTATAACTCTGAATCTATGATAGGTGAGAGTGAATGGATTGTATTGTTTCATTCTACTTTGAAAATACTTTAAGTGTGCCAATTTTCAAATCTTGATAAATCTATTTGCATGCTTTCCCAGGTCCATTCCATTTGCAAAAACCACTTTTCTGCTAGTGTTTCCAGTTTGCAAATCTGTGATGCAGAGCCACACCTTGGAAAACTCAGGAGGAATCAGTCACTCAACTGAGTTGCTTCAAGGGGCATCTACAACCTTCAGGATCACAACATTCTCATCAAATATAATCCCTAAATCTATTCCAAACATCTTTTCCATCCACTAAATTCATTAAACAAAACTCTTAAAACAAATTGCCCAGAAAATACATTCTTGCTGCCTCCTGGATAGACCTACACTCAGACATGAATAACTTTCGAACCAGAAAAGATTTACTCAATCTAACTGTTGATATTTTGCACAACTAGATTTTAAACAACATATAAAAATTTGAGAGAAATCCAATAGTTCAAACTTGAGATATTGACCATGCATCAGAGTACATTTTTCTGCAAAACATTTCTTCGTGCTGTCTCTAGATAGACCTGCACTCAAACATGAATAACTTTTGAAGCAGATCAAAACTCTTCGATCGCTCTGGTCAAGATGGGCGCAATTAGGCCTACAACAACATATCCAAAGCTCATCAAAATCCAACGGTCCATTTGGGAGATATTAGCCACGCACTGAGACTAATTTTAGCAAACATACCGAATTCGACCCAAAACTAACACTTGTCTCTTTCCCTTTCTTCCTCTCTAAAAATTGACTCCCTAAATAAAGAATATGAAACGTCCCTATCCAAGAATAGGAGACTGTTTCAAAAATTATGAATATTCCTGCTGCCAACTATCTGTCCTTTTTTTAGGATATGATTAGATTCTTAAATCATTGCACACTACTAACTCCACTAAAACAAACACACATGGTCCTAAGTGGCTATAATTGGAGAGTTTATCATTTCACTCCTCCATTTATGCCACCACATCATAGGACATTATTTTAAAACATAAAACTCTAAACTCACACACACAAACATTTCAAAATTTAGATTTTAAAATTAAAATTTTCTGATATTTGCTTTGTACCCTGCATTTTAGTCATATTGCAAGTTGTCTTCCTGTCGCCACCAAACTTCCTATCGTAGACGTGCTCCTGCACCAATCTGAATAGCCCACTTTGACAACTTGCCAAATTTGCCTTGCTATCATTCATAAGCCTTAACCACAAATTTATAATCTCTTCATGGTAGTGAACTAATTCCCCAACTTCTATGCCCCCAACTATCAGTTTTCCCTATTTTTAAAGCTAAAGCAAAACACGATTTATTGTTTTCTAACATGTTTTGTTACAGGCAGTTCTAAGAGAGAAACTTTGACAGTCAATATCTTTTGACTAAGAATTTGTCATGAGATGAGATTCAACATGGGGCAAGAATGCAAAACAAAGAATCAATAATTTTGATTTCAGAGCCTAGTTAGGTATTTTTGTCAATTTTTAAAACCAGTCAAAGGACCTCTTGGCATGAAGTTGACAAGTTGCAAAAAGAGGTGAATTGAGTTTTTAAAATTGTTTTTGGTCATTGAATTGTTTTGAATCAATGTCAGATACTGAATGGATCAGTTTGCAGGATCAGGCATTTGGGTGAACCCACAATAATGGGTTCCACTTTAGTGGGATGAACAAACTTAGAAAAGTTGGGAAATTTTCAGAATTCAATACACCATATATTCGCGTGAACTTCACAGACATGTTCGCGTGAACATATGACATTCGCATGTTTGCATGAACATGTTAGCAACTTTGAAGTAATGTTCGCGCGAACATGCGAATGTCATATGTTCGCAAGAACATGTATTGTGTCAATTTTCGGCAGTTTAAAATTCTTTTTTTACTTTTCCCAATTTATTTTCACGAGTACTGTTCATTCCAAGCGTTGGGGTGAATGTGTGATTTGTGTTACCTCTGTTAGCATCATCTTGTTGCTTTCGTTCTGTTTCTCACCATCAGGTATGTCAAAATATTATTAATTTAATATTTTGAATGTTTTTAAAGTATTTTTTAATGTTATCAAAGTAGATTTTAATGTTTTCAATGCATTTTTTTATGTTTTTAAAGCATATTTGAATGTTATTTACTTTTTTAATGGTTTTGAAAGCATATCTAAATGTTAATTTAATATTTTTATTGTTTATTTATATTAATTTACTAAAAAATAGAAAAATATTATATAGAAAACATTAGAAAACAATTTTAGAAAACATTAGGAAAAATAGTAGAAAATTTATAATATAAAATTTAGGAAAAACATTAGAAAACAAATTTAGAAAAAAAAGTTTAAAAACATTAAATAAATATTAGAAAATTTAGAAAAAACATAACAAAAATATTAGAAAATTTAGAAAAAACATTACAAAAATATTAAAAAATTTATAATTTAATATAAAATTTAGAAAACAGATTTATAAAAAATATTTTAAAAAATTAGAAAATTTAGAAAAAAAAAATTTTAAAAGAAAATTTAGAAAAAAAAAATATTACAAAAACATTAGAAAATTTAAAAAATAAATTTAGAAAAAACATTACAAAAATATTGGAGAATTTATATTTTAATATAAAATTTAGAAAAATTATTAAAAAAAACATTAGAAAATAAATTTAGAAAAACATTAGAAAAAAATTAGAAAATTTATAATTTAATATAAAATTGAGAAAATAATTTTTTTTTTTAAAATTACAAAATCAGTAGAAAATTTAGAATTTAATATAAAATTTAGAAAAAATATTACAAAAACATTAGAAAATTTATAATTTAATATAAATTTTAGAAAACAAATTTAGAAAAAACATTAGAAAAACGTTAGAAAATTTATAGTAATATAAATTTTAAAAAACAAATTAAAAAAAATGTTAGAAAAATATTAGAAAATTTATAATAATATAAAATTTAGAAAACAAATTTAGAAAAACATTAGAAAAATATTACAAAATTTATAATAATATAAATTTTAGAAAAAAAATTAAAAACGCACGCGCGCGCGTGCACACACACACACACATATGTAGACATGTATGCTTTTGATATTAATGTTTATGTATATATTTCAAATTCACCTTAATGTCTTAATCTTAGAAGTTTAATTAAATGACATATCTTAAGGGTCTAGATCCTAAATTGTACATGTTAAAATATAGATTAGAATGTATAATTTTTTATTTTGAACATAGATGTACATGTATATTTTTTCATGGTTAAAAGTAGATGTATGTACATGCAATTTATAATAAATTCACATTTTTATATGTATAATTTATGTATATGTTAACTATTGATCTTAATTTATCTTATAACTAAGTGTAATTAATTATATTTAATAACACATGTCTTATGGGGAGATCCTAAATTATACATAAGAATGTAGATTAAAATGTATATTTTATTTCATAAATGTACATGTAAATATGTTCATGTGTTAGATATAGATGTGCATACATATATTTTTAATATTCATGTCTCAATGTACATATGTTATTATTTTTAATGTCTTAATAATTAGAAGTATATAATTAACTATATAATTCAATGACATGTCTTAAGGGTAGATCCTAAATTATACATATATAAGAATGTAGATTAATTTGCATATCTAGGTATGAATATAACATACATGTACATCCAAACCCTAACTCTAACCATTATCCAAACCCTAACCCTAACCTTGATCTTAAAATTTAATTTCTAAACCCAAGATTATAAATGATAATAAATACCTTAAATCATAATCTTGAACCAAATCATAAACTTCATATGCTAAGTTCCCTTATCCTAAATTCTTAACCATGGACCTTAATAGTAACCCCTAAATTTAATGCTAGAAATTATGTAAGTTCGTGTAAACCCTAACAATGTCATAAGGTCTTAAATCTTACCCTAAAATTGAGCCTAATTACACTAAAACCCTATTTCAAAACCTAATTGAGGCCTAACTTACATTAAATTAAAACAAGTTGACCCTAATCCTAAATTGTTAAAAATTACATTTGAGATACATGCACATACATTCAAACACATGTACATACATGAAGTATGACCCTTGCTTTAAATGATATATATGTAACCCAACTTGAAACCTAAACCTCGAAACATTATCATTTAAGAGTAATATAAATAATTTATTACCCTTTAATTGAATTCTCTAATAATACCCCCCAAACTATAATAAAATCCTAGAACAATAAATTAACTCTAATCATAACCAAACTCTCAACTTTAAAGTTATCTTATACTTATATGCAAATTAATCTAGGTCTGGATGTGTTATAGATTATCTAGGTCCATGAAGTGTGATGTATGTTCAATTACATGTGTATAATTTTTAATTTTAAAAATAAAAAATTGTGTGTATAGTAGGCAGTTTTGCTCTTCATACATTTTTATAGATATGGCTTCACATGATCAGCTTGATGCGAATCTTGGTGCGGAACCTGATGTAGTTCCTGCTGTGGCTCCTACTACGACATAGGTTGATTCGGTTCCTATTGCAATGCCTAATGCAGTTCATGATTTGGCTCCTCATGCAGCTCGTGGTGGGGCTCGTCGTGTACCTCGACGTAGGGCTCATCATGCAGCTCATGTTCTGGCTCCTAGTGCGGCTCCTGGTGGTGTAGGTCCTGTTGTGGCTCCTGGTGCAGCTCTTATTCCAGGTCAGGCTACACCTACAGCTCCTGTTGGAGGTCCTATTGCACCACCTCCACACCTCGATATCGATGCTTTGTTTTCATTTTCAGAGCAGGAGGTTGCTAGACTGCAACACTCTATATTGACCTCTAATGATGGTCTTTATAGAGACATGTACTATGATATGTAAGAGTTTACAGGATTTGACAGCTAGGTTTAGAGCTCACCATTCATTTACTCCTGCCATATTAGCTTCCATATCTAGGGAGCTTAGGGCTGAGGTTTCAGGAAATGCATCATTCAATGATTTCAAGAGGGTAGCCCCCAAAGACGTCATCTAGAGAGAGCTCTTTCTAGCATATGAGGGAACACAGGGTAGGGTGAGAGGCTACAAAGTCACACGATGTAGAGACCCTATTATTGCTATCATGATCTATCCACGATTTTTAGCTGCACATGGTCGTTATCCTAATAACGACTAGATACCCCTTTATTTTACACAATAGTTGTACGTTGAGTTTCGTATAGGGCTCAACATCAACTACTTGGATATTCTTGATTATTGCGGATAGGGGTGTGGTTGGATCACAGATCATGACTAGTACTGTAGTGTAGATTGTCTTCCACCTGTAGATCTTAGATAGTTTGTTGGACCAAGGATGCCTCCTGTGACTCCTACACATGCACCTATTGCAGATAGAGTCATCATTTCTTCCCAGAGGGGAGCAATTGACACTATTGGGCACATTGCATCTACGAAAGCTAGTATCACATCAGATTCTATTGGTCGTTATCTTCATAGTCAACGTCCTCATCCACTTGGTTGACCATCTTCATAGGCATCTAGTAGCACTTCAAGTGCCTCCTTTGATGATGCATATAGAGCTACTGGGCTACCACTGCCAGGCGATATTCATGGTCTTTCAGGACAGCAGACACATATATATATGGCACCGTATTTTTTGGAGGATATGTTTCACTTTATTAGCTATATTTTTGATACACAGAGGATTCTAGTACACTTGGTGATGGATGTTGTTAGATAGAATCAGAGCCCTGGCATAGTTCCAAAGACACAGGCCACCACACCAGTGATAGATGATACACCTGTGCGTAGCTCACAACATTCGGCACCAGGCTCACGACACTCTATAGATGACTCAAGCATACGAGTTGGACATGTCCATATCACGGCTGAGGGTCTTGATGATTTTGGTGAGCAATTGCAAGGCCTGTCTAAGATTGATACTAGTTTGAGCCTAGGTATTTCAGCGTACATGGACCTGTTGTTTAGACTTGGTAGCATTGATTCTACACCATTACCCAGCTAGTTACACAGTCCACTTCACTCAGATTTACTAGCAGTTGGACATGGAGTTTCAGGCTCAGGTGCATCAGTAGATGATATGATGGAGTCTGTTGATCATCCTCCACCTTCGGAGACCTAGGTACATATATAATTTATTTTTAATTTTAAATATATATGAAATTAAAAAATATGTTCATTTATTGAAAAATTTAGTTCAGATATATATATATGTAGATGTTTAATTTAATCTTTAACTCATAATAAATCATGTAGGCACAGGTCGCTGAGCACATGGTTACACATACTGTTGGTTCAAGGCATCATGTACATGAGAGAGATGATTCTATTGAGGCACCTAGCGGTGCTCAGGTACTTTGAGTTTTAAATAGTTTGTTTAAAGTTATTTAAATATTTTGAAAACTAGATATATATCTATATATATGCAAGTTCGTATTTAATTTGAATGTATATGTACATGATGCACGTATGTATATATATGTTTTAAAGATAGAACTCTAACACATGTATGTATATATGTATATATATTTGTAGGGCTTGGTTGATGCGCCTCAGCGAGAGGATGTATAGGAGACTCGATCAGAGGGTCGTTCTGTTCATATGCGTCTTGAGGGGTCCCTCTAGTAGTAGATCAGATTTATATATTTTTTGATGCATTTATATATTGGAGGTCTAGTTTACATGTACACATGTGTATTTCAGTTCCTTGATGACATACATGTACTTTCACTATTTATTTGATTATTGAGTATTTCAATAGTTAGATACCATCACGTGTATGTATATATGACTTTTTATATTTTGCTACATACGTGTATTTATTCGAGATTTATAGTTTGCATTTCAGATACATAGAGATATATTAGATTTGTAGATGTTTATTCTTGAGATGTGTATATGTGTATATATGTGTTTTTTTTATGTGTTATAGCTATAGAACATGATCTTGAGACGTGTGTACATGTATATCAATTATCAATTAGTAGGAAGTTAGAAAGATAAATATTTCTTAAATTATCAATTACTAACCCGCTAAAGATAAATATTAGTTTTATGTGGATAAAAATATGTTAATCAGGTAAGCCAATACATTATTTTAGAAAACTTTTACAAAATATAATATTAAAAAAACATATTAATTTAAACTAATTTAAACTTTAAGAGTGCATGATAGTAGATGTAATAAAGTAACATTAAAATATATAGTTTTTTAATAAACTAACCTAAATGATAACTATGAACTTATAATCTTACAATTTTAAAAGTACATGTTTAATTTTCACTTATGAAATTCAATCTAGTTTGAAAAAAAATTGATAAATGAATTTAAATTATTAAATTCATCCATGGTACAATTAATTTAAATTATTAAATTATATAGTTTTTTAATAAACTAAATTTGATAATTAAGAACTTATGATCGTACAATTAAAAACAGATTTAATTTAAGATGAAATTCAATAGTTTGAAAAGAAGTTGATATTTAAGAATTGTAAGATATTAAATTATTTTTGATATAAATCTATAGATAATGATTGTGTAAGTTTGAACTAACTTAAAGCCTATTTATATCAAGTTGTTAAATTATTAAATTCATCCATGTGGTAAAATTAATTTAAATTATTAAATTATATAGTTTTAAAATAAACTAATGATAATTAAGAACTTATGATCGTACAATTCAAAGCACATTTAATTCAAGATGAAATTCAATAGTTTGAAAAGAAGTTGATATTTAAGAATTTTAACATATTAAAATATTTTTGATACATATCTATAGATAATGAAATTGTGTAAGTTCGAACTAACTTCTAGCATATTTAAATATCACTTGTTGTTAAATTATTAAATTCATCCATAGTACAATTAATACTATAGTTTTTTAATAAACTAATGATAACTAAGACTATGATCATACAATTAAAAACACATTTCATCAAAGTTGATATTCAGATTATTATAAAATAAATCTCAAAGGTCTAATCAATCATGATGTACACTTATAACATGTAAGATCTTTTCATGATGTTCACTATCTAGTCTCCACTTGTGATGTACACTTAAGTTTGACTAGATGTAGACAAAGCCCGGTAGGAATGACTAGGTGGCTATATTGTAAAACCTTGTTGTCAGGTTGATAATCAACAAAGTGTATTCCATGTTGGACTATTTTGTCTTGCTTCAAATATGTTCCCTCTATCACAACAAAACCTACACCACAAATTTAAGTATTTTAAAATTTGATAGATATAAGGTTACCTAGATATATATTTATTTATTTAAATATGTATGTGCATACATGTATATTTATAATTTACCTATGGGGAACAACATTCCATCACTTTCTTCAAGGTCATATAACTTTGTCCTCTCTGCAGTACATCGCAATAAATAATAAGTAACACCTTCATGATTTCCAAGCTCAGCAATCACTACAAAGACATCTCCCGCATAACAAGTATGCATGAATGTATGTACACAATATATATAACATAGTTGAAATCAATTGATAATTAATTAACAAGTTGAGATTAATTTTTATGATACTCACCCACTTTTACCAATATAGATATATGGTTATAATAATTAGAAATCAATGGAATATCATCAAAATTTTCATCATCTTTATCAAATGTATTGGTAACATCAAGTGGTACCAAAATCCATGCAACAGTATATCCATGTGTTTGATTGATGCATTCCTCATAGTCTTCATCAATGCAATTGTCACAAAAACATGAGTATTCTCTTGTCTTCAATGTCCAATTGCAATTATCTGTACTCATGATTGAATGTAAGGAACGTGTCTTTTCTATCCTCTTGCAACCATGCATGTTTTTTCTATTAACACCTGAAAGTTTGAATTAAATTGAAAATATAGACAAATTGAATTTAAACTTCAATGAATTGAAAAATAAAACTTAACAATAAAATTTTATAACTTAATTGCATAAAAGTTAAACAGACGTACACATCCATACTTGTTATCTCCTAGAAGACTCTATATGGTACCTATCAACTCGTGGTTGATGATGTCCCAACCTCATCTAATGCAAAATGAGTCTTACACCATTCAACAACATCATGTGCATCATTTACACGAACTCCCTAATAATTCATTTGATACTTTCACAAAGCACATTTGATGCAAGCTCTAGCACCATATGTTCACCTTTTCCATGGCCACTCTCAAAGAAATTCCATATGTGTTTTATATTCTCATTGCGATGATATCTACACAATGCATAAAATGGTCTAGATGATTTAAACTGTGTGACACATCCATCAGACCAAACATAATGTTTATCAACATTAATTTTTCTTTCTTTCAAATAAGAAAAGAACATATTGAAGCAATGTCCTACATAGTGAATGTCATGTTCTTTATCATCACTTATATAAAAATGATATTCCTTTATAATTACTCGTTCTTGAACTGTACTCTAAACACCATCCAAATCTAACTGTGCATGTCTATAACAAACATGTACCATAATAGTGACCTACTTATTAAAGTAATAATCTAATTGAATTACTTTCTGATGAACAAAGGAATAGTTCTCTGCAAAATCAATAACTGATACAATTGTTCCAAGTGGGAAATTATCTCTCAGAGTTTGAAACTGTTGTGCTTGCCACTTTGCAAAAAATGTGTGACAAATATAAGGTTGAATCAATTTCTTAAATCTGTCCATAAATGTTAGAACATGCAACTCCTCTTCAACATTATCCAACCTTTTTGTTTCTTTCCCCAACTTTGTTTCATTCTTGACATACTTGTAACTTTTGCAATTCAATATTTTTGTTACATCAATATTTTCAATTTTCAAAGGAAATAGAGCCAATACACCACATGTTTCACATAATCCTTTGATGCAATTTATTTGACCAGCTGGATCATCTATGTTGTCACACAAAATGGATGATATAAACTCACTTCTCCTACTAGGAGGAGTAGCATGAAAATCATATGTGTCTTCTACAAACTTTCAAAAAACTTGATAGTGTAGATCAAACTCAATATGATGATGACAACAACACATTTCAAACACTTTGTTTGACCTCACAAAGTATGGCTTCAATTTTTCAAACAATGTTTTCCAAACTTTTACATTAGGATGTTCACTGCAAAATGACACATATAACTCATGTTGTGTTGTGTCCAACCAATGTTTTGTATGATGTTCATATTGACCAGGTGCAATCCTATGCTTGATAACATCTCTACTATTTGATGAAGGATGAGTGTTATCAATCCAAAATGATATGACTAATTTTTTTAATAACTCTTCAATCCTATCAGAACGAGGTGCTCTACGCATCATTGCCCAATTGCCCTCCATAGTACTGTCATCAAGAATTAATCTTCTCTTAACATATTCTCTCATTATTTTCCTACTAAAACCCATTTCAAATGAAATTGAAGATATTTTTCTATTTTGGGTCATATTCTTACTTACAACAGACATCAACATCACTTTTCTTGCCCCAGACTTATCTTTAGTTCGAGAGTATTTTCCTATGTTTCTCAAACCTTGTTTAACATTTTCAATCAATTCAGTTTGCATGTTAGAAAATCTTCTCTTTTTTGATGTTGTGTCTACACCTAACACTCTTGCAACTGAGCTTGTTCAAGTGTTTTAGTGTTATCAAATTAAGTCATAATTTCTCTAATCTTTTTATTCATTGACCTTTTCTTAGACAAACTTAATGATTGAACACTAGCTACAAGTTTTCTCAATTTACCCATATCCATTTTAAGTAAATGATCTAAATTCTTATGAGAAATACTATTCTTTACAAATTGGGCAATATTTAAGGGTTCATCCTTACCAATTCCTACACTTGATCCCTACCCTTCTCTAACTTTTGTTACTGGAATTTCTACAGGGACCGATCTTGAGCCTTCTCCAACATCCATTGTTTGAGATTTTGACCCTTCTCCAACTTTTGTTATTTGAACCTCTATAGGGAGTGATCTTGAGCCTTCTTCAACATTCATTGTTTGAGATTTCGTAGGGAGTGTTCCTGACCTTTCTCCCATATGCACAGCTTCTACTTTTGTTGAGCCTTCTTCAACATTTCCTTCACCTTGTTTAATTCGATGAGAATGTGCTACAGTCTTCTGAATATTTCTTTGTTCTGCTTCATCATATCTTTTCTTTGCATATTTTTTTTGCCTTCCTTTCTTGTTTCCCATTATAAAATCAAAAAAAAAAAAAATTCATCCCTTGCCTCAAGATAAATTTCACGCAATAACTAGATAAAAAAATCACTGTACAGATTTGTCTGTCGCTGTCAGTACTTTTAAATTGTTTGACAGAAATAAATAGAATGTAGTCATCTACAAAAGGGAATAATTATTCTTCATTATATGACTAAAATCTGTGAATCACATTCTTTACAAGTGGCAAAGCACCAAATCTTTCTTAAGCCATCATTGAATCACAAACAAATAACATGGTATGAATACTAGAATGTTTCTGCTAAAAACTAATTTTTTCTTTCTTATAAAATATATAATTTTTATTGTCTCTTTAATTTTTTCGTTCTTATTTCAGGACTAGAAAAATGGGTTAAATGCATAACATACTATGAGAAATCACAAAACTCAATCAACATACATTAGCACCCACTAGTCTACCATGAAAGCCAAACTAATCAAAAGAAGCAAATACAAGGTTAGAAACCCCCTCTTTCATTTGTAGCTCCCATGTCCTTCTTTCTTCTCCAAATGATGTATCTCCAAAGTTGCCTAAAATGCAAATTTTGAGTGTTTTGAGTGATTTAGAGTGTTTCCTAAGGTCTTGGGATGCAATGCAAGGTGTGGAAGTGTAGATTAGGGTTCAAAAACCTAGAATGAAACACCTAATTACCAAGTGCACTCTAAAACTACCAAGTGCACTTTGAAACTACCAAATGTGCCTATGAAGTGTGCAGTTGGTAAAACAGGGTTGCAGTTTGTAAAAGAGGTCAAAACTTGATAATTAAGATGTGGGTATGCAAGATATGAGTGTTTTTGGGATTTTTAAGTGTTTAGGAATCTTATGCAATGTGAGGAAATGCTAAATGTCCTAGGGTTTTTATATACAAAGTGAAAATTTCCTAAGGATGTTATGCAAGTGCAAATGCAAGGTGTCATTTTGAAGGTATGCAAGATGAAGATTATGATATGCAAAATGAAGGTTAGGGTTATATTTTGGACTTGGTAAGGATGCTAAAGGTAGGTGTATGCAAAGTGGACTATGCAAGGGATGGTTTCCTAGGGTTGATAATGACGTTTAGGCTATGCAAAATGAGGATAGGTGATCAAGAAGACAAGTTGGTTGATGGACAATTTGATAGGGTTTGATAGGATTTAACAGTGAGGTAAACAATAGATGACAATGCTAAGACCAGAATGAATGCTCAAATGATGTGTAGGACATCCAAAATGATGGTTAAAGTGGTCAAGATGTGGGTTGGGTATGCAAAGATGCAAGATGGAAGATGCAAAGTGAAGATTTTGGAGGTGAAATGCAAAGGATGCAAGCTTAAATGCTAATGATTACAATGTGAATATGAGGGATACTAAAAAGGTGCAATATGAAGTCTATATGATGCAAGTATGAGGCTTAAACTATGGAGAATGCAAGTGGATGTTATGCAAGAGTGAAATCTATGTTTTGCCAGGCACATTTAGGAGCACAATTTGCCATGTTTTCCAAGGTTTGAATGTATTGAACCAAAGTTTGTGATGTTTTGACAAGGTTTTGACAATGTTTGATGTTTTGACAAGGTTTTGCAAGTTTCCAAGGTGTAAAGTTGAATGTTGTCTTTTATCTTGATTATGTTTTAGACACACGCAAGACACATTAAGACAAGAATAGTTGTTGTTAAAAGTGAATAGTCACACCACAACCTAGGCTTTAGGACAGTATCCACTAAATTCCTACTTGAACCAAAGTTCAGCTGTGCTTATCCAGAGCGAACAACTTAGGACCTTGGCACCATAGGCTCCCCCTTACAGTGCACTCACTTCTCGGGGTTACCAAGATCTACTTCCCAAGGGGCATGACTTCTCAAGGGATTATTGTCTCTACTAAGGACCGCGAGAATGTAGGATGTCTTCATGGGCATGGGTGACCCCTTGAGCCAGTGGATAGAAAGGATTTTGGCCACTAAAACATGGTTTTTAGTAAGGGCATTCCATTCAGCGAGTGATAAAATTCCTCAGAAGGTCTCCCAGCCCCGAGAATCGGGGTTTGACGCACCACAAGGGTACTAGAGGAGAGCTATCACTCAGCAATACCACCGACATAGCTTTCATCGTAATCGAGTTTTATATAGCAGCTAGAACATTGACTTGGATTTTGGCCCATTACCACTTTGAGGTCATCCCCTGGCATACCCAATATTGAGTATCTTGGTCAAAGGAAGGCCTCCTATAGAAGTTACATGGATTTCTCTTACACCTAAGATCCACGAATGGCGAGGGGAGAGGATACATCCAATGCAACTCCTAGAGATTTAAACACTATAGAGACGTCAGGAAAAAAATGAAAAGTTCATTTTAAGCACCAAACGAAGTGTTATTTAATCTAATAAATCCACACACATGGTTTTGACAAACACACAATGGTCTTCGACAACATCCTGCAAAGCAAGCATTAGTAATTTGTTATGATCATGTCTTCATCCCACGATTACCACATGCTGCAAGGAGACCATTAGTAACACAAAATCATCTAATATATGTTTTAGAAGGAAATGAAAACCTTAGATGTAGATTTTGTGTTATGTATGTGCTCACTGTGAACCAAGTGTGCTCTGCTAGAGCAGATTACACCCTAGAAGGCCAAAATGGCTCAGAACACCCCCAAGTACGCCCAAACAGTGTAGACTGCATCAATGAGATAGTTGGGGCCTAATTGGGCGCAGTTGGTAATGTGAGATGCTAAGTTATTTAATATTCAAATAAAAGAAATGTACTTATAAAAAATCAATTAAAAGGAAATATAGTTTTACATTTGATGTTCCTCCAAAGAAAACTTATATTACAAAATTTGAAACATTAAATTAGTTTAAGTTCATTATTTTTTAAAAATATATATTTAAAAAAAAAATGAACTTTCTAAAATATAACACCACATATAAATACATACGTAGCATTTTTTCCTAGAAGAAACCTTACAAAATTTAACTGAAAAATAGTTATCTCTTACAAATATGTTACTTTTCATTTATCCCTTATAAATGCATAATTGAGTAAGGATTGTGTTTACATCCTTTAAATTTTCTCTTTTTAAAAAAAATATGTTTATTTATATCAAGATTTTTTCTTTATAAAGATTATTTCTTTATAGAAATTGAGAATTCATAAAGAGTTATGGCACATTTATTTTTATTGAATGAATTTGATTTGAAAATAAAATTAAATACTTTTCATTAATTCAAGTTGTAAATTAAAAAATTCAATTGAATGTAACTACCGAGATAATTAAAGTGAGATAAGTAAAATTAACATGTAACCACACTTTAAAAGTATCTAGTTTGAATCTATTTAACTTCAATGTATCCTTTAAACAACTTCACTAATGAAAGAAAGAAAGAAATAATTTAGACGTTCAATTTTTTTTTAACAAATTCAATATTTAAAAAAATGAAAAAACAAATAAGAATATACATTTCTTGACACCATGAATGTGTTACTAATTTTTAATTTAACTTCAATGCATCCGTTAAACAACTTCACTAATGAAGTAAATAAATAAATAAGTTAGATGTACAATTTTTTTACCAAATTGTGAACGAATATAGGAAATATTGATGGCAGCGTGAATGAAGATAGCAAGAACATTAATTTGCAGATATTGAGAAATCTCTCAACTGCCTTCGATTTGACTTCTGCGAATGAAATTCGTGGAAAAGACAGGCAATGCACTACCAGGTTGATGGAAAATAGCTTTACAAATTAATCTTTTTAAGGTTTTTTGACTATTCACACGAACACAATGGATCTAGGAACTAACCCTTTAAATTTCTTGGTGGCCGTGAAATTCTAATGGGTATGTTCACGTGAATGCCTTGTTGGGGCGAATGCGTAAAATTAGGAAAATTTTAACCCTTTTTTCTTTTCATTTTTTTTTTCTCTTTTGACTCCCATAATTGTAGGAGAATGATCTCCTACTGTAAAATAAAAAATGTCAAAATGTGTTGCTCGGAGCAAGCTTTCCAATGACTATAATTCTAATATATATTTTAGTCATTAAGATTTTCAAATATGAGTTTAACTCATTATAGGTTCATTACCAATTGAACATCAACCAACTTCGACACCTCGGGAAAATTAGTAAATCAGGTCAATTTTTTTTTGAAAAATATGTAGGAACTAGCTTATTGAGATACCTTTCTTTTAAAATTATTTGTGTCAAACGGAACGTATGTCTAAATTACAATTCGTGTCACTTCAAAACTTCATAAACTATACAATATTCAACCAAAATAAATCAAACCAAATGCATCGTCTAGATATTGATGTTACAAATCTAACGCCAAAAGAATTACTCCATTATCATTTCTAAAAAAAAATTAGTGTGTCAAATAGACTGTCACTCTTTAAAAATATTGAATTTTATTATGTACCACTTTTCGGAGGAGATTAAAAAAATTGACATAATTTTTTTTTTTTAAAGATTAAAAAATATGGTTACAAAGTAAGAACAAAGTACTCAAAATCACTAGTTTATGTCATCTTGAAATTATTTATAGTTTTGGAGATATAGTCACTTGAACGTGGTGTTTGTTGCAAAAATATTGATTTCAGTGTCAAAATTGGTCAAAAAGTGGAACCCATTATTGTGGGATCACCCATTTTGGTTTGAAGTTTTTTTAAGTTGGACACACTTTGGGCCCCGACTAAACTTCACTAGACCACTGATTAACCAAGAGAAAGCTATGTAAGGAAGTATGTACCTGAATTTATCAATTTTACACATGATCAAAATGAAATCCCTTTGAAGAATATTTATATGAATCTTTGATGTTTTGTCATGGTTAGTCCAAAGACATATATTTTCCTATCAGTGACAAGGCCAAGTGGATTTTGTGAGACCATACAACCTATGTGCAATCATTGTGAAGTTTGGAGCCAGTTGTATTTGAAATTGTGGTGTGAAGCTAGTATGGAATTATTATGAGAATATTCTAATGGGTTTGATACATGAACCAATTTGATGAGGGATATCACATTTTCATGATAATAGATCTCATTGTAGTTGAGTCACATTTTAATGGAAATTCTTGTCGATTATGGAGATAGTGATGAAGAAGCATCTCCTTTAGTGGCTTGCATTATAGAGGAAAGAGACTGGATGAGTAACATGTGCAGTGAGGTAAGCTCTTCAATTTCTTCTTGGTTGCCAATCAAAAGTCACTTTATTTGTATGGGATAGAATGCTATAGTAGTGGATAAGGCAATACAAGAAGTTGGCTCAACAAATAAAATGCAATATTGGAATGTATAAGGAATAATCAAGAATGCTCATCTAATTCAAATTAATGCCTAACCAAAAGGCATTTTGTGAACATGGGTTTCTCTTCTTCCATAGTAGACAAAGCACTTGAAGAGTGTGGGATAGAGGATGAGGCTGAAGTTTTGAGTCCATCCTAATATATGAGTTGATGTTGAAGAAAAAATTACAAAGAGATCAAGAGAGAGGGGCTCATGGCATCAATTAAAGCCAATCAAAAACTATTTTGGATCTATTAGCTTAGCAAGGTGCAAAAGGGGCAGTGACACAAATAAGATAAGTCATCCATGATGGTGAATGGAGTAGGGAACCATGCCAAATAAACATTCCATTTGCAAAGCAACCAGTGGTGACAATAGAGGGGCATCCCATTTTTGGTCAATGACCACTGTTTCTTACTCTTTGTATCCGATTTTTGGTCAATGACCACTGTTTCTTACTCTTTGTATCCCATTTTAGCCTACAACAATTTGATTTATGGCAGATTCTATTTTGTGAGCAACTTTGAAAAAAATTTAAGTGGTGTGGGGAGTGGCCAGTTATAAGAAGATGTGTTTGAAGTTCCAAGGGGATCCCAAGAGTATGGTGTGCATCAAAATAAAATAGAGCAGCCAGCTTATGAAGTAAAAGGGTGGAGCTACCATGGAAATAGACAAAATGCATATAAAGAGATAAAGAAGCCTACTGTTACATGTCTGAAGTTGGCCTTTTATGTATGAACATATTGGATAAATCATACAACAACTTGAAATACCTTACCATCTGACATGACATGCCCTGTGGATCAAGGAAGCTAAGAAATAGGAATAGGTTAGCTAGATTGGGCATTACAAGGAGCTTCATTAATTCCCATATGCTTTCTTTGAGCTTTGTAGAGTCTACTGAGGATGTAGATTCAGATGTGAATGATTTTAAGCTTGTGGAAGAAGAAAAGGATGTGGATATAAAGGTAGATAAATTCATTGCTAGATTTCATGAGCAACTGAGATTTCAAAGGTAGAGATCAGTGTCAAAATATGAGGAAATGATTGTAAGAGGTGCAGATTAAAAGGGAAAGAATAAAAGCTTAGTCACACATTGCCTGTGTTGGGTGAATTTTAGTGTTTAAATACTAAACCACTCAAGATGCTTAGTATCTACAAGACACGACCCTTTTGAGAGCCACTAACCCATATAGAAAGCCCCACCATAGATGATGAAGATAACTAGGCACAAAGACCAAAGAAATTTTGAATGATCACATAAATTGAGGAAATGACATGGAAATCCATGGATGACAAGATCACGACACATGGACGATAGAGTGATGGTCGCTATGTCACCAAACTAAGATGTACAACTGATAAGCATAGTGACATGGTGACTAGCTAATGTGGTGAAAGACTTGGCACTGATGTGGCAGCATGGGCGAATTAGGTGAGGACATGTGGAGATGAGGTGTCGAGGTCAGACCAATGTTATGGTGCCATGTGGCACACATCTAGTGCTTAGGTGGATTTAGGAGGAATAAAATATTATTTTTAATATTTATTTATTTATTTCAAATGGATTTTCATATCAAAAAATTTCAAGGTTATAAATCTAAAACCTATAGTTTATACTATAGATTTTTAATTTTTTTTAATATTTTTGCATTTTAATGTGAAAATCGAGGTTGGGGCCTAAAACTTTGAATGGCTATCATGGGGGAAATTTTTGCCCAAAATATGGACTCTAATATACCATTGGAATCAGCAAAGGATGAACTTTCAATTCTAGAGTTTTTTTTGCACAAGTGGTTTCTAGTGCATGCTACAAGGGGATTTGTAATTTCTATGAATCCATGGTTTTTGATAGGTGTTTTAGTTGCAAATATCAGTTGTGGTGACACTTGGTTTGTTTGATTGCTCCAATATGTGATATTTTGATCCTAGTTGAAGTATTTGACTTCTAATCAGCAATTTGATGTGTATTTGGCAAAAAATTTGTTAATTGTTGTTTCCTACCAAATCAGCTATGTTTTCCATCAAGTGCTAAAGATATTTTCAACTTTGGAGGCAAAACGATTGAGGATTTGATTTTCCAATTGTTGGGAGAGATTAGAGAGATGTTTTTAACTTTGTGGGGAAGTTTTCCAAGTGGACACATGGTGGTTGCAAAGTAGATTCAGGAATTCATTCATTGTCTATATCTTTCTTTTTCTCATTCATTGTAAGGGTTGGTAGTTTTCACTGTGAGACCATAGGTTCCAATTTTGGAGAAAGTTACTCACTATTGTGATACCATGTGTGTTCCAATCTTGAGTTTTCTTAGATTTGTGAGACTAGGGTTCTAGTATTTATATGTTTTCATCACTTTGATACCACATTCTTCAATATATTTCTTGTGTATGAATAATAGTAGTGAAAATATATTAGCTAGTTTTGATCCATTTAGTGGTTTTATTAGTTATTTTACATGCATATGAATGTATAGTTTCAAAGAAATTAATAAAATGAGCATGAGCCTCTTTAGTTTGATTTTGATTTTCATCTCCTATTTTTATAATATACAATATTATGTGGTTTAAGGACAAAGAACTAAGACCCATTTGCATCCCTTTAAGGTTGTATGTCTAATATATTTTGTTGTTGGAACAAAGGGCCAAGTAAATGCTTGATGTATTTGACAGGGTTGTTGGTTATTTGAGAAGGATACTTTATAAGAATGAGGTCTTTATGAACACTGATGTTTGATTCACAAAGTGATAAGATAGATTTGATATTTGGGTGTATGAAATATGTCACTAATATCACATATGTAAGTACTTGATTTGTGGAATTTCCCAATAGATAAGGCACTAAACAGCTATAGGATCAACTTGTTCTTACTACACATATTTGGGGTTTTCCTGAAATCATCATTATTAATCAAATGTTTTTCCCTTTAAATGTTGGAGAACTAAAATGTGATACCCTCACTTAGCTTAGCAATTTCTTTCATCATGCTATTAGCTATTCCATGTCAGAGATTCTTGCATAAGCGTTAAAAAATGTAGGTTTTTTATTTTCTTTGTTAGATTTAAGTGTATGATTTAGCACTGGTACCATCTAAGTGAATCTAAGTTATACCTACCTAGATTTTGGAAAGCCTAAAGTAGAAGAAGGGCCTAGCCTTATAGTTGGCCTGGTGTCTAAAAGGATATGTTAAAGATGGGAGTTAGCTACCCCTAGATGTATCTTGTTCTCATTGGGTAATTTGAAACCATGTTGTTTTAAAACACCAACACATCTAAAGACAAAAATGTTAGATGAATTTAAATGGGTTTTCAAAAATAAAATGAATAAACAAGGCAAGGTTTTGAGAAAAAAAGCAAGACTTGTATGCAAAGGATATTCACAAAAAGAAGGTATAGATTATGAAGAGATATTTTCACCTATTGCTTGAATTGAAGCATTGAGAATGTTCTTGGCTTATGAAACTAAAAAGAAATTAAAAATGTATTAGATGGATGTGAAGTGAACATTTCTGAATGGAGAACTTGAAGAAGTGTTGTACATTCAGAAGCCTAAAAGATTTTCTTTGATAGAAGAATGAGATATAGTATGTAAGTGGAAGAAAGCATTGTACAAATTAAATCAAGCACCTAGAACCTGGTATGCGAGGTTGGACAAGTATTTGGAAAAAATGGGATTTGCTAAAGATATTGTAGATAGTAATTTGTATCTAAAAGAAATAGAGAATGGTCTATTGATTATTGTGATATTTTTGGATAACATAATCTTTGGATGTGATGATGATGCAAGTGATAATTTTTTTGATGAAATGAAGAAGGAATTTGAAATGAGATGATTGGTGAGATGAAGTATTTCTAGGGTTTGTAGATTGTATAGAATAGTGAAGGTATTTTCATGCCTTAGACTAAGTATTTAAAATTATCATTTAAGATATTTGATTCAAAGAGTTTTAAGTGTGTTAGTACACCAATGATAACTGGTCATAACTTATCTAGCAAACATAAGACACCTATAGTTGAGCAGAAGAAGTGCAATCCATGATTAAAGGTTTGCAATATTTGACTCATACAAGACCAGATATAGCTATGGAAATTGACATTGTTAAAATATTTCAAGTTGATCCTAAGGAAGCACATTATGCAATAGAAAAGAGGATTTTTAAATATTTGAAGGGTATGCATGAATTTGGGTTGTGGTATGATAGGAAAAATGACTTTACCTTTTGTGCATATACTGATGCAGATTGGGTAGACAGTATGGATGAATAAAATATTACAAGTGGGTGAGAATTCTTCTTGAGAGGAAGGTTGCTTTCTTGAATAAGTAAGAAATAAGACTATATTTCACAGAGCACATAGAAGTAGAATATGTAGCAACAACAAACAATTGCAATTAGATCATGTAGATGAAATAGAATTTGAAAGATATTGTGATAGAGTTTTTTTAATATAAGATTATTTTGAAGTGAAGAACCTATAATGGAACAATTATTATTTTTCAATGATGTCAAACCTACTACCTACTAGTGAGATAGTTTCTTTTTTGTTTCAAAGCTATCATTTAGTTGATTGATGAAGAGGATTTGAAAAGAGGAGATAACAATAGCACCTAGAGAAAGGTTGAGTTATTTAGTATGAAAAAGAAGCACTAAGACCAAGTAAGACATTGATACTATAGTGTATTTTTTATGTACTTAAAGTATAAAATGAAAGATTACTCAACTTGATAATGGAAGAAGACCAAGAAAGAATAGTGTTTGTCAAGCCTTATCGAGCGGTCATTGCAAGTCAAGCCAAAATTAGTAGAAACCAACTAAAAATCAAAAGGTTCTGAGAAAAGATGAAAAATAGTGCAAGCCAAGTGATTGTTAATATATGTCAAGTAAAGTTTAGTTGGTGTTGAGCATCAATAAACTTTAGTGTTTGCTGAGTGAACTAGTGTTGGCTGAGTGAAAGAATAGTACAGGTGCCGAGTGACAACAAACATTGTTCAATCAAAGATCTGATGAATCTAAGATAACTATTTATTCTTCCTAAATTATGTAAAGCATGTGGAAGATAACCATGATGAGTTAGTGGCATAGAATTCAAGGTAAATGGTTTTGTGATGAATACAAGGAAGATTATAGAGGAAGTTTCTAGAAGAACCAAATGGAATAGTGGGTAGATTCATTGAATCCTACCTAATCATACATAACCCTAAAATAGACGATTGAGGTTAAGTGGAAAAAGATCTAAATTCTCTACTTATTGAGATAGTTGGTCAGAAGAAAAGGTTGTCATGTGAAAGAACCTAAGGAAGACAAGGAGTTTTGGGTATTGCTTCATTCAGTGGTTGAACATAAGTGACTACAGTTGGCATGCAAAGCAAGAAGGCTTAAGAGTATGAATGCTTCAAGGGTGAACAAACTATCAAAGCTAAAGAGTATGAATGCCAAGCAGAATGGAGGATTGAAACATAGATCTATAATCTACAAGTGAGTTGTAATTTGTTATTAGATCAAGCTTTACTATTACTTTCTAATCATTGTATCAGTCTAGGGTAAATCCTTTGGATTAAGGTTGACCTACCAATCATTTGTAAATCCTTTAACTGAGTTACATTCTAATGGAATGGTCTAAAGTCCTCTAACAAGGATCACTCCTAACATGATTATTGAAATCCTTTAACTAGGTCACATTTAATAGTGTGTATTGTAACCTTTAATAGGGTTGGCCTTTCATAGGGCATCACTTCAGAAGAGTGAGAATTGGTAGCATGTTACTCATAGTTTTGCCCAAATTTGGTTTCCTCATAAAATTCTTGTGTCAAATGATGTGAATGTTCTTATGTTGTTTCATGTTTACATTTCTCCAAAGTTGTTTTGACCTAGCATAGTAACTTACAAAGTTTAAGTATTGTATGATCTAATGGATGCATGCATATTGAAGTTTTATGGATATGGGTCTACTAAGCATTAAAAAGTTCTATTTGTACATCAAGACCTTGGATAAATGATTCAACACCCCACCCCCCGCACCCCCACCCTCTTAGTTATTCTAAAGAATTCCAATAATTGGTATTAGAGCCATAGTGCTTGAGAGGATCAATTTGAAAGTAGTGAAAGAAAAAGATCAGATATGTCTAAAAGAGAAGTACTCAAGCTTAACAAGAAAAAAAATTTTGCATGAAAAAGTTTGATAAAGCTACAACTAGGAGGTCTTGGAGGCCATGCATAATCTACCATCACCACTAAGCATATTGATCTTGCTGGAGCTCTTACTAATGATGATCAGAAAAAGAAAAAAAAAGAACACAATTAGGCAATGTTGGAGATTGCCTCTACTCTAAGTTAGTCTGAGTTCGATAACATCAAGGATTGTGTTAATGCAAAGAAGATGTGGGATGCTTTGCACACAATTTATGGAGGGAATAAAAATATTTTGAGAGAAAAATATGAAAGTCTCAAAGGTAATTTTGATGACATGAGAATGTAAGAAGGTGAGAACAATGTTCAATATTGCTTTAGAATAAAAGATGTTGTTAATGCTATTAGAAGAGCTAATGGTATCATTGATGATGGTAATATAATAAGAAAAGTACTAAGAACACTTTTTCCCATCTATGCTATTAGAGTTTCTACAATACAAGAACTAAGATGTATACCTAGTACTAATCTATCCCACAAAGGTTTTTTAGGTAGGCTCACTGCCTTTGAACTCTCTAATTTTGATAATTTAAAATCTAAGAATCTTGAATCTTCTTTCAAAGCTAAACTATCATTAAAAGAACCTAAAAAAGAAGAAGAAAATGGTCAAATATGTTTCTAGTGATAGTGATATAGATGAGGAGGATGTAGAACAACTCAAAGCATTGATGGCAAGGAGATTTCATAAAGGCAGAGGGAAATTCAAAGGTAAGCTACTTATCATGTGATTTAATTGAAATGAGGTTGGTCATATTGCTGCTAGATGTCTAGAGAATAATAACAATAGAAGTGAGACAAATATAGAAGTAAAAGAGATGATGACAAAAAAGATTACAAAGATAAAGGAAAGATGTCTTGCTACATTGTTGAAGAGGAAACCAAAGATGGATCTGACAACCATGATGATGAAGTAGTATATGTTGCAACGCAAAATGATTCTAATGAGGATGAGGCAAATACACTAGTATCTTATGTGAAGAAAAGTGATAGATGGATCATTAATAGTGGGTGTTCACATCACATGATTGGAGATAAAAGTAAGTTCATTACCCTTGATTATTATGATGCAAATAGTGTAAGGTTTGGTAATGATGCACCATTTCTAATAAAAGGTAAAGGATCAATAAAACTCATGAAAAGATCATGTGTAACAATGCTTATTATATAGGACTTAACTATAACTTATTAAGTGTGTCACAACTCAATAGTTTAGGTTGTAAGGTTGAGTTTGAGAACAAGATAACAAAGATCTATGAAACTGATGGGAAACTAATTGGAAAAGGTGATTAGAATAGAGGTAATCTATTTCATCTCGACATGAATGATGCTACTTGTCTTATTGAAGAATTTGATGATGTGTGGCTATGGCACAAGAGATTATGTCATGTTAACTTTGATAACTTAGTCAAGATCAATAACATGAAAAGAGTAAGAGGTTTACCTAAACTAAAGAAACCTAGATATGATTCACAAACAATGTTAGTTAGGCAAGATTACAAAATGTAATTTTAAAAGTAAGAATCACACCTCTAAAGCAATTCTGGAATTAGTTCATATTGATTTGTGTGGACCAATTGATGTGCAAAGCTACAAAGGTGACAAGTATATTATCCTATTTGTTGATGATTATTCTAGGATGATGACACTTTCCAAATGTTTAAGTGGTACTTAGATAGAGTTGAAAAGGATAGAGTAAAAATATTGAAATGTGTAAGATTTGACAAAGGTGGAGAATTTACATCAAATGAGTTTGAGATGTTTTGTAATGATAGAGGAATCAAAAGACAGACTTCTGCACATAGAACCCCTCCACAAAATGGGATTTTTGAAAGGAGGAACATATATGTAATGGACTATGCTAGAACACTCATGATGGAGAAGAATTTTTCTTTGAAATACTAGAGATAATTTGTATGTACAGCTGTCTATACCTTGAATCATGTACAAGTCAAAAAAAGTATGCATTCAAAACCTTTTGAATTATGGTATGGATACACACCCAATGTAAAATATTTTAAGGTATTTGGAAGAAAGTGCTACATTCTTAAGGATTTTAGGAATGGTAAATTAGATACTAAAAGTGTAGAAGGTATATTCCTTGGCTATTCCATAAGAATTAAATCTTATAAGTGTTTAAATACTAACACTAACAAAGTTGTGGAAAGTGTAAATGTGAAGTTTGATGAATATATAGAGGTACATTAAGCTGAACCTATGAAGGAACCTAAAGAATACAAATTCTTTATATAATTTTATGAAGCTATGTCTATTGAGGAAGATGTTGTAAACCAAGGTGAAAATCAATAGAAAATTTTAGTGATTGTCAAGTCATATACAATGAATGTTGAACTGTATTCAAGAACCAAGTTACCTCCAAGAACCATGTTGCAGATAGAAGATAAGGCACATTTTGATTTTGAGATAAGTGTACCATGAAAGGGATGTTGATCTAACTAATAGAGAAGTTCACAGTGATTCTAAAGTTGATAGACCTATTAAAGAAAGAAGAGCAGTACCAAGATTGTCAAAGTATGTCAGAAGAACACTAACAAAGTTGTGGAAAGTGCAAATGTGGAGTATGATGAATATATAGAGGTACATTAAGCTGAACCTATGAAGGAACCTAAAGAGTAAAAATCCTTTGTATACTTTTATGAAGGTATATATATTAATGAAGATGTTGTAAACCAAGTTGCAAATCAACAACAAGTTTCAGTGACTGTCAAGTCATATACAATGAATCTTGAGTTGTATTTAGGAACCAAGTTGACTTCAAGAGCTAAGTTGCAAATAGAAGATGAGGCACATTTTGATTTTGAGATAAGTGTACATGAAAGGGATGTTGATATAATTGATAGAGAAGTACATAGTGATTTTGAAGTTGATAGACCTATTGAAGAAAGAAGAGTAGTACAAAGATTATCAAAGTATGTTAGAAGACATCACCTTGTTTCTCAAATAATTAGATATATAGAAGCTAGACCAATTAAAATGAATAGGTTGATAACTGATACATGTTTTTTGAGCATGCATAAGCCAAAGATAGTGAAGGATGCCTTAGATAATGAAGAAAGGAGTAAATCCATGAAATAAGAGATTAATTAGATTAAGTAGGAGGACAACATGGATTCTAGTTGCCATACTAGAGGACAAGAATGTGATTGGAACCAAGTGGGTGTATAGAAACAAGTTAGATGAAAATGATGAAGTCACAAGAAATAAGAAAATATTAGTTTGCAAGGGTTATGGACAAGAAGAAGGAATAGACTATGGAGAAAGATTTCCCCTAGTTGGAAGATTGGAAGGAGTAAAAACTCTACTTTCCTACTCTACATACAAAGGTTTCAATGTTTATCAAATAGATGTTAGGTCAGCATTTATGAATGGTATATTAGAAGAAGAAATTTATGTAAAAAAACCTGAAGAATTTGTTGATCCAAACAACAAGAACATGGTATGTAGACTACACAAAGCTTTATATGGTTTAAAGCAAGCCCCAAGAGCATGGTATCAAAGGCTTCACAATTATCTTGTGAAGATTGGTTTTGAGAAGATTGATGATAGCAAAAATATATACTTGAAGACAACAGGAGGTAAACATACTTTACTAGACAAAATGTTTGTTGATGATATCATATTTGGAGGTCAAGATGAATTATGCAAGGCATTTGCAAATCAAATGAAGAAAGAATTTGAGATTTCTATCTTTGGAGAGATCAAGTTCTTTGTTGGTTTGTAAGTATATCAGATGAAATATGGTATATGCATCATTCAATCTAAATATGTGAAGGAAATATTGAAATTTTTTGGATTGGAGGATTCAAAACTAGTTAGCACACCTATGGTGATAGGACACAAAATATCAAAGAATGATGATTTTGTTGATGTGAATCTAACATTGTACAGGTCTATGATTGGGAAGTTCCAATATGTAGTACATAGTAGACCTGACATTACATTATCTATTGGGATTGTTGCAAGATTTTCTACAAATCCTAAGGAGAATAATTTGATGGTTGTTAAGAGAATTATGAGATATCTAAAAGGAACAGAAGACTATGGTCTATACTTCAAGAAAAATGAAAAATTTGAGTTTAGAGCTTATACAGATGCTGATTGGGCTAGAAACATTGATGACAGATGGAGAACAAGCAATGGAGCATTTTTCTTAGGAAAATGATTGGTCACCTGGACTAGCAAGAAGCAAAATTGTATATCTCAATCTATTACTGAAGCTAAATATGTGGTTGATGCAGTAAATTGTAAAAATGTGGTATGGATCTAATAACTACTCAAAGGCATTAGGTGTTAGAGTAAATAATTAATTATTAATTATTTATTCTATTACTTAAGCTTACTTAGGTTAATGCATTTAGTTTTATATTTAGTATTTAATGCATGTTGTGGTGAGTTGATGACAACATGAGAGTTTGTTCCCTTCTAGCATGTTCCACCTTTTTGTGGAAGAGTGCTTAGTTGTCAACCTTATCTTCTACCACTTTCTAGCTTGTTCTACAAGCTTCCATGAGGCCTTTATAAGTAGCCTCTCTCTCATTGTAACTCATAATATCACTTCTTGCATATTGTAAATACATATTTTCTCATTTGCAATATCTTGTGGTCTCTCATGTCCATTTAGGGGTTTTCCCTTGCTCCATGCTCTTCCTTCCTTGGCTTCCCTTTGACAGGTTTTTGCATGTAGGTGATCTTGGGCATCTTCAGAGTTGGATTTCATCAACTCCAACATGGTATCAGAGCCTCCCTGTTGTTGCTTTGTTGAAGGATTTTTGAAGCCATGATTTGTAGTCACAAATCCTATTTTGTTTGTACATTTTTCTTCAAATAAGGGGAACAACAATTTTTTGGAGCACTTTAGACCCAAATGGATCCTACCATCGAATCCAGAAGGTTGTTTATAGTTAGGATTCATATAGAACTTTTTATTTTTGGAGATAGAGCTTCAGGAGGCAAAAAAAATTTGATTGCAAGCTGCTGTACGGACTGTACGAACATTTTCAGGATTTTTTTTTTTTTTAAATTTCTTTTGGGCGCATCACCACCGCACCACTTGAGTGTAGCTCGCAGTGGTTGTAGTAGGCAGTGCCACCTCAGGCTCCACCATAGCCCAGCTACCACTGATCTGTCGCCGTGCCTCCCTAGATTACACTGCCTCCACCGTAGCGCCTCCCCAGTTCGCCACTCCACCCAAATTGCAACACCAACACTCCTCTCGTAGACTCAGCGATATAGTTACCAGTCACTTGCCACTTGGCATAGCGTGAGGGGTGACACATGGCCTGGGTGCCATATGGACCCGCAACGTCACCCCTGCCACGTCATATTTTTCCACATGGAAATACCACGTGGCACACTTTTTTTTCTATGACGACTGACTGACCGTCAATTTTAATCTAGTGAAATGTTGACATCATCATGATGTTAGCACTACATCATCCACTTCTTGCACCTCTCCAAGGTCATTTTGACCTACTTGCAATTTTTTGGCCATAACTTGAGCATACGGAGGTATTTTTTTGATATGAAAGAAGTGTCGAAAAGCTGGTTCCAAGAAAAAGACATTGGTGTAGGTATTTTGAAGTTTTGATGCATTTTTATTGCCCATTTTTTCTATTAAAGTCTAAAGTTATGTTTTTGACTCCGGCTTGCATATCTTTTGTGTCCCATGTCAATTTTTTGAAAATATTATATTTTTGGAAAGTTGGTTCTGTCGTCTTTTTAGAAATGTAGTCATTTTCCTTAGATTTTGGCCCATGCTTTTTCTATCATATTTTTCACATTTTTTCTATATGGTGGATATCTTGGGTGTTTTAGGTCTGAGGATCATTTTCCTGGCATGGTTTCTTTTGTTTTAGGCTGTACTTTCTTTTTTGTTAGCTTTTTTCTTGTTCTAATCATTGTAGATATCATTTGTAAGCACTTTTGTATACGCACTAAGATAAAGTGTCACTTTTGCATTTCAAGTTCATGAACATTGTTTTTGAGTTAGTTGTACATGCACTATTTTTATAAAGCACCATGGGGGGGATAGTTATTTGCTATTTTAGGCCTTCTCCCTTTGTTAAGTGAGTGTCCCTTCCACGACATTAGCCCCATGTAGCGTTAGTGTGACCGTGTCTTTATAGGTGTCTGTACCTCTTCCTCTCTCATCATTCTTGGTTTGTCTGCAAGAGACCTTGGCCCACCTTCTCAATTGTCTATCATCTCACCTCGTCTACATTAAGGGGGGGTTATGCTATTGTTCTGATGCATATGTGGTTCAATGGTTCAATAGTGTGAACTATGTATTTAGTGGTTGATCCTATATACAAGGTGATTGTAGTGGCTGGCTGCCTATGCATTTCGGTGAGATGGATCATCTACCATATAGACATGCTTGGTTCATGCCTTCTTCTTCCATGGAGGTTCTTTAGATCAGTAGTTTTCTTTCTGATGGTAGATTTGCAGCTTCTTCATGCTTCAATGATACTCTTCATGATCATTCCTTGTTCCTATTTTAGGGGACACTTCCCTAGTTGGAGGCTTCTTTAGTTCTTCACTAGGTTCTTACCTCTTTTTGGGGGAGGTTTTTTCTCATGTGGTTTTCTCTCTTTCCCCATTTTTAGAGGTTGTATTTCTTTTCTTTGTACATGGGTACCTAACATGGCCTTGTTTCTAGGACCCATTCTGCATTTTTGCATTTCTTAGTTTTGTGAGCTTAAGGCATTTCCCTAAGTTGCACTTAAGGGGGGTGTTAGAGTAAATAATTAATTATTAATTATTTATTCTATTACTTAAGCTTACTTAGGTTAATGCATTTATTTAATATTTAGTATTTAATGCATGTTGTGGTGAGTTGTTAACAACACAGGAGTTTGTTCCCTTCTAGCATGTTCCACCTTTTTGTGGAAGAGTGCTTAGATGTCAACCTTATCTTCTACCACTTTCTAGCTTGTTCTACAAGTTTCCAAGAGGCCTTTATAAGCAACCTCTCTCTCATTGTAACTCATAATATCAATTCTTGCATATTGTAAATACATATTTTCTCATTTTCAGTATCTTGTGGTCTCTCATGTCCGTTTAGAGTTTTTCTCTTGCTCCACGCTCTTCCTTCCTTGGCTTCCCTTTGAAAGGTTTTTGCATGCAGGTGATCTTGGGCATCTTCAGAGTTGAATTTCATCAACTCCAATATGAAGGAGGAAATAATTGAACCTATGGTGCTTTGTTGTGATAAAAAAAGTTCTATAAACATATCAAAAACCCAAAGATGGACACAAAGACTAAACACATTACAATCAAGTATCATTACTTGAGAGAGTTGGTTCAAGACAAAGAAGTGATGATGGAATATGTACAGACAAAAGAATAGATAGTTAATATTTTCACAAAAAAATTTCCTAAGGATGCACATGAATATCTTAGAGGTAAACTAGGGGTGATACCTCTATCCAATGCCACTCAAGAAGCATGAGTAGTGCCCTACATCAACTGAGTTGAACATTGTATCTTAAAACTTGATGCAATGGATATTACTTTAGGAGCTAGCTAAAATAATAAAGGATTTGAGTTAGAAGATTTACAATTGCATGCAAGGTGATAGAGGGAGAAATTGGAATTGATTATATTTGCATATAGAGATGACAAGTCTTTGGCATTGTTTTAGATTAAGGTAAAAGTAGGTTTTGAAGGGCCCCCAAAACCCTTTACATCAAAAAGAAAGATTTACCATGAAGCTCTACCAGGTTTTAAATGGACTTGAAACCAGCAGTACAAAAGAACCAAGTTTAGGACCTAAAAAAAACAAAAAAAAATTAGAAAGAAAAACTAGAGAGAAACTTGGAATCTGGAAACACAAACTAGATAAACCAGAGAAACCTCCCAGACCAGAAAAGCAAGGACTAAGATTTTGATTTCACTCCCTTTTTATGAGAATGCAAAATCATATCAAACTAAGGGTGAGACTTTTTAGATCTTTTTGTTTTTATAGGTATTCATCCCTCCTCAACCAATGTAACCTTTGACTGCCACTTTTGAGCATCCAGAATAGTTGGAAAATCATCCAAACTATGGCTAGGACCATCAGTCATCACAACATCTTGCAATCTAGAGCAACAACCATGAGATTGAATACTAGTTCCAACAACAACATCAAAAGGACATACATCCTTTTGACCAAGGCAATCTGCCTTCAAATCATCCACCAATTTGGAACCAGTATTTAGAGAACCAACATTATCACTAAGATTAGATACTTTCACTTTTTTTCTAGAATCATCAGTCACATTATCTCGACCAGATTCAGAAATAGGGGTGCTAGAATTAGCATCATGATTAGAGATAATAAAAACAAAGTGTACCAAGCCCATAGCAACCTCAAGACCAGAGTCTTGACCTGATTCTACTATAGGGTCCACAACACTGTTAACAAGAACAAAATCTACACCAAGAGAACTAGAACAACCATCTTGGGCATCCACCTTGGAAGTAGAAGCATTCACCAACATAGAACCAGAATCCCCATCTGCAAGAGAAGATTTGTAAACTGTATAGTGTTGTTCCAGTACACCCTTCCACCAAGAGCAGGGACATTTGTTTGAAGAGTTCCTATACTCACACTTAGCAGCCAAATGACCTATATTGAAACAATTTTTTCACCTAAAAGGGAGGCCCTCATAATCAATCAACTGAGTCCAAGATCCCTTTGAATGATGTAAAAGAAGCTTAGTTGGGAGACCCATAGAAACATCAATATCAACTAGAATCCTTGCATAAGTAGAATGGTAATGCTCAAAGGATTGGGGACCAACCACACGAAAATCCCCTAAAGCCTCACCAACTTCCTTAAAAACAGAGTTCACCCAAAAATGAAGAGGAAGATTAGGTAACCTTAACCAAGTCAGGATTTTGAAAGTCTCCATTTGAGGGTCAAAATTTGGGTGCCATGGTTTAACCATTAAAGGATAGCAGTACTCCCAAAAAAATACTTGATCACACAGAATAACATTCCTATCGTCTGGATTAATAAAAGTAACAATGAAAAAACCTTTAACCAAAGGGAAAATCTCAATAGTATTTGTAACATATGGATCCCAATTCTTAGAAATCCAAGCATGGAGCTCTGATAGAGAGGGCCAAAAACCTTTAAAATGAAAAATAATAGAATCCTTGGAAAGATCCCTCGAACATTCTTCAATTTCTAAAAGTGACTTTTCCTCTAGAGTAAGAGAAATAGGCTTACTAGGGATCAAAGGGGATACCATAGATCTTCTTCCATAGCCAGCAACATTGCCAAAATTGGAAGCCATCACTTCTCTATTTCCAGATTTCCCATTTCCACAACAAGTGGCCTTACCAGGTTCAGAAGCCTTAGAAACCCTTGCACATTGTTGTCCAAGAAGGAGATATAAGTACTTAGGGATATAAGTACTGAGGAAGATAAGTGGAGATAAGTACTTGAGTATCAGAAAGAGGGAGAAGTACTCCCAAGAGGGAGATGGAGAAAGAGAAGAATAATATGATAAGGGAGATATAAGGGAGATACATTGAAGGAGATTGAAAAATCTTACCTTACTCTATACAAAGGAAGGACATATATTGAAAAAGGGAGAAAGTTCAAAGATATTATTTTCTTTTTGGTATTATTATTGGTATTGGTTTGCCATCAATGCTAAAGAGGGAGATTGTTGATATAATATTGTTTTGAAGTGAAGAACCTATAATAGAACAATCATTATTTTTTCAATGATGTCAAACTTGCTACTAGTGAGATAATTGATTTTTTGTCTAAAAGCTATCATTTACTTGATTGATGAAGAGGATTTGAAAAGAGGTGATAACAATAGCACTTATAGAAAGTTTGAGTTATTTAGTATGTAAAAGAAGCATTAAGACAAATTAAGACATTGATACTATAGTATATTATTATCTAATTAAATTCTAAAATGAAATATTACTCAAGTTGAGGCCAGAAGAAGATCAAGCAAGAAAAGTGTCTACCAAACTTATTGAGTAGTTGGTGTAAGCTAAGTAGAAATCAATAGAAGCTGAGTGAAAATCAAAAGGTGTTGAGCAAAGATGAAAAATAGTGCAAGTTGAGTGATTTTTAGTATATGCCAAGTAAATTTTAGTTGGTGCTGAGCATCAAAAAACTTTCATGTTTTCTAAGTAAACTAGTGTAAACTAGTGAGTAAACTTTTTTTGTGTTGAGCATCCTACCTAATCCTACATAACCCTAAAATGGGTGATTGTGGTAAACTAGAAAGAGATATAAACTATTTATTCAAATAGATAGTTGGTCAAAATAAAAGGTTGTCATGTACGAGAACCTAAGGGAGACAAGGAGTCTAGCATATTGCTTTATTCAGTGGCCAAATAGAAGTGACTATAGTTGGCTTGCAAAACAAGAAGGCTTAAGAGTATGAATGCTTGACGGGTGAACAAGCTATTAGCATTGAAGAGTATGAATGCCAAGAAAAATGAAGGACTAAAACAAAGATCTGTAATTTGCAAGTGAGTTGTGATTTGTTATTAGATAGAGCTGTATTGTTACTTTCTAATCATTGTATCAATCTAGGGTAAATCCTTTGGATTAAGGTTGATCTTATAGTCATTTTTAAATCCTTCAACCAGGTGACATTCTAATGGAATGGTCTAAAGTTCTCTAACAAGGTTCACTCCTAATAGGGTGATTGAAATCCTTTAACCAGGTCACATTTAATAGAGTGTATTGTAACCTTTAACAAGGTTGGCCTTTCATAGGGAATCACTTTAGAAGAGTAAGAATTAGTAGCATGTTACTAGTGGTTTTTCTCAAATTGGATTTCCGCATAAAATTCCTTTGTCAAATTGTGTGAATATCCTTATGTTGTTTCATGTTTATATTTCTGCAAAATTATTTTGACCTAGGGTAGTAACCTAAAAAGTTTAAGTATTATATGATCTAATGGATGCATGCATATTAAAGTTTTATGTATATAGGTCTACTAAGCATTGAAAAATTTTATTTTTACATTTGGACCTTGGATAACTAATTCATTCCCCCTCTCAATTATTTTAAAGAATTCCAACAATTTTTAGATTCATTTATCATACATTGTGATAACACAAATATAGTGGTATGTCTAAGAATCATGTGTTACATTCTAAGACAAAGAACATATCAATTAACTATCATGTTTTGAGAGAGAAGGTTGTAGAGAAATTTATCAAACTAGAATTGTTAGCACAAAGGAGTATATTATAGATATATTTACAAAGACATTGCCTAAGGATACATTTGAGTACTTGTGTGGTATTCTTGGGGTTCTTCTCCTACCTACTTTAGAGTAGATGATGTAGTGATTACATTAGTCTAGTGTTATAGAAAACTATTATTTATATGGATTGAATTTTAATGCTTCCTTTATGGGGGAATATCTATTATTGAGAGGAGTTGTGAAGGACTCTTGGTAGCTGTTATTGAATAATATATTTGGATACTTGGGCTAGTTGAAGATATTGAATAACATATTGACATAATAATGTCTTTATCATTTATGTTAATGGGGGAGATAATGCATGAAAAAATCTCTCAAGAATGGGGATAGAAGTATCTCCAAAGAATGGGGGAGATTTATACATGAACAATATATTGATGTAATAGAGGAGAGAGAGTAAATAAGGGAGAGAATGCATGAAAAAGATGAGCATATTGAATAGAGGAGAGATATGTCAATAAGGGAAGTATATCAATGGGGGAGAAATAGTACTAATGAAGAGTTGTTCTTGAGAGATTTAGATGTGATTGATGAAGAGGATTTGAAAAGATGATAAAACAACAATAATAGAGTTGTATGTATGGTATTCTTGGAACCCATATATTTTTCATCTATGTTGTCATCAATGCCAAAGGGGGAGATTTTTAGCATGAATGTTGATGATACTTCTATGGGGGAGAATCCAAGCATTGTTGTAGCATTGGATATATTTATAGCATGACTATCTATTGCATTCATGACTATATTTGTCATTGATGTCCACATACTAAGATGATTGGTAGAGTAGTTGAAAGTTTTTAAGATAGTATGGACCGAGAATTGAAGATGAGGTCAAGCACAGTTGGGGACATGTTCTGCAAAATTTCTAGATAATGTGGCTAAGAGCATATATAGAAAGTCAAAGACTGGTAGCAATTATTCAATATTTATAGTAGACAGTTTATAGAAGAGTTCCTGAGAAGTGATTTCTAGTAATTGGATTATATCTCCTAACATGGATAGAATTTGAATGAGCAAATTTAGATAGAGATAGAAGACATCATGATGATGACATTAGCGAGCCATGAAGTTTGAAGTCTTACATGTGAAATA
Organism: Cupressus sempervirens; assembly: GCA_028749045.1. Lineage (NCBI taxonomy): Eukaryota > Viridiplantae > Streptophyta > Pinopsida > Cupressales > Cupressaceae > Cupressus > Cupressus sempervirens. The sequence continues at coordinate 781,132,994 of CM053791.1, read as the reverse complement.
TTTATAAGGACCTATGAGTTGATAGTGTTATATAATTATGAAAATATGTAATGTGGAATATTATCTTAAAGAGGTCCTTGATAGGCCTCTAAAAGGCCATCTTTCTAAGTTCTTTTTATCTTATTCTCAATTAGTTATTTTGCAAACAATCATGACTTTATGGTTTTCATATATATGTCATATATATGTGAAGATGTGAATTAGAAGTATGGATGGTTTAGAGACATGATATTTTCTTGAATTCATGAACATGAATGGTATAATGAAATAGTTATACATATTGATAAATGTTTCCCTATTTATGCTATGTTTTCGGTAATTTTCCTCCTATAGCCATAGGACTTGCAAGAGTGTTAATTGGAAATTTACACCTTTTCTATTATATTGATAATGAGAATATATATGTATATGAAAGGTTGTGTGGGCATTAATTAGTTTACAAGTGTTTACCACGGGTATTCGAGGACCAACATTGTTGCACTAGAATAGTCAAAGCCAACCGTGGATTGCAATACCTTTGCAAGTGGGGAAATCACTTATTTCTTTCTATTGTATGTAGTGCACGGATGTAGCTTCCACAACCTACTATATTCCTACAAGATTTATTCGTGGCTAACGTTGTTTTTGTTTTTAACTTTATGAGTCTATAATTGATCCTCATTAATGGAGTGATCTTAGATTTAGGAAGTAGTTGTAAGTTTCCCTTCAAATAATGACTGCTATAACTTTTAGAGGAGTTGAAGAAGTAGAATGTGTTGATTTTCATAGTAGAACTATTGTGATACTAGTTTTCAAACAAGTGTAATCTTTCTCTATGACTAAATAGAGTGCATAGTTCAAGTATATATCTTTTATCTTGATTGTATTTTATGTTCACTCATCCAAGGGGGCCCACTTGGTGAGTGAATTGTTCTGTTAGAATAGAGTTCATTTTCATTTTTATTTCTAATTAAGGTAGAACTTTGTTGCTCCTATAGGAATTGATAATAGAATTGGTGTTATATTCTTGCAACATAGGTTGGTAGAGTAACTCCTACCCTTGATTTCATATTTTATGAGAGTAAATTCATTTACTAGTTTCAGCATAGTTTTCCTTAAGCTCAAGTATTTTAATTTTATAGGTTAGTCTTAGGATTGAGAAAGTTTAAAGCATATACTTTTTGAATGCTATTCCTAGTTTACGTTCCTAGTCGATAATTAAATGAGATTGGATAATTCAACTAAAAACCAACTAGGGTGTCCAACCCTGAATGGTAGTCCATTGCTATAGGTTTCTAATACCATTATTTGGCCAAGCATTTTTGGCATCATTACCAGGGATGGTGTTAATTTAAACTTATCTTAGTAGTTGCATTTCTAGTTCTAATAATTTAGAGCTTAGTCTTAAAGTATTTTATAGAAAAAGGAGAGACATCCTTGGGAGATTTCTTCCTCATAATGATCAAGAAGAACCATTAGATATTTTAAATCCTAAGCCTAGAGAATTTGATAGCAAGAATGAAGAAGAAGAACCCTTTGAAAATCCATTTTCTAATGCTCAAGAGTGAATACCCTCATCCTTTTAAGAATCCTTGCATTTGAATGACCTTTTTGCTAAACCTAAATACCAAGACAACCCACTTGCCCTTGTTATCTATCAACCACCACCACCAGGTCTTCCTCCAAGAATGGTTCAGCCTTAGCCTTAGTCTACATTTTCTTTCCCTATTCCTGCTCAGTAAGGTAATCAAAATTTGAAAAATATACCTTCTACTACACTTCCCAAATTCTATAGCCTAATTATAGAAGATCCTAAAACCTTCTTCTTTGATTTTGACATCATTTGAAGGATTTATGATAATATAACTAATGCTCACAAGCTGAAATTGTTTCCATCTACTCTAAAGGAAGTTGCTTTGAGCTAGTTCATGGAATTGGGCACCAATGTTGTAGCAAATTGACCTGCAATGAGAAATTTATTTCTTTCAAAATATACAGAATATTATAGGGGTTGAGATTTGAAAGGAAATGACATTTTCAAAATGTCCCAAAAGGAGGATGAAACTTTGGAGGACTATGTCTCAAGGTTCATGTTCAACTTGAAGTGTAATACATAATACCAACTAAACAAGGAATCATGAAAGCATCGTTTTTTTGAAAGATGTGACTAATGGAAGTATTGAAGCCTTGGACCTTATAGTGAGAGGATACATTACTCAAAAGAGGTGGGATAACATAAATAACATATGTCTAAATTATTCAAGGGCTATTGTGAGGAAAGGTAGGGGACTTAGAGACCTACCACATAAGTCCAATGGTGGTTCAGGAGTATCTAAGATGGATCTATCCAATCTTTTGTATAACTTCAAGCAAGACATCATCAATGATTTTTCCACTTAGTTATATAGTATGAAAGCAAGGTGAAAGAAGGAGGAGGCAAATACTATGTTGGCTAAATTTTTGCTCTCATTGCAGAGAAAAGAAGAGAAATTATAGGTGTAAGACAATTGCATCTTTGGATACTAAGCCAATGTCCACTAAGTTTAAAGCCATAGATGAGAAGAATGGAAAAAATTTCTATGTTTCTCAAGGGCATCCATGGGCTCATGGACAAGGTATGCCTCAAGACCCTTTGAATACTTTTGGTTATAATAATAATATTCAATGGCCAAACCATAACCTTCAAAATTTTGACCCCCAAGGACAATTTTGGAATCATAAGTGGTCTAATCAACAACCACATTATAGCCAAACTTACTAGCAATAGCCACCATTTAACCCATACCAACAATAGTTTAACCCCTATCAATAGCTACAATAGAATAACTAATGGTGACTGCAAGGAAATTGGTAGCAACAACCTTAGTGGGGACCTAATTAGCCTAGTCACTAGTAAGCTCTCATGCCTCCACGTCAGCAACAAGCTCTCATGCCTCCACCTCTCTATAGCCACTAATAACTCTCAAAAGAAAACACAATTTCCTATGCAACCAACTCCAAATCCTAATAACAAGAAACATGCTTATTCTCTACAAGTAAATGATATTCATCTTAGATTAGGAACTATGTTGCCTGCACCAAAAGATCCTATAGTAAAAAAAGTAATTGATACTAAGGAAATACCTGTGAACCAACCTACTATTGTCTCACATATTCCTCAATCTACACTAGTACTTACAAACCCCCCTTATCCACAAATATTGGCTCAATCTACTCCACCCAAAGAAAATCCTATATTAGCGAATCTAATAGATCAACTTAAATAAATGACAATGAAAATTCCATTATTAGATGCCCTTAAAGAAGACCCAATTTATAAAAAAGCCTTAAAAGAAGCCTGTATTAAGTAGTCTAGAAGGAAAGAAAAAGACCTTGACACTGTCCATGTTTTGGGACAAATTTATGATCTAATGCTAAGCAAATTCTTAATGCCCAAGTACTCTAATCTAGGGAGTCCAGTTGTCACTATTCATATTAATGGCATCCAAATATAAAATGTCCTGATAGACCTAGGGGCATCAATCAATGTCATGACTAGGGAAGTTTTTTTGAGGCTTAGCATTACTAGTTTTCAAGATATGCCTACAATACTACAATTAGTTGATAATTCCACTATTAAGCCAAATGCTATGGTTGAAGATGTTGTTGTAAAACTAGATTCATTAGATTACCCTTTAGATTTTCAAACAAAGCCACCCTAGGAGGATATCCATTAATCTTGGGATGACCTTGGTTAGCCATAGTTGATGCTTGCATTGCATGTCACTCAAGAAAAATAATCATATCTAGTGCAGGAGCACCTAGGTAGGGTAGTTTTTAATTGTGCTTCTTTCTTGTCATTTTGGCTTGTAGTGATGCTAGCCACATAACTATTGGTTTAATAAAACCTATTAGGTCCTTAGGTAAGGTTACATTAGTTGCTAAGTGTGTTTTTTTCTCCTAAGTGGTTTAGAATGGAGTATTCAAGAAGAGCTTAGTTTGTGGACACCTACAATAGTCCAAAGATGCCATCAACTTTCTATAAAGGTGGAGGAGAAGCACAAAAAGAAAGGTGATTCAAGTTTTAGAGGAAAAGGAAGGAACCAAAGAGGACAAAGAGGAGGTTACCAAGGTAGAGGTGGTGAACCAAGAAATCAGACTCAAAATAAAACTAATGAGCACCCAAGTGACACTTCACAAAGAGGAGGTCATAATAGAGGAAAAGGCAATCCTAGTAGCTCTCAAAGAGGAATATGAATAGGGAGAAAAAACTCCTATTTTGCAAGCATGAAATGCTACAATTGTGCTTAGCTTAGACATCCTACTTATAGGTGTCCTGAAAAGCCTTCTTCTTCCAACCAAAGCATGAGAGTGGCATTTGTACATGAGGATTGTTCAAACAACAAGGATGTTGATGTAGATCATCTTGAGTCTAAAAAAGGAGAGATTTTTATGTATAGGAGGGTACTAATCAAACCACCTACTCCTAATTGTAATACCCCAAAATTGGCTCATTGCCATCTCAACCAATTTTGGTCTATTTCTAATCGATTCTTAAGACCTATTCTAATAGGCAATCCTCATTCCGCTACTCGCTACTTGACTTAATTGTCAGATACAAAAAACCCTAATCTATATTCATCATACTCATTATTTAATCCCTATAGTACACACTCATATTAGCCACATTGAACCTATTTGATTTCAATTTAATTTAATCTAAAGTATTCATACTTTATTAAATTAAATTATCTCCTAAGGCTAATGTACTATGGAACCAAATTTATTTAATTTAATAAATATGCCTATTCTAATTAATTAAATTAAATTATTTAATTAAATGGAGAAGCTACTTCTAAGATTAATTAAATAAAGTCATTTAATTAAATGGAAAGTTATTCCTAAATTAATTAAATGGAGTTATTTAATTAAATAATAAAAGTATCTCTAATTAATTAAATAGAATTATTTAATTAAATAGAAAAAGGTAATTATGAGAGCATATCTCATTTTATTAAATTAAACATCTCTCCTAATTTTCTCTTCAGTTCAAGAACGAAAATTCCTAGTTCACTGCTGATCAAATTAGAAGTGACCCAGATCACTTGCTCTCCCACTAAAGTCTATCTGAGTTGACTAACTCTTACACTCAGATCTGAGCTAGTTAACTCCCTCTAATTTGGGAATCTTCTGCCTTAATTGAACCTCATCTTCAATCCTAACCATACATTGAAATCGATCTCAACCTTTGATGGATTCCAAGAAAGTCTATTTAAGAGACTCTCATTTCCTCATTACAGAGGTTGAGTTCTTATGCTATTTAATTGCTACTAAATTGCATACTCATTTGCTTATTATTGTCATAGCTTGATATCATCTAGCTTAATATCATTTAGATTAATTGTTCTCTCTCATTTATATTTAATGTGCATACATATAATCTAGTTTATTTTATATGTTCTTAGATTAATGCTTGCATAACATATAGGTTAATCTACATAATCATATAGTTGCATTCAAATCCTTCATTCTTAGAGGGTCCAATTGCCTACACCTTGATTCTGAGGATATTAATAGGAAAAATCCCTTTAGATAGAAGGCAATAGGCTGACTCGTATGGCAAATCTTGGGTGAACAATCTCATGTTCATTCTAGGATGAATCCGAGTATAATTACCATGTTGAAGTGTCTGTGAGGTTCAGAGGCCCATAATTCATAGGTACATTTCTAGCGCCCACCATGGGGCTCAAGAAAATCAATTTCTCAGGGCTTCTCTGCATATTTTTATCAAATTTCAAGCTCTCTATCCATACAGTTCCATACAGATTCAAGAATCTTTGTGCGAGATAGTTCATTTTTTAGCGAGGATTCTTTTTGGGTTGTGCGAGAAAGTGGCTGAGCTTGCAAAACTTTGTGTGGCACCTATTTTCTTCACGCAGGCCATAAAATAATTTTGCGCGAGCTTCAAACAATCTTGCACAACTTTGACAAATATTTTTTACGAAATCTTGTGACAACAGCTTCAATTTTAGGTGTTATTTTTTGATCTTCAGATTGTTTGATTTCACTAACGTGCTTGTCTTGATTTGTTTCTCTAGATTTCTTGCAACTTAATCATTTTTTGTAGGACATTTGCTGAAGACTCCTTTTAAAACCCACTCAAAAATAGACTAACTATTTGCTTGCAGGACACTTGTCGAAGATACACTTGTCAAAGACCATATGTGTGTCTTCTTTTCCTGCTTTCAAAACTAGATAACTAGGGCTTGTGAACTTCTTAGGATGAAAGATGGAAGAATAGGGGAATATGCTCTTTACTTCTCGGAGGTCATGATCGAGAATGAATCAAAAACTTAGATGCTTTTGAAAGACAAAATTTTGAGGGAGGCAAGCAGCTTGGTGGTTGTCCAAAGCTTGTTCTCTTCTATGATAAGACAATGGTTTCCTTTCAAGGAATCAAAATCTTTAAGGAAGAATGAGTTTGGATTGATTAATCCAAGTTGATAATTAACTTGTTTTGCATGTTTGGGTGAGGAAATAAGGTAGAGGATTATGCTCTTTCCCCTTGAGGAAAATCAAAAACTCGGACCCTTAGATCTAAACCACTAGTCTGTGTCCATCCTTTAGAGGGCCTGCCAGAGTGATCCAACCTCTGGGAATGAACCAAGTGAGCACACTCTTGCCAGAGATTCCAACTCACTATAATCAAGATTCTTTGTAGAGCGAAATTCTCCAAAGGTGGATTAATTTCTTCCCCTTGATTCTTGATATCACATATCAAGAGGAGGCTTGTTCAGTGCACTAGTCAGCACCGGCCCCTGGCTTGTTAAGCAAGTAGTGTGTACTTTCAAATGCTAGTGTGGGTTGCTGGTCTCAACTCCACTTGTAGAGCCACTGAGAATTAATATGAATAGAAGCCAATTAAAAACCTTGTAGTTAGAAGCCACTCAGTTCACCTCCGAAAGGAGGCATAATCTTTGTGCAAGGAGGGGGAAGAATCTCTCCTGTAGAACTCAACATAGGCATGCTACTAGATGTTTGAAGGTGGTATACGTGCTCTTCCCCTACCACAAGGGCACTCGTTCAGCATATACTATTGAGTCCTTTGAATATACCAAAAACACGGGTGCCCTCAGGGGGTGACATGGCTATGTGAGGTACATGCATGCGCATAAGATGTGGGACAAAGGTTTTACCTTCTCTACCAATTTTTCTTTTGAGGGATAAAGCATGTTTTTTATTGAGTCATCAACAAAGTCCAAACCATTTTACAACAAAAAAAAGTCAAGACTCCCCTATCCTTTTGAGTTGCTTTGTCCTCGACAGGACTATTTTCGATTACTGCTTCCTTCCCACTGTCTTCTTTGAACACATTGCTTGAATTGCAAACTTCAAACATTGTCCAAACATCTTACTAGGTCAACCTTACTATTTTTCCAATCAAATCTATCTGATAAATATGTCTATTTTGTCCAAGTAGTCTAAAAATCTCTTTAAAATCTGTTGTTGTTATAAAACTAGTCTGCCTTCTCACGTGAAAACATTTTGTCTCACGCAAAATCATTTTGTCCTCACACAAAATTAAACTACTGTCATGAGTCATCATGCAACCCTATGAACTTCCTTGTGCAAAATTAAACTACTATCACTGATTTTCGTGCGGCCCAGAGTATAATCTCACGTGGTCTAGAATACTTCCTCACATGGCCCATAAAGGTTTCTTGTGCGAGATATTGTGTTAGCATTACCACTTTGGGTCTATTTTAGCTATTTGCAACCTGCACGCTACCTTTTTCTACATTTGCTTATCAATCTTTGTATACGAACAGTCCTAAAACAATGGCACTTTGCTTAGCTAAAGACTTGTGCCTTGTACTTTGACTAGTCTCATCTCTTCAGTTACATTTTGTCTTTGTCTCTTAATCTTTGTCAAACCTTGTGTCACATTGGTCATAATCTCTAGCTATTCTAGCCTTTAAATCAAACCATTTGTGCCTTGGTGGATAGCATTCTTGCTATTATCTTGTCCTTTTTGAGACTTAGTCTTGGTGCAGTCCTTGTCCAGGTTCTAGCTTCTTGTCCTTGTCTATGACTGTCATGACTAGAAGCGGCAACATGTTTTATCCTCTTAGACTTAGACATGGTCATGCTAGGGGTCGTAATTGTGGTAGAGGTCACTTACCCTTTGTTACACAATCTGTATCTAGTTCGGCTAGTGAGGCATCTTCACGATGTCCTTCACCTGCCAAGTCACCTCGAATTCAGCAAACATTTTCCATAAATTTGCAACAAATCAGGAATCCTTTGTACCAAGAGGATACTAAGACAAGTAGGGGTCCTGCATTACCAAACACGATGTCTAATTCCTTTTTTAGAGGACCTTTTAAACCACAAGACACTAAAATTGAACACATTCCTATAATGACTAATCATGAACCTGAACATGGTAGTTATAGTCAATATCAAGAACCACCTAGGAATGACAAAGAGAAAGAGAAAGCCCATGATACTGATGAGGAATAGGAAGAAGTAGAAATACTCCCTAAATTCATAGCAAAATTTTGAAGAGACAAAAACTTTCAAAAGGTCATGGGAATCCTCCTCAATGAAGAGAAAGAAAAGTACTTTCTCAAACTTGCCCAAGAGGGAGCTAAATTGCCTTCTCATTTCAATGTGGAAACCATTATCACACGTAAAGAAGAAACTGAGAGTTCCAAACTCCAAAAATAATTGAAAATTATGCAAGACCAATTGGCTCAGATGATGCATGAGAAAGAGAAACCCACAAAGACATACACATTGGATGCTCTTTGTCCATTTCCATTTGAGAAAAGCATAAACATGTCACCTTTCCCACAAGGCGTAGAGCTACCCAAATATGACAAGTACTTTGGTGCTACTGATCCCCAAGATCACTTGTGAGAATTTGGTGCTTTTTCTATGGAGTTTGTACACGATCAAACCTACCTCATGTGTTTATTCCCTAGAAGCCTAGGTGGTCAAGCTTTGGAGTGGTTCTCACATTTACCTCTTGGTATAAAGGCATTTGACGAAATTGCCAATCTATTTGTTTAGCAATATTCTCATCACATACAACACCCTGTCAATATTCAAGATCTATGCAACCTTAAACAGAAAGTTGGAGAACCTTTTCTCACATTTCTCCTATAGTGGAGACAACTATACACTAAGTATTCTCGTAAAATTCTAGAAATGGAGAAGCTTGACATTTTCACTGATAACCTCCTACCTAATTTTGGATATAAAGTCCAACTACAAGGTCCACATACCTTTGAAGACATGATTACATAGGCTATCTATATCAAAGAATTTATGGTCAAGAAAGGTGAACTCACTCTTCAGAGAGACATCAAGCAAGGTTCCACTTCCAACAAGGATAAAACCAAATATGTCAACAAGAACCGAGAAATTGTACATGATGGAGTTGTTGAAAATGTCACACCCAAACCTGCTAAAGCAGTATTTAATCTCATAGATGGCCTTAAAGTGACCAAAAACACTGAGAAACCTCCTCTTGACAATAAGACATCAGGGAAAAAATTGAGAAACTCATGGACAACATGCCCCAAGTGAGAGTATACACCCTTGGGGGAGCCTTTAGATGTGGTTTACAAAACATTGCTACAACATAAGCTTATTTCACCAATGGATAACCTTCGTCCCTATGATCCACAACCACGTCCACCATCGTGGAATGAGACCTCATTTTGTGAGTAACACCAAAAAAAGGGACACAAAACTAGCAACTGTATAAACTTGTGCCATAAAGTCCAGGACATGATTGATGCTAGTGATCTTGTGGTAGATGGAAATAACAAAAACTTGGATTACAAGGCGTTCAAAGAACCTTTCCCAGCTTATGAAAAAGGAGAGACTTCAAAACCACAACCCTACAACAAGGTCAACTATACATATTCCAATGATGACAATGCCATTCACATGGTTGAACCTGTGGATTCTGAATTCTGCAATGTTATTACCATTAAGGGCAAGCAAGATAACAACAAACCCAACACACCATTTGTCTTGAGTGGTCCTACCTCCAATGAAATGGATAATACACCTTTGCAACATTGTGCTAATGTTGTCACTCACTCTCGTGCCTAGGTGGTGCTCAAAGGCCCTATGCCTCCTACTTCAAATCTTGAACAAAACAAAGACAAAGCCCTTGTTGGTCTATCTAGAAAAGGTGTAAAACTCACAATGAACTTGATAGCAACTAGTTATAGTGTTCTCAATCAGCTGAAATGAACTAATGCTCAGATTTCCATCTTTGAGCTACTTAAAATCTCGCTTGCTCACAGGAAAATTTTGGATAAAGCCCTCGCTGAGGCAAATGTTCCTCAAGATCTTGATCTTGAGTGATTCTAGTCCATGGTGGGTCACCTAACCTTGCCTTACCTTATGACCTTTTTTGAGGAAGATGACAACTCATTGAGTCACCCACACAATCAACCTCTACACATCGAGGTTATGATCCACCAGACACGTGTTCATCAGGTACTCATTGATAACGGTGCTGGCCTAAATATTGTCTCTGCTACTCTGCTTAGACAATTGAATTATTTTGAGGATTCTATTGATCCTCGATGAAAGATCACTAACAAAGCATATGATGAAGTGGAATGAAAGTCTCTAGGTCTTGTAGTCTTACCAATTCACATTGGTCCTATCAAAAGGGATGTCACCTATTAGGTGCTTAACATTCCCTTGGCTTACAACATTCTGTTAGGATGACCATGGATACATGAGATGCATGCTATGCCATTCACATACCACCAATGCATCAAGTTCCCATTTCATGGCTCCGAAGTTACTATTCCTTCCACTACTAGCTATACCTGCAATATGCTCAAGGCTACTGAAACATTTGTCCATGCTAACCATAAGTCCACTAATTATCATGATAATAAGCTGAAGCAAATCAAACAATCATTCAAATTGAAAGAAACTAGCATGGGAGAGTATCACATTGAACTAGTGCTCTCATTAACATCTCTCCCAGAGTCTCCTCGACATTATGGGAGACCTTCGGAGGCAAAGAAGCCATTCGTGCTGACACCTCAGACCAAGTATAATGGCACTTTTGTCAAGGCTATAGTTCAATTAGAAGATGAAAGTGAAAATAGAGCCATTGTTGCATGGCTTTACAAAGAAGAGGCTCTAGTGGACCTAACAGAACAAGCTCAAGAAATCACTCCTAAGAAATATGGGTCTGGTCTTAGGCTTATGAAGCGTTTTGGTTACAAGGGAACTAGCCCTATTGGGTGCAATAACAATGGCCTAATTGATCCTATCAAAGAAAGAGCTCGAAGACACCGCGATACAACTAGCCTAGGATTTAAGAAGGTTCCTTTTCATTTGGGACCAAATAAATTCATACCAACACTTGAGAGTTCATCTAAAAATGAGTCACAAGCTGAGTTAGATACTCAAGAGGAAGAATCTGATGATGAGGATTCCTATCCTCATCCTATCCCTTATGATATCGCTAAATTCTTTGCTGAGCTAGATGACTTTGTGCCACGTGTTAGCACTGTGGATGATACTAGTGACTCTTCTGAGGACAATACTGAGCAACTCAAATATCATTCAGAAAAGGGAGAATCTAGTCATTCATGCCACGTTGAGTATTTGTGTAAGAACCAAAAGGATGAAGGTGACTATGTCCCTATCACTGTTGGGGAGTTCTATAGTCTCTCACCATGTAGCACCAATTCAAAGGAATATGAGTTTGACACTCTTTTAGAAGCAACTAATGATAAAGACATTGACCAAGTGCATGTCTATGAAAACCAAATCAAAGTGGGTGAAACGTCTAGGGTTAGGTCACACGGGTCAGATCTAACTAGTGTCCTAGAGTCATCAAATACTAACGTTTGTACTCTGAGGAATTTGAACACACCTATGGATGAGGTCGCCATAGGTCTCAAATTGCTAGTCCAAGCACTTAATGACTATATTGTGAAAGCAATTGAACCAGCCACTACTCTCTCACTCACACATCCTGAGCTTATAGACTGGAACCCTAATGCATCTAGCAAAGTCCCCACGTTCCAAAATGACTATGCTCTTGCCTGTTACCTAAACACTATCAAAATTTTAACATCTTCCACCAATGAGTAGAGCATCAACATGACTGAGGCTAACATCAAATATCTATCACACAATTAAAAAGAAAAAATGCAAAAGGTCTGATGGTGAAAACCACATTGTAGCAGTGTCGAAACCCAAAAAAGTAAAAACAATAGATGTATCAAAATTTGAAAACCTCTTTGAGGTGCCTAAGGATGAGATATTTGATGTACTTCCCAGTCACTTTTAGGAGAGATCATCAGTGTTGATAGAGCTGACACAGCCAATTAACCTAGGCACAGAAGAAAATCCTCATATGATACATCTGGCACAGTCACTATCACCTGAAGAGAAGGAACATTTCATTGCATTTTTCAAAGAAAAGAAAATAAATTTTTCTTGGACATATTCTAACATGCCAGGATTGGATCCTGATCTTATCATGCATCATTTGTCCATAACACCTAGCATCAAACCAGTTAAACAGAAGCTTCAAAAAATGCACCCTCACGTTGCATTGCTCATCAAAGTAGAATTGGAGAAACTTCTAAAAGTTGGTTTCATCCATGAAATTGATTATGCTAAATGGATATCCAATATTGTTCTAGTTTCCAAGCACAATAAATCTATTAGGGTTTGTACAGACTTCCGTGATCTTAACTTGTCATGTCCTAAAGATGACTTTCTGCTCCCTAATATTGATATATTCATGGACATGACGACTGGCTATGAGATGTACTCACTTATGGATGGTTTTTCTTGATACAATCAGATAAAAATTGCACCAGAAGACCAGGATAAAATGGATTTTACATGTGTATGGGGAACCTTTTGTTGGAATGTGATGAAATTTGGCTTAAAGAATGCTGGTGCTACATATCAGTGAGCTGTTACTACAATTTTCTATGATATGATGCATAATACCATGGAATATTATGTTGATGATACCTTGGTCAAAAGTGCTAAATGAAATACTCGTCTGCAAGATTTGGTGCCCATCCTAGATTGTATGGAAAAATTAAGTCTTCGACTCAATCCTAAGAAATGCGCATTTGGTGTCACATCAGGAAAGTTGCTAGGATACATCATCTCTGCAAAAGGAATTGAAGTAGATCTAGAGAAAGTACAAGCAATAATGGACATGCCACCACCTCAGAATGTTAGTCAGATGAGAGGACTACAAGGAAGGCTCCATTCTATCTTTAGGTTTATCTCACAATTGGCAGATCAATCACAACCCTTCACAAAGACCTTACATAAGGGTGTTAAATTTAATTGGAGCCAGGATTGTGAGCAAAGCTTAACATAGATGAAAAAATATCTTGTCAATCCACTAATCCTAATGCCTCCTATTCATGGGAAGCCTTTTCTTTTATACATTTTAGCCACTGAAACATCTCTAGGAATCCTATTGGCTCAGGAAGATAATGACAACAAAGAAAGAGATATTTATTACTTGAGCTAGACACTGGTCTCTTATGAGAAAAACTATAGCATTATTGAGAAATATTGCTTGGTTGTTGTCTTTTCTTCCCAGAAGTTGAGACACTACATGCTCACCCACACTACATGGCTTGTGGCTAAAATAGATCCACTAAAGTACTTTCTTAGTAAGGCAACTCTCATAGGAATATTGGCTAAATGTGTTATGATACTTAGTGAGTTTGACATTCAATACGTTGAGCACAATGCTATCAAGGGACAAGCAATTGCAAATCAACTGGCCGATGCACCCATACAGAGTCTTCTACCAATGAACATTGATTTTCTATATGAATCAATTTTGATACTCACACACCATACATGGGTTATGTTCTTCGATGGTTCCTTCACACAACAAGGATCAGGTGTTGGATTACTCTTTATTACACCACAAAGATACTCATTGCCCAAAGCATACAAGATTTTGTTTCCTTGTACAAACAACATTGTTGAATACGAGGCTTTGATGAATGGCATGAAAATTGTAGCTGAATGGAGAGTGGATCAGTTAGATGTCTTTGGTGACTCTCATCTTATCATCAACCAAGTTAATGATGTTTACCAAATAAAGGATGAGAAACTAATTCCTTACAAGTGCATGGTTGATGAGTTAAAGAAGTATTTTGCACACATCACCTTCTATCAAGTTCCACAGGTAGATAATAAAGTAGCTCGTGCCATGGCCACCCTGGCTTCCCTACTACAAATGCCTGAAAATGATCTCCGACATGAGTTCTTGGTGCAAGCATTACACTACCCAGCCTATGACACCCGTGATTCTAAGATGATCTGTTCTGTTATAGGACAAGAATCATCTTGCTACCATCACATTTATTCCTACCTTTGCAATCAAACCATTTTAGAAGGTCTGACTCATAATGAGAAACATTACCTAATCCTTAATGCTTCGCATTATGTCATTATTGTTGATGATCTGTATAGGAGAGGTCTCGATGGAACACTCCTTAGGTGTTTAGAACCTAAAGAGTCCAAACGTGCACTAATTGACATTCATGAGGGCATTTGTGGAGCTCATTCCAATGGCCTAACACTAGCTCGCAAACTCCTTCGTACTGGTTACTACTAGCCAAAAATAGAGCAAGAAGCTATCAATTATGCTAGGTTCTGCAAGTAGTATCAACTACATGAGAATCTCATCCACACTCCAGCTAGAGAGCTGATTCCCTCTACTACAACGTGGCCATTTCAACAATGGGCCTTCGACTTGGTGGGACAGATCCACCCAACCTCCTCTAATGGACATAAGTTCATTATCACAACTATAGATTATTTCATGAAGTGGGTAGAGGTAGTACCTCTCACAGTTACTGATGGCAAAACTATAGCACTTTTCATCACAAACTACATCATCTACAGATATGGTGTGTTGTCCTCAATCATTACTAACAATGGAGGATAATTCAAGAATAAAGACCTCAAGGAACTATGCAAGAAATTCAAATTCACATAACATTGGTCTTCCATTTATTACCCCCAGGGTAAGGGCCAAGCTAAGGCATCCAATAAGACAATTCTCAAAATTCTTCATCGCACAATCAGCAAGTCAAGGAGAGACTAGCATCTCTAGATCAATCTAGCCCTCTAGGTGTATCAGACAAGCATCAGAACTCCAATGGGTAGGACTCCCTTTGTGTTGGTGTATGGCATGAATTCTGTGCTTCCAATAGAGGTCGAGATTCCTACCTTGAGAATCTTTATGAAGGACCTTATCACTGATGATCACTATAGGATAGCTCAGCTTCAAGAGCTTGTGTTACTGGCTGAATGACAACAAGTGGCATGTGATCATTTGCGAGCATATCAATAAAAAATGGCAAGAAGCTACAATTGAAGGGTCAAGCCACTTGACTTCTAGCTGGCTGATCTCGTCCTGAGAGAGAATCCTAAGAATCAACAATGAGTACAAAAGGGAAAGTTTGAATCAAACTGGCTCGGTCCTTACATCATTACTATAGTATATGGATCTGGCACCTATTAGCTTTCCATAATCGAGGGAGAAATGCTCAAAGAACCTATCAACACTCTCTACCTAAAGTAGTTTTACAATTGATCTAATATTAGCAAGCTCTTTGTACATATTTATGTCTTGAAAAAAGAATCTAAAAAAATCAAAAAAAGTCTTTAAAAAAAAATTGTTACCCTAGTGAAAACCTAGCAATAGACACCTTGGTAACACCAAACAAAGTGAAAAATCTCAAAAATACAAAAAAAAAAGAAAAGAAGAAAAAAAATACAAAAAAATCAAAAAGAGAGAAAAATACCAATTTTTTTTTTTTTTTTTTTTAAAAGAAATTTTTAAAAAAAGGTGCCATTGGTGAAAACCTGGTAAATAGGCGCCTCTTGTTCCCAATGCTCCATCTTGTAGCACATCTTATGGCTATTCTCTACAGTCACTTTCATGCTTTCACTTTCCTTCTTTTTCCTGCTTTCTGCTCATGTATCCATGGATTGAGTCTTGTTACAGCTCAGGGGCATTCCCCCTTAGTGTCACTATTTTTGAGATTCTCCTCATAGGATCTCTTTTGCGATAGTCACCAGTGGTCCTCACTGCACCTACCTACTATCGCTAGTGTCACTATTTTTGAGATTCTCCTCATAGAATCTCCCTCGTGATAGTCACTAGTGATCCTCACTGCATCTGCCTACTGTAACCAGTGTCCCTCGTTTGAAAAGATTCTCCTCATAGAATCTCTTTTGCAATAGTCACCAGTTGTTTCAACTATGTCTTCCTACTATTGCTTTGGTTACGTCTCCAGATTCCTTTATGGAAGATCTCTCTTGCATCAGTCACCAATCATCCTAGCTATGTCTGTCTACTGTCCCTCAATCCTTCTTAAGTTCTTCATCATGAAGATCCCTCTTTGACCTCAGTCACCAGTCATTCTGACTACGTCTGCCTACTATTGTCACCCTACTGAAGAGATTTCTTTCAAATGTGTTCTGGATATTGACACCTAACATCAATCCCAACAACATTGAACTTAAACATGACATACTTGTTTGCATATACTGAGCTTTTTCTTTTTTTATTTTTTTTTGCTTCATCATATCTCCTTGAAAAACTAGATAATGTCATCTTTGACTAGAGAAGTAATGACTGGTAGCATGATCTTTTCTTTGCTTTCTATCTATGGTTTAGTTCCAATAAGTTGATCTATTCCTATAAAAGGGGTGTCCACTATAAGAGCATCCATCTCATATTGGATGGTCATGTGTACCCTGATTCCTTTTATACAGATGTTTCAATAATGTTGGTTCTTCTCCTTGTTTATTGGAGTGAACTCTTCATGCTACAGTAAATACTGATATTTGTCTTGCTAAGTGAACATACGGGTCACTATGAGTATATCGAGCACACTTCTATCTTAGGTTACAAATGCAAGGGTCATTGCAAATAGAATAAATACTGATTACTTAGCATAAGATGGATCTCCCATGTGTTTGGTGTGCCTATCATGCAAGCAACATTATGGTCATCGTAGCATTTATGCTTTGGTGCTTATGTTAACTTGCTATATTAAAAGGGACAAATGTTTTGGTCATTTTGGCTTCTTGTGCCCCGAATGCTTACATTTAATCTTGAAAAACCTATAAAATATGTTCTATTCATATTCCCATGATTGAAATGTTAGTGGGAATTGTATAACATATGAGCTTTGTTCTACATCCAGTGATGATAAATCATCGAGGCTTGGTAACCAGACCTAGGGTTGCATTTCACATAGTCTTGCATTACATACTTCACTTGCATAAGCACGCAATGTAAGGAAACACAGGTGCAGAAATAGCTTCCTACACTAATCTCATAAGGAAAGTATGGTGCAAATCCTTTTAAAATCTTCTACACTTACAGATTCAATATCATGTAAACAACATTATTGCAGCCAACCATGCATACAGAAATTAGATAGAGAAAGAACACATAACACAAAGATTTTCCGGTGGGGAAAAACCTTTTGGTAAAACAACCCCACCCCTCCAGAACCTGCACAATGTATTATCTTCAACACAAGATTACAATACACTTGCAATGCAAGTTTAACATCAACAATAGAAGACTCCAGTAGCACCTTAGTACCTGCAAACTTTCATCTATCACACTATTGCATTACAACATGCAATACCCATTTTATGAACATCTTAAGACCCAACAACATGCCCACAAAGGAGTTGGGCATTTTTCATGGCTCAACCACCAAGAAACATGCACAATGCCACATGTACATCCAATACCAAGAAAAGGGCATCCATCCCTTGAATAGACAATGATACCTTGTCATAGAATCCGCAAAAAAAAGCGGTCATACCAACCACTCATTCTTGGGTGCCCAAATAGGCCTCATGTCATAAGATTCTCTTACACCTATCATATATCATTCCTTAAATAGCTCTTATGGGTCATAGGAATCTGTCATAACCATTTCAGCCATGATCTCCTTCACACACTTCAAGATGCCGACACATGTAAGTGATCAACATGCCAACTAGACATGTACACTCACATTTACATATTATTTGCAAAAATACATTTTACAA
This sequence comes from Cupressus sempervirens, assembly GCA_028749045.1. NCBI lineage: Eukaryota > Viridiplantae > Streptophyta > Pinopsida > Cupressales > Cupressaceae > Cupressus > Cupressus sempervirens. The sequence goes on along the minus strand of CM053791.1, from coordinate 781,114,901 downwards.
AACAAATAATAATAAGAATAGGAATTATACAAGGTTGATACACCTTATTCCTAACATTCTCCCACTTTTTGAACACCTTGTAAGAGCAATCAGGAACATAATAGGAACTAACCGCTATAGGCCGAAAGGCCCATAGACTCTGAACACCATCTGAACTTCTCAGTGCCCACTGGTTTTGTTAATGCATCTGCAACATTCTTCATAGTATCTACCTTCTCCAGATTTACCTTTCCATCTTCCACCATATCTCTCACAAAGTGAAACTGCACATCAATGTGCTTCATTCTGGCATGGAAAGTTGGATTCTTCGCAAGGCAAATAGCACTCTAACTGTCACACCAAATAGTAATCTATTCTGCATCAACACCAACATTAGAACACAATCTCTTAAGCCAAATGACTTCCTTACAAGCATGAGTAGCAGCCATGTACTTAGCTTTTGTAGTGGACAAAGCAAGCACAGGTGATCGCTTACTCATCTAACTGATGGCACCACCAAACATAGTGAACACATAACCACTAGTGGATCTCCTGCGATCAATATCACCTGCCCAATCTGAATCCACAAACCCATGAATACAAACTGAATGCAAAGATCTAGAAGAGTTACCATGATAACATATGGAGTAATCTGATGTACCCCTCAAATATCTGAATACTTGCTTAACTGCATCCCAATGTACCCGTCCAGGATTAGCCATAAACCAACTTAGGACTCCCACTACTTGGGCAATGTCTAGTCTAGTACAGACCATAGCATACATAAGACTGCCAACTGCACTAGCATAAGGTACTCTACTCATGTCCTCCACCTCATGAGGAGATTTTGGACAATCATCTACAAATAACTTTGTTCCCACAGAAATAGGAACACATAGTGGTCTACAATCTGCCATGCTGAACCTTTCCAACACAGACTTCACATACTTACTCTAACTTAACCAAAGTTTTCTATTACACCTGTCTCTACTGATTTCCATACCCAAGATGTACCTAGCTGCCGCAAGATCTTTCATCTCAAACTGTGCTAACAACTAAGATTTAAAATCAGAAATCATACCCTTACCCTTCCCAAACATCAAGATATCATCAACATATAATGCAACAATAAGAAGGCGATCATTTTCAACTCTGAAATAAACACAATGATCTGATTTCAATCTTACAAATCCAATTGACAACACAAAGGCATCAAACTTAAGGTACCACATCCTAGGAGATTGCTTCAAACCATATAGAGATTTCTTCAATCTGCAAACAAAGGATTCTTTACCTTTAACAATGTAGTGCTCAGGCTTTGACATATAAATCTCTTCCTCCAAATCACCATGAAGGAAAGTTGTCTTCACATCCATCTGTTTTATCTCTAAATCATATGATGCAGCAAGAGATAACAGAAATCTAATGGATGTCAACTTTGCAATAGAGAGAATATTTCACCATAATCTATTCCCTCTACCTGTGAATACCCCTTTGCAACCGATCTAGCTTTGTACCTTTCAACACTGCCATCTGCATAGAATTTCTTTTTGAACACCCATTTATAGCCAACAGATTTTCTCCCTTTAGGAAAAGGTACAAGGTCCCATGTTTTGTTTTTTTATAATGAAGCCATCTCATCATCCATAGCCTCAATCCAGGAACCTGTATCTTCCATGCCCAAAGCCTCTTTCACAGATCTAGGCTCATCAATGTTAGTAATCAAAGCAAAAGCACAACTGGAATCTAACATAGAATAACCAAACCTTTTTGGTTTCTTTATTTCTCTCGTAGATCTCCTCAAGGGCTAAGGTTGAGGTTTTCTTCCTCTTCTTCTAAACTTTCAGAGCTGCTAGAGCTCTCCTCATCATTAGACCCAACATGGTCTCTCTGTTTAGTCTTCTCAGGGGTAGGAGGCAATTGAACAACATCTTTTTTCTTTTCTTTTTCATTTGGTTGTAGCACAATAGGAGAAGATGTTAGCTCTCTAAAAATAACATTTTTGCTATACAACACCTTACTAGTGACAAGATCCCAAAGCTTGTATCCTTTCACACCAGCACTGTACCCGATGAAAATACATTTAACAGCTTTGTTTTCCAACTTAGATCTTTTCTCCTTTGGAACATATGCATAAGCTTCACAACCAAAAATACGAAGATGTCTAATTGAAGGCTTCTTACTAGACCACACCTCCATGGGTGTCTTACCAACAAGGGCTGATGTAGGAGATATGTTGACTAGATAGCAAGTAGTAGCCATAGCTTTGGCCCAAAACCTTTGTTCTAAACCAACTCCACTAAGCATACTCCTAGCCTTCTCCATCAGTGTCCTGTTCATTCTCTCTACAACTCCATTTTTCTCCAGGGTATAAGGAGTTGTCTTATGCCTCTCGATACCTTGTTCTTTATAGAACTGTTCAAACTCTGCTAAGCAAAACTCACCACCATTGTCAGTTCTCACACACTTAATCTTCTTACTAGTCTAATTCTCTACAAGGGCTTTAAATTCCTTGAATTGACTAAAGAATTGTGTCTTACTTTTAAGGAAATAAATCCATGTCCTTCTACTGTAATCATCTATGAAAGATACAAAAAATACAGATTTGGAGATTGAAGGAACTTTTATAGGACCAAATACATCAGAATGAATAAGATCCAAAACATCAAAAGATTTGTGAGAACTAGAGTAAAACTGAACATGATTTTATTTACCATATACATAGTGTTCGCAGAAGTTGAACTCAAGATTGCAATCATTTAACCCCTCAATGAGATTTTTCTTTTTCAAGGTTCTGAGATCCTTCTCACCAATGTGGCCAAGTCTCATATGCCACAACATTGTCTTTTCTACAGGAAGCTTACCTTCCAAAGTGTTTGCATTGCCATCGGAAGCAATAACCACAGAATTCTTCACTACTCATTCAGATGGTGAGGATGAAGAACTATTACATAGAGGAATACATGCATCTAGCTGAAACAAAGTACCTCTCCTAGTACCCTTAGCAACCACCATCAATCCTCTAATCATTTTGCATCCTTCTTTTGAAAAAAACAACTTGCACACCTACATCGTTCAGCATACTTACAGATAATAGGTTTCGTGCCAAGCCTAGAATATAACTCTATTGATTCCCTTTACTCATCCATCAGGAAATTTGGTAATGACCCTTTCGCATCCAACTATCTTCAGGTGAGAATCATCACACAAGTAGACCTTTCCACCATCAAACTCTTCATATCTTGAGAACCAGTTTCAATGAGAGGTCATGTGAAAAGATGCACTCAAGTCAACCAACCACACATCATCAGATGCATGGGCTGCCAAAGCTATGATGAATGCATCGCCATCTTCTTGAGATTTTTCAGAACTAGAATCTGAGGCTTTCTTCTTCTTCTTAGGCTCTTTACAGTCTTTATGGAAGTGCCCAGTCTTTTCACAGTTCCAACATTTTGCCTTAGACTTATTGGAAGTCTTTGACTTCCCATGAGATTTGGATCTACCCTTATTGTCAGACTTATTGTCATTTTTCTTTCCTCTTTGCATGGATCTCCCACAAATAGCAAGGGCTTCTTTTTTTGAAATGGAAGCCTTTCTCCACATCTCCTCTAATAGCAATGAAGACACCACATCATCCATTTTGAAGGTGACTAATGTGGTTCCGAGAGCCATCATAAGATGGTCCTATGAATCCGGTAAAGAACACAAAAGTGTGTAGCAATGATCCTCCTCCTCTAACTTGACACCAGTAGATGTCAACTATGCAGCCAATAGATTAAATGCATTTAAATGATCTGTTAAGGATCCACCTTCCTCCATTCGTAGAGAATACAAATTCTTCCTCAGGAACAACTTGTTCACCAGAGATTTGGCCTGATACATAGCCCCAAGTCTCTCCCACAAACTATATGTGGTTTTCTCATCTAGAACATTCAGAAGGACTGCATCGGTTAAATAGAGTCTTATGAGACCCTTAGCTTTATGATCTTTGATATCCCAATCTGCTTGAGTTATAGTTGCTGGTCTTGTAGTGCTTTTAGTCACTTCCCATAGGTCACGATCTTCCAACATGTCTTCTATCTAGAGTTTCCACAACTCAAAATTAGTGCCATTAAATTTCTCCACCTCCATTCTTCCATATGATGAACTCGCCATCTTAATCTGCAAATAAGATTATGGATGCTCTACACAAGACTCCCACTCAACTTGAGATTAGCTCAAAAAACCCTACCCAACAACTAGGATCAAAAGTTGATCAAGCTCTGATACCACTTGTAAGGAAACACAGATGCGAAAACAACTTCCTACACTAATCTCATAAGGAAAGTATGGTGCAAATCCTTTTAAAATCTTCTACACTTACAGATTCAATATCATGTAAACAACATTATTGCAGCCAACCATGCATACAAAAATTAGATAGAGAAAGAACACATAACACAAAGATTTTTTGGTGGGGAAAAACCTTTCGGTAAAATAACCCCACCCCTCCAGAACTTGCACAATGTATTATCTTCAACACAAGATTACAATACACTTGCAATGCAAGTTCAAACAACACCTTAGTACCTACAAACTTTCATCTATCACACTATTGCATTACAACATGCAATACCCATTTTATGAACATCTTAAGACCCAACAACATGCCCACAAAGGAGTTGGGCATTTTTCATGGCTCAACCACCAAGAAACATGCACAATGCCACATGTACATCCAATACCAAGAAAAGGGCATCCATCCCTTGAATAGACAATGACAACTTGTCATAGAATCTGCCAAAAATAGCGGTCACAAGAGAAGCGTAAGGGAATCCGTCATACCAACCTATTTTTGGCATATTCTCTTACACACACCAACCACTCATTCTTAGGTGCCCAAATAGGCCTCATGTCATAAGATGCTATTACACCTGTCATAGCTCATTCCTTAAATAGCTCTTATGCGTCATAGGAATCTGTCATAACCATTTCAGCCATGAATGATCTCCTTCACACACTTCAAGATGGCGACACATGTAAGTGATCAACATGCCAACTAGACATGTACACTCACATTTACATATTATTTGCAAAAATACATTTTACAAAACACATAATAATAAGAATAGGAATTATACAAGGTTGAGACACCTTATTCCTAACACACAATTCAGTTGTCATTCTATTTCTCCCCTGTGTCATGAAGGATTGGGGGCATCTTCAAACTTATTAGGTTTTTCCATTGCTGCACAAGTGTTTGGTTCATCGATTCATGCTCCTCAATGGAATACCTATCACTGTCAAGCAAAAACACGCAACACTACATGAGATGTCAGTCCATTTCCTTATGCATTGCATCCATATACTCATGATATCTAATCTACATGCTCATAATCACATCACATCAGAATACATATGAATTTATATCAAAGTAAAACATACATCCCATAATCATCATATTGATATCTCATGTACATCATGATGAAGTAGACATGGACAATGGCATGTACATAGGGATACTCGGCCCAAGATCTCATATATATATATCAAAAGAATGGATTATTACAAAAATGGGTGCTACTCGAGTGCAATCGATCAAAAATGATACATGTGGTGCTTGCACACTAGTTGATACATAGCCAAAGATCAAAATTAGAGTGAAGCACAAAGTGTCTAACTCTGTCTTGTACACTCACCTCTAGGAGGAGTAGGAGCAGTAGGTGGCGGAGGCGATGGTGGCATATCTGGTCTAGAAGGAGGTCATGTACCTCTAGACTCTTGCGCATACTAAGAAAAGTGTTGAACCTAAAGTATCTCATCTGGTACTGCACTCATATATGTAGCATAATAGTAAGCTGCCTAAGCTGATAGAAAGTGAATCTCATCTTGCAAAAGCTCCAATCTCTGCTTTACAGTCTTGATGTGCTCTCTCCATCGATCTATCTCCCATTCTTTCTCCACCAGCTGCACATCCCAGACTACCACTAAAATTTGTAACTCTCCCAACTGCCAGGAGGCCACATGAATCCTCTCTTAGTAGTGACGCACTATCTCCTGCATGCCATCAGCAGGCTGCTCTATCATCTCCTCTTCTAACAGCTCAAGAGCCCCTTGCTATGGTGCTTGCTACTACTGAGGAGTCTCCTACTGTGGAGCTTGCTCCTCCATCCTCTTTTTGTGATGCCAACTCTTTCCAGTCCCACTACCCCCGACACCTAGGTCTGATCCCATCTTCTGTGAAGGAATTTTCACCTGTTGTGCCCGATGTCAGACCTATGGTTGCTACTGTGGCTGACCTAGTGGCTATGGTTATGCTTGCTGCTAATGGGGCACCTGTCTCTGTGCCTATCTTGCCATCCCCAGTGGGTCTGTAAAGCATGGGAATGGATGGCTGATCAAAAAAGCCTGATACGCAAGTGTCATCCCTGCATCTACTACCTCTAGCAGGTAGTCCCACTGAATTGTAGCTAGGCTATGAATATCTATCATGGATCACCTTGGATCCTTCTGTGGTTTCCATCCCTACTTAACATCCTTCTGCAACTTGGCATAGGTGCAGTACTCATGAGAAATGTCTGGTGGTCAGCCATACTACCACTACACTCATGAAATCACAAATCTCTCTATAATTAATGTGGTCTTGCCCACCAGAGGTTGAGAACTAAACATCCATTGTAGCTCTCTAGGGGCATCATTCCAGTCCTTTATCTCTCGCTGGGGTCACCATACAATAGAGACCAGGTCATCAAGACGTGTCCTTCAATGCTCAATCTTACCCAAGTGGACCTTAGTAATGTGCCCTCGATATCTGCATATATAGGGCTCCAGGGGCTCTCGGGCATCCTCATGAATGGGCCTGCATATGAGAAGGTGATCCCATGCCCATATCTATAAGACATATACTCTAGCTACCATCATCTTCTTCTCATGGAAGACTACCTTGTGCATCTCATAAAAAAGGTGGGCCAACATGAGCATGACTCCCCACCCAGACTCCAAACCATGTTGTCCTCTGTCAAGACATAAGAAATAACTCAAAAATATAGCCAGCATAGATGCCAGTGTGTGCGTCAGTCCATAAGTGTGTATCATCGCATCCCAGCCGATGGCCCTGCCCCTCGGTAGCTCTCTCCCAAACACAATGAATAGTGCCTCTATCCCTGCTTGGGGTACTGTATCATAAATGACCCAAGCGCCATGAAATGGGACCCTCAATATCCTCCATATATCCTCCAGGGTAATCATCATCTCACCCATCAACAAATGAAAAGTGTTCATCTCTGAATGAAAATGCTCCACCAAAGCAGTAAGAAGGTTGTGATTCACCTTCATGGCTATAATTTGACACAAAGAAGATAAACCCAACTGCTCAATATGCGCTAGATCGGCAGCATTGAGACTCCCAAGTAACGTGCCATAAGGTGGGTAGTGCGGTCTAAATGCGACATCACCAAAGACCTCCTTCATGCACAATGAAAATGAAAAATGAAATAATCAGTATCAAGTTGAAATGATACACCAAAGAAAATTAAAATGCAATTTTTGAGCACAAAAGTGAAACTTTTAAACATGACTGTCACGAGATTTTGTATGAAGTTCGCAAAGTATCACTTGAAGATCTTAGATCTCGTGTGAAGAATCATGTTGCCATGTGAGAAAAGATCTTTGTGTGCAAGAAACAAATTGCCTCTGCACGAAGAATCTCATTCTTCAAGCAAGAGATGACTACCTCTTGTGTGAAGATCCTCCCCACCGCGCACAAAGAAACAACACACCCTATTTCTTCGCACAAAGAAAGAAGATCTTCACGCGACAAAGATAGGCTTCATGTGAAGATCGATTGGACCTCCTAAAACATTCTAATAAATGCAATAAATGACCTAGAAATGCATGAAAGCAAAAGTACGAAGGTAGGGAATTGACGACTCACCAGTGGTTTGTAGTTTGCTAGCTGGCTGTGACATCTGGAGCACTCGAATCAATGTTATCTCACATTAACTACCATGTCTCTCTCAAAGTTCAAAATCACTAGAAGACAAAAGCACAAATGAGTTTGAAAATGACACCTTGGGCCCTTATATAGGGGTGGACCTAATTTTTGAAAGCGCTTGGATTTGTGCAAAAATCACCCCCTTGGCTAATTGGACCTTTCTAGATCCATTTTTGGGATCGAATTCAAAATTTGACACACCTAAATGCCTCAAAAATGTGTTTTAAAATTTTGGGGACCAACGCAATCGAACACTTGTGCAGCTCAAATCTTTTTGATACTTTGCGATTCTTGGAATTCTTCAACTCTACATTCTTCACGTTTTCAAAACTCATTTTGGAAATATTCAACTCTGGTCAAATATGGGTCAAACTTGGTCTTCTGGACCTCAAAAGCATGCTAAACTAACTCTGAATCATCTTCTGATCATTCTAATCTCTTCCATATTCTACTAAATCTTGGATTTCTCCAATATCTCTTTATGCTTCCTACATCATATTTCTGGTGTGTCATCTTTCGATTTTGCTCCTGAGGGTGCAGGATGACTACATCATTGAACTTGCATTTCAAATCAATCTGAATCTTCATCACTTGGGACATCTTGTTCCTATCTTATGTCCTCATCACGTGGGGCATCTCATCACTAAGGGCATCTTGCTCCCTCTTATCTGGCATCTTTGCCATCTATCTCATATTTTCATCAAATTGATCAACGTTATAATAGCTCTTCTCAGAGTTCAATGGACAGGTATTGGGACAGTCTAAACCCTGACTCTTGAGGATCAAACCTTGTTTTGGGGAGGATTCTACAACTCATGATTGGACCTTGTTATCCTTTATAAATCTTGAGTATCTAGGTGTTCTATCTGGATCCTTGAAGGTTAAGCTCCATTCTGGAGATAATCTTCTAAATGCTTTATCAATTTAGGTTTCTAGGTGTTCTATCTGGATCCTTGAAGGTTAAGCTCCATCCTAGAGATAATCTTCTAAATGCTTTCAATCTGAGGTATCTAGGTGTTCTATCTAGATCCTTGAAGGTTAAGCTCTATTCTAGAGATAATCTTCTAAATGCTTTCAATATGAGGTATTTAGGTGTTCTATCTAGATCCTTGAAGGTTAAACTCCATTCTAGAGATAATCTTCTAAATGTTTTCAATCTTAGGTATCTAAGTGTTCCATCTGGATCCTTGAAGGTTAAGCTTTGTTCTAGAGATAATCTTCTAAATGCTTTCAATCTTAGGTATCTAGGTGTTCTATCTGGATCCTTAAAGGTCAAACTTTGGTTTGAAGAAACCTTTTAAATGCTTATCAATTTTAGGTATCTAGACATTCTATCTGGATTCTTAAAGATTACCCTCTATTCTGGAGATAGTCTTTTAAATGTTTATCGATTGGTCTTTGTGTCATTAACTTTGGAACCAATCTCATCTTCACATCATGCATTCTGATTTTCTTTGAATCAAACATGTTGCTCACACATTCATTCAAAGAGGGGAAAAATGTAATACCCCAAAATTGGCTCATTGCCATCTCAACCAATTCTAGTCTATTTCTGATCGATTCTTAAGATCTATTCTAATAGGCAATCCTCATTTTGCTACTCGCTACTTGAGTTAATTTTTAGATACAAAAAACCCTAATTTGTATTCATCATACTCAATATTTAATCCCTATAGTATGCACTCATATTAGCCACATTGAACCTATTTGATTTCAATTTAATTTAATCTAAAGTATTCATACTTTATTAAATTAAATTATCTCCTAAGGCTAATGTACAATGGAATCAAATTTATTTAATTTAATAAATATGCCTATTCTAATTAATTAAACAAATTTTTTTAATTAAATAGAAAAAGGTAATTATGAGAGCATATCTCATTTTATTAAATTAAATATCTCTCTTAATTTTCTCTTCCATTCAAGAATGGAAATTCCTAGTTCACTGCTGATCAAATTAGAAGCGACCCAGATCACTTGCTCTCACACTAAAGTCTATCTGAGTTGACTAACTCTTATACTTAGACCTAAGCCAGTTAACTCCCTCCAATTTGGGAATCTTCCACCTTAACTAAACCTCATCTTCAATCCTGACCGTTGATTGAAATCGATCTCAACTGTTGATGGATTCTAGGAAAGTCTATTTAAGAGACTCTCGTTTCCTCATTAAAGAGGTTGAATTCTTATGCTATCGAATTGTTGCTAAATTGCATACTCATTTTCTTATTATTTTCATAGCTTGATATCATCTAGCTTAATATCATTTAGATTAATTGTTCTCTCTCATTTAGATTTAATGTACATACATATAATCTAGTTTATTTTATCTATTCTTAGATTAATGCTTGCATAACATATAGATTAATCTACATAATTATATAGTTGCATTCAAATCCTTCATTATTAGAGGGTCTAGTTTCCTGTGCCTCGATTCTAAGGATATTAACAAGAAAAATCACTTTAGATAGAAGGCAACAGGCCAACTCGTAGGGCTAATATTGGTTGAAAAATCTCATGTTCATTCCAAGATGAATCCATGTATAATGACCATGTTGAAGTGTCTGTGAGGTTCAGAGGCCCACAATTCATAGGTACACTAATGAACCCAAACAAAGAAGGGCATTGTTTAGAATCAAGTGCAAGATTCTAGGAAAAGTATGCAAGGTGGTAGTGGACTCAAGTTCCACTGATAATGCCATCTTTGAAGAGGTTTTTACTAAACTAAAATTAACAATGATATCTCATGAGAATCCCTACAATGTCACTTGGTTAAATAAGGGGCAAATTATCTTATTGGATGAGCAAGCTTGGGTGGAGTCTCCATAGCCAGCTACAAGGACAAGCTATTGTGTGATATATTACCCATGGATGCATGTCATCTTTTTCTTGGTAGACCATGGAAATTTTATAGAGAGATGAAGTATGATGGTAGAAAAAACTCCATTTCATTCAAGAAAGGAGGTAATACTTTTGAAATTCAGTCTTTACTAGAAGAAGAGAGAACACAAGAAAAGGTTGCTAAAGTGTTGTTGTGTGGTAAGATAGAGTTCTTAAGGGAACTTAAACAAGTGAAAAACTAGGGTTTTTCTATCATACTAAAGTCTGAAAATAAAGAAAAATTAGTCAAAGAACCTTTGCCTTTTGAAGTGTAAACTTTGCTTGATAAGTACAAGGAAATTGTGAGTGATGGTACAAAATCTACTTTGCCTCCAAGGATAGTCATTAGCCATCAAATTGAATTTGTTCCCAGTGCCTCTCTACCTAATAAAGTAGCCTACAAACTCACTATAGATTAGAATTTGGAAGTTGCAAGACAAGTTCAAGAATTGTTGGGTCAGGGTCTAATCAAGAAGAGCATTAGCCCATGTGTTTTTCTAGATGTGTTAGTAGCCAAGAAGGGTGGAAAATGGAGGATTTTTATTTATTCAAGGGTCATGAATAAGATTACAATTATGTATAGGTTTCCCATACCCTAGATTGAAGACTTGATGGATTGTCTAGGCGGTGCCATATTCTTCACCAAGCTAGATTTGAAGAGTGGTTATCACCAAATCAAAATTAAGAAAGGGGATGAATGGAAGACAAAATTTAAGACAAATGATGGTCTTTATGAGTGGGTTGTAATACCATTTGGTCTTTCTAATGCTCCTAGCACATTCATGAGACTCATGAATGAAGTGCTCAAAGATTTCATGGGTAGATTCATGGTGGTGTACTCAGATGATATTCTCATCTATAGTAAGACATCAGAGGACCATTTCAAGTATGTGGAGGCAATCCTAAAGAGGCTTCATGAAGAGAAGTTGGCCATTAATCTTGAGAAGTGTGAATTTTTCAAGCAAGAGCTGGTGTATTTGGGTTTTGTCATATTCAAAGGTTCTTTGAAGATGGATAAAGAGAAAGTTGATGCTATCTTGAGTTGGCCAACACCTACTACAACCATCAAGGTAAGAAGTTTTCATGGTTTGTCACAATTCTATAGGAAGTTCATTAGAAAATTTAGTGGGATTTGTGCACCTTTGCTGGATACTATCAAAGGATGGGTCAAAACCAAGTTTAAGTGGACCCTAGAGGCTGAAAAATCCTTTGAGTTGTTGAAGAAACAAGTAGCTACTCGGCCTATATTTTAATTACCTAGCTTTGATAAGTCATTCACCTTAGAATGTGATGCAAGTGGTTTAGCCATAGGTGGTTTTTTGAGTCAAGAGGGCAGGCCCATAGCTTTTTATAGCGAAAAACTTAATGAAGCCAAATAGATTTATTCATATTATGACTTGGAGTTGTATGCCTTAATACAATGTCTTAGGAAGTGGAGGCATTATTTGTTACCTAAGGAGTTTGTGGTGTTTACTAATAACCAAGCTATTAGTTACATCAACACCCAAGAAAAACTAAGCAATAGGCATTTGAAATGGATGGAGTATTTGCAAGCCTTCACTTTCACCATCAAGAACAAGAAAGGGTAGCTTAATAAGGTGGCAAATGCTTTGAGTAGGAGGGCTATGATAGTCCAAGAAGTGCAACTCCATAGCATGGTCATAGAGGCATTCAAACACCTCTACAAAGATGATGAAGATTTTGGTGAAGCATATAAGGTATGTGTAGATTATGAGAACCATTTTCATAGTAGACTTTTAGATTATACTTTACAAAATAGTCTTCTTTTTAAAGGAAATAAGTTATGTGTTCCTAAAGGATCCATTAGAGAGAACCTAATTCAAGAGAAGCATAATGGCAGCCTAAGTGGTCATTTTGGTATGAGAAAAACATTATAACTTGTACAAAGTTTCTATTTTTGGCCTAGACTTGTGAAAGATGTTAACAAGTATGTGGAGCAATGTGTCATATGCATGAAAGAAAAAGGAGGAATCAATGATGTGGGTCTTTATCAGCCACTTCCCATTCCTAATAGACCATGGGATTGTGTAAGTATGGATTTTGTTGTTGGTTTTCCCAAAACGAAGCATGGATTTGATAGCATTTTTGTTGTGGTAGATAGGTTCAGAAAAATGTCACATTTCATTTCTTGTAAGGCTACTCATGATGCTAGTCATGTTTCTTACTTTTTCTTTAAGGAGGTAGTTAGAATCCATGGACTTGCCATGAGCATTGTTTTAGATAGGGATGTGAAGTTCATGAGTCATTTTTGGCAAACTCTATGGGAAAGACTTGGTACTAACATGTCTTTTGGTTCAATTTACCATCCAAAAATTAGCCAAAATGAGGTAGTTAATTGGACCTTAGGATACCTCTTGAGTTTTCTTACAAAGGAGTATTTTTATTCTTGGGATATGGTGATTTCACAAGCTGAATATGCATATAATGATAGCAATAATAGGACTATAGGAAAAATCCCTTTTGAGGTACTTTATGGCATGCATCCTAGAGCTTTGTGTGAGTTGAGAACTCTTGGAGACTTGGATCAAAGGAGTGGACAAGATGAAGACTTTGTTCAAACTATGAAAGAGATTCAAGACCAAGTTAGGCAAACTATCCAGGAGAACACTCAAAAACTCAAAGCTACTATGGATGAAAAGAGGAGAAATGTTCAATTTTCTATTGGTGACTTTGTTATGGTGCACCTAAACAAGGTATGCCTACTAAGTTGCAAATGAAAAGAATAGGACCATGCAAAGTTTTGGCTAAGTATGGTGAAAATACTTACAAGGTAGAACTTCCTCCTAATTTGGGCATCTCTCCAGTTTTTACTGTTCAAGATTTGATAGATTGTAAGGGTGACATATCTTAGACCCCTATAGATGTTCATGGAGATGTGGAAGTTGCTACTACACCATAGGTCACAAAGTTGGAAGCGAAAAAGGTTTTAGAAACAAGACCCAAAAAGGCTAATAGGCACAAGGTATATTTTGAACACCTCATCAAGTGGAAGGGTAAACCTGATGTAGAGGCTACTTGGGTGGCTGAAGCTAACTTCAAGAAGCTGAACATTCCATTGGACCTTCTTCAAACTGAAAATGCTTGACTTTCCCAATGGAGGGGAGTATGGTGCAAGAGCACCTAGGTAGGCTAGTTTGTACCTAGTGCTTCTTTCTTGTCATTTTATCTTGTAGTGATGATAGCCACATCACTAGTGGTTTAATAATACTTATTAGGTCCTTAGGTAAGGTTACATTAGTTGCTAAGTGGGTTTTTGCCCCTAAGTTGTTGTTATGCCTAAAAGTTACTCAACAAGGGTTAGGTTGACCAAAGTGGTAGAAAACTTGACCAAGGGTAAAAAACCATCTTTTAATGTCTAAATAAACCTAATATGACCCATTACCAAGTTTGGTGAACTCATTTATTAAGAATTTTAAATTATAGCAAAAATTGCTCAAAATTGCAATTTTGCAACTTTCTCTTGCAAATTTGAAAATGAGTGCAAAGAGTTAGCTATGGTTTTTATCATGACCAAAATAGTTTGGAAACACATATATAAGTCCATTCTTGATTAGTTTCAAGGGTTGGCAAGTTTAGTGGTTGTACATGTACAATTTTGTGTGCATTTGTTTATTGCAGTCACTTAGTAAATGACCATTTTGGTGTTGAAGATGGTTTGAAGTCTGGTTTTTCTTGTTTTTAATAGTTAGATGCATTAGTATTAGTCTTTTTCATATGATCAATTTGATAGTACAAGCTTTCTTAATACTGTACATAAGTTTTTGAAGTTTTTGTTAGTTTTCTAGTTTATAGCAGCAGCTTGAATTAAATTGACTCTTTCTCCATTTTCCACTGTTGAAAACTCATGATGCTATGGTATTTAGAGGGAAAAATAATGTACATTATGTTCCAAAAATAAGGTCTCTTAAATATGAAGGAAAACAAAATTTTTTTGATGCCCTAGGCAAGAAAAGTGTCTTGACCTGTGGAAATATGGTTGTAACCAACAACATATCATGTGTTGGGTGATTGACAACGTAAAACCAAGTATGGGAAGTGGTATGGAATGTTCCTCTTGTACTATTGGTGCAATTGGAGGTGATGATGTGCACTAGAAACAAAGTTATGCAAGATTTTGAAAAACTAGGTTCAAAAACCTCTTCTAGCTTTGGTTTTTAGCATTTTTGTGTTTTGGGTGTTTGGTATATGGTGGAGGCCTAAAAGTGATGAAATCATCTCTATTTTTGAAAATTATATTCATATCCCAATTTTTTTTTAGGCTTTTTATGTGGGTTTTGTGATCAGCACACAATGTCAAGTGTTGAAACCCTCTTTTCTTGGTTGTATGACAACATCATTTGTAGAAGTATTTGTGTGAACTTGTAAGATCTTCTATTGAAAATTTTTTCTTGGCTTGATAATATATATATGAACATGTTAAGGTAGTAGAAATTTCTTCAAGAACCAAAGGAAGTTGGAAAAACACAAGGGCTATGTTCAAGCCTTGTTTGTAAAGTTGGACAATCTTTCTAAAGTGTTTTCTTTTGGTTTAAACATGATTAAACAAGCTTGATGAAGCATGGGAAGACCACCAAGAACCTCAAAAAATGTTGGAGAACATATTGCAACTAGTTGCCCAGCAAGCAACTGACAAGCCATGTGGTGAATGAAAATTTCAGCCACCTATGAAGTTGTACTTTGTTTCAATTGGTGTCACAAGGTGAATGGAATGGATCTTGGATTGATCCAAGGTTGGTGAGTGGGTAATCACCATCAAGGTTAGAGGAATTACCTATAAGCCCTAGGAAAGGACTAGGAAGCAAGAGCACACCTTGTAGTACATCAATGGCATATCGGATAAATACCAAAAATCTAACCTTGTATTCTCCAACAAAACCATAAGAAGAGCTTGACTAAGTTTTTTGGCCAAATCTAGGAGATGGTGCCCTTGAAGAAAACTCAGTGCAAAAACTAATGGTCATTGAAAGAAACCCATTTTCGATGTCACAAGAAGAATATATACTATCAGCAATCCTCACTAATCAATATGGTTCTAAGGAATCTTCTTGTGATGTCCCTAATTGTTCCCTACAAAAAATATTTTCCCAAACATACATCACCTTATTCTCCTTCAAAATTTGATTATCTCCACACCTTGTTGCCTCGTGAAATAAAGTCACCCTCACTTGCTAAATTTTTGATGTTGGATAAGGTCAAAAGAGTTTAAATTTACTTAGGAAAAGAGTTGAATGTTAATCAAAATCTCACAAAATCTCTAATGTCTAGTCTCCTCAAACTTCTACAAGAAATTCAACAAGTGTTTGCATGGGATTACACTGGCATGAAGGGGTTAGACCCAAAACTTTGCACCCATAGAATTTATATAAGTTCTGAGTGCAAGCCCATAAGACAAGCCTAAAGGAGAATTAATCTTGCTTTGAAAGATATAGTGAAGAAAAAATTGTAGAAGCTCCTTAGTATAGGTTTCGTTTACCCTATTTTTGACAGCCAATGGGTCTCACCTTTGGTAATTGTCCCAAACCAAGGGGGGAATGGAGAGTTTGTGTGGACTATGGGAGCTTAATAAGGCTACAAAAAAGGATCACTCTCCATTACCTTTTATTGACCAAGTGCTTGATTATCTTCCCAGAAAAAGCTATTTTCATTTCTAGATGGCTTAGTGGATATAACCAGATCCAAATATCACTAGAAAATTAGGATAAGAAAATGTTCACATGTCCATGGGGAACATTTTCTTACTTAGTCTTACCATTTGGATTATGCAATACACCTACTACTTTCCAATTACCAGTTCTTGGCATTTTCTCTGACATTATTTTTTATTGTGTTGAAATATACATGGATAACTTCACCAATCACATAACCACATTTGAGGAGGCACAAGCTAACATGGAGAAGGTTCTTATAATATGTTCGAAATATAACCTCTTCCTTAATAGTGAGAAGTGTTATATGATGATGGAAGAAGGAGTTGTCTTGGGGCATTACCTTTTATCTTTTGGAATTCAGGTATACCCTACAAAGATTGTAGTCATCAACACACTCCCCACACCAGTCAAGTAGAAAGATGATAGGAGTTTTCTTGGTCATGTTGGTTACTATAAAAGTTTCATAAAGGATTTCAGCCAACTTTTTGCACCTTTGTATGACTTACTAAAAAAGGAGGTTGAGTTCATTTTTCCATCAAATACTTGATGAAAAAACCTACAATCAATGTTAGATTAGCACGTTGCTTACTTCTCATGTAGGAATTTGATGTGAAGGTAATTGAAAAACCATGCAATGCTAATGTGGTGGCCGATTTTTTTATCAAGATTGCAAGTGCTAGATGATCCTATAGTAATTGATGGTAGCTTTCCTAATGAAGGCCTATTTTATATTGATACTTTCAATCCATGGTATGTAGACATCACCAACTACCTTTCTACGGGAAGAATTCTACCTCACTTCTCACCCAAGCAAATATACTTGTGGTTGAAAAGAGTTTTAGCTTCTCATGGATCTCAAGCTTTATGTTCTACACTAGTATAGACCAAGTTACCTAAAGATGTGTGTGAGAGGATGAGACTTATGACATTTTATGGGTATCTCATGATGCACCATGTGGAGGCCATTTTATAGCAAAGAGGATGACCTATAAAATTTTGACAACTAGATACTACCAGCCTACCTTGTTTAAAGATGTAGCAAAACATACCAGGCATTATGATAAAGGCCAGCAAATGGGGTGGCCAACAAAGTCTAATAAAATGCTTTTGCAACCTTAGATAGAGATTAGACCATTTGACAAGTGGGGTATTGAATTTGTTGGACCTATTGAATCATCTCTTCATGGAAAGTCATATATCTTAGTATGTGCTGATTATGCCACAAAGTGGGTCAAAGCTAAAGCAATGAAGCATGATAGGGATCATATGGTCATTAAATTTATCTATGAATGTATATTCACTAGATTTGGAGTACTACAAGAGATAGTTACAAATCAAGGGGCATAGTTTACCTCAAATCTCATCTCAGAGTTGATGAAGGAATACATGGTGCACCATGGTAAATCTTCACCATATCATCCTTAAGCCAACAGTTAGGCTGAAATAATCAACCAATAGATAAAATATATTTTAACCAATATAGTTGATGTTCACATAAAATACTGAGCTACTCATCTTCATGAAGGCATTTGTGCTTACCATACAAAATGAAAAAACACAACTAGATTTACCCCTTTTAAGCTAGTGTATAGAAAAACTACATCCATGCCTATTGAATTTCAGCATAAGATGCTTAGAATAGCTCAGGTCCTCAACATTGATCTTACTAGAGCCTAAGAAGACCAAATTTTATAATTAAATGGGTTAGATGAATACAAGAAATCTACACTCCACAACACTAACTTGATCCAAAAACAAAGAAAAAATGGTATGAAAAATTCATCAAAGTAAAGAAATTTTATGTGGGAGATTGGGCACTTCTGTATGATTCTTGAAACTAGCATATGTCAAGAAAATTTCAAACTAGATAGCTCAGACTAGTGAGATAATCTCAATATTTGATAATAGTACAGTTCAACTTTCAAGCATTGATCCTATATAATTCAAGCTACTTGTTAATGGGCATAGACTCAAACTCTACAATAAACTAGTTAGTCATGAAGAGTTCCTATAGCAGTTCTAGCATAGTGAAGATGTATTTAGTCTTGCAACTGAAGAGTTTAGGTCTCCTACCATGACTTCTATTGATGCTTGATTCCATTCAAGTCCTCCATAATAAACATTTCACATTTTCACATTTTTTGAAATTATTTCTCTGCATCACACTCGATCTCACCCTCTCTCTACCACCTTTCCATACCATTCCATCACTCCATCAATATAGGTGATAATTTTTGTTAGTGTAAATAATTATTTATTATTACGCTTTACTTAAGTTTACTTAGGATAATGCATTTTTATATTAGTTTTCATGTAGACACTTAAGAATATGCATAGACATATGAGTTGTCTTGTTGACAACATAGGAGTTAGCAACTTATTTGAGCACATGGTGTTTACAACATCTCTTTTGAGATACAACTAAGTAAACTTATGCTCTCATCACACAAACTCCTATGCTAAAAGGAGGATAATCCACCTTTGGTGGACATGTGCTAATTTGTAATCCTTATCTCTTGTGTGACTCCTAGTCATTCTAGTTACCTTTATATACAAGGCACTTCTAGTGTGTATTCATCCAATTACTTGATATTCATTCCCATTTGATCATCATTAGTCCCTCTTGTGCTATCTATTGAGCTTCTTGATCTTGGTGTTGAATTATTGCCTTAGACAAATTCTTACATGGTATCAAAGCTATACCAAATTCTTATAGTTTTCATAGCACTTTTCTTGCAGCACTTGTCAAGTTTGTGCTACATAACCTTGTACATATTTTATTTTACTCATTCTTTATTAGAAATTCATTTCATTTTAATTTTCTACTCTTGCATATCCTTTCCTGGTGGGACCCATGCTATTACTTAGTTGGGGGGTGGAAATATTCATTTTTCAAACTTTCAAATTTGCATGTAAACATTGAGTTTCTTGTCTTTATGAAATGATTGTCACCACATGATTGATGATCTATCCTTCTATAGTTGCATCATAAATAAAGTTAAAGGCATTAAAAGTTGAATTTTAACTTTTAATGATATGTTAACAATGTGTTTAGGGTGGCAGGCCTTGACATGAGTGAAATATTATGAGATTCGATGCAACAAAAGATATCATCAAATTTTGTGCACTAAAAAATTTTAATTCCAAGAAGAAAGTAGTAATTGTACACCTTTCTTTTTTATTTGTAACATCTTGTGTCGTAAACATTGTGAATTTTATTGATTCACCATTGTTGTGTTCTATGAACACAAGGATTATACAAAAATTTGTTATTCATAACAATGGGAAGATGTCATCAGAGATATGAGTAGTGGATCATAGGGTTTTGTTGGGTGATGCATCTAGTTGTGAAATGTTCAGAAGGAAAGGATGGTTAGACTATTACCTGAGTCTTAAGGGGTTCAATTAAGAAGTTCCTCTTCAATTTCTAAGCACTTTGAAGGATGGATTTGCAGAGGGAAAATGTCTAAAAATTGAATTTATAGAGGATATTATGTCTAAAGTAACTGATTACCATAGGAAGGTGAAAAGTGGGTGAAGGATTTTGATTTGTGTTCGACTAAGGCATAGTTTGCTTTGATTGATGACCCTCTGCTAGAGATAGATAAGAAGCAAGGCACTTCCAGATTATCGTTGCCCTTCAAATTTAATCAACTAGTTGCATTCATCTTCCATTATTTCACTTATGAAGAGTGCTACAAGTATTTTCATGGACTACATTTCAAAATTTTGGCTTATCTTCAACACTATAATAGGCTGGTAAATCTTCCCAACTTCTTGTTTAATATTGCAAAATAAAAAGCTTCCTTAGTTCAGTTAGGAAAAGAATATTCTATTTTACATCATTTTTTGATAAAATTAATTGTGGAGAGGGAATGAAACAAATAATCAATTGGGACATGGGAAGAGTTTCTGCAAATGAGTGAGGAAGAACCTAGGTTGGTTGGTCTTAGAGGCCAGGGTGTTAGGCATAGAGAATGGACATCCACTATATTTTACAAAGTCATTCCAAGGACAAAAAAATGTTCTTAAAGCTTCTCCTTCTAGTTATAGACCATATAGGAAAATAATTTATAAAATTTGTGCCTCCACTTCTAAAAAGAAAAGTAAAAATAAAGAAATTGCTAGTGCCCCTAAAACCCTATTGTCTATAAAGACTAGGTCCACCACTAGGGGAGAGAAGGGTAAAACTATGAAAATGGAAGAGGCAATATCAAAGTAGCAACCTAGTAGTGATATTAATAATTTCAATGAAACATTACATTCCTATAAGGAATAAACTTCTGAAAAACCTCCTAAAGTAGCTATAGAGGAAATGACCACTAGTCGGAGGAAATAAAAGAATCCTCCATGCTTGTGTACACCCCCTATAAGAAGAAATGAAAGGCTTTATGGAAATAATAGGGTTGCTAAGGATTCTATTACAATTTTTAACCTATAATCCTTTGAGTTTATGGAGAAGTCCTCTTTAGAGGGTAAATTTCAACAAAGTGTAGCCAGTGACACTGAATTCAACAACTAAAATCCAAAAATAGAATTAGACAAAGATGGACATGGATATCACATGATCTAAAGATAAGGGAACCCCACTCTCCATAGAATTTAACTCTTCCACTATTAGAGTCCCATGGTATATCAATTTGGAAAGGAGTCTTTATCATTATTGGTGCCTCCTATACTCCTACACCCATTACTAGCAATGACAACATAGAGGATCACAATATGTCTATAGAAGTTTAGTGGTGGAGATGGCTTATAGAAAATTATGGATATTTCAATTATGTTAAGAATGAGCCTAGGGAAAGGATAGCTAGTGATTGGAGAGTTCATGCCAAAATTTGGAATTTTATGGTTGTTGGGCACCAATAATAGTTCACCTGGGGGAATGATGGGCCTCTGAAAGACCATCTTTTTGAGTTATTTTTATCTTATTTTCAATCAATTACTTTGAAAATAGTGCCTTTATGATTTTCAAGTATATGAACTTATGGTTTTCATATCTATGTTTTTTATTAAGGAAAATAGGATTTAAATGGGCCCTAAAACCCTTATAGTACATAGAAAAAACAAAGAAGAATGCTTGAAGTAGCAAAAGAAACTAAAAGAAAACAACTAAAACAACTCCCTGAAACTAAAAGATAAAACCAGTAAAAAGCTATGGAATCAAGACAAAAAACTAGGACTAGCCAAAAAAATCTAGGATACTTAGGATATATCTCTCAGTATTTATTTTTTGCACTTATTTCCAGCTCCATCAATCTACCAGCCACCTCCTTCAAGTCTAATAGTTCCTGGTCAAGTTCTAGGATGTCCTTCTTCCTCATGTTGGATCTAGTGCACTTCCTCAAGCTATCCTTAGGGGTCCTATCCTTAACACTATGGGGGGCAGGGTCATCCTACTTACTAATTCTCTATTCCTCCATATTGTTAATGAATAGCTTAATATTCTCGTTGGCCTCTTTGATAATATTGTAGCTTTGTTCCACTATAATCTATATTGAGCTCTCCATCATTTGGACCCTATTCTTGACCTCCTCCACTCTGTTGTCCATGCTCTATTCTTTCTCTATTATCCTATTCTTTAAGTTGAAGTTCTCCCTTTCTAGGCTACTCAACCTATATTTAAGATCTTGGATTTCATAAAAAATCCACTTGGTGGTGCTGAAGTTGTCCACCGCACTATTTTTGGCATTGTTGAGGACATTTATATCTAAATTTTTCTTTATGGTGTCACTAAAAATCACTAGGGTTGGGTCTATCAACTCTTCCATTTGTATTTTACCTTCCTCATTCTCTTTGATGAGAGTTCTAATCAACTCACAATTGATCCCCATTCTAGCAAAAGTTGTGTCAAAGTTCCACCACACCATATTCCTATCCTTCCTCATGATCGAGCATCTATATTTTTTGGTGCCAAATTCCTCATGGACCTGCTCCTACTCCTCCCTATCACTCTAATTATGGTCCCCTTCCACCCCCTCCTTCTCCTCTTCCTATTTATCCTCCTTGACCTTAGAGATTTTCCTTTTTTGACTTGAGGAAGTCATGACTTCTTCCTCTTTATTAGTCAGAAGTTTGATTATGATGTTTCTCTTGCCCCTCTTCCTATCCTTGCCTTCTCCTTCTCTAAGATCCTCCTCTGCTTTTGCACTTTCTTTTCTTGTCTCTATTCCTTCAACCTTTTCATTATAGTCACTATCCAAGGAGGTGTCAAGGTTGTACTTAGGTTCAAGAAGAGCTATTTTCTCCTTCCTTTCCATTTTGATGGTTTTTTTGCCAGAGCCCTACTGAGGGAAGTCTTCTCCCCCCAAGTCTATATGCATCTCAAGGCTATCCTCAGTATCAAAAGGCAAATAGTTCTCTTTTGATTCTTTGGAGTCCCCTCTACCCTTCTTTCCCTCCTTCATATACTTAATTTGTTTCCTCATTGCCCTAGCCTTAAAGAATTCATAGATTAATAGTAAAAGCCCCTCATGAAGTGTCAAATTCCTAGTATGCTTCTCTTGAAAATAATTAATGTTCTTATCCATAGAAGAGTATAGGTAGAAGAGAATAGAAATTTTTGCCCCATACCTAAAGTGGTTAAGTAACACAAAGTGGTGAGTCTAGAGGTGATCAAATCTGGTATCAAGGAAGATATATTTGACGATGACCCATAGCATGAACCTCCACAATGGCTTTATGGAGTTTGGGGGATAGTGTGTTCCTTTCTCCACTAGTGCCTTTTTTCCTCTTTATCCTTTGTGAATTCCAACACAGCTTGCCCTGAGATTTTCCTATATTTGTAGAATTTCTTTCCCATAATGGGAATGCTAGTAATAGTAGATATGACATCCTCTATCAATGTAAAATCCACCCCATCAATTTTAACTATTTCCTCATTCCAGCTCTTAACCATGCTCCTAGTAATAGAGGGTTCCACACATGGAGTCTTTCAATGAAATTCATGATTTCCCCTTTTTTCAGAATGTTCCACACTTTGGAGCACCTCTGCAACTTCTGGGCTTCGTTGTCTAGTTTTGTCCTATGTCTTTTCCCCACCATGTTATTTGCCTCCATGCAATCTCTAAAACCTATATCAAAGCCACAAAATTAGAAAAACTTGGGTGCTCCTCATTTTCTTGGACCTTATTTCCACCTTGTGAATTTTCTACCCAATATCAATACTTGAAATAAGTTGATATAAATTTTTGATGTGTGAAGTACAAGTGCTATCATAATTCCACATCACAAATCTTCACATGAAATTTATGACTACTTCCATTAACTTGTTAACAATTATGATGACCTTTTTATGATACCTAATCTTCCCGGGATCCTTTCCTTTTCAATTAACTCATTAATTTCTAATGGGATATTATAGTCATCCATCCACTTAGCCACTTCATTATACTTAGCTGCCAAGTTAGCCACCCTGTCCACCACTTGATTAGCTTCCCAATACTCATGTGCCACATATGTCTTTTCAAAGGTCTTGAGATGTTGGATGCAATCATTGATGATATTCGTAGTCATCCAAGTTGGCTTGTTCTTCTTATTTAGACAATCAATAATATTTTTTGAATCTCCTTCTAGCCAGAGAAATTTAACTCTCATTTCTCTTGCCAGTTTAATAGACTGGTGAGCTATTATAGCCACCACATAATGATTATTTTTTATTCCAAGGGGTGCCACAACTGCAACAATCCCTATACCAAAAGCATTTCTAATGATGCCTCCCACCCTAGCCTTTCTTGGGTTGCCTTTGGCCACCCCATCAAAATTAGCCTTATGTCATCCCTCAGGAAAAAGAGACCATCTCCATCTATCCCTCTTGTTATTATCCCTACCCTTAGTACAAGGAGGGGAGATCGGGCCTTTGATTTTGGTGTATTTTTCCATCAAGGCATTAAGATATTTGTGAAAAATAATGTCTGCCTTAGTCTCCTTGTCCCTAAAAATTCTATTGTTTCTTCTTTCCAAACCCCCCAACACACATTGGGTAAGGTCCAATTCCACAAATCCATTGTGTCACTTCCCAGCATCCCAAGGTGCCATTGTTTAAAGAGCCCCAA
Organism: Cupressus sempervirens; assembly: GCA_028749045.1. NCBI lineage: Eukaryota > Viridiplantae > Streptophyta > Pinopsida > Cupressales > Cupressaceae > Cupressus > Cupressus sempervirens. The sequence continues at coordinate 781,090,350 of CM053791.1, read as the reverse complement.
AATTTTGGAAGGGAAACACTAGGACATGTTGAAAAAAGATAGAAAAAGGGATAGGATGGTTTTGATGTAAGAACAGTAGATAAACATATACTAAACACTCTCATAGTGATTTTTGCATAAAATGCATCTATTGGGCATCATATTTCCCCTCTTAGTGAGGTTGTCCATTGTAAGGATTTAATTTTGGAGCATAATCTAGAAGAAAATGTTAATTTTGGGGATTAGCTTTAGGTACTAGGCTTTCGACCACACTAGGGTTGGACCAAGGTTTTGAAAAGTCTCATAGCCTGAGGCCACTATATAAGTGACATTCATAGTCTCCCCCTAGATAATGGAATCATTGTTATGTGACAAAGGAATATGCTTGACCATGTCCATTAGTGACTTGATCTCCCGGGATATCTCAGTCAGATCAATCTAGTCATTATGAGACCTCTGATCACTCACCCTACTCCCAAATATTTTAATACAAGCATTAGCCCATTTGTTGAAAGGCTCAATATCCAAAAGAGGTCTAGATCTGAGCCAATCATCATGCCATAAATTAATATCCTCACCATTTCTTAGTTGCCATTTCACTTTCTCAAAGTCTAAGCTCTTCATCCCTAGAAGGCCATTCCATATATTAGATCCTCTAGGGTCAAGATCGCTACTGATGAACTATTTAAGATTGAGATTGGTAGCATATTTTAACTTAAGAATATCTCTCCATTCACCATTGGTATTAAATCATCTCCAAATCTATTTTTCTTGAAGAGCACAATTGAATTGTTTCAACTTTCTAATTTCTAGACCCCATTTCTTGTTAGATTTGTAAATGTTGTCCCATGCCACCAGAGGGTATTTCTTATTCCCATTAGTGCCTAACCACATGAAATTCCTTTGAATAGCTTCTAGATGATTAGCAACCTTAGAAGGGATAGAGAAGAGACTGAGAGCATAAGTGAGTAAGTTTTACAAAGTGGACTTGATCAACAACACTTTGCTAGCCTGACTCAAAGGGATACTTTTCCATCCTGCTAGCTTTCCATTGAATCTATCAATTAGATTGTCCTAGAATATGTTAGGAGGTTTAATCCCCAAGTGGAGGCCTAAATAGATGGAAGGGAGGGCCCCAATAGAATATCCCAAAATGCCAGCAATTTTCTTTTATCTATCAAAAGGGGTATTGAAGAAGAACACAAAACTCTTGTCCCAATTGATGAGCTACCTAGAGGCCTTGGAGTAAGTATTAAGGATGCATTTTATAGACCTAGCTTCTCTCACTGAGGCCTTACCTCCCACAATGGTATCATCCAAAAATTGTTGGTGAGTGAAAACCAAGGGGCTAGAAGAAGGTTTCAGACCCACCAACTCCCCTCTACTCATTTTAGAATGGATGAGCCTACCCAAACCTTCAGCCAGGATGATGAAGAGGATTGGTGATAGAGGATCCCCCTAATAAAGACCCCTAGAGGATTTGAAGAAGTCAGAGGGGGTCTCATTCACCATGACCACAAAGGAAGGGGTGGAGACCAATTGGGAGATGATCATTCTCACAATGGCATTGAAACCAAAAGATTCAAGGATTCTATCCAAAAAACCCAATTCACCCTATCATAGGCCTTAGACAAATCATGTTTGAGCAGAAAAGCCTCCTATTTTCCAACTTTAATGGAATGAATAATTTCATGGACCTCTATGATAGAGTCTAGAATTTATTTGCCAGGGACAAAACCTAATTATTGAGGCACAATAATCTCTGAGAGTAATTTGATAATTCTATTAGTTAAGACTTTCAAAAAAATATCATACAAATAATTAAAAAGACTAATTGGTCTAAAAGAGCCAAAAGAATCAGCTCCAGTGACTTTAGGGATCAAAACCAAAAAGGTGGCATTGATTTATTTCAACAAATTCTTGGCATCAAAAAACTCTTAAACAATTTTGATAGGATCAAATTGGATAATATCCCAAAACATCTAAAAGAAGAAGGTAGGGAAACCATCTAGGCCAAGGGCCTTCTTAGCCAGTAGATCAAAAATTGCCCCTTTAATTTCTTCAAGCTTTGGGATAGCCACTAAGGCCTAATTTTGAACATCACTAATAACATTGGGAATGGTGTCAAGAATAATAGTTTGGTTTTCCACATCCAGGTTAAGACCTTGAGAAAGAATAGAGGAGAAGTACCTGATAGCCTCCACTATTTCATTATCTTCCTTGATAGTGTCATTTCCTTTTTTAATCTCATAGATTTTGTTGGCATCCATGTGTTTCATAGTGGATAGGTGGAAGAATATAGAGTTTTTTTCTCCTTCGTTGATCCAAACCGACATAGACCTCTACCTCCAAAGTATTTCCTCTTTACCCACTATGTTGTTAGGTTCGGCAAGGATTTCCTTCTCATTATTCATCTTAATATCATCATAACCTAGGTCTGGATTTCTTCCTACACCTCAAAAAGTTCTTCTAGTGTCCTCTCTTTATCATGGAATATATTTCCAAAGTCCAATTTGTTTTATTTTTGAATTTCTAACTTAATCAATTTGATTTTCTTAGCAACCTTGTACATGGGTGTACCATCAAACACAATACCCCACCACTCCTTAATTTTTCATACAAGCCAAGGTGTACTAACCACATCTTCTCAAATCTGAATGGAGAAGCCTTCTTTCTATGACTCTGTCAAGAATAAGAGAGATAGGGGAATGGTTCAAACCAAGCCTCACCAGTGACAAAAGCTTAGACTAAAATTGACTTATCCAATCCAAAGTAAAATGGGCTCTATCTAACCTAACCTAGATGCACTCCTGACCAATTCTCCTATTGGGTCATATTTGCATCCCCCTAGGTCAACATCCAGATGGGTCAAATCCCTTATCAAGTCAATCAAGTGTTTCCTACTATCCATATCTAGTTGTAACCCACCTAACTTCTCAGAAACCAAGAGAGAGGTATTGAAATCCTCCATAACAATGCCCTTAGAATCACCCATCTAGGAAACCAAATCAAAAAAAAAAATATCCAAAAAATTCTTCTGCTATTCTTAGTATTGGGAGCATAGAGGTTCAAAAAACTATCTATTTTGATCCTTTGGATTAAAAGAATTCATGATAAAAATATTACCTTCATCATATATGATGTTGCTTCAAAGGCTTCCTTCCATATTATTAGTAGACCACCTGAAGCACCATCCAAGTTAATAGCCATCTTCCTCATTCCTTTACCAAAAGAAATATTATCAACTTTCTCCTTCTTCATTTTAGTTTCCTAAATTAAAAATAAATCTGGCCTCTGATCCCTAATCATATTCCTAACAATTTCCTATATGCAGATTATATTGAGTCATGAATGTTCTAGGATATGATCTTCATGATTTATTTTAGATGCAAGATCCCTAGATGATTCTTTGGGTTCCATCCAAAATATTCCTCCTTATTTCTTCCTTTTTTATTTGATTCTTGTTTTTCCTTCCTAGGATACTAGATTTTCTTCCAATATCAAATTTCACCCTACTTCTAGTGGTTGTAGGCAAGACTAGCAAAGGGTCCCTATTATTTTTCTTTTTCTTATTCTTTACTGATATCCATGGAGCTTTGTTGGCTTCCTTGAAGCTATCAAAGAGGGACTCCAAATGAGAAAGGTGTCTAGGAGTGGTGGCTAAGACCCTTTCAAGGAAATGACTGACTATTGTAGGGGAGACCCCTTTATTTGTGTTGAAGTTGGATTCCTATCAATGTCTCACCTCCTCCTCAAAAGGCCCAACCAAAGATTCTAGAACATAAGAGGCATCAGTGGTATCCATCTTTGTGGTTTTCTTAATGGAATTCTTCCCTACACCTATTGTAATATCTGCCATATCCTTCCCTATGTTCTTCTACAAGGTGATTTTAGGACTTGGTACTATGTCAATCAAGACCTTGTTGGTCTTTTGTTGTGCCTCCTTCTCGGGATCATTGTTTACTTCTAGAGTGTTATGTCCCCTTAGGAGATCCACCTTGACATTTTCTCCATTAGCTTCTCTCCCCTTGGGCCTTTACTTCTATATATTTTTCCTTCCACACCTTTCTAGGAGCATCAACTAGGTCATTCTTGTTCTTCACTTGTTTTTTTGAGCTTTACGTGCCTTTTCCTTCTCTTTGAAAATAGGGAAAGCCTTCGCTTTATGTCCTACCTTTTTGTAGGAGAAAAAAGCAAAAGGAACACTATTTTAGTCAATATATTGCACCCATCTAGCCAGACAATATTGAAACTCAATCACTTGAGGCATATCCTAGCCCTCAACCACTCGAACACTAATTCTAATATATCTGAGTCTTTTCTTGGTTGCAATAATAAGATCGATAGATAATAGTTCCCCAAAAGAGTTGGTAATTCCATCAAAAAAATCTTCATGCCAATATTCTAAGGGCAGCTCTAATAGCCTAATCCAGACTGGGGACTAGGTTAGAAAGTCATTTTTTAGGTCAAGGTTGGTATTCTACTTTTGGAGAATAAGAGTAGATTTTCCCATCATCTAGTTTCCTACAAAAAGAATCCTAGAGTAATCTTCTAGGCATGAGAACTCAAAAGACATAAAACCTTTTCCCATAGTCATTACTTCAACCTGACCTTTCAACTCCCATTTTTTTCTAACCAAAATCCTTACCAAATCAATATTAGGTCACATATCTAATAAAATTACCCACCAGGGTGGCAGCCATACCCAAAATGTTGTGGTCAATAATCTCAATGGGAACTTTTATTGAAAAAATCCCCTTTCCTTATCAAATTTCTCTATAACTTTAGGCAAAGATGATTTACCTAAAGGTTTGACTCCAAAAATATTAGTCCATCTTCCCCAGGCCCCTAGGACCCCTCCTCCTAATGTCCTTGGTTACAAAATAGAGATATTCTTTTCTCTCAGGTGCAACTATAAAGCATGTGGATCCCCATCTTTGGTAGCATCCCCCTATCCCTCATCCTTGCCCTACTAAGACCCACAGATTAGTTGCCCCACCCTATCTTGGTAGTATTTCCACTCAAAATCCTATTCAAAATTCCTCCCCACTCCACTCTACCATCAATTGATCATATTTTCCCCATTTAAAACAACGGTTTTCATATATATTTTATATATATATGAATTTATGAATTAAAAGTATGGATGGTTTAGAAGACATGATATTTTCTTAAATTCATGAACAAGAATGGTATAATGAAGTAGTTATACATGATGATAAATGTTCCTTGTTTATGCTATGTTTTGGATAGTTTTCTTCTTGTAGCCATGGGACTTGTAAGAGTGTTTATTGGAACTTTACAGCTTTTCTATAATATTGATGATGAGAATATATATTTGTATGGAAGGTTGTGTGCACATTGATTATTTTGCAAGTGTTTACCATGGATATTCAAGGACCAACATTGCAGTGTTGGAATAGTCAAAACCAACCATGCATTGCAAGACCTTCACAAGTGGATAAAAATCACTTATTGCTTTCTATTATATGTAGCACATGGATGTTGCTTCCACAACCTACTATATACCTATAGCATTTATTTGTGGTTAATGTTGTTTCTATTCTAAACTTTATGATTTTTTAATTAATCCTCATTAATGGAGTGATCTTAGATTTAGGAAGTAGTTGTAAGTTTCCCTTCAAATAATGACTGTTGTAATTTTGAGAGGAGTTGAAGAAGTAGAATATATTGATTTTCATAGTAGAACTATTGTGATACTAATTTTCAAACAAGTGTAATCTTTCTCTATGACTAAATAAAATGCATAGTTCAAGTATATATCTTTTATCTTGATTGTATTATATGTTCACTCATCCAAGGGGGCCCACTTGGTGAGTGTGAGGCCTCACCTCAACCCATCATAGCATAGATACTATATTTCCATTTTGTTATTTAGGAGTGGATATCTTGACATATATTTTGATACTTGATGGATAGTAAATTTTGCTACTTATCCGATGATATTAACCTTGTGATTTTCCATTATGATTTGTATTAGGACCTAATTTGGCATAATTGATGAATTAATGGATATTTATTTAATACTTCACTACTATGATAGAAAATGGAATTATGTTGTGATTCAAAATGCTTAAATTGATATTGTTAGGAAAGTCAATAATATTCAGATTTTGGAGGTTTAAATGATTAAATGTATGTAAGCAATGATGGAGAATAGTAAGCTAATTATGAAATCTAGTATATGTGAAATGTAGAATAAGAAAATTATCATCAATTTTTACTTTCATATGTATTTTATATGGGACTATTCATTGGATTATTGATGCTCAAGTTTAGTCTACATGAAAGGAACCATGGAAACATAACCAGGAAATAAGGTATAATCACATGTTAATATGACACTGCCAAGGTGAATCTTTAGAAGATTTATAAACTCATTGTGATGTGTTTATTTTGTAAATGTGAGATTTATGTGTGTAGAATGTATTTCATGAGTAGATTCGAAACATGTCATGTGTGATGTATAGTGAAATTTTGTGTGTGTCACTTGACACTTGTACTCGTTATGTGGAAATTACATGTTCTTTGAAAATGGATCATGAAGCCACCTTATCTCAAGTTAAATTCCTTAATTAAGAATTAGATTTAATTGCCTTGATTTAGTAAGGGAAATAAGCATTAACCCATAAGAAATTTGAAATTGGACTTTACCTAGCATTGTGAGGGCCAAAAGTAGCTCTAAGGTGAATTTGTGATGAAAATAAACATTACCCATGATAATACTTTAAGTTAGTAGGCTAATAGTGACTACTAGGGTGCCTAGAAGTCCTAGGAGACCCCAAAAGAATGCATTTTACATTGAATCTGAAAATGGGAGTCATATATAGGGGCATGGCCAAACTAGAAACCCACTCGCCCACTTTCTAACTTTAGAGACCTTTAGGGTTTGGAGGAAGAGGATAAGGAGCTCTACTACAACTATCATTTTCCATTTCTTGGAGTGAGGTTGGTATCCATGATCCATAGTGTCTCTTTATTTCATTATAGATTTGATATGGTGTCTCTTCATTGCATTGTAGATTGTTATGGTGTAGATGTGGTTGTGAAGAGTCTTGTTATATGTGTGTTGAGTGTGAGAAGTTTTATGAGATTTCTTTCTTGAATCTTATTTTGTTCATGATTTTTTTTTTGTAAAATGGATGTGAAGCATCACTCACCCTTGGGAGGGAAGAGATTCTTGGGTTAAGGGGTTAGTTGGGCTCACCCATGTAGTTGAGAAACTCTCCCATGTGTGGAGATGATTTTGATGCATTTCAATGGAGTATGGACTTCATGATTACTTACATTCATGGAAGGTATAAGGAGGTGTATGAAGGGGAAAGATATTGGTAAGCCTTGAAGGGCATGTTAATTATGGGAAAATGTGATTTTTGAGATTCATGGATTTGAAATTCTCCTCATGGAGAGAGCCCACCTTCACCCTATATCTTGATTCTATTGTTCAATCTATGTGCAAGCCTTGGGATGGGTTGATTTGTGTTGTACTGAGATGTGTTATTATGGTTATGCATGATATGTGAGCTTGAAGGTGTGCAACCATTTGTGCCTTGTTTCCCTAAGCTCATTGGGTGGCCTCCTTGAGGCCTAGGTTGGGAGGTGAGCCTCCATGGTTCTGCATTTTGTCTCTTACTTGTAGGTTTTTGCTTGAGGCCTTGAACATTTGGAAATTGTGAAGTCTTACCTTTGCTTAAGAAGAGAGAACACTATTGTTTGAGTGGAAAATGGAGAAACAACTCCATCTTGTTAAGTGAATTATTATGTATTTGTAAGAATGTTGTTTTTATTCTCATCCATTGTTATTAGAAGGATTGTGAATCATCTATGAATTGTAGGAAGGTCGAGCTCCATTTGTACATATTGATATGGTGATCTCACCATCTTGTGTGTGTACTTGACAAATGGTTGAATCTAAGCTTGAGAAGATCATGAAGGAAAAATTTATTGTATTGATGTTGTTGGTTCATAATCTTGGATATGAATGCATTGAAGAAAGGATTAAGACATGTCATGGTAGACATTAGAAAGTAGATTAGAAGATTATCATTTGTTATTCTTATTTCCTCAAAGTCTCATATGAATAATTTAAATTCATTTGTGTTCAATCTTGAATCATATTAAGTGTAGATTATGATTCTAATTGGTAATGAATTTGTATTCATGATGGAAACATCAACGATAAAATTGAATTATTTGAAGTTCTTAAATTACATGCAAAACATTGTAGTGTGTCTCATATAAAAGTATTTGCAATTCAAGTTGAAGAGTAAGAGGGTAGTTGTCATGTACCAAGTATAGATTTTCTATATGGAATAAACCATGAAATGCATAATGCAATGATCAATTATATTAGCTCTGATATAAGTGTCCATGAGAAAATTGTGAAGAAAACAAGGCAATAAGTCAACGTAAAAAAAAACCAAGTGCCTAAATATGCGTATTTATTCTTTGAAAAATGCATGAGCAAAATTAAACAATGTTTCTTGCCAATATAGTCTAATAAAATAATATACCTTGAATAAGATATTAATATGTTGAAAATTTATAAGTTAGAGCTAAGTAGTTCTTGCAACCACTCCCCATTAATAATATGTTAGCCTTGAGATATGTTGTCCTTAAATCATGAGAGGACCTTGCACAAATAAAATAATAAGCTAGTATGTTTTTTTTTTTTTTTTTAAAACTTCTTATTCTAAGAAGTCAGCTAGGAAATGTTAGGACAAAACTCATAGGTAATGGTCCCATTCTTTGCAAGAGCCTACTAGAGGTGACCATGTTGACTATGTGTTAGTTTCCTTTATAGATATATATAAACTGAAAATTTATAGGAAGAGTGGAGGGTGACCCCACCACTCCACCTTCCCACCTTTTTCTCTCCCCTTGGAAGCACAAACTCCAACTCTAGGCACATTAAGAAGCTGGTACATGCCTATAAAGGCCGCCCACCTCCACCTTGTTACCTCCCTATCCTTGTTCATGTGAAACAAGGAGGCTAGCAACTCAACATAGAAAAAGGAGAATTCATGGGAAAAGGTAAAGTTGGGGTAGTTGTGTATTAAATTTCTTGGCTTGTATTGATGCATTTTTATAATGTAAAAGGGGTAGGATGGGGTTTTAGAGAGTTAGGAAAATTATATTGAAAGAATTGAGATTTAAAAGTTAAATGTTTATTTTATCAGGTAGGGGTAGTTAGGAGTAGTTTAATGTAATTTGGAAGTTGGATTAGTTAAAGGTAATTGTATTTTAATCTTTTTATACATGGAATAATTAAAGATGATTGCTAAGTAGTGGTCTTGTAGCACATAGATTTAGGGATGGTTCTATTTTATTTTATTTTAATGTCTGGGTAAAGAACTAAATTAGGGCTTAGTCTTAGAAAAGGGTAAGGTAAGTAAATAGGGTATAAAATTAGTATTTATGAAAAATTAGTAAATTAAAAGAAATGTAATAATAATATTAGGAATAATTAAATAATTAAATAAACAATTAAATAAATAAAAAGAATCAATTCAAATAAATAATAACAAAGACCTAGATAGTAGTGCATGATCAAATGATTAGAGTAAAGAAAAGGAAAAAATAGATAGTAAGAAGTTCTTCAAAGAGGAATATATTATGCAACTAAATGAAGTGGAAGACATAAGGGTAGATGCATATGTAGGTTGTGGTAGGGTAACATGTGTTCAAAAAATAATCAAGATAATCATAAAAGATTTGTGTGACACTATACCCTAAAACCATTGTCTCAGAAATTAAACTTTCACATGCATTGCGAGGTGTCTTAATTTGGAGTATTGAAGGTGAAGGGCTTATAACCATATCATCTTAAAACTTAGCTTGCATTTAGTAATAAGCAACCAGGTGACCATCTCATCAGAAACTTGAAATCCAAATTCTGAGTGGAACAAACTTCATCCCATCATCTAACCTTAGCACCTCCAAGTTTAAGAATAAATTATGTATCTTACCTTCAGATTTCTCTCTTGTTTCAAAAAAAAATTGTTGTGTTATTTTTTCCTTGTGGAATAATGGGCATGACGGTGAGTGAATTGTTCTATCAGAATAGAATTCATTTTCTTGTTTATTTCTAATTAAGGTAGAACTTTGTTTCTCCTGTAGCCATTGATAATAGAATTGGTGGTATGTACTTGTAGCATAGGTAGTTAGAGTAACTCCTACCTATTAGTTCATGTTTTATGAGAGTAAATTCATTTACTAGTTTCAGCATAGATTTCCTTTAGCTCAAGTATTTGAATTCTATAGGTTATTCTTAGGATTGAGAAAGTTTAAAGCATATACTTTGGGAATGCCATTCCAAGTTTACATCCCTAGTTGATAATTAAATGAGATTGGATAATGCACTTAGAAACCAATTAGGGTGTCCAACCCTACATAGGAAGTCCATTGCTATAGGTTTCTAATACCTGTCATGCCCAAATTTTATAGGGTAAAAACACAACTATTTTTACTTTTTTTTTTAAAGTGAACTAAAGGATGTTACTAATAGACCTATGCTTTGTTGTGAATACTTTATTGAATTATCTTTGCAGTATAGTAATTCATGTTTTCTCAAGGATATTAGGATATCACTTATTCGATTATCGAGTAAGGAGTACTCCTAAATAACATTTAGGAAAAGATTTACAATCATATCCTAGGGTTCATGGGTAGAATTTCAAGATATAGTTTGGAGGTAATAATTCTAGTTGGTGTAGGAGAATTTGTTTCATACATAAATTTTAGACTTCAAGTTTTCAAGGGTGACCAAATAGTTTTCTAACATTCATTGATAATCTAAGCTATGAAATAAGAGCTAGATGATGTAATCATTTTGATTTCTACATCCTAACATTGTAATAAGACATTGTGTATATAATTGTGGAGTACAAATTCCTTAGCAATGTAGTTGCAATAGCTCAATAATTTGCAAATGAATAGATGTGTATATTTGTCCTAATGTTCTAATTCCAAGTCATTTTACCATATATATGTAAGTATGTATGTATGTACGAATGTATATAATATTAGTTCATTACAAGCCATGCCCATTTGTATTCCATTCTAATTTATTATATTGGCATACTTTTCTTTTTTGAACTTCTTACAATTTATTGTTTTTCTAACTTCAACCATATTTATAACCTACTAGCTAGGTACTACTAACTAGATTTTTCCAAACTCCTACAATGTATTACCCAACATACAATTTATCAGCAACTTCATGCACATTTACTAATTGAGAGGGGAGGGGTGAAATAGTAACCTTAAAAACTTTGTCAACTTCAGATCTTAATTGCAATAATCCAATTACCATTTAATTCAGTAAATTAGATCTACCTGCATGCAAGTGATAAACATTCTTCCACATACTTGTGGCATTATTGACCACATGCTCTATATCCTTTATCAAAATTAAACAAGTATTAAATCTAAGAGTTATCTTATCTTCATTTTTCTTTATGGACTCATTTACCTCAGCATCTATATTGATGCTCGATAGCAACTGCCTCAGGGTTTGTGCATAGATATCTTTAGCTGTTTGCATAGCAAAGTCCCATCTTGGCTTTATTTTCTCTAATAATTCATTAGAGATCTGGGAGGCTATCTGATCAAGGGAATACTTCCATTTTCCCATCTTGGTTAGCACCAATTCTTCAACCTATTTCTTCTTAGCCTCTATCCTAGTTTCATAATTTAATGATTTGAAATTGGTTATGCCAGCACCTTCTTCTAATTGTTTCAATATTTCTTGGAAGGTGGGAGGAGGTTTGCTAAATACAACTTCATTGTCTTTCTTCCTTGATCTTCTTGTGAACACTATAGTGGGTGGCTTGGTGATGATCACCTTGCCTTTCTTCTTCATTGGTTCTTCTTCCTTTTCTCTCTCTTTCCCTTGGCTTTTTTGGTGCTAGCATCCCTAGTCTTGTGGTCTTCTTTTGTTCTTCTATTTCTCTGCTCTAGTTTGAAACCCCCTCCCCCTCCCCCCTTTTCTTCTTCTTTAGATCATTTTTATTTCTAGTTGTTTATTTATAGTTATTCTTTTTATTGGTTTTTTCTCTCTTCATATTTGTATATTCTTACCTAGTTTTATTATTATTATTTTGTGGTTGATTTTCATTCTTTCACCAATTCTCATTCCTAGTTAATTTTTTCCATTTAGCCATTTATCATCTTTTTATTTAGATTTAATTATTTAGCTACATTGTTGGTGCCCTTTTCATATTTATATTCATAATACGCCACCCTCTTTGTGTTATTTCATTCTTATTTTTTGTCATTATTATTTTTATTATTACCCTTATTATTAATTTTTTGTGGTCCATTTGCATGCTTAGTTCATTTTGTTATTATTATTTTATATTTATATTTTACTCAATATTTTATTTGTTATTTTTCATCATTTATATATATATATATATATATATATATATATATATTCTTGTCTTAATTAATTGTTATATTTATAGATTCATCTTATTAATATGTTATTATTATTATTTTGTGATTATTTGCATTCTTAATAATAATAACATATATATATATTCAATAATAACGTATTGAAAATATATATAGATTCATTAATATATATTGAATCAAGATGAATCATCTTGTCTTAATGTTTTTTTGTTTTTCTTCACATTTATAGATTTTTAATTAATTTATATTTAGTCTATTAATTATAGTTTTTGTGTTGTTATTATCTTTTTCTTTATATTTATGCATTCTTATATATAGGTATTATAAGTCCATCTATTATTAGTTTATTATTAATTTATTTTTTGTGGTTCTTTTTTGGAGTCACATTCTTAGTTCATTATTTTTATATTTAGTCTTTTTTTCATTTTAATATTTATGCATTTTTATGTATGAGGTGTCCATTTGTTATTTATAGTATTTTTTATTATTATTATCATCATCATCATCATTATTATTTTCCATTTGTATTATTATTTTCATGGTCAATTTCACATCCTTAGTATGCAATTATTATCATTTTTATTCATTTTTTCTTCATTATACTTATATTTTGTTATTTTATTGATTTTCATTTTCTTCTTATTTATATATATAATTAATCTGCATATTTTTTGTCTTATTTAGTTATATTATTGGTGTTGCTATTATAATATTTATACATTCTTATTCATTTATATTATATGTCCATTTTATTATTAATACTCATCATTATTATATGTTTGTTTCTAAGTTTCGATTTTCCTTTGTCTCATCTTTCTTAGCTTTACATATTCTTTCTTATTAGGTTTCATTCTCCATCTTTGGTTTTGTCCGGTTGTCATCTGTCTATGTGTTCTTGTTTTTATTTTATTTATTTTCAATTGCTTTATTTTTTGAATTTCTTCTCTTTCATTCATTTCCTTCTTTTTTCATCTTATGATCTCCCCTCTTGATCTTCATGTCACTTCCCCCCATTCCCTCCTCTTTTTATATCTCTTTGTCTCCTCTAGTCTACTACTTATTTTCTATTCTCTTTCTCTTCATCCTAATGATGGATCACTGTGTGTGATCCGAAATGTTGATGCTAAAAAAAATAGACACAATCAAATCTAGAAAAACTTTTATTATTGTTAATGGATTGTGGAAATCAAATGTCACTAATCTTCTTCATCCTCTATTTCTTCCACATCTTCTCCCTTATCCTCAATCAACATAAGAGGTGTGCTTATTTTCAATTTTACTATCCTTCTTTTTCCTTTGTTAACTACCTATGGAAGCTTGATTTCAAGCTCTATTCTTTCCTTGGCCTCATCATACATTCCAAAGTGGGATTCCTTTGGATCAAGGTTTCAATTATGTCCTTTGCTTCATCTATATTCACCTCATAAGGAAGAGGTTTTACCCATACAATTCTGGGTTTCACTCCCTGAATGTAGACTTTATCACAATCTACCATGAAACAAACATCATCTATGTAATCTTCAACCAATTTTTGGGGTATCTTGAATATGTTATTCATTTTCTCCTTAAAGACATCAAAATAATTATCCATTATACTAAAAAAAATTCACCCATTTTTGCAATATACTCATTAATCTGATATAGCATTGGCACATCCTTTCTCCATACTACTGTGCCTTTTGAAGGGAAAAGCTTTTGAACATACAAAAATAAACATGTCAACAATGATCCAAATTTGCAAGGGTTGTTCTTGTAAGTACTTATACTTTCCATATTTTTGTTAAACTACTTCAACAACAAATCTAAAGATCATATGATAGATTATTCTTCACAACTTCCTATGTAGAGTCTACTACTTCACATAACACACTTCTTAGATGGCAAGAATTGTAGATCATGTGAGCTATCACATGTATGCCAAATTTTAGTTCTACATTAGTTACACTACTAATCTTCATACCTCTACCATCCCACTCAGCTAGGGTTTTCTTTTCTAACTCGACCTAGCCCAGGGTTTTAGTGGTTTTGGCCTTGGAGATCATGGGAAGGCTGGTGATGCAATGAATCATCTTCTTAGTGATCAAAACTGGTTGCTCAAGCCATAACTGACCATTGTGAACTTGGCTTAAGATGTATCAAATCCATTTGATTTGGAAACTCTAGGGCAGGTGGGGAATGTGGGTTAAACCCTTATCTTCCAAATGCTTATGTTCAGGTTTAAGAACACCATTTACACACAATTCTCCTACGATATCATTCATTTCTAGGGTTCCAATTTCCTAAATTGCACACTTAAAATGACTTCAGATATCATTAATGAGTAGTATCTTGGGAGGGATCTGTGATTGTGCTTCATTTGGATTGAGGGTTTCAGCAATGTTGACACAAGTTTGAAATCAAGTACTTTCCATTCGACTCCTCAAACCAAAATTTCTAATGCTTTCCTTACTCAAAGTTGCTTGATCGCTTTGCAATTCACTTGATTGAAATAACACTTAGAATTCTCAGTGAAAATGAATTTGATTTCCTACTTTTTGTTAAAACTTCACCGTTAAAGCTTAGTATGAAGGTAGTTGTGATGACATCATTATGCATGATAGGCTATCATCCACTATTTATTCATATTGCTTGGTGAAGGCTTCATAACTCGGTAACGATGTGTGACTTGTTACTCCTGACCTTGCTAAGTAGAGTCCATGACCCAACCTTACTCAGTAGAGAAGGAAACTAGGTGATAAATGATATCAATCTTCCTTGATGATCCTTTTTTATCTTGAATACTAATTTGGATCTTTATCACCTTTCAGTTGGAACTATTTGGATGTGATCATGATAACATAGTTTGAGTTCTTCCTTAAGAAATTAGTTGGAAATAGTGGAGTCACCCACTTCTCGAGTGACATGACCATCATTGCTTTGAACTAGATTTCTTGCTAGATTTAGGTATCCATTGCTACCTCATCTACTTTTAAATGATATCTACTTTTTCTTTCTTTTCATCTTTGATTCTACTTGTATTCATGCAATTCTTGGCTAGATGACCAACTTCTATACAAGTGAAACATCTTATGGTGGTATCTCTCTTCCTTGTGTGATGTTTAACATAGTTCATGCCAATGTGCCCATATTCTCCATAGTAATTACATCTACACCAAGTGTTATAGCCCCAACTGAATATTGCTTTCACAATTTGCCTTGTTAGATTGACTAACTTGGTTCTACAATCTGATGCCTTGTGACCATGTGACCTTGTTTCTTGTATTTGTGACACTTGCCTTCAAATTTTGGTTTCTCTTTGCATTCATTAGCCTTGTGACCTATTAGATACAATTGTTCAATTATGTGTTGTCTTTGATGTTACACAAATGTTATATTAGTTATCAGATAGAGTCTACCAAGCTCAGTTGGTCAGCAAAGCAATTTACAGATTCTACCAAGCTTAGTTGGTCAGTAAAGTGAATTACAGAGTCTACTAAGCATTCCTAAAAGTTACACTATGGAGATAGTTTCTATCAAACTCACTTAGGCATTGAAGAGTTCTATGGCAGAAGTCAGTTTCTAATGAGCTCACAAGATTATCAAAGGAAATTTAGTATCTACCAAGTTCACTTAGTCTCCAAAGGATTTTATAGAGTTTATAGTGTTTATCGAGCTTTAGTTGGTTAACATTTGAAATCATTTCTGGAGCAGTGTTTATTGAGTTGGGTTGGCCAATGAAGGATTTCATTGTTTTGAGAAATTAAGTTTAATTATTTTATGCAATGATTGTAGCCGATTGATGTAATGATTATTGATAATTTTAACTTGTACATGAACTGACTTGACAATTTGTAAGGTATAAATAAAAGGTCAAGTTGTGAATTCTAAATTGTAATGAATGAGCGAGCATGAAACTGAGTTGATTGTGTGAAAAGGAAAGTGTGAGTGAATTTTGAAGAAGGGTTAGATATCCTTGAGGAGTAGCAAAGTTGTATTTGATCAGAGAGGATCTAGTGAAGCAGAACAGAGATCTATATTAGCAAAGTTTAGTTGCATCAAATTTAGGTCACTTTATTGTTACTTTCTCACCATTGTAGTAGTAATTCCTAAATCTCTTAATAGAGTTGGTTTAATAGCCATTTTGTAAATCCTCTAACAAGGTGATAGTTCTATTGAATTGTTCAAAAGTCCTCTAGCAAGGCCACTCCTAGTAGGGTGATTAAATCCTCTAACAAGGTCACACCTAATAGTGTGTTTTGTAACCTTTAACAGGTTTGGCTCCTAATAGGGCTCACTTTAGAAGAGTGAAAATCAATAGCTAGTTACTCGGTGGTTTTTCCCATTTTGGGTTTCCATGTTAAATTTTGTTTCTATTGTGTTGATGTTATTTCTTTTATGCATGCATGTTAAATCTTTGTGAATGCTTAAAGATTAGTAATAAGTTAATACATAGTACATCTACCAAGTTACAACATTTTTTGGTGTGGCTACCGAGTGACATTAGTAACTAGTCTTATTAGACATCTAAGGGATCTGTGGATTTTTTTTTGTGGTGACTAATACACCCCCCCCCCCTCTCAGTTACTCCATCTATATTTCCAAAAATTGGTATCAGAGCTTTTGGTGTTTGCAAGAAGGATTCCAAGGATCTAAGCTAAAGATCAGGATGTCTTACAAGAGGTAAATTCTAATTCTTAATAGGGATAACTTTTCAACATGGAAAGGTCTCAGGAGACTCCACCTGGCTTCCATTAAAGATTCAGGATTGAAATGTCTTGATGAAGCATATGTAACTCCTTCTAGTATATTATCTACTAATGACATTGCTAAGAAGAAGACTCATAACACCATGATGATAGACATTACATCTACCTTAAGCTATGAAGAATTTGATGATGTCAAGGACTACAAAACTTCCTTTGAAATGTGGAACAAGCTAAAGGATATCTATGGAGGTGATGATAATGTGAGAAGAGTCAAAGAAAAAAGTCTAAGAGGACAATTTGATCAGATGAGGATGAGAGAGGATGAAAACATTGCCAAATATGTTGAAAGAGTCAAAGTAGTCATTAGTGCAATCAACGCTTCTAGAGGAGATATCAAGGAAGAAACAGTTGTAAGTAAAGTTCTTGGAATATTATTTCCCATTTATGTAATTAGAGTTTCTACAATTCAAGAAAGAAGATGTGAAGTAATTCATAAGATAAATTTAGAGGCCATAGTAGGAATATTGACTGCATTTGAGCTAGATAACTATGATAACTATGTTCTAGCTTTCAAGAACATTGAATCAGCATTTGAAACCAAGCTTTCACTCAAAGAGAAAGGCAAGAAGATAAAATATTCTTAGTCAAGAAGTGAAGAAGAATCAAAATAGAGTTTTGATAGTGATCTTAAGGTGATTGAAGCTTTGCTTGCAAGGGAATATTCTAGAGGCAAAGGCAAATACAAAGGTAAGGTTCCTATAATCTATTTTTCATGTGAGGAAATTAGTCATATTGCTGCTAGGTGCCCAAACAAGCAAAATAAGAATGAGAAGAAAGGTCATAAGTGCAACAACAAGAAAGATTTCAAATCATTCAAGGACAAAGGTAAGAAAAAATGTTTCATGGCTAAGGATTCTAATGATTCTAATGATGGTGAAGATGAAATTGTTTACATTGCTGTAAAAGATGAATTTGATATGAATGAGGAGGATAAAATGGCACTTATCTCTCATGTGAGCAAAAATGATACATGGATCATAGATAGTGGTTATTCTCATCATATGCCTAGTGATAAAACAAAGTTTGAATATTTTGAAGACTATGATGGTGGTAGTGTGAGGTTTGGTAATAATGAACCTTGTTGCATAAAAGGAAGAGGAAGAATCTCACTAACCAAAGAACTTGTATGTGATAATCCCTATTGGGTTGAAGGACTAAAACACAATCTGTTGAGTGTGGCATAGCTAATCAATATTGGATTCAAGGTGGAATTCATGGATGGAAAAGCAAGAATGCTGGATGACAAAAGAAAGTTGATTGGATTTGGCATACAAACAAAAGGTAATTTGTTCTATCTTGAACTTGGTGAATGCTTATGTTTTATTGCTCAAGTTGAAGAAAGTTGGTTATGGCATAGAAGGTTATGCCATGTGAATTTTGATAACCTAGTGAAAATAACAAAATTTAGAAAAGTAAGAGGCATTCCTAGTATAAAGAAACCTGATCTTGGTCTATGCAAGAATTATCAAATTGGTAAGATGGGAAAGACTAGCTTCAAAAGTAAGAATTATTAGTCTCAAGAAGTTCTATAAATTGTGCATACCGATTTGTGTGGACCTATTGGAATTGAGAGCTATACTAGAGAAAAGTGCTTCATTCTTTTTGTTGATGATTACTCTAGAATGATGAATGTCATGTATCTGAGAGAAAATTTAGAAGCATTTGAAAAGTTCAAATGGTATTTGGCCAAAATAGAGAAGGAAAAAGGGAAAAGACTAAAATGCTTGAGGTTAGACAAAGGTGGTGAATTCATTTCCCATTAATGCAATAACTTTTGCATTGAAAGAGGAATCAAAAGATAGGTATCAACCCCTAGCCCCTAGAACTCCCGACCAAAATGAAATAGCTAAAAGGAGGAATAGATCTATCATGGACTATGCAAGAACTCTAATGATTGAAAAGAACATTGCTATCAAATACTAGAAGGAAGCTATCAGCACTACAGTTCATACCCTGAACTGAGTACAATTGAAGAAGGACTCATTCAAAAATCCCTATGAGTTATGGTATGGCTATAAACCCAATGTAAGTTACCTAAAAGTATTTGGACGTAAATGTTATATTTTAAAAGAATCTAGAAAAGGTAAATTTGATGTGAAGGGTGATGAAGAAATATTTTTGGGATATTCTTGCAAGAGTCAGGCATATAGATGTTTGAATTCGTCTACTCACAAAGTCATAGAAAGTGCACATTTGAAAGTTGATGAGTTTGCAAATAGGACTAAAGAAGAAAGCAAAAAGAAACTGGAAGATTATAGGAGATTTTTTTTCATTGAACCTAATACAATTCTAGATACATCTATCAATTAGGAATCTTCCACTCCCAAGTCTTTAGTCACTAAGTTGCAAGAAGTTCAAACCAAGCTGCAGGAACTAGAGTCACATTCAGATGCTACCGAGCCAATGCCTACCAAGATAGAACAGCTAGAACCTAAAATTGAAATGTAAGAGGATGACAATGCACTTCATTCAAAAGGAAAGGAACCTATATTAGCCAAGTATGTCAAGAGACATCATGCACCAAATCAAATTACTAGAGACAAATATGAAGGTACTATGACAAGAAGTCAACTAAAATGTATTTGTTTACTTGCTGATTTTGAACCAAAAAATGTCAAAGATGCATTAGAAAATGAAAGTTGGATTGAGGCTATGAATGAAGAGATAGAGAAGATAGAGAAGAACAAAACATGGACTCTTGTGCCTAGGCCTAAAGATAAAAATATGATTGGAACTAAGTGGGTATTCAGAAATAAGTTGAATGAAGATGGTAAGGTATCAAGAAACAAAGCTAGACTAGTATGTAAAGTGTTGGAGTTTTAAAACTACTGAACAACAAAGATTCAATACCAAATGGATAGTACTCACATAAACTAAGGATTAGCCACTTCCTATTAGTAATTACATGTGTAAACCATTCAGACCCAACTTCAACAAAACCAAGGGTGGTTTTCTACTCTTTAGGCTCTGCAAAACCGGGGGGTAATACCCAGGGATGATTTAAGAATGGAAGATACTCTATGAGAATTATTTTAGTTTTATTCTAATTTTCATCTTAAATCCTCAAATACATGCATGATTCTAATATCTTAAATAAACACATCCCCTATAGTAGATTTGGTCATAAATTCTTCTATAAATTTGCAATTGGTTTCAGCAATAGTGGCTAACTAGGGCTAAAATATTTCATACAAATAAGTATTGACCAACCTTGAAAATCTTCAAGAAAGAAAAGTAAAATTGATTATAATTTTGCATTTGATACCTATCTATGATCTATTTCTCTTGCAACTAAATTAATTTGACCAATGCCTAATCCATTGGGGTTTAGAGTCTACTATAATTCCATGGATCTAATTTGTTGCCTTACAAAAAATATCATCTACAATTCTTACTAGACTTTATCATTCAAAAAATCCTTCCTATTACTATAGCAACCTCATCAAATCCATCAAAGCTTTTACTTAATTTGTTGGACTAATAGTAGTGATGAAAAGACATACAACCTATAAGGATTGCATTCAATTGCACAAGCTTTACTCATACAACATCAAGATCACTAAGTAATCAAAAGGAGATAAAATTTAGAAAGAACTAATATGCGGATATCTCATAATTTGTATTCATTTTTTCTTGAAGATTGTATACATTTGCAATAAACTCAGAATGACCTTAGAAAGAAATGCAAGTATCATTCCATGTTAATGTATTCTTAGAACACTTGCAGAGAAGATACATCATAAAACTTGCTCAAATTACTGGACCGAACACATCCTAGGTATAATACTAAAATGCATTAGAAAATTGCACCATCACATTGCCTTGAAAACTCATTTATATAGACATGAGTTGCAACAAGCAAAGGGCCAATGTGATTGATAGGTGTCCTTCAAAAAGATTCTTACATACACCTATCACAAGAAAACAAAACTGTGAATAAAAGAACGACTGTTACATCAAACATTCCTTTGTGGGTCCCTTTCTATTACTCCTCTTGGAAAGAAAAAGGCACTATGATCGGATTCTTTTATCATTATCATTCCTCGAAGTAAGTGGCCATCAAGCTTGACAGTAATGAGTCATCTGTATCATTAACTACACAGGTGATGTTTACTGTTGCACCTTCTTCTTCCTCATCATCTTTTTCCTTGTCATCTCCTACCATCTACTCTATAGACATAAATTTATCTTTCCATTCATTATAGGCAGTGTCATCTAACCAATCAAAACTCAGGACCTCTCTTTGTACAATTATTAAATAATTTGCAATTGCCTCTATATCCACAAGATCCTTTCTAATGGTATTATAGAACAATTGTACCTTTATCGGCTCTTCATTTGTCATTGCCCATAATAGATGGCCTATTTCATTTATAACTTTACTCATTCTTTCACAAAAAATCTCACCTAGCTCCTTCTTCCATTCTTCCTTTTCCTTCACTTTCTCAATTGTCTTTAAAGGACAAGGGAATAAATCAAATTTTTCTACAAGATACTTGGAAATAAAAATAGTCAATTTCCTTTGAAAAGATTCTTGTTTATCTTCAAAACCTTGTAATTTATTTAACAAGTCAAAAATATTTTCTATTTGATGACAGGGCAGCTGGATGATAGTTATACACATAGTAGTGATATCTTTATTTCTTTCTATCCACTTTTGCACAAGGGGTCTGAATACAGCCTCATCTCTCTTTTGTTCATCGCTAATAGCTGCAATCGCTACTAGCAAATCAAAAAATGATGGCCATTCAATTCTATCTACTAAATACATGATACCCTACCTCAATTTTTCTTCATATTGATTATTAAGTTCTACATGCAATGCATATAACTTATTCTTCTCCTCTTCAAAATCCTCTGCAGTATAGAACTAAGGCCTTTTAGGAGTATCTGGTATCTCAATAATTGGTGTTGACTTAAAAGGTTCAATAGGTGGCCATGGGAGGTATACAATCCTAGGTCTACTAGACTCTCCTATTTGTCTCTTCCTAAGGATCTTCTCCATTTGAGTCACTTTATTTTCCAATGATTGTATATGCATACCCCTTTCCTCATATGCTTTCAAGACTTCTTCAAATCTAGCATTGAGTTGTGCAAACTTATCTTCTTCCTAGCCAGACACCACACTACCAAAGTTTAAAATATTTGAGGCCATCCTAATTATCTGGTTGCTGCCAACCTCACCAGCCTTGAACACTATTAATGCACCAACATGCTATGTAGTAGAAATTTCCTACATTCTAGTCTTATCCCTTTTCTCAATAGACCAAATAACTAGGGATTGGTGGTCATCACTGAACTTGACTCCCCTATGAGCTTGTAACACCTCTTCTTCAGTCTTAAATTGGACATCCTTTTGTTTCCTAACTAAATCAAAAACCATGGCATTCACTATGTCCCATTCTAGAAAAATAAGGACTCTTGACTATTTATCTATTTTCCTTTTAGGCTCAGGCGTAAATTGAGCAAAATCATTCAAAAATTTAGATTTCACCTCTTCTTTTATAGCAGAGTTTGATTTATCAGGTTTTTTTTCCTTTATCTTCTCACAAGTTTTCTCAAAATTTTTGATGTTTAACCTCCACAAAAATTGTTCAAATGCTCTAGATTTCACAAAATTGTCATCATTAATAAACCTCTCAAAGGCTTGGGAAACTATAGGATATATTTCCTTACCTTGGTAATCGGCAACAGTTAGATCCAAGGAAGGTGTAGGAGGTTCTTGTAGTTCTCCAATCTCTAAATTAGTGGAAGTAACAATTACATCCCCCTCCCCACCAATTTGTCTAAGTTGTTCCCTTAAAGATGCTCTATTATCTATCTGAATTGGGGACTGGCTTAGGGAATATTGTTCTACTTGAGAAGAAGAAGGCCTTTGCTCTAACTTTTGTCTTTTTGGAGCACTGGCTGCAGATGGACTTTCTGGCCTTGGTCTTTGCTGAAGGGGAGCCTGTTGTAAATTTTGAACCATCACATAAACTACTCTTTTTTGCAAAGTGTACTAACCAAGAGCCACTACATTTCTATTGTTTATCCTTCTTTGCACCTCTGCAGCCCTATTTGGATAAGTCTTGACATATATGTCCTTCTTCGCATTCATAGTTTGGATTATCTCAGCAAAATTATTCATTAGTGCTTGCATCTTAGCTCCCCAATATTTTTTTATCTTTCAATGGGTCATAGTTGGAGTCAAAAGCATTAATGAATTCTAAAGTCTTACTAAATACTATCCATTTCTACTTTCTTAATTATTTATCTTGTAAAGAAAAAATATTCCTAATAACATCCTCTAGATAGTATACCTGGTGCACCATGCGGGCAGCCTTTGTCCTCTCTCTTAAGAGGTCATGGAATCCTTCAGGGTCAATGAATCTAGCACGAGTTTTTGTAATGTTGTATCTATCCAAGAACAAGTTAAAGTATTTCCACCCTTTCCTCACAAAATAAAATCATGCACTATAGTAACAACTGAAAAGAATGCACCCTTCTTTAGCAAATCTCTTTCATCAATAGTGCCTATTTTCCATAACAATTCTGCTATTCCTATTTTTAGTGGTACATGGAAAGGTAACACATGAGGCTTTCCCAAGAAGCCATACACTCTTATTATTGTAAGGGATTATATCCCCCCAATTATGACTAACTAGTAGCCCTTTTTCATGGTCCTTAGGTCTTACCAATTCTAGTAATTCTTGTGGAATCCTAGGGCTGTCTGCTCTTAAGAGAAATTTGAGCTTTGATGCAAAATATCTATCAAACCTCACATAACTATCATCTGTAGCTTCTGAAGTCATGTCCACACTTGATAGATGAACTGGATTCCTCTCTCCATCTTTGGTTATTTCTAGCTCCATACCCTTAGAGAAAAAGGTATATCCCTTGTACAAACATACATACATGAGCAATGAATATTAATAGAATGGTTTGTCCACTTTTCCCCATGCTATCCCCACCATACCATTGTGCATTTCCTTTGCAAGAAAAGTAGCAAAATACAAAATAGTGCTCATCCCAAATTGAAGAGTTTGAGCCATAGAAGGACAATTGAGCCTAGGATTTGATTAGCTTCATCTATTCCAAAAATCTTGCAAAGAGAAAAATATAATGCCTGAGCCCTAAGGTTAAAATTTCTTCTAAGTAATGGCTTTGGGGTGTTGGCAATAATCATAGATAAAGTACCAATTTTAGCAGCATGCTCTTGCAGTGGCTCAATCCTTAAGTAAATCCTTTGTGCATCGTACCTTGCTTGAAGGTCATCCATATCAATGATTTCATGCATGGCATGGTTAGGGTTGAGGTTGAAAACCTCACTAATTAGTTCAAGGCAGACCCTAAAAAGATTCACTCCAGCATGGTTCTTTACTCACCCTGTAATTGGATCATATTTCTTGGCCAAGTCCATCAATAAATCACTATCAAAGAAAACTATTGGGACTGTTAATTTCCCAATATCAAACTCCCAGACATTGCTCATAGGGGTATCAAGTTTTCATTCTAAAATCCATTTCTTGAACAACTCTAAACCTCCCATGGAAACCTGGGCATCTCTTACCCAATTTTCTTTATCATAGAAACCTTCTGCTACAGCTACCCTAGGGTATTTTGGAATGAGTTCCCTCCCCTTAGTTATTTCATGTATTGATAAAGGGAATTGTTCAAGAAAATCATTGTGTACGGAATGTTTTAGATAATCCATTTGTCCAGTGAATTCCTTTGGGGGAGGCATTTTGAATAAACCATAGAAATTATATAACAGTAGATACTTGATTTCAAGGAGTTACAGAGTACTTACCCACTAAAATTTGCACTTCTGCACTATATGATTTCTACTGCAACTCACTGGATTGCTAGATAAAATTTATGTGCCCTAGCTCTGAAAGTTTTGTATGCTCTGATATTCTTTATGCACTTTGATGGTTCATTAATGGTGAATTCATGAGTTTTATTCATGCATTAGAATTGCACGAATGAGCTATGCACCATATTTACTCTTAGTAACTGTTACCTTAAAATTGCACCCAGATTTGAATCCTATCTATAGATTTTCACCGGATCGGATGCCTTTAATTGAAAAATCAATGAGCTTTATGACTTTAAAAATGTGGTCATGTGTCACATTACTATTTACCTGCATTCTTTAAATTTCTTGCATCTTAAAATTGTAGGTAAGTGTATCCATTGATCAAGACAAGATCAACAATCACACAAATTTACAATTGAATAAAGTCCAGTCAGCTATGCTAACCAATAGGAAGCCTTTATATAAGTTTGTACCTCCTAAAAATTTCCATGCAAGTGGGTCCCATATCATCTTCTAAGCGAGCAGGCACTTGACATCATTCTTTCCACGTGTCAAGCTAGTACATCCCCACTTTCCTTATTGGATGTGCATCTTCAAACTGTGGGCTTGTGCCAGTCATCAATCTTGGAAAGATCAATGGATAGCACTACTCAAATACTGCAAACCCTTCTATGATGGGGATAGTAACATCACCATGGACATGTGCCCATATGGCACATACCCACTTTTCTTAAAATCCTTTCAAGTTCCTAATGAGGGCATGTGCCCATCATTAATCAAGGCAAGATCAATGGTGTGAAAAACTTTGCACTTTATGGTCAAATCTTCCACTTGGACCAATGAAGTGACTCTTCTCATTTTTGTTCTCTGATCAACCTAACTACTACATTAATTACTAAAAATTTGGCACCCGTAGCATAAGTACTTCCAGCTAAGCACATGTTGCATACAGCAAGGTGTGACTCAACATTCTCCCCTAGTCTTGGCCCCACTGTGACACATGGCACAAAGGTGCATTTCAGAATTCTTTATTGAACAAGTAGTTTCTTAATGCAAGATTGTGCCAACCCTTGATCTCTAAAAGATCTACAGTCATAAACTAATGTATCTTTAAAATACCACATCAGTCAAATTGATGAATAAAACATTGCCGCCTAATCCAACTCATCTAATAACTGCCACAAAAGATACTTCAATATCATTCTGTGGAAAGGTGGGGCCATGATGTTAGATCCTACTATGTGTCCAATTTGTGCTTCCCCACATTATTTAATCCTCATGCATCTTCTTAATGCAAGAAAGCATTAGCCCTTGATCTAAACAAGATCAATGATTGATGAATTTTGGTCATAAAGTGATACCTTCGTTAATATATCAATGAATCACATCACAAGAATTCTAGAATGTGCATGAAAGGTACTGACAAGTATGCAAAAAGGTTTTGGCAATTTATGACAAAGTACAATCTTTGCAGTGCACTGAGATTTTAAAAAGGCAAGGGCTACATATCATCAAAGCACATGCTCGCATTGCTTAAATACCTTGCATCTCAATATTGTGGGAATGTGATACCTGTTGATCTAAACAAGATCAACAATCACATAAAATTTGCATCACAAGGGGTATTTCTCAATAAAATAATCAAGCAATGCTATAGCCAAAGCACGACCAATAAAAGTTTAAACAAGATTTTTAATGAAGTCATGCTTTCATAAGCCCATCCTTAAGGTAAAGTAATATGCCTTAGAATCATTTTTTGAAATATTATATTTGAGGGTTTTTAAAACTAAGGTAAAATAAAGTAAGGCATTAGGGTTTTCACACTTAGGGTTTTTCAACTGATTTCTCTAATGATAGACCTTGAGAATTTGATAGAATTCCAACAACACAGAAACCAGGACATGAACTAAGGCAACCTAAGCATTTGAAAAATACAAGGAACGAACCCTAATCTGCAAGATACAATGCTTTAAAAGATTTTTCACTAAAATTTCAAAAATTTCTTTGTACTGTGAAAAATCAAACCAACATAAAGGATACTCTCAAGAAGAAGGAATAGACTATGGAGAGACTTTTTCTCCTGTTGCAAGACTAGAAGGTGTCTGGACCTTACTTGCATATGCTGCACACAAAGGATTTAAGGTATATCAAATGGATGTCAAATCAACATTTCTCAATGGTACACTAGATAAAGAAGTCTACAATGAGCAACTTGAACATTTTGTTGATCCAAACAAGAAGGACATGGTCTGCACATTACACAAAGCATTGTATGGTCTAAAACAAGCCCCTAGAGCATGGTATAAAAGATTGCATAACTATCTTATTCAGATTGGTTTTTAGAGAACTAATGATAACAATAGCTTGTATATCAAGGAAGGACTAGATAACAAGATTGTTTTGGCAAAAAAAAAATTGTGGATGATACTTTTTTCATAGGGAATGATGATCTGTGCAAAGAATTTTCAAAGAAAATAAACAAGTAATTTGAGATGTCTATGTTTGGTGAGATCAAATTCTTTGCTGGTCTTCAAATTCAGTAGAGCAAGAATGGCATCTACATCACTCAATCTAAATAAATCAAGGAGATACTCAAAAATTTTGGTGTGGAAGATTGTAAACTAGTTGGGACCCCCATGTGTACTAGACTAAACCTTAAAAATGATGATGAATCAAAAGAGGTAGATTAGACCTTATATAGATCAATGATTGCAAAGTTGCAGTATGTAGGTCATACAAGACCTGATATTTCTCTTACAATTGTCATAGTTGTGTTGGTAAACAGATTTGTCACAGTAGAATTTGCCCAACGGAGTGTGAGGCAAATCGTTCACAACAATTGGATAGGCCCTTGGTATGCGGCCTTCCTCTGCGTTTAGAGCGGTAGCTCCCTCGTATGATATAATTTTTATAGGGTTTTTTGAATAAAAGATGGAATCAAACTTTTAAAGGTGAGAAAGCTCATGATGACGAATGCACCACTATCTTTTCAACAACCACAATGTTCTAACCAATAGAGGCTCTTCACAAGATTTCTCCAAACTCTTCTTCTTCTTCAAGAACTTGATTTACTTGATGATATTGCTGTGCACTTCGTCTACACCTCCAGGCTAGAGTGCTCAAGTCTGAAATAATATCGTCATGGGTGTCTTGGAAGCCAAGGTTTGGTTGGAGAACTAGACAAATGTTCTCATGTGGTAGCACCATTGTGCTTCATTACAGGCGACTGTCAATCTTTCTTGTTCAGTCATCCCCAGTGGAGTCGCCAAAAATATGTTGGTAAACAGATTTGTCACAGTAGAATTTGCCCAATGGAGTGTGTGGCAAATCATTCACAACAGTTGGATAGGCCCTTGGTATGTGGCCTTCCTCTGTGTTTAGAGGGGCAGCTCCCTCGTATGATATAATTTTTATAGGGTTTTTTGAATAAAAGATGGAATCAAACTTTTAAAGTTGAGAAAGCTCATGATGACGAATGCACCACACGACTTCAAAGCTTTCTCAAACTACTAACTTAAAATTGCTAATAACAATGATCAAGATCTACGCTTGAAAAATTATTACTAGCACAATGCTGATCCACAGATTCATAAACATCTACACCATACTGTGAGAATGCTCACTACAAAGAGAATCAACATTTGAAACAATTTAGATTCAAAAAGAGGGAACTCAAATTGCACATTCCATTATTTTCTTGCACCAAGAAAGCAATAGAGATTTTTCAATTCAGAAATAAAAAGTGTACATACTTTCCAAAATTTATCCCTAGATCAAAATTTCAGCATAGTGTTCCCTTATTTTTCCAACCAAAAAGTCCCCCTTTACAAAGCCAAAATGACTCCTTATATAGATACTGAGGTTAATAACTACCTCTTCGTGGTTAATAACCACCTCCCAAATACGTGATTTGGGTGAGGTTAATTGACCTCAACAAAATTAACCTATAAGCTCTGAACCTTGAACCTGAAATATTTGAGGGGATGATTGAATAATCCACCCTTATTGATCCCTAATAGATTATATGTGAGCTAAAGTTCAAAAACAACGACTTTCTCAAGTTCATGTATATTATCCACAGGATGCTCCGATCTGCCTACCATCTCAATCACAAGTGAAGGAAAGGTGCCAAATGGTTCACCACTTTTTGCTATGTTGCATGTACTTTCACGCTGCATCTTCATATCACCATCGCTCTTCTCTCCTTCATTCAGGTGAGGTATTGTAATGCCAATATGCACTAATTTTTCATAATGCCCATTTGGGTTATCATGGATTGTAGAGGAGGACATTTCTTCATGCATTTTATGTTCTCACCTCAAGAATTTGAATCCATTATTCTACTACACTATAAAGAATTATGCCCCATGGATTGAATAATATCATGGACAGATAACACCTCCTCCTCATCACTGGAAACTATTATCTTTTTCTCTGGCAATAGCTCTTATTGTTTGAGTGGCGCTCTTGTTTCACCTATCATCGATATAATACTCAACAATCTCTCTCAAAGAAGGCCCATCTTCAGCCTTCCCATTCCTTAAAACCTCAAGCTTGTCCCATTTTTTTTAATTTGTTTTTTAGAATTTTTATGAGGTCCCTCCATTCCCAAAACACGAAAATCTATGCAATAAGTTGAACCTGCCATCCCTCTACCGGGATTACATTTTCCTGATGAAAGGTTAGGAACAAAATATTCCACGCTAGCTGATGGTAAGCCAACAAGGATTTTCACTCTCGGGGATGTTTTCCACTGCCTGTGCATAGAGTATGAAGAATTCCAAAAGCACTTCTTTCTCCTGGGGTATATTTTGGAATGAGCATCACACTAATTATAGTGGACAGATCATCTACAAGACGTCGCTTGCACTCGCTGCTTTCACCTTGTTCACCTCCTTCGAGTATCTGTCCAATACTGTTTGAATGTGTATTGTGAGATCGTACGTTGCATGGACATAAAAATCTACAAATATAACCAAAAACTTTGGTTATTGGAGACACCCTCGCTCCTGCTTTCTCACTTAATTTTCGATGCTCATCTCTTTTGTTTGGCTCTTTAATGTCAGACGTATCATCAATCTCAATCTTTGCTTCTTCAACTCGAGAGCCTTCTGTATATAAATTCCCAAAAATCATGGCATTCCATAACACCACATCCCATTCAAGCATTTTATCAAATAGTTCTTGTGCTGGTTTCTTCATTTCTACATGTCAGCCCAAACTCGAGGTGCGGGTGTTTGGATAATTTCAATCTTGAGTTTTGTCAAACACAGCTTGCAATGTCTGGCAAACCTGATTTGCAACTCATAATACCATTCCTTTTCATGCACAAGGGTGATGTATGTGGTTGCCACAATCCACACGTTCCATGTTTTGCTTTTTTGTTTTTATTGCTCTCGGCTTCTTTTCCTTAACTATAAGCAATGATCATTGAAGTCCAGGAGATGACACTTCGGTGATGCATTTTGTCAAATACTGTTCGAGCATCTTTTTTTTTTAAATTTCCATATTTAGTATACATATGTAAAAATGCACATGCTACGAAGACATTTGACTCAAAACCAACCTTAATTATGTCACCATGAACCTCCTTACCATGTCCCAGAGCTACCATCTTAGCGCAGATGGGTATTGTGCTAGAATAGATGAATTGATTGGGCTGGATCCCATTTTGCTTCATTTGAAATCTAAGGCTTCTTTACCAAATCCATACCCAACATAACATGATATCATGGTAGTCCAAGACACCACATCCAGTCGAGGCATTTCTTTGAAGATCTTTAAAGCCTAATTAAGATCACTGCTCTGTGCATATCCTGCAATCATTGCATTCCATGAGATCACATCTCTTTGAGACGTTTCGTTGAACAGTTGACATGCCATGTCTAGACTTCCACATTTTGTGTACATATCCATAAAAGCACTTGCAATGACAACATCTGACAAAATCCCTTCTGCAGCATTTAAAAACTTCTCTACGGTTTCCTTGAAGTAGTCCACAAGTTTTCTTCTCAGGAGATAAGTTGTAGTAGGGAACAATTCTCCGTAGAAGGTCCTCAAAGAGATGATCTTCTTTCCAGGTTCATCGCATACTTCTGCTGCTCTCACATGGTTTTTCTAGCTTCTCTCTTCTCATCCGACCGTGGAGGATGCCATTCATGCTAAAATCTTACGTGTATTGGATAAGACATCATCACAACTGACAAGTGTTGATGAAGAAGAGGTTAGTTTCAGCTTCGAAGAGTTGAAAGATAAGAAATATCTGCATGCTGCTCTGCATGAGTCAATGCGGCTTTATCCTCCTATGCTGCTGGCTGAGAGCATTTTACTAGCAACAGTAGCTCACATGGCATTGTTGTCATCCTCAAAACTATCAACCTCAGCTTAAAATTGCCGGATATTAAACCATCAAGAAGGGGACAAAAGATAAGTGGAAACATTTATTGCCAGTTGCTCTTATTGACATGTCTGATTTCTCATGGAGAAATTTTAAACAGGTTAATAACTGCCTCATAGAGGTTAATAAAAACATATTTTTGGAAGCCATCATTAACCTTTAATGAAGTTAAGAAAAACATGTTTTTGGAGGCTTTCATTAACCTTTTGAGAGGTTAAGAAAAACACGTTTTTGGGGGTTAACATTAACCTTTTAAGAAGTTAAAGGTTAAGAAATATGTGTTTAGGCGGCAATCATTAACCTTTTATATCTTGAGGCTCAGAAGTTGGATTTCAATGATCTCAAGTGCTGTGTGGAACCGCTAATGAGCAGGGGACATGGAGGCTTAAAGACTCACAAAATTCAAAGATAAAATTTCCAATTTAAAGCTTAAAATCGAGCAATTTTCAAAAATCAACCAAGACTTATAAAATTGAAAGAATTTTATAATCGGGCAACAGCTGGCTCTAACTGGGGACAAGGACTGTACAGGATGAAGCTCGAATCCAGAATGAATAAAATAGTGCCTTATCCATTGGGCTGTAAAATAGAGTCATCTGAGGGACCATTTTGCAAAAGAGGGAACAAACACCAAAAATGAGACAACGAAAAGGAAAATCCAGGCAACAAAACAACACAACAAAAACTCCTATCTAGACTATATACAAGGCAAGATTCCCTACCTCCCGTGACTCAAGGTATAATCATGCAAATCAATTCACTGGCTGGGAAAAATAAATACCATAGCGTGCTAGCACATGGCCACTTTCAGGTCCCTGTGGACTCAAGTGTAAGTTCTCTTTTTGAATCCCAATTTACAAACTCTTAGCATGCTTCACATCACTTGATAAAAGAATGTATCCAAATAACCATTCTCATCAAAAGTCTCTAACTTCGGAATCAACTTAGCTTCATGTTGTATGTCATTGATGACTTCATTTTGAAAGAATTGAAGGATAAGGCTCTCCAGTTCTTGAATGCATGTATGATCTTTTTCTCTATTTGACAAGCCCTGTACTTGAAATTTTAGTGATTGGTCATCATAAATTCCTGAACTTATTTCTGGCACCAGACACTCTTTCTTTTCCATGGGAATGATTTTGTTTGTATTCTCTATGAAATTACTCCAATATGAACACACATCCTTGTCACATTGAATCTTCCCATGATGTATTTCTTCCTTTTCTCCATTAGATTGCTCAAAGGAGAAATAATCATCTTTTCCATTTTGGTGCACACATCCTCTAATGAATCTATCCGGTCAGGAGAATTGATTATCAGTTGATATTGATGTAAGGGAAATTCTTTTAAAAGAACATCATCATATATGCCTTCATCTTCACATTTTTCAATCATTAGATCACAACACATTTCTTCAAGGTCAATTACTTCTCTAGTACAAGGTACCATCATAATGTTTTCTTCAATATGGTTTCCACTTGTGAACTAGAATGCTTCAAACTTAGGCTTCATGCATGAGGAAGAATAAGAACTTGATGTGTCATCTTCTCTTACTTGAAACTTATCTTTCATTTCCATGTCTATTGTACTTGTCATTAGATATTCATCAATGTTTAAACCAGCTTGGTGCATTAATTTTTCTTGATGACCATCTTCACAAAATGGGAAAACTTCATATTCCACTTGCATGTAACTTGGAAGGGGATCTCTTGACAGCTCATCATCTTTATCTTGAAAATGATCTTCTAATCTTTTGATGATCATTCCACTTTCTAAAAACTCCTCAACATCTACAAAAGTAAAGACTTCAATCTCAGGAGTTAATGGAGATGTCTACAAGATTTCACTTGAGGTTATTTCTTCACCAGTGGTGGTAGAAGATTGTGAAAAATATTCTAAAGAGTTGACTTCATCAATAGAGTCCTCATCATTATTGATTAGGAGTGAATTAATAGGAAGGTCTTCTCCACAAAGAAAGTCATCATCTGAAGCATTTAGGCACCAAGTAGGAATAAAAGTAGTATGAAATTCATCTTGATCCACATTTCCCCCATCTTTAATAATATCTTCTGTAATTCCTTGAGAAATACTTGATATCTCTTTTCTCTTCTCATTAGGATTGAGATGATTGAATATGTTCTCCTATTTTACATAACTAGACCCTTCTCCCATAGACATCATTTCTTGACCATTTCCTTGATTAGACATAGAATCCTCATCTTCTTTCACGCATGAAGATTTAGATGACTCATTTCTAACATTTGGATCAAGAGACATTTTGTTACCAAGGAAATAATTCTTGGATGAGTCTTCTTTCTCAAGTTCTCGCAGTGTTTGAAGTAAAGAAGCACGTACATTGCCAGGATCCAGGCGTGCATTGCCATAGAATCTTTTTAAAAATTCAACTTGATTAGCATCAATAGGAGCATGATTTTGATGAGAGATAGGTACAGAAATTAGGGCACCTTTTTGACCACCACTATCTATCTTTGATTGACATGAATCACTTTTCTGGTCAAACTCTTCCTTATAATTACATGTAGAACTTGTTTCTAAAGATGATTTGGGCTTGTGAGAGAAAAATTGATAATCTTTACCATCTTCTTGTTCAATATTTTGCAATGTCTGGAGCAAAGATGGATGAGTCTCGCCTGGATCTAGTTTCCGTCAACCATAGAAACTCTTCAAAAAGCTAGCTTGTGTAGGATCAACAAAAATCTGATTTTGTTTAGGCAGAGGTGCACGAGAGATACTTTTATTATTCTTCATCATTGATTTAGATGAAAGACATTTTTTAGTAAAGCCTTATTTATCTTTATATGATGAATCTTTTTCCAAAAAGGATTTTTGATCATGAAAAAGAAAACCATAATCCTTTCCACCCTCTTCTTCAATCTTTTGAAAAACTTGAAGTAAGTGGGGATGAACCGTTTTGGGATCCAGCCTCCTGCCACCATAGAAATTCTTCAAGAATTCGACTTGTAGAGGCTCATCAGGAATCTATTTCTTAGGATATTGAAATTATTCATCATCACTATCGCTATCACTGTCACTTTCAACTTTTCCCCTGTACCAAACCATGATTCTAAATTTCCGCCTACAAATAGAGTTGCTGATAACCAATATTTTAAAATAGAGTCGCCAACCTTCATTCTAGGGAAGGTACCTTTAATCAACCATGTTGTTAATTATTGTTCACTTAGTTTTGGATGTGACCAAGGTTTTCCCTATTTCTTCTTGGAATGACCACTATCTTTTCAACAACCACAATGTTTTGACCAATAGAGGCTCTTCACAAGATTTCTCCAAACTCTTCTTCTTCTTCAAGAACTTGATTTACTTGATGATATTGCTGTGCACTTCGTCTACACCTCCAGGCTAGAGTGCTCAAGTCTGAAATAATATCATCATGGGTGTCTTGGAAGCCAAGGTTTGGTTGGAGAACTAGACAAATGTTCTCATGTGGTAGCACCATTGTGCTTCATTACAGGCGACTGTCAATCTTTCTTGTTCAGTCATCCCCAGCGGAGTCGCCAAAAATATGTTGGTAAACAGATTTCTCACAGTAGAATTTGCCCAATGGAGTGTGTTGAAAATCATTCACAACAGTTGGATAGGCCCTTGGTATGCGGCCTTCCTCTATGTTTAGAGGGGTAGCTCCCTCGTATGATATAATTTTTATAGGGCTTTTTGAATAAAAGATGGAATCAAACTTTTAAAGGTGAGAAAGCTCATGATGACGAATGCACCACACAACTTCAAAGCTTTCTCGAACTACTAACTTAAAATTTCTAATAACAATGATCAAGATCTACGCTTGAAAAATTATTACTAGCACAACGCTGATCCACAGATTCATAAACATCTACACCATACTGTGAGAATGCTCACTACAAAGAGAATCAACATTTGAAACAATTTACATTCAAAAAGAGGGAACTCAAACTGCACATTCCATTATTTTCTTGCACCAAGAAAGCAATAGAGATTTTTCAATTCAGAAATAAAAAGTGTACATACTTTCCAAAATTTATCCCTAGATCAAAATTTCAGCATAGTGTTCCCTTATTTTTCCAACCAAAAAGTCCCCCTTTACAAAGCCAAAATGACTCCTTATATAGATACTGAGGTTAATAACTACCTCTTCGTGGTTAATAACCACCTCCCAAATACATGATTTGGGTGAGGTTAATTGACCTCAACAAAATTAACCTATAAGCTCTGAACCTTGAACCTGAAATATTTGAGGGGATGATTGAATAATCCACCCTTATTGATCCCTAATAGATTATATGTGAGCTAAAGTTCAAAAACAACGACCTTCTCAAGTTCGTGTATACTATCCACAAGATGCTTCGATCTGCCTACCATCTCAATCACAAGTGGAGGAAAGGTGCCAAATGGTTCACCACTTTTTGCTATGTTGCATGTACTTTCACGCTGCATCTTCATATCACCATCGTTCTTCTCTCCTTCACTCAAGTGAGGTATTGTAATGCTGATATGCACTGATTTTTCATAATGCCCATTTGAGTTATCATGGATTGTGGAGGAGGAAATTTCTTCATGCATTTTATGTTCTCACCTCAAGAATTTGAATCCATTATTCTACTGCACTGTAAAGAATTGCGCCCCATTGATTGAATAATATCATGGATAGATAACACCTCCTCCTTGTCATTGGAAACTGTTATCTTTTTCTCTGGCAATAGCTCTTGTTGTTTGAGTGGTGCTCTTGTTTCACCTATCATCGATATAATACTCAACAATCTCTCTCAAAGAAGGCCCATCTTCAGCCTTCCCATTCCTTAAAACCTCAAGCTTGTCCCATTTTTTTTTTTTTTTTTAGAATTGTTATGAGGTCCCTCCATTCCCAACACACGAAAATCTACGCAATAAGTTGAACCTGCCATCCCTCTATTGGGATTACATTTTCCTGATGAAAGGTTAGGAACAAAATATTCCACACTAGCCGATGGTAAGCCAACAAGGATTTTCACTCTCGGGGATGTTTTCCACTGCCTGTGCATAGAGTATGAAGAACGCCAAAAGCACTCCTTTCTCCTGGGGTATATTTTGGAATGAGCATCACACTAATTATAGTGGACAGATAATCTACAAGATGTCGCTTGCACTCGCTACTTTCACCTTGTTCACCTCCTTCGAGTGTCTGTCCAATACTGTTTGAATGTGTATTGTGAGATCGTACGTTGCACGGACACAACAATCTACAAATATAACTGAAAACTTTGGTTATTAGAGACGCCCTCGCTCCTACTTTCTCACTTATTTTTTGATGCTCATCTCTTTTGTTTGGCTCTTTAATGTCGGACTTATCATCAATCTCAATCTTTGCTTCTTCAACTCGAGAGCCTTCTGTATATAAATTCCCAAAAATCGTGGCATTCCATAACACCACATCCCGTTCAGGCATTTTATCAAATAGTTCTTGCACTGGTTTCTTCATTTCTACATGTCAGCCCAAACTCAAGGTGCAAGTGTTTGGATAATTCCAATCTTGAGTTTTGTCACACACGGCTTGCAATGTCTGGCAAACCTGATTTGCAACTCATAATACCATTCCTTTTCATGCACAAGGGTGATGTCTGTGGTTGCCACAATCCACACGTTCCATGTTTTGCCTTTTTGTTTTTATTTCTCTCGGCTTCTTTTCCTTAACTATAAGCAATGATCATTGAAGTCCAGGAGATGACACTTTGGTGATGCATTTTGTCAAATACTGTTCGAGCATCTTTTTTTTTTAAATTTCCACATTTAGTATACATATGTAAAAATGCACATGCTACGAAGACATTTGACTCAAAACCAACCTTAATTATGTCACCATGAACCTCCTTACCATGTCCCAGAGCTACCATCTTAGCGCAGATGGATATCGTGCTAGAATAGCTGAATTGATTGGTCTGGATCCCATTTTGCTTCATTTGAAATCTAAGGCTTCTTTACCAAATCCATACCCAGCATAACATGATATCATGGTATTCCAAGACACCACATCCAGTCGAGGCATTTCTTTGAAGATCTTTAAAGCCTGATTAAGATCACTGCTCTGTGCATATCCTGCAATCATTGCATTCCATGAGATCACATCTCTTTGAGACGTTTCATTGAATAGTTGACGTGCCATGTCTAGACTTCCACATTTTGTGTACATATCCATAAAAGCACTTGCAATGACAACATCTGACAAAATCCCTTTTGCAGCATTTAAAAACTTCTCTACGGTTTCCTTGAAGTAGTCCACAAGTTTGCTTCTCAGGACATAAGTTGTAGAAGGGAACAATTCTCCGTAGAAGGTCCTCAAAGAGATGATCTTCTTTCCAAGTTCATTGCATACTTCTGCTGCTCTCACATGGTTTTTCTAGCTTCTCTCTTCTCATCCGACCGTGGAGGATGCCATTCATGCTAAAATCTTACATGTATTGGATAAGAGATCATCACAACTGACAAGTGCTGATGAAGAAGAGGTTAGTTTCAGCTTTGAAGAGTTGAAAGATAAGAAATATCTACATGCTGCTCTGCATGAGTCAATGCGGCTTTATCCTCCTATGCTGCTGGCTGAGAGCATTTTACTAGCAACAGCAGCTCACATGGCATTGTTGTCATCCTCAAAACTATCAACCTTAGCTTAAAATTGCCGAATATTAAACCATCAAGAAGGGGACAAAAGATAAGTGGAAACATTTATTGCCAGTTGCTCTTATTAACATGTCTGATTTCTCATGGAGAAATTTTAAACAGGTTAATAACTGCCTCATAGAGGTTAATAAAAACATATTTTTGGAAGCCATCATTAACCTTTAATGAAGTTAAGAAAAACATGTTTTTGGAGGCTTTCATTAACCTTTTGAGAGGTTAAGAAAAACACATTTTTGGGGGTTAACATTAACCTTTTAAGAAGTTAAAGGTTAAGAAATACGTGTTTAGGCGGCAATCATTAACCTTTTATATCTTGAGGCTCAGAAGTTGGATTTCAATGATCTCAAGTGTTGTGCGGAACCGCTAACGAGTAGGGGACATGGAGGCTTAAAGACTCACAAAATTCAAAGATAAAATTGCCAATTTAAAGCTTAAAATTGAGCAATTTTCAAAAATCAACCAAGACTTATAAAATTGAAAGAATTTTATAACCAGGCAACAAGTTGCAAGATTTTCAGCAAAACCAAGAGAAGATCACATGATGGCAATCAAAAGGATCTTGAGATACTTGAAAGGCACTGAAGATTATGGATTGTGGTACAAATTTGGAGGTAATCTAGACTTGAAAGTGTTTACTGATGTTGATTGGGCACGAAACATTGATGATAGAAAGAGTACAAGTGGAGAAGCATTCTTTCTTGGAAACAAGTTAGTTTCTTGGACAAGTAAAAAGCAAAATTGCACATCCCAATCTACAATAGAAGTAGAATATGTTGTAGCAGCAATAAACTATTCTAATATTGTTTGGTTTAAAAAATTATTGGAAGGAATGAAGGTTGAAATCAAAGAACTAGTTGTTATGTTT
Organism: Cupressus sempervirens; assembly: GCA_028749045.1. Classification (NCBI taxonomy): domain Eukaryota; kingdom Viridiplantae; phylum Streptophyta; class Pinopsida; order Cupressales; family Cupressaceae; genus Cupressus; species Cupressus sempervirens. Next base: position 781,051,465 of record CM053791.1, on the reverse strand, counting down.
TGTGACAATATAGGTGCAACTAACATATCAAAGAATCTAGTGATGCATTCAAAAACTAAGTACATTGCAATAAAGTATCACTTTGTCAGAGAATTGGTGCAGGATAAGCTGATCAGATTGGAATATGTCCATACAAAGGAACAAAATGTTGACATATTGGCCAAGCCATTACTTAAGGTTGCATTCTTGTATCTAAAAGGTAAGTTAGGGGTCATTCCCCTATCTGAAGCTCACTGAAATGAAGTTTTAGCGATGTGTCAACAAGAACCAAGTTGGAGATCTTTTAGTTGATGCATCATAATCATGGGAACATTGCATATGAATTAGTACTTAAGGTACATTTTTACTCATATGGTTTGTGTTGTCTTTGGTATGTGTTGTCAAAGAGGGAGAGTATACTGCCATATCTTTCTAAAATTTAAATTTTTTTATTGAAGAGTTTGTTGTTATGTAATTTCTTCATAGAGGGATATTACTGTATTAGAGAAGTTTATGGCATAAAATCTAAGAGGGAGAAATGTTTTGTTAGAAAAAGAGTTGTTCTCAAATTTCATTTTCTATGACATGTTGTGTTGCCATCAATGCCAAAGAGGGAGATAGTTGGATACAATTGTTCAATTGTGTGTTGTCTTTGATGTTACAAAAATGTCATATCAGTTATCAAATAGAGTGCACCAAGCTCAATTGGTCAGCAAAGAAATTTATAGAGTCTACCGAGCTCAGATAGTCAGCAAAGTGAACTACAGAGTCTACCGAGTGTTCCTGAAAGTTACACTGTGGAAACAATTTCTACTGAGCTCACTCGGGTGTTGAAGAGTTATGTGGCAGAAGTCAATTTCTATCGAGCTCACAAGGTTATCAAAGGAAAGTTAGTATCCACCGAGTTCATTCAATCTCCAAAGGATTTTGTAGAGTTTGTAGTGTTTACCAAGCTTCAGTTGGTTAACACTAGAAATCATTTCTAGAGCAATGTTTACTGAGCTAGGTAGGCCAATGAAGGATTTCATTATTTTGGGAAATTAAGTTTAAATATTTTATGCAATGATTGTAGCTGACTGATGTAATGATTATTGATAATTGTAACTTGTAAATGAGCCAAATTGACAATTTGTATGGTATAAATAAAAGGTCAAGTTGTGAATTCTAAATTGTAATGAATGAGCGAGCATGCAAGTGAGTTGATCATGTGAAGAGGAAAGTGTGAGAAAATTTTGAAGAAGGATCAGATATCCTTGAGGAGCAGCAAAGTTATATTTGATCAAAGAGGATCTAGTGAAGAAAAAAGATTTGTATCAACAAAGTTTAGTTGCATCTCATTCAGGTCACTTTATTGTTACTTTCTCACCATTATAGCAGTAATTCCTAAATCTCTTAATAGATTTGGTTTAATAGTCATTTTGTAAATCCTCTAACAAGGTGATAGTTCTATTGAATTGTTCAAAAGTCCTCTAGCAAGGCCACTCCTAGTAGGGCGATTAAATCCTCTAACAAGGTCACACCTAACAATGTGTTGTGTAACCTTTAATAGGGTTGGCTCCTAATAGGGCTCACTTCAAAAGAGTGAAAATTAGTTGTTAGTTACTTGGTGGTTTTTCCCATATTAGGTTTCCACATTAAATCTAGTGTCTCTTGTGTTGATGTTATTTCTTTTATGCATGCATTTTAAATCTTTGTGAATGCTTAAAGATCAATAATAAGTTAATACATAGTACATCTACCGAGTTACAATATTTTTTTGTATGGCTACTGAGTGACATCACTAACTAGTTTTATTAGACATCTAAGGGATCTGTGAATTTGTTTTTGTGGTAACTGATTCACCCACCCACTCTCTCCCCCCCTCCCCCACTTAGTTACTCCATCTATATTTCCAAAAATGACCATGCTGATTGCAATTGTAGCATTTACCATTGAATTTTGCTTTACCATTACTCCAACATCTATTTGATGTATGAACTATCTTACCACAATGATTGCAAGTAGGTCTCTTTAATTCCTTTGAGCACCTTGTTTGGAGGGTTCACCTTCTTCTTTATATCCAGTTCTTGCTTTTCCTATGTCTATAGAGATTCCGCTCATTTAGCTGATTTAGTTGATTCATCTCTTCTTGGGATTTCATCATTCTTTCATTGATTTACTTTTTAGTGTTTAGTTCATTTTTCAATTTTTCAATAATTTTCTTTTTAGATCTCAACTCACTTCTTATTCTTTCATTGATTTATCTTTCCAAATTTAGATCATTTCTTAATCTTTAATTGATCTATCTTTGGCTCATGATTTCCTCATTTGCATTGGAGATTTGATCTATAAGATCTGCATGTTGAAGGGATTAGTTTTGGATCTCATTGTTTCTTCCATCCATTTCTTCTTTCATCTTGTTCCTTTGTTCCAAGATTTCACATAGCCTTACTGACTGAATTTCTTGTTCTCGTTTGAGCTTTCTTACTTCTTGCAGGAAACCATTCTTCTCTAAGAGTACTTTGATTACATTATTTGCTTCATCTAGACTACTTGAAGGGAAAAAATCTCCAATATTTTCTTCAACATACTAATGATCATTCATTTTATTTGCAAGTTCCTTCCTTCTTTTCAGGGATTGGGAAAGTTGTTCCTTAGCTTTATTGAGTTGTGCAATGGCCATTTCTAGATCTATCTTTTCATTGTCAATTGCCTTATCAAGTTTGAATATCTCCATTGTCCTTGATCTTTTCTCAGGCTATCAAACTTTATCCTAAGAACCACAAAGATCTGATACCAATTTTTGGAAACATTCAAGACTATGCTAGGTTACAGAGAGGGGGGGGGGGGAGCAAATCAGTAACCTTAAAAACTTTATCAACTTCAAATCTTAATTATAATAATCCAATTACCATTTAATTCATTAAATCAGATCTAACTACATGCATAAGAAACTAAAAACATAAAACATTCATAACACTTGAACACAATAATTTGGTCACCCAAAAACCTTCCAAATAGAAAGTAAAATTGGGGTGGGGATAATACCCACAAAACTTCAATACTGTAGCATAAAGTTGGCCTATTAAGGCTTACAATGATCACTTATGATGATCTACCCTATTAGGAGCAATTAGGATTGTTAGGTCCACCTTGTTAGATGTTTTACAAACACATAATGAAGTATGCACTCCATAAAGAGATTTGAGAAAAGACTGTTAAGTCTACCTTGTTAAAGGATTTGGACTAGCTCATCTAATAGGATGAAATAGTAGATCTTTGACTTACAACTAGATTGCTGATAGAGATTCTTTGAAGTACTGATCACCTTTCTATTATAGCTATGACTCTATTGCCCCTTTGTTGATATGGCCTTATAATATATTTTGTCTACTGCTGATTCACATTTGCATGCCTCTATTTCACATTATTTTCACACATTCATACTTTTTCATACTACTTTAGATATGATACAATATATTACATATATATCTATCCAATTTACATAATTACAAAGTTGGCCAATATACAAGTTAACACCAATATTACAATGTCAACCCATATGTAGATACTCAGGTTCTAAAGATTGACTTGGTGAAGTTGTGATACTTGACATCCACTATCACTACTCGGCATCATCATGCATTAGGTAGAAGTAGAAGCTCGGTCCATACTAATCATCTCAATGTAGTCTTGAACTCGGTCTGCACTGGTGACTTGGTAAATACTATGTAACTCAGTAGAAACTAAATAACTCATTTACCATGACTGCACTACGTAAACACTAATCATCACATAGCTCGGTTAGCACTAACTATGCTTCACATGAACTACTAGCTCGGTATAAACTACAAAGCTTGGTAACCACTAAACTACTCAAGTTGAATTGTTGGACTTCACACTACCTGATTCTACTCAGTTTGAACTATTGCACTTGACACTAACTTAATTCACTTGGTAACCACCAAAATGCTCGGTAGGAACTGTAGAGCTTGGTGGCTACTGAATTACATGGCGAACACTTTAGACAATTCAATGAGCTCAGTGGCCATATAAAATCTAAATAAGTGTTGTTACTAATAACAAACTTGACTAAATGTCAATCGGTTTACCACCTAGTAATACCACTAAACCACTAACCACTCTTCTACTTACCCTACTAATATTAAATCTATTAAAATTTCCTAAGAAAACTACTATAAACGTCCCATTCCTTTTTTTTCCTAACTTAAATTATCTCCTAGGACCCCATGCCTACTTACCCCTAACCACACCTTCTCTATACTTCCTTGACCTACATCCTTTCCTACCCTTCCCAAGGTATGGCCCTCCCTTCAATTGTCACACGGGTCATGAGGAGGTGCCTTATTCTATGTGGTCTACTCTAGGTACCAAGACCCATGTTTCAAAAGGTGGTCTTATCTAATTTGTTTGGGGTTACTTTTCTCCCTCACAAAACCATTTAATTGTACATACATACTCCCTAGACCATGTGTTTGGGAGGGGATGATCGAATCCCAAGGGCCAAAACACCTTCACACATGTGGGGAAGAGGATGGTAGGTGTAGTGTTTAGGGTGGTCAGCTTAGGTACAAGTGAAAGTAATAGAATATATATTTTCTCCTAGGTTAATGGTCTTCATATCATACTTTATCATTACATTATTATTATTATTATTATTTATTTTTTTTCTTGTTAAATTTTTAATGTGACTTACTTGTCAAGCCCACATCATAAGTTCATTAATAGCTTTTCCTAGGGCTTAATAGTTTGTTTATTATATTTTCTTTTCTTTTCTTTTTCCAACATTTATATTCACAAGACTAGGGAATATTCTCTTGTATATTTTAATGATCTATAATAGAAGATGGGGTTATTTTCTATTCTCCATATAAATTCTAGAGAGCAAAAGTACGCCTACAATAACCTTTTTCTTCTAGATTTTTAAACTATGTCATAAAAGGAGTCATTTTCTTCCACTTCAACTATGAAGATAAGATGTTTTGTTGGCTATAAAATTGATGATATAATTTGTTCTATATAATCTTAGAGATTTAATGGTGCAAGACAACTCAAAATTTAACACTTCAATGTACAAGGTCCATTTTAAATGTTTTAAGAAAAGATAATTGGAATTGCATATGAAAACAACTACTCATAGAAACAAATGAAATTCTTTACATGCATACTTATGCACAAATACAATGTTGGAACTTTTTATTCATATTTCACCAAATCACATAACAATAACTTTACAATAATCTCACTCATCCTACCTTGGAAATAAAATATTAGCACTAACTTTCTCACATTAAATTTCCACAAGGTTTAAACTATGGATTGAATACATAAATCTACCTGTGTACAATAACTCAATCTTCTATCTACAACATAAATTCTAGGATGATGGATATTATTTCTCTTGATAATTTCCCTTTTTCTTCCTATACTTACAATACCATCTTCTTTTACATTGCTACCTATATGCAAAACATCAAATCTCACTTTGCATATTTCCAATAATAGACAATAGTAGGTAAATCCCCTTCACAATACAAAGAGCAACAATGGAATTTTGATAGGACAACACACTACAAGATGACATGGAGAGGTTGATTTCTCCACAAAACTTGATCCTTCAACAAAGCCAAGGGTGAAACCCTAATCTCTTCATAGAAACCATTCTCACAAAACCTACAAAACAACACCAAAAAACAACAAGGACCATGGGTGCTCTCCACCCAACCATAGGCCTCCAAAGAGACCACCCCTGTGCTAGGGGAACAAGGCTCAAAATGGGTTTCACATACAACCTTGCAAATACATATACATTAAATTTCAAAACTTGAACAATTCCATCCCAAGGGTATTTCACAATGGTTCACCAATGGAACCATAAACATAGAGTGAAGGTGTGCTTTTCAAATGGAGACTTTCCATGTCAAACAATATCTACAATAAATAATTTCCATGCCCTTTTAGGGCTATCAAAAATCAAAAAAATGCATGCCTTTTGGAGCTTTGACAATCATCCTCTAAACACACTACCATCATTTTAGCTTCCTTGATCCCATACTCCATAAACTTCCTTTCTACACCATACTCCCCTTATTGTTGGAAATATTCAAGAATAGATAAGTTACTGAGAGGGGAGGGGTGAATCAGTAACTTCAAAACTTTTCTTTTAAATTCACCACAAATTTATCTATACTACTACATACATTAGTACTAAAAGATAAAACATTCATCACATAAAAGAACACAATGTTTTGGTGATCCAAAAACCTTCCAAATTGAAAGTAAAATTGGGGTGGAGATGGTACCCACAAAACTTCACTACTATAGCATAAAGTTGGCCTGTTAAGGCTTACATTGACCACTTCTTGTGATCTAGCCTATTAGGAGCACAAGGGACTGCTAGGTCCACCTTGTTAGAGGATTTACGAACATACAATGAAGTATGCACTCAGTTAAGAGATTTATACAAATAACATTAAGTCTACCTTGTTAAAGGATTTAGAAACTGATTCACCTATTAGGATGAAGCAATGGATCTACTTAAAAATGATTGCTGATAAGATCCTTTATGCATTGATCACCTTATGTGATAGATATGACTTTTTTTCTTTTGTATTGACCTTGCTACATTTCTTAAACTGCTACTAATAATCCTTCGCATGCACTTCTCACAATACTTCTTAGTACTTCAACACAGCTGATATATTGCAATGCATCTTACATATATACCTTTCCAATTTACAAAACTACAAGGTCGGCCAAAATACAAGTGAACAACACATTACAAAGTCAGCCCAATAATAAAGTGAACAACACATTACAAAGTCAGCCCAATAATAAATAACTTAGGTTCACTGAACTGACTCGGTGACCTTCTGATACTCGACCTCCACTGCACTACACGACATCATCATGCACTCGGTAGAAGTGAAGGCTTGGCCCATACTGATCAACTAATGTAGTTCTGAACTTGGTGACCACCAGTGACTCGATAGATGTAGTGTCACTAGGTAGATACTACACATTGAGTTTACCTTGCTTCACTCGATAAACACTACTTCCAACGCTCAGTTTACATTGAATTTCCATGACACAAACTTACTACTCGGTAGACATTGTGAAGCTTGGTAGACACTATTGCTCTTTACATTGCCTGAATTCACTTAGTAGCCACTATTCTACTCAGTGTAAACTACTAAACACTTTGAAGCTTGGTTAGCACTAGAATGCTCGGTGAGTGTAGGAAACTAAGTACTAAGCTCAGTAGCTATACTAATATAGATAAGTATTGTCACTAATGGAAATAATAACTTAATGCCAACAATCTCCCCCTTTGGCATTAGTGAAAAAACACTTATAAGCCAAAATATATGTACATAATCTAACTCATTGAATTTTGGTTTTTCAAAATTGATCTTTGTAAAGCTGCTGCATATACATTCCTACATATATCTCCTTGATGACACATAATGTATATAAAAAGATACTTATGTACATAGCTATACACATATACATGCTAACTCTATTGAGTGTTATCTCCCCCTTTCACTTATGCTGATATCTCTTCTTATATACAGTGTTTCCCCCTTTGGTTATATTGATATCTCTCCCCCCTTTTGACAGTAATGTCAAAGAGCTATATATACTATTTATATAGTTACACCAAAGTGAGATAGAAATTCTTTATGTACCTTGAGAATGAGGGCAAATGAGTTATCCCAATTCTCTTGCAAAATTTGGCAGGTGGAGAGAACAATCTGAACTTTTGCTAATAATTTGATCATGTGATTAGCCACTTGCAGTGAGCAATATGTTTCTACATTGTATCCATTATTGGCAAGACCATGTTCTGAATATCAATCAAGTTTTCTTTAATTCTTGATTCTTCTCTTAGAAGTTTTTCCTACATGTCTGCCAAATATTTCACATTGGTGTGATGAGAGGAGCTAGAGGAGGGGTCATTATGTAACTTTTATGCACTTGATTGCATATCAACATCAATCTTATTTAACTTCTCCTTTATTTCTTTAGTAAAATTGGAGACATCACAAAGTTTGGCAAAAAGTGATGCTACACTATTAAAAAAAAATTCAAAATTACCCAAAAATGAGGACAACTCAACTTGTTTGATTGCAATCTACTGAGCAATATGCTCTAGCACCTTATCATCAAACTTCCTTTCAGCCTTTTCAATTAGTTTCTCTTGTCTAGAAGAGTCCTCATTATATTTTTGTATAATCTCTTCTAACTAAATCAAAATATGTTGAGTGGAATCCACTTCAACACCTATAGCTTTTGTAAATATATTCTTGGCATTCTCAATTATTCTATACTCCTTATCCCTTTCAGACCTTAACTACTTCTATGTAGCTTTCTTCTCTATGAGTTGACTTGCTAACCTCATCTCTTCAACAGTAGCAGTATCAAAGTCAATCTTAGGTATTTCTATCTTTGTGTCTAAATCAATATCTTCTTCAATTCCCTTTCCAGTGATCAAAAGTTTCAATGGTTGTCTTTGTTCTACTTCTATGATTACTGGTTTGACCTTTGGAATAGGCACAATAGTGGGGATAGAAGGGCTAGCAGTGAAAAATGGAATAGGACTTAAGGACTGAATGCTAATAGGAGTACTAATCAAATCAAAAATTGAAACACTTCCCAAAAATGGTGCCATACTCAGTAGAATACTCATAAAAATATCTGAACTAACTGGAATTGAAGTGGATGCAGACAATGCTAATGAAAACAAAATTGTAGAGCTAACTAGAATTGATAAAGACAAAATTGTAGAACTTACTATTGCACTTACTAATGATGCAAGAGTAGAGGTAGCTAACTCGATAGCTAAAGAAGTAATAGTCATCTCAGTAGATGAAGTGCTTGACACTTCCATTGCAGATACCTGGAGCTAGGAAGTGGCTGGTGAAGATTGAGAAATTGATGTTACTATTATACTCACAATCTCACTAGTAGAGGTTGTCTCCATAGATGTGGTAATATTTGGTGGAGTATGAGGAAGAGATGCAATTACTTTGGCTGCTATTATAATTGGATCATCTTCATCCTTTTCTTCCTCTTCTACTTCTATCTCCTTTTCTTCTTCTTCCTTCTCCTCCATTAGAGCATGTAATTCTCTTGTTGTAATTGTGATTGAAGGAGTATTGTCATCATCATCATTGTTGTTGTTGCTATCATCATCTTTAATTTCAACAGTTTCTTATGATGGCTTGTTGAGATGATATATATCTCTCCAAACATCTGAGGCATGCTTAACCATTGATTCTATATTCTTCATTAATATGAAGCATGTATTAAGCTTTAGAATCATTCTATCTTCATGCTCTTTAATTGTCTTCTTCACTTCTACATCAGCCAGATTTGGTATCAACTGTCTTAGCTATTGTTCAAAGATGTCCTTTATAGTTTGCACCATGTTCTCTCATCTAAATTTTATTTTAGCAAAAAGATCTTCATGGATTTGAGGTTGCATTTGTGCAGGGGAGTATTTCCAAATACCCATCTTTTCAATAACTAAGTCCTCAATCTCTTTTTTCTCAACTAGAGTCTGAGTCTCATATTTGAGAACTTTGAAGTTGCAAATTCTTGCTCTAACTCTTAGCTATTTCATTCTTTCCTCAAATGTAGGTGCAAAGCAGATAAATACTGGTTCATTTTTACCTTTCCTAGTTCTCCTGGTGAACATTGCAGTTGGTTGCTTCTGAGGTTCGGTGATAAACACTCTACCTTTCTTCCTTGTTGGGTCCTCTTTCTCTAATTTTTCCTCTTCTTCTTCATATTCCTCCTCTTCATCCTCACCCTTGCACTCAGTAAGCATTAGAGGACCTTCAACTGTCTTTAATTTAGCAATTCTCTTCTTGCCTCTATTGAGAGCTTAAGGAATCTTAATACTAAGCTCTATCCTCTTCTTGGCTTTCTCATATGTGCCAAATGTAGGAAGATTAGGATTGGCTAGCTCATTTACTAATGCCTCAATGATGTCTCTAGCTTCATCAATGTCAATTTCATAAGGAAATGGTTTTACCCATGCCACTCTTGGTATGACTACTTGAATGTACACTCTATCACATTCCACCATGAAACATATATCATCCTTGTAGTCTTCTACAAGATTAGGTGGGATCTAGAATTTATTATTCATTTTCTCCTTGAACACCTCAAAATTCATTTATCTAATAAAGAACAAGGGTGTCTTTCTTCCATATGACTGTGCCCTTAGATGGAAAGAATTTTTGAACATAAATGAATAAGCAAGTAAGAAATGAACTGAACTTGAAGGGATTTTTCTTGGAATTCTTCACACTATGAATGTTTTTGTTCAATTGCTTCAGTAACACATCTAACAGATCATATTCGAGGTTCTTCTTTACAACTTTGTATGCTAGGTCAATTGCCTCACAAGGAACACTATTCGACTGAATCGAGCTGTAGATATTGTGTGCAATGATGTGGATGCCAAACCTAAGCTTTATGTGAGTGAAATTATTTATTTTCAAACCTCTAACATCCCACTCAACTAGGGTTTTATTTTGTAGTTCCTCTCAACCTAGGGTTTTGGTTGTCTTAGCTTTGCTTAGCATTGGCAGACCCGTGACCTTGTGTATCATCTTCTTTGTAATCAGAATGGGTTTCTCCAACCATAATTTTCCATTGTGGAATTGACTCAATATGTACCTTATCCATTTTACTTGTAAATTTCATGGCAAGTGAGGGATATGAGTTAATCCTTTCATTTCCAAATGCTTATGCTTGGGTTTCAAAACTTCATCAACACACATTTCAGCTAGAGCATTATCCATTTCTAATGTTCCTACTTCTTGAATAGTACATTTGTAATGAGTTCTTATGTCATTAATCAAAACTACCTTTGATAGGATTTGTGACTGAGCACCATAAGGATCAAGTGATTCAACAACGACTGGAATGAGCTTGAAGTTTGGTGCTTTCCATTTGATGCCCTTAACCAGCATTTTAGAACCCTTCTTTAGTTTAGTGTTGCTTCCACTGGTAGATGTCATTACTGCTTGGTAGATGATAGAATTCATGAAGATCTTTCTATTAAATCACTCAAAAACACTATAATGCTCTTTCAAATTGCTCTGCTCTTTGAATGCTATGAATGTGGTGAAAAATGAAGTCAATTCTCCTCCATTGCACTGTCCCATTTTGAATGACCTGTTGCCTTCGCAAAAGTTTGAGGATCAGTACTAATAGCATGAATCAGTAGACTGGAACTTGCAATGTGAGAATGAGTGTGATGGGATGTGGATGGGTCACCAGCTAGAGATCCTATAGCATCAACAGTAGCTAGAGCCCATTTAGGCATCTGGGGAGGATCCTGTGGTGGAGGGATATCGAGATCACCATGATCATCATCCTCATCATCTGTGAAACAAAGTGGAGATGAAGAGAGAGTAGTGGGAGTTGGAGGAGGCACTAGAGGTGAGGAATGAACTGCAAGAGGGCTCCCATCAAATTGGACATCCCGTCGAAATAGGACCTCACTGGAATCAGGATCAAATAACCTATAAGCCTTAACATCCTCGCAGTAGCCAACAAAAATCAATGGTCAGCTCTTCAGTTCCATTGCTTTCCTCTGAGAAGCAAGTACAAATGCATATCTTGTACTCCCAAAAACTCTAAATGATGACACATCAGGCTTGACACAGGACCAAGCCCCCTCAAGAGTCATATGTTGAAGTGCCTTGTGAGGCATCCGATTCTGAATGTAGTTGGCACAATTGACCACCTCTACCCAAAAACATGAATCCATGGACCTAGACTGAATTATATAATTTCCCATCTCCCAAAGGGTTCTGTTCTTCCTCTTGGCCACACCATTCTACTGAGGAGTGTAGGGCACTAAAATCTGATGCTGAAGACCATGCTCAGAACAAAAATCTTTGAAAGCCTGGTTCACATACTCCCCCCATTATCCATGCGTATGCATTGAATAGAAAGTCTAGACTGCTTCTCTACAAATGCCTTGAAAACTCAAAATGAGTCAAAGGCATCAGAATTGTACTTAAGAAAGTACACCCATGTGCGTCTGGAGAAGTCATCAATGAATGTAAGAACATATCTAGCACCTAAAAAAAAAGGAGTAGGAAATGACATGAGGTCACTATGAATCAGCTCCAAAGGTGCTAAAGCACGAGTGGCTTGTCCATGTGGAAAAGAATCCCTATGTTGCTTGCCAAGTGCACATCCTTGACAAACACCATCTAGACAAGAAATCTGGGGAAGCCCAAGAACAAGTGCCTATGTGCTCATCTGTGGTAGATATCTATAATTGACATGCCCAAAATGTTCATGCCAAAGTCTGCTTACTAAATCTGCATGTGCAACTAAACATGAACCTGTGTCATAAGAAGACTCAAATCCATCAAATCTGTAGAGGTGTGATGTAGAGTCAACACTCCCAGTGGCCACAATCATCTTTGAATCATGCAAGTCCCAAATAACCACATCATGTGGTGGGAACTTGACTGTCTTCCCAGAGCCAAAGTGGCAAATCTGATAGATAGACAGAAGGTTCATCGAAATATCAAGAACACAAAGTACATCCTATAGAGAACCCCCGGCCAAAGCAACAGTGCCAGAACCCAAAACTGAAAGTTGTAAAGAGTTCCCAACTGCAATCTGTGTGGTGGCACAAAGAGCAAGTGAAGTAAGAAACTTAGGAGTATTTGTTAAGTGGTGAGAAGCCCCAAAATCAGGAATCCATAAAGGCACTGAAGGTGTAGCTCATGTAGAAAGAGCATGACCTTTCCCTATAGATGGAGATGAAGACTGAGGAGCAGAAATGTTATGCTCCTTCATGGCTTCCTCTAAAGCCTCTAATCATTTCCAACACCTGGAAACTGAATGTCCATCTTTCCCACAAAAGCTACAGGTCTCACTAGATTTCTTCTTGGTCTTGGAGGTAGACTCACCCAATTTTGAAGAATCTTTACCCTTGGGAGGGTTTGCTAGAGGATTAGCTAGAGGATCAGATTTGGATGTGTCTTTCTTCGATTTGCCTTTCTTCTTTGATTTCCCCTTAGAATTTTGAGCAACCAATGCCATCCACCTGTTGGATCTTTTCATGTTCCCTAGTCAACCTGTCACAAAATGTCTCAAATGTAGGCATCCTATGTCAATCTCCAAGGGCATCCATGGTGGAGTAGAAAGTAGAAGAAAAGACTTGATACTACCCCTTCAGCTTTGAGAGTATCAAAAATATGCACTCATTATCCGTTTTGTTCTTCCCACATCCCTGTAAAATTGCACGTAGGGATTTGAACTTCACCAAAAAGTCCTCAATGGTGGGAAAGTTGCTTGGTGACAAAGAAGTCAATTTTGCATCCAACTGAAGTGCTCAAAACTCATTCACCTATCCAAAAAAAGTCTAAAATCTCTACCAATAAGCTCGTGGAGTAGTCAAACCATCCAGGTGAAACAACAGACTATCTAAAATGTTGAGTGCAATTAGCCCCATGGCTTCATCCATCTTGTTCTTGTGTTGTAGAACCTCATAAGGTCGTGTGAGATTAGGCTGATTCTCATCCAGACAAGACCATAGATCTCTTCACATTAGAAGCCTAGTCATTTGTGCCTTCCAAGTGTGGTAGTTGTGTGGTGTGAGACGGGATATAGAGGGATTTTCCATTGAGAGAAAGAAGAAGATGAAAGTAGAAGGGTCTTAACTGAAGTAAATTATAGAAAAGAAAGACACCCCCAAAAAATGTACAATAATATCTCCCAAATACCACAAAAAACAACTAAGGAAAGCAAAAAACTAGAAAAGAACCTGGATTTGTTGATGCAGAATAGGAGAAAACAAAAGCCTCTACTTTGATTCCAAAAATGGAAGCCCAAATAAACTCAAAATCTGATGAAACTAGCACCAATGTCTCTATCACTGAGTCAGCTTTTTGACACTTCTTTTGGATCGAAAAAAGACCTTCATATGCTCAAGTTATAGCCAAAAAATTGACTGCTACTCCAAAAAAGCACCTTGCTGGAAAATTACAAACACCAACTTAAATTTGACGTCCGTATGCCCGTCACGAGACCATCGCTGGGAAAAAAATTGGTTGCCAAAAAAGTGATGTTAGGTTGCCGAAAAGTGACATCAACATGTCAAAATATGACGTCAGTAGGATGCCACGTGTCAACAAGTGAATGGTCCAACTGTGCAGGTCAGATCATTGACGGAGCAGCTGACTGGGTCCACATGGAGGCTGAGCTATTTACGGCCAGCAAATAATTGACTGCCACTTTTCAAAGGAGCAGAGTAGAGAGGCTGCCACTGGTGGTCCGCCAAATAGGCGGTGCAGAGGAGGCCTGGCCGGGAGGAGTGGCGGGTGGCCCCGCGGTGGCACATGAGCGTTGCTACGGTGGCGCCCGAATTTATATATATTTTTTAATTTTTTTTTACTGTCGCATGTCCGTACGATGGTACAGTAAGACCTTGTAAAAAAAAATTTTCCTCCCAGAGCTCTGTCTCCAAAAATGAAAAGTTTTATATGAATTCTGACTATAAAAGGGCTTTCGGATCCAATGGCGACGTCCGTTTGGGCTAAAAATGCTCCAAAAAATTGCTCTACCCCTGATTTGAAGAAAAATTGCACAAACAAATTAGGGTTTGTGACTTCAAATCATGGCTTCAAAAATCCTTCGAACAAGAAGCAGCAGGGAGGCTCTGATACCATGTAGGAGCTGAGAATCTGACTTTGATAATGCGCCAAGATCAACTGCAGTGCAAATAACTTGCTGAAGAGAAACTTAGGGAGCAAAGAGCTTGAAGCAAAAAATCACACAAGAGTGTTTCACAATAGGAAATTAGAATTGCTATGTGAAAAAATGGAATGAATTTACAATGAGTGAGAGACTGCTTATAAAGGCCTCATGGAAGCTTGTAGAACAAGCTAGAAGGAGGTAGAAGATAAGGATGACAACTCAGCACATATCCACAAAAAAGGTGGAACATGCTAGAAGGGAACAAACTCCCGTGTTGTCAACAACTAACCTCAACATGCCTTAAATACAAAGTATTAAATAAATGCATGACCCTAAGTAAGCTTAAGTAAATAGAATAAATAATTAACAATTAATTAATTATTTACTCTAACACATTTGCATTCTTCATATTTGTTGGAACTACTTATGATTTTCTTACTGAGCACAACTCCAACACATTCTTAGGAATTTAGTTTGAGAGGATGGAATCACCCACTTCTTGAGTGACTTTGCTTCCATGATTTGAGCTTGTATCCTCAGTAGATTTAGGAATCCATTGTTGTTTCATTCGTTTCCTTATATTGTTAGCCCTTTCTTTCTTTTCATCTTCAACTTTGCTTATATTCATGCATTTTTTAGCTATATGACTGAGTTCAGTGCATGTGTAACACCTTATAGTAGTATCTTTCTTTCTTAGGTGATGCCTTTCACAATTTATGCCAGTGTGTCCATATTCTCCACAATAATGAAATCTGCACTAGGTATTGTAGTCCCATCCAAATATTGCCTTTACAAGTTGTTTAGCAAGATTGAATGATTTGGATCTACATTGAGATGCCTTGTGACCATGATTTTTTCATTTGTGACATTTACCTTCAAGTTTTGGTTTCTCCTTGCATTCATTAGCTTTTTGACCATGCTGATTGTAGTTATAGCACTTTCCATTGATTTTTTCTTTTCCATTGCTCCAGCATTTGTTTGATGTATGACCAAGTTTTTCATAATGATTGCATGAGGGTTTTTTATTCCTTTTTGCACTTTCTTGGATGATTCACCTTCTTCTTCATTGTATCCAAGTCCTACTTTACCTTTTTGCCTAAGAAGATTCTACTCATTTTGTTGATTCAATTGATTCATGTCTTCTTGAGATTTCATCATTCTCTCATTGATTAGTTTTTTAACATTTAGGTCATTTTCAATTTTTCAATGATTTTCTTTTCAGATCTCAGTTCTCTCATTGTTCTTTCATTAATTTCTCTTTCATAATTTAGATCATTTCTTATTCTTTCATTTTGTGCTTTGAGAATCCTAATTTCTTCATTTGCTTTACTGATTTGATCAATAAGGTCTTCATGCTGATTAGATTGATTTTGTTCTTCATTGATTCTTGCCTCCATGTTTTTTTTTTCCTTATTCCTTTGTTCCAAAATCTCACATAGCCTAATTGATTGAATTTCTTGTTCTCTTTTGAGTTTTCTTACTTCTTCTTGCAGAGAGCCATTCTTTGCTAGGAGTTCTTTGATTTCCTCATTAGCTTCATCTGAACTGCTTGATGGGAAAAAGTCTTCAATATTTTCTTCAACATATTGATGGTCATTCATTTGTCTTGCAAGTTCCTTCCTTCTTTTTAGGGATTGGGAGAGATGCTCCTTTGCTTCCTTGAGTTGAGCTATGGCCATTTCCAGACCTAGCTTCTCATTCTCAATTGCCTTGTCAAGTCTAAATATCTCCATTTCCCTTGATCTTTGCTCAAGCTGTTAAACTTTATCCTGAGAACCACAATGCTCTCATACCAATTTTTGGAAATATTCAAGACTAGATAAGTTACTAAGAGGGGAGGGGTGAATCAGTAACTTCAAAACTTTTCTTTTAAATTCACCACAAATATATGTATACTACTAAATACATTAGTACTGAAAGATAAAAAATTCATCACACAAAAGAACACAATGTTTTGGTGACTCAAAAACCTTCCAAATAGAAAGAAAAATTGGGGTGGGGATGGTACCCACAAAACTTCACTACTGCAGTACAAAGTTGGCCTATTAAGGCTTACATTGACCACTTCTGATGATCTGCCCTATTAGGAGCACAAGGGGCTACTAGGTCCACCTTGTTAGAGGATTTACAAACATACAATGAAGTATGCACTCGGTTAAATGATTTATACAAAGACTATTAAGTCTACCTTGTTAAAGGATTTAGAAACTGATTCACCTATTAGGATGAAGTAGTGGATCTACTTACAACTAATTGCTGATAAGATCCTTTATGCACTGATCACCTTATGTGATAGATATGAATTTTTTGCTTCTATATTGACCTTGCTATATTTCTTAAACTGCTACTGATAATCCTTCGCATGCACTTCTCAAAATACTTCTTAGTACTTGAACACAACTGATATCTTATGATACATCTTACATATATACCTTTCCAATTAATAAAACTGCAAGGTCAACCAAAATACAAGTGAACAACACATCACAAAGTTAGCCCAATAGTAGATAACTTGGGTTCACTAAAATGACTCAGTGACCTTTTGATACTCAGCATCCACTGCATTACATGGCATCATCATGCACTTGGTAGAAGTGAAGGCTCAATCCATACTAATCACTTGATGTAGTTCTAAACTTGGTGACCATTAGTGACTTGGTAGATGTAGTGTCACTCAGTAGATACTACATGCTGAGTTTACCTTGCTTCACTCAATAAACACTTCTTCTTCCAATGCTCAGTTTACACTAAATTTCCATGACACAAAATTACTGCTCGATAGATGCTACTACTCTTCACATTGCCTAAATTTACTTAGTATCCACTATTCTGCTTGGTGTAAACTATTAAACACTTCAATGCTTGGTTAACACTAGAATACTCGGTGAGTCTAGGAAATTGAGTGCTGAGCTTGGTAGCTATACTAATATAGATAAGTGTTTTCACTAATGGAAATAATAACTTAATGCCAACACTTATCACCTCGAGAAAGATATGAATGATTATGGCATACAATAGAGCTCATACTCCAAGGTTCTCAAATATATTTTCAAGCCCAACTAACCCCTCCACCCTGGACTTCTCTTCCCTTCCCAAATGCTAAGTGAAGTCCTCACACCCATAAAGAAAACATATATAACAAAATGGAGGAAACTGAGAGAAAATCAAAGCAATAACACATTTCATCTCAACACAACAATATCAAAATCTTCCCACAATATGAATCACCATTCAAAAATTTATATGAATGCTACATCACAATACAACACCATACAATCTACATACAATATGAATCTTGCACTCCTACATACTCATAAATAGAACACCATTATGAAAGTTTGAAGAAAAATACTACATGGGAAAGAAGAAACAACCTTGAATCCTTTTACAAAATGGTAATGAATGGTTGTAGAAGAGCCCCCTCCCCAAGCTTCCAAAACCTAGAAGTCTCTAAAGTTAGAGAGTGAGTAGACAATCTACTAGTTTGTCCAAGTCCACTAAAAATACTCTCCCCTATCTTTTTTGGTGAAAACATCAACCCACTATTTCTTACACCCTTGTCCCTACCAAAATTGCTACTTTGACTAAATGGAAAAAGTGGGGGTAATCTCATGGGACAACTCAAATTTCGAATTGGTTTGAAAGTGACTTGTTTGGAGGGTTCCCAAGGTCATCTAGGCCTACTAAAGGTTAAATTTAGAGCACCAACCCATATTATTGTCATGAGAGCAATTATTTTTCACCAAAACAACCCTCTAGGACCACTTTTGATCCTTAAAACTCACCAGGAAGTTGGAATTCGAATTTCCCTTGATGGAGACTTCTAATAACATTTTTCCATGTGAGGTTAACTTGGGTACTAAATTGGGTTTAGGTTTAGGTTAGGTTGCTTCTTTCCAAACCCTAAATGACATGTCATCTCCACATGGACAACACAAGTGTCAAGTGACACATTAAAAAAATCACAATACACAATGATGTGTCTCTAATGTATTCATGAATTTAAATTTACTACACATGAAAACTTGCATTTATGAAATAAATACATCACAATGAGACTTTGAATCTTCCAAAGATTCTCCTTGGTTGTGTTATGTTCACATGGGCTTGAGCCTTGGTTCCCAATTAAACCCCATGGTCAAATTCCTACACACTAAACTTGAGCATGAGTAGTCCAAAAAAATCATATGAGCAATAAGTAAATATGTGCAATAAATCATTATCCCATTCGATGTTAGGCTTGCATATTTCATAATTTCAAATTAACTTTCCCTTTTCTAATCATTTTCATGTAGAATACTTGAACCATTAAAATATCAATTCCTACATATCAATATTAATCTTTTCTTAACATGATCTAAATAACATTCTAAACAACCTTATAATCTATTTTCTATCATAGTGATAAAATATTAAATCCATGACTATTAAGTCACCATGCATGTAAATTAGGTTCTATTGCATATCAAAATCTATCCTTCCATGGTAATTTCTATTAAACATTATAATTTGGCATTTCAAGGATTTCTACAAATTTAGTTTCTATTAAAGAAATTGAAATAATTTAGAACATGAAATGGAATCATTAATTATGTCAATTAGGTCCTAATGTGTAGATCATCAAAATGTAGATATTAAAATGAAATAACCCTATAGTCTTAAAAGTGTATCAAAACATTGAATTAGAAGTATCATAATGCAAATATGTCATCTATATTATGATGGTTTGGGTGAGGCCCCACAATACCATTATTTGGCCAAGCAGTCCTATAGTAATTGTAATTGGAAAAGCCTCAAGGATGACTTAATGAATTATTTTTAGGCCTTGGTATAAAGAAAAATTAGTTTCCATATAATAAAAGTAGTAAGAGATCAATTAGATTAACTGTATATGAATGTAAGTATAATGTGAGTAAGTGATCAAAGGGATTATTGTGATGAGAGTTTTTGGATTTGTTATTGAGATCTGAGAAGTGTTTGGTGTAGAAAAGGCATAATAAGAGGACAGAGAAAGAATTTTAGGTTCTAATATCAACTGTATTCTATTATTTAATAATTTAAAGGTCAGTTGGAAAGTGACTTTGGTGGTCTTGACCCTGGAGTTGTTTGGACAATGGGACCTTCTGCCTTCTACAACTCCTAATACAGTTGGCACAATTTCTAATAGGGTTGGAATCTCCTCATAGGGATTCAAAGTCTCCTAAAAAGGACTGATATGTATTGAATTTATTTTATTGGCTCCTAAAAAAGTCCATCCTCTTACAAGAAACTTATATATTAGTACATTATTTTTTGGGTACCATCCCTACCTAGGTTTTCCTTATGATCAAGGGTTTCCCTAGTTAACATATATGGTGTTATTGTGTATGTTTATCTTCTTATGGTTTCTATTTATATTGATCACATATTTAAGATTTAACAAGGTTAATAAAAGTTGTATTGGAAAAAA
This sequence comes from Cupressus sempervirens, assembly GCA_028749045.1. Lineage (NCBI taxonomy): Eukaryota > Viridiplantae > Streptophyta > Pinopsida > Cupressales > Cupressaceae > Cupressus > Cupressus sempervirens. The sequence goes on along the minus strand of CM053791.1, from coordinate 781,031,298 downwards.
ATGGATTCACCTCCCTCCTACCTTTCAGTTATCTTGGTGGACTTTACTTTCTAATAGTTAAGTCATTATCTTGGTAAACCAAACAATCCCTTAAAAGAAAATTCTTTACTATGTCATCTTCTTTGTTCTTCCTATCATAACCTATACATGGTAAAATATTCATAACTTTGTACGTACATATCCAAATCTTTAGCACTTTTATCCTTATGTTCAACACATCCTGTACTATTGTCCCTCAACTATGCACATGTTGAAATGAATCTAGTGAAGTGTGCTTAAATGAAATACTATAAATTTTTACTATTTTTTTGAATAATACTTAGACAATTTTCTAAGTCCAAGTATCCAAAAGTCCATAATAAGTTTTTCCCTCTTCATGGTAGGTGTATGTTTCTATAAATGAAAACTATATATCATCCTCATGCATCCTCTTAGAAAAATTTCTAACATCAATATTGTACTTATTAGTATTATATTTATGATTAGAGTCAGTAATATGATGTAGGTATTAGAGTTACAATTAGAGTTAGCATGAATATAGGTGTAGTGTTGGATTATTTGGTAAGGTTAATGCACTAATGGGACAGTATAATTTTTTGACATATATATGGGAAAGGTTAGAAAGTGATTTAGGATTAATGTCAAAATCAGTGTTTGAAAAGGGATCTAATGAGAGATGACATACACAATTTAGAGTTACGATGAGTATCATACATATTAGCATTAGAGTTACAATTGGAGTTTGTAAAGTGATGTAGGTAATAGAGTTAGGATTATGATCATGCTTAGTAATATAGTTATCGTTATAGTTAGAGTTCACATTGATATAATAGGTAGTATGATATTTAGGTATAGTGACAGATTATTTGGTAAGGTTAATGATTTGGCATATTTTTATAACATTGATTAGGGTTAGGGATTTAAGTAAGGTTAGGATCATTGTAAGAATTAGGATTCAAAATAGATACAATGAGGGATGACATGTAGGGTTTAGAGTTAATACTAGTATCATACTTATTATGATTAAAGTTATGATTAGAGTTAGCAATGTGATTTAAACCTATTACAATTAGGATTATGATCATTCTTGATAAGACTATTAGAGTTAAAATTAGAGTTTTAGTAAAAACTAATTATGTTTATTGTGAAACATAGCATGTAGGGTTGGTTAATTTTAGTAATATGGTAGGTTTAATTCAAGTTAAAAAAATTGTCATTGTTATCAAAACAATAGTTACACTTAGAATGAATATCATTGTTTAGATTTGGATTATGCTTCAAATTAACATATGGTTGTATTTATACATAAGTTGGTTCTTAGCATATCAATTAGATGCATTATGTAGATATTCATTCACATTTATCTGGCACAACCATCAAATGCATTATTTTTATGGCACACATTTTTTAATCCATTAGTATTAGAGATATAAAGCTCAACAAAATTTGTTGTAAAACCTTGCAAGTATACTTGTAAACATCACTTGAATAGTGAAAATAATTTATTATTATCTTGTTCACGAAACTTACATGGATGAAAGGGGAAATATAAGTCCCACTACAACTATTTATTTGAAGTAAATTGTGGAAATTATAAGATACAAATGTACTATATAAAAATAATTCTTCGTAATGATGTAAGTACATGACATATTCTTCAAAACTTAAAATGGCATTGTGACCTTTTTTTGAACAATGATAACATTTTACTTCTTTCATTGAGGATGGAAATGCATCTAATTTTGCATAATTGTCATGCACAAATCTTGTAGCATCATCATTCGATATTATTTCTAGTTCTTATACATAATTGATTGATAACATTGTGTTATCCATAGCTTTTATTATATTTGTGCATGACTCTTTTATTAATCATGCACACTTTTCACATTTAGTCTCAAAGAAATAATTTGAGGCCACCGAGGCAATCAGGCTTATATCAATAATGTTTTGATCTTTGTTAGAGGTTATCATTCCTGAAATTTAATGCTACAAAGTTTTAAACAAACATCGGTATATTCAAATAATCAATATTAAAAGTATACTTAATTAGAGGGAAAAGAATTAAAAATCAATAATATTTAGAATAAGATAATAGAAACCTAACATGATGAAATGTGAGAAAAAATTATTTTAATAACCATAAGAAATTAATAAAAAAAAATTAACCACGTTGAACTGTAATTTGGAGTTTTACATGTTATTTAAATTAGTAAAAATTTGGGTATTGAAACATGTTATGATTATGATTATCCATATACATCAAAGAAAAAGTACACATAGTTTCCAAATATCTTCTACTAATTAATTGTTTAAGAATAATTGAGCATAATTTTTACAAATGAGAGAATATTCAATAATGCATCTCTTAATAGAAAATAAAAAATACACCATTATGGTACATACATAACTAAGTTTCAAGAGATTCGAGTCTGGATTCTTCTAGTTTCTGTTGGAAAGTTATTTCCCACTTTTTAGTTTTTCATAGCAGTCATATGTGAATGGTGGTATTGTTCTCAAGCCTTCTAGAGACTTCACATGAGATACTACCACAAATGTCAATCATGTTCTTTCCTTTGGGGCTATATCAATGATGGATTTTGTAATAGTTAGTCCTTAAGATTTATGAATTGTTAACACCCATGTCAACCTTAATGATAATTAGAAGGTTCTTCCCCTTTATAATGGTGTTATTAGAGCTACCATTTTGGATGGCAGTCATCAAATGGTATTCCAAGATAATTATCAAATAAAACTATAACGTATGATGTTGGTTCAATTGGACCACTAATTGGTTTTTACACAAATTTCTAGATATATCCTAATGCTCAATTGACAAGAATTACTTTGATCTATAAGTTTGTAATCAACATCACCCTTGAATCCTTACAAAACAATAAGTCTAGTTCAAGTTCATCACCTAAAAAATCTTCAATTGTATTATCATTCCTTGACTTAGCTGCAAGACTATGTACAATATGATACCTCGAAGTATTCAACATCTTCATTTTATAGTTATGAACATTTTAATTTGTTGAGAAAAAATGAATTGTCTTGTCAAACTCATCATTGGTTGTAGCATATAACCTCAGAGGAGTTCTTATCATATGCAAGTTATAGTCATCTATTTTGGAATCTACATCTCTCACATTTATCAAAGACTAATGAAATCTTTGATGACTAAATATTTTATTTAATGTAACTATTATTTTGAATTCTTGACGTAGTAACTTTATCCGAGTATGCATAACATTTGTCATTTTTATTAGGGTGAAACAATATTGGGAAAAGGTGGGGGGGGGACATATCATTATTTTTGTACTTTCAAACATACTTAGTATTTTGAAACTTAACCATAAACATCAACATATAACAATACAAGAAAACAAAGAATGTAACAATAAAGAATTCATAAAATGATGATTTGTTTTTAAATAAACCCTGGACAAGGGAAGACTTTGGTGGAGATGGTACCCACAACTATGTACTAATTTGAAAGTTCTTTCGTAGGAAGTTTAACATTGTCAGGAGTCATTACATAGTATTCAGTACATGAGTGGTTTTTAGAGGACTAGATTTTGTTAGATTTATTCAACCTTGTTAGAAGAAGAGCATACAAGCTTGAGAATGAAGGTTAAATCCACCTTCTAGACTCATTTCCCAATTATAATTAAAGTATTACAGTAATAAAAGACTATAATTGACATTATAGTTTGATTAGTCTATAATGAAGCTCACACTGGATTCGATCCAACATCTAGGCTCACACACATCATTATACTATAATCATAGAATTATATCACATCATATTGCATACACACTAAGTAAAACTTTCTTTTATATCATATTCCTACTTCTAGGTAAGATTGTGTTTGAGTTTTTGCATCAACATTAGATCATACTCAATGATCCATCATCAGGATGAGAGTGCTAAGAATTTTATTTTTGTTAGGTTGCAAATCCTTTCACAAAATGTGTAGCATAAACTCTAGTAAGAAAAATAATATTGTGCTATTTAAGGGTTAATTCCTAGAATGTCATCCCTACATTTCCAAGTAACTGGATGGAAAACAATACAATTTTCTACACCAATTTACCTTACCACTCAAAATTATTTTGTTCTACTATTATGTTGTGCCAATTTCACTTCACTCAATCAAAATACATGCCAATTATCATATAAATATATGTGACCATAATTTAAGAATATACACATTGTATATTCTACATATACAAAATTATTGCCATATTTGATATCACTTCTATCATCACTAACCCAAATTTTTTTATCTATACCCAAGTTTTCTACTCTAGACTTGGGAATTTTTCATGTTCAACCTCCAAAAAAATTGATTGTCTAACCAAGAAACAACAAGATATTTTTTCATCAATGAAAAAATTTCAATGTTCATACAATGCCCACTTTCCAATAATCTCCGCCCCCCCCTCCCCCCCACCACCACTTGGAACTGATGGCCACACTTAGTGAAAAATGACTAAGTGTCAATGCCAAAACAAAATTTCTCTTGATAGCCTTATAGAACATTTTATTCTTTAAATATTTTTCAACTTAAAATATATTGTACATACACCATTTTTCGCTACAACACTCCCCCTTTTACATCAATGGAAAAGGTGAGATACAAAAGTTGTATACAGATATCAAAATATACATATATGCAATCATTGAACTATACAAACCTCAAGACATCTGCAAAATTGACTTTCAAAGACTAAAATTTTGCACCCCATATCTTCTTCAAGCTATCTACCACTTAGATTTCACCACATAATGCATAAGTTATAATCTATATTTCCTCAGAGTCTATAGGCCTAAAAGGTGCCTAAGGCTATTGTGTAGTCTCAAGAAATTCTAACTCATTTTGACTGATTCCTAACTTGGGAGTAATTAGGCTCCTTAACATGGAAAACCTCTACAAAAATTTATCCTTTTATTGTTCTAGGATGCAAATATTATTCATATTCTTATCAAAATCAGTCACAATCTACTTGGACTACTAGTAAATAGATGTTAACTTTTCTAAGTTATCTTCTTTCTCCTTTGTACACTTTTCTACATTTTCTACATGTATAACTAGTGTAATACAATGGATGTCAATTTATTTTCCTTTATAAATACAATCCTTAAGATCTCATTAATTTATACATCAACTAGTTGTATGTCATTGGTGATAGAATCACAAACCTAATTAACTATTTTTGCCTTGTACTCTTTACTTTTCTTATTCTTGGTTGCGTATTGTAGTGATTGAAAATGAACATCAAACCCATCTAGTACATTTTCCCTATTTTCAAAAAGATTAATACATGGAAAATTCATTTATATGTAAACAATCTTATTGAACCTACCAAGTTCCTTGCAAAATACTCTTGCCTTCTCCTTTGTTTTATTTTTTGATCTATCCTTCACCTTAGCAATGGTCATCATTGATATCTTTAGAAATTGATCTTTATCATATGTGTTCTCCTTCCTTGTCCATACTTGTACCTGCCTTAGTCAAATCACTTCCCAACAATGTTTTTCTAATTCATGTAGTGGGATTTTCTATGACACTTTCCACTTTCCTCACTATCATATATGTCCTCCCAGTAACATTATCCTTGTTAGTATGACCAATGCTAATCTCAACTTACTAAGATGAAGAATGTTACACCTAAACTTTACTCTAATTTAATTCATCAATTGTGATCATTGAAGATTTACCTTCATTGATGACCTAAATGATCTCATCTATAGTCATTATGTCTTCTTTCTCTTTTTCTTCCTTCTCTTTCTCTTGGTTTATTCTCCAACTATCTTCACTATCGCATCTTTGGTTTCTAGCATTATCTCATTGATTTCTTCATTGGAAATGAAGTTTCCCATGAAGTCTTCCTTCTCCTTCTCCTCCTTATAAGTTTTCAATGTGATAGGCATGCACAACACAAAGAATTTATGTTGCTGAACAATGCTAAAGAACTTATTAACATCTTTAGATTCCTTAGTAGGTGTAATAGTTCAAACCATTTTCTTCACATAAACTAGTAGTTTTTCAAAACACTTAAATCAATAATCCTTCAATATCATTGATAAAATTATTGATGTTTGAAATATGACTAAGTAAGTGGAGTTAAGGGTTGTCATATATGGCAAAATATATCTTTGAAGTGATGATAGAATGTAGAGCTGAAGATCCTATGTATAGAGAAAGAAAATTGTCTAAGTGTTTGACAATTTTAATATCAGTATAGAGGTAATGTTGATATTGTGAAGTCTAAATTAGTAATTTTCATGTGTATAGTCAAGGATAGATAGAAAAAATAGTCTTGATTACATGCCTAAGTGTGCAGTTCTATATGGTTAGTATAGCATTAGCTATATCAAATTCACCAACAAGGGTAGAGAACATAACAGAATAGAGCACAACAAGAAAGATTTAATTTTGAGTTAAGGAATTATTTATTCATGAAATAATTACTTAATTAATTAGGGATGACGTCCTAGATGTTAACCCTAAGAGGGAAAGTGTTGATTTTGTATTTTGTCAAGCGTGTGAAAGCATCAAGGCTGACTGAATTTTGTAAAAAGTAAAGATATAAGGAATCATAACTTGTGAAGTTATGTGTGTGTTGAATTGATATGTGAGCTTGTCCAAGGATTATATGTATGATATGAGAGCCTTATGATAGCCCTTATTTTTGCTGTGCCAAAATTTTGAAAATTTATTATGAAAAAACCTTGAAATGTGTTGTATTGTTAGGGTTTGTTGTATATTGTTGTCAGTTTTCTAGAAACAACCCTAACCTAATAATTTTTCCCTAGCCCATTTTTGAATTTTTTCCCTAGCAAGGATAATTTGATATCCTAAGGATTATGTCTTTACCTGCTCAAGGAGAAATTTCTTTGAATCAGTGATCAATTTTAACCTTTACCTTAGGTTTTGTGTTCAAGCAAGAGATTGTATGTCATTTTCATATTTTCCATCTTTTATTACAATCTTACCATAAGAGGTTTAGCATCTATTCATAAGCTTAGGTTTTCCCTCTCTTGATGTTACAAAGTAAAGGCTAGCAAAGGATCATAAAGGTAAAGAGTTGATGATCTAATCTTATGATATCTCATATAATCATAGCATCGCAGGTGTGTGTTTTAAAGTGTTCAATCTTACAATCATTTCATATCATGTCATCGTAAGTGTCTCATGGTAAAATGCAAGTGATATGATGTTATGATAAGCTAAAAGGCATATAAGTGTAAAGGATCATAAATGAAGTCTTGACCATACAAAGGAAGGAGGATCGTGAGATCATAAGAACATAAGATGTTGAGGTTTTGAAGGATTATGATCTTACAATAAATGAAAGATCATGTAAGGATAAGTGTTCCTATAAAGACTTTTGAAGCTACAAAAATGAGGGGATCATAAGATCATAAAAAGGAAATGTGTCAAAATAGGATCTAAATGTCATGTTTTTACTGGTTGTAGACGTAGTTTCTAACAAAGGACCATCATTTTCTTGACATCATCTGATCTTGCAAGATCAACAATTGTTGATTTCCCACATTCTAAAGTTGTGTAGTGTTTAACCAAAGTGGGAAAGAAACATGATGACATGTGGATAATGTGGGGCTAAGTGCATGAGCATAAAGAATTTGAGACACATGGCAATTGAATCTTCTAAAGATACAAAGAGTAGTCGATCGTAAGATCACAAGAGAAAGTAGTGAAGGTTTTTGAAGCCACAAAATATAGGTGAGTGTAAATTTTTCAAGTTCTCTAGATCCACCTAGTTCATTCCTCCCCATTGAGAAGCTTTTGGACCTCCAAAGTTCTATTTTTACATAGAATGAAAGTGAGAGCATGTTGGCCTCACTTGTCCAGTATCACTTGTATAGCTTGCTAGAATTCAAAATATTTGACCCATCATAAATACACACAAAAATGAGATAGCATTATTGACACAATTAACTATACATTCACCAATATTTGTTGATGCATCCACCATCCACATAGCACCAACTAGTAGAAAAAGAAGCAACAACACTAAATAAACTGATGAAATGGAAAAAGTATCAACTTTCTAGATATCCTACATAGAAACACCATCAGAAAATGAATCATTCAAATCCTCTTCTATTATCACTAATTGAAGACTTGATTTTGCTTGCACCTGATCCTTACTTGTTGTGGCAGGCATGAAAGTCAATCTACTACTTGCATTTACAATCATTTTCAAATGCCATGTATTTACAATTGACCCTTCATTTTTCATATGATGAGCCTTTATAATGTATTCAATCCCATCCTTAAACAAATGATACCTATTATGCTCCATGTAGAAGATAGCTTTTCTATCATATAAGTATGAGCTACCCAACACAATCCCACAGATATCAAATGCAACCACATCAAAATCAACCTCATCTATGTACTTGGATGTAATTTCAAATCTTAACCTACATTTCTTAGTTATTCACAATTTGTTATCATTGCACACTCTAATGCCCCTTCCATAATATCATATTATAAACCCTAAATAACATGAATATGGTTAGAACTAGGAAGTATATGGAGATGAGATGTCATGTCTTTGTCTCTCATGCAAGGTATGTGAATTATAGACCATTACCATACACCTTATGATAGAATGATGATAAGTAGGTTCTAGAATTTAAGTATGTCATGATTGGCATCCTTCTTATTAATATTGGACCTGAGGTCTTATAAAGACTAATATACATTTTAGTCATTATTATCATAAGTATCATATTTGAAATTTTATCAAATTGGTAAGCTAAGACCCTACGGAATAAATATTTGAGATGTTATAACTTAGAAAACTATGCCGATGGGTTCATAGTATGTTATGATCCATCAGGAATTTTTTTTTAGTAGGCCATTGTGAAAAGCCTAATTAACACCTACCCTTATGAGTACTAATAATAATTATAGATAGAAATTGTTATCAATTTAGATAAGGCCTACTTGGTAGAGCTCAACATGATGTAAATATAATAAGTTAGTTTTCATACAAGTAGTATTGGGTGAATAGGCTACAGAGAATGATGATTAAGATGAAGATACAATATATTGACTAATAGATATAATGGGTTTACCTAATGATTGATTTTGAACCTATGGAGACATGATTATGAAAACATCATGATTCCCTGACATTAGTGATTCTTGAGACATAAGATTTATAATGTAATATCTTATAATGATAATGAGATAGTGTTAGTAATAAAACTATATCTAATTTAATCAAGCATAGTAGTTTTGATGATTACATTTCTGTAATTTCGACCAAAGGTATGTAATTAGAACTAATTTTCATGTTGGCTGATTAAGCAATATAGATCCAACATTTCATCATTTTGATAGGAAATGGATTAGGATGTGGTTTAGAATGTTAATTGGATCATTTGATTCGAAAATTAATGTTGATATGTAGATTTTGACATTTTAACGTTTCAAAAACTTTAAATGAAAATGATTGAGAAATAAAAGCTAATTATGACAACTGAGATGTTAGAATTGATTATGATGATTTATGATTAAATGTGATGTGCAAATTTTCATATTTTAACATTATGAATGTTTTATTTGAAATGATTAAATAAAGGAATTCCATTGAATTATGTTAATATGGATTATGTAACACTTAAATTCATATGAATTTATTATGTGTATTTTATATGACCTCCTTGGATTATTGATGCTTGAGTTTACTGTGCAGGAAGTGGAACCATGGAAAATCTTAGGGGGAAACAAGTTCCAAACTTATGTGAACATAGTATAGCCAAGGAAAATATTTGGAATATTCAAAAAGCCTTGTTGTGATGTATTTTATTTCATAAATGTAAGCTTGCTTGTATGTGAAATTGTTAATATCAAAGATAAATTACGGACATGTCATGATGATGTGGAATGTACTTTTTTGTGTCACTTGACACTTGTAGATTTTTGTGTGTTAATGACATGTCACCTAGGGTTTTGGTCATTGTAGCATTTTACCCTAAAACTAATTATCTTGTTAATGACTAAGTAAACCCACTTGACAATGGATAGGATGGGTCACAATCAAGGGAAATTCAAAATTTGAACTGACTAGGGTTTTGAAGGGTCATTAGGTGGTCCCAAAGTGCCTTTGGTGTGAAAATAAGCTACCCATATGATAGTACATGTTAGGGACCTAATTTTGATCATGTTGATGCCTAAGTAGACTAGGGGGGCCCTTTACCCATGCATTATTCCATCAATTTGAAAATGGAGTTGTCACATGAGCTCTTTCCCATGCTTCCACAAAGTCAAAAATAGAAAACTTAATGGGAGACAAGTTAGTAAAAGGAAGTTGCTTGGTTTTTTTGCTAAAATAGTTAGTGGGAAGGCCTTTTTAGAGAGTCTTGGACAAACTAGTGGGGTGTTCACCCACTCTCTAAGCTTAGAGATAGTTAGGGTTTTGGAGGGAGGCTAAGGGAACTCTTTATCAACTATCATTACCATTAGCTTGGACCAAGGTAGCTATTCAAACCATGACCATTTTGTTTTAGCATTGCATAATGAATTTTCAAGTATGGAATGTTGTTATGGAATCATGGATTGTTATTGTAATCTTTGTTTTGTGTTGTGATTGTGTAATGAGTTTCATGCATTTTCTTAGTTTTCTTCCTTGATCTCTTTGTTTTGTTTTGAATTTTCAATCTTTTCATTGGTGTGAAGGCTTCACTCACCCTTGGGAGGGAAGAGAAGCCTGGGTGAAGGGGTTAGTTGGGCTCAACATTGAAGTTGAGATATTTTCCTCTCAAAGAGTGTTTTTTTATTCATGGAGTATGAGCTCCATTGAAGCCATATGCCTTGTTTGATAGCCTTGAAGAGGCATTATGCAATTGCAAATGTATATGTGTATGTGGATATGGCATTCTCTTCTTTGGAGATCAACACCTTCACCCATTGTTTCATGATTCCAGTGGTGAATCGTTGTGTTAAACCTTGGAGGGTTTTGTAAATGTATTGTGATATCAAGGTTTGAGTGTAAATCATTTGAGTCTTGTTTCACCTACTCGGTGGGTGGCTCCATAGAAGCCTAGGATGGGAGGTGAGCCTCCATTGTTCCAAGTTTTGTGTTGTTTGTTTTGAAGATTTTGAGAGGGTGGATCCTATGAAGAAGTTAGGGTTTTTCCCTAGAAATTGTTGAAGAATCAAGTATTGTGATGAGTTCATCCCTTTCATTTCATTTGTTATGTGTTATGAGGGTCAAATCCTCATTGTTATGGTCTTTGTAATGTAAAAGGGAAATGTGGGGCTGTAAAATTTGGACTATTTAATGCATGTAAATGCCATGGTGAAAATATAATATCTTCATTTTTGTATAAGAAGAAACCAATGGTTTGTGTATGAAATATGCATCATTCTCTTGGAAATTCATATTTTAGACAACTCTTGTACATAAAAAGATCCATGGAATTCAATGTATAGTAAAAGTTGTGAAACTTTCATGCGGGGAAGAGTCAATGAAATACTTGATAAAATAGCATGAGAAGAATCATTGTAAAGTTTAGATTTTGTGCTTAATAAGGATACCATTATTGCACTTGTCCATGTGTATGCTTTAAAAAAAATTCAGTTGTTAGAAAGAAATTTAGTGCATGATTTTAACTCATCCCTTGAAAAAAAAATTCAAATCTAGGTTGTGCATGTGAGTGTTAAGTTTAACTCATATAGTACTAATGCATTAATGGATTATGGTTTCACTAACCTATCACTTAGGAAACTTTCTGAATTCCATAGTAGTGGAGAGAAAAATTAATTCCAATATAACCCATACTCTAAATCTATAAGTAAAGGTATGTTGTAGGTGCACTTTTTGTCCTCTGGAATTTGTATGAGGATAAGAAATTAAAGTCTCTCCAAATATAGACCAATGTAATATTAAAAAAATATATACCTAAGATCTTCACAATAAAGCACTAATAAAATAGTCAATCCTATCAAAGAAAAACAACTAGAAACAAATTAATGTAAAAAAAAAAAAACTAGCTATGAATATGGCTTCTCACACTTGAAACACTATCCACTACTAAGCCCTAAGAGTAGGCATGTGGGTAGAAAAGTGCCCCTATATGAAACCAAAAAATAAAACAACCTAAATGCTATTATCTAGGTGCCAAGATTAGGGTGACTAAAAATAATTGAAAACAAAACTTAAAACATTTGAAACATGTGCAACCTATAGACACCTAACTTTGATTACATCAATAGTTAATCATATTTAGTCATCTCCTAGGACATTACTAATTAAATATCTATTATTTAATTAGTTAATTGTCACCCCTAGTTAATTAATTAAATTAATTAACTATAGTCCAATTGATAAAATCAAATGATAACCCAAAATCAACTTATCAATTAAAACCCTATTCCTCTATTAATTTAAATAAATTCTCAAATCTATTTAATTCCATATTCCTATCTTATTAAATAAATCATTTAATGAAATATAAGAACCCCTAAAGACATCCATAAAACCTACCTTTATCCCTAATCCAACACATTTCCATACTAACCTCACTTAGCCACCTAACTAACCCATCCCATCAAAGCTAAGCCACTTGCCCCCCAACCCCCTTTCTAAGCTAATCCTAATCCCCTTCCTAAACATTTGCACAACTTTAAGCAAGGGTTAGGACTTGCTAACCGAAGCCAAAGTCTAAATATCTCCTTTATCCTCTTCCATCCCTATACAAGAGCATGTATGGCTCTTACATGCCATTAATGACTCTTACATCCCCCTTTATGACTCTTACATCCCTCTTACATACTCAACCACCCTCATTACTCTCTTGACCAACCCTTATCCTATCCTCTCACACCCATCCTTCTTGTGACAAGTATCACTCTCCTATTGGCCCCAAACAAGCACAATCCATGTGCTTCCCCCTTGAATGCATATTAACCCTCCCTCACCATTCTTCCATCCTTGCATTTTGATCCTCCATCTCTCTATCCCTTAGCCTATAAATGCAACCCTCTCCCTTCACAAAGAAAATCATCCACTTTTCATGCAAAGTTATAATGCTATTTTGAGAGCCTAAAAACTACCAAAATACCATCTAATACTGAAATCCCTCCATACCCCCATTATTGAAACCCTCATCCACACACACACACCTAGTGAAAACCCCTCACCTATTGGAAGCTTGAGCACAACGTGAGAATACATCCCCTCTCATTAGGGTCTTAGCTTCATCATTGTGGGAAGCACTTGAGGAATTTACCATTCTTGGTTTACTTTCCTCCATGGTGTCTTCTTTAGTCCTACCATCAGTGATAACTATTTAGTTGTGTTAAAGCTTTCTTTATTAGTTAGTATTGAACTTGCACTACTAGATTAGGTGATACATTTTGGCATGGCTAGTGGGACCCTGCATTTAGGTCACTATAATCTTATTTTGTCCTTGTTATATGTTAGAATAACCAAACTAACATTGTGTGCTTGTGTATGTGCACAGGTGGTTTCCTAATATTTTTGCAAGTACACAGGTCTCTCACTGGAAATTGTGCTCCTAGCCATATAATTAGTTTTTACTTTAAAACACTTCCAAATGCACTTTGTTCATAATCCTTCCACCTTGGAATCATAAACTTGTAGCTGTAGGATTTTTGTCCTAAAACCATAGAAATGCAAACCTGCAAAGGCGGCATCACTTTTTGTCTCAAACCCCACCACCAAGCACCATTAAAACCCCCCCATCAATCCTGTTGACAAATCCTCCCATGGGAATGCTAGTTTTTACCAAAGAGATTGCTAGAAAAGACCTGTAGGAATGCTTAGCCTAGTTAGTCAACCATTACTCCCCACTTTTTTCCTCCTCTATCAAACCTATAGACAAATCCTTTGGTGGGACCGTGCTCTCATAAACCCATAGGATCACCTTTTCATGGGATCACTCTGTTACTTTCTTCCTGCAACCCATTTTTTTGTAGTTTCACTAGTTCTCTATATTGCAATCTCACCACCTCTTAGCTATGTTCCTAAACCATAAGATCGCTGTCCTAAACCTATGAGATCACTGCATAAACTTGTGGGATTGTTGTTTACCTCATAAGATCACTATTTTACCTATGGGATCATTGTCTTAAACCCACAAGATCACTGTTATGTAGGATGGGGCTAATTCTGAGCATTTTTATGTCTATAAAAAGAACAAAAAAAGTTTTTAAAAAATTTCCTATAGTTAAGCTTTAATGTTGGAGATTTTTGTGTGACTAATCAAAATAGGTTTTTGTCACATTGCAGATTGGAGCATCTTCAAAGCCTAACCATGTTTTTTGCAAGTTTTTCTTAGAATGAACTTGCATGTTTAAACATATTTCTGATTGAATGAATGTCTCTCAAATCAATCTTGAATTCCATGAACTAAAATTAAATTTTTCATTGGAATGCATGATTAAAACAACAAACCCAATCTTGAATACCAAAGATCAAATAATCATTGCTATACCTCACACTTCAACTTTGGGGCTTAAAAAGAAATCACTCAATCTTGAATGCATAAATGAATTGATTCATTAACTCATTCCTTATCAAATTTCTCATGTTGATGATGCTCAAATTTCTTATGTCGAAAAACCCTTAATTTTCATTATGTTGATGATGTTGTCAAGTTGGAAAGAACCTTCTATGACATGAGCTCGAGTGTCTTCAATCATAGATTACAAAATCTAAATCATCAATTGGAAAAGAATGAGTATCTTTTAAACCCAAGATCACTTATGTGGTCTTGTTTTACACTTTTTAGGAGTCCTACTCAGGGATTTCATCACCCCCTAGGATGACCTCAACTCTAGCATTCTGGCAGAGTATAAATATCGGGAGGTGAATCAAAAGACACCTCTCTTGGAAGCATAATCTTGTCACATTTGGCTAAGCCTCAAAGAACTTTATACCTTTGGGAAGTGAAGGTAGAGATTTGGGTTACCATCTCCTCTCATCTATGTGACATGTTTTCTTTCATCTATAGGTTTGGGCCTCACATACCTTGTGTATATCAGGGACATCCCTAGCTAATCTTGTATATCCTAGAAAACCTTATAGGGTTATTGATGTGTTTGACATGTTTGAGTGTTGTTAGCTAAATAGATCACTTATATGTCTTTTAAGACAGTGTTAGCAAGTCCATTCACAACAACTCTAAGTCTATTTTTTTCCACTTTATCCATTGGTAAATCATTCAACCCAAATGAAAGGCATACTTAGTGTAGTCACTGCCTCATCAGAGATTCATCCAAAACTTCCACAACATTGTCATCCTAATCACATCCTCTCCTATATCATTCTATGTCTTCCATCAATTCTTTCTTATCTTAAGCTAGCTAAGTCTTCTTAGTCATTCCCAACCCCATTCCCATATCCTCTAGAGTCAATCTTTCCTCCTATCATGTGCTTAATCCAAATCCAAATCTAGGCTTACCAACTTATCCTAATCTACATTTTTGTATTCATCCTTCATCCCCAAAACATGATGTCACACTCCTATTATGACGAGTTTGGTCATGCCACCTTTTCTCCCACTCCATCCTATTCCAATGATGATGATGTCTTGTCGACTATGATAGGTATATTGAAATCCTTAGAGATATTACTCCAAACATCCTCCAAAATTCAAGTTTTCCTCCCAACTACTCCATCATTCCTTCATGCATACCCACTAGTACTCCTTACCATTCCTTTGACAAGGGAAATCCATTATCATCCTCATCCTTACCTCCTTCCTATATTGTGCCCACATATTCCTCTTATACATCAGTTATATATCCATCTTCCTCCACCTTCATATCTCAGTCTCCACCATTCCAAAACAACTCTAGTAGCCACATCCCTCTTCTAAATCCACCATCCCAATCTCCTCCAAACCACTTTCCAAATCCTCCAACCAATCCTATTTATACAATGTCTCAGCCTAATCCCCTTACTCTTCCCAATACAACACACACATATTCAAGGAATTTTACAAGGAAACCCAAAGAAAATCCATCTCCCATACCCATCATTCCTTTACATCATCATATTGCTATCATCCCTATTTCCTCCACCCCACTTATCAAACCCTTTACATCTTCTACTTCCCATCCATCAAATCCCTCCAAATCCCATCCACAACTCCTCCTCTTAACATTACCCAAATCCCATGTAATAAACCTAATGATTCCCTCCCCCATCAGCTCATTCACATTGGAGAAACTTCCACCCATCCATCTACCTCACTAAAAGAAACCACCCATGCATCTCCTATCACATCATCCACTCCAATCCAATCCTATCAAGATCTTGTCCAAAAGCATGTTGAAATGTTCCCCAACATAAAAGGTGATCCCACCATCTCACTTATTCCCTTACATGATCCACTTTCACCATTCACTCCATCTAAAGAGTAGTCACCATCCCCACCATATCTAAATCCTACCATCACACCTACCCCATCTCAAGATCTTTTTCCATCAACCCATCCAAATCAAGATCCTATCTATCCATCCAATCTATTTCATGATCATACATCTCCCATAATCTATGATGAAAAACCCATAGAAGAAGAACTAATATCTAAAGCTTATATGCCTTACTTAGTAATGGACTCACATATTGTGTTCCAAATAATGAACATCATATTGAAGAAAGAAATAAAAGTGTATCTCTAGATGTTGGTATCCCTCCTACGCCTTCATGGTCCCAATTCCTTCCATCTTCACCTTAAAGTTCTCCTCCATCTTGTTCTACATCTATTTTGGTCCCTTATCCTATTACTTGTTTCTAACCCTCCATTTTGGGTCCATATATCCCTTATCTAAATCCCCCATCCTTTCTATCCATTTTGGGTCTTTATATACCTAACATGAATCCTTTATCTCTCCATCTATTTTGGGACCTACTCCTTCTTTGTTTCCATCTATTTTAGGCCCATATCCTTCATTCCCTACATCCATATTGGGCAATTATATTCATCTATATCATGTATTCCAATCCATAATTCCATCCCCTCAAATCCACAAGCTAGATCATCAAAGGCACTCATCCTAGAATCCTTTCCAAACTTCAACCTTTACCACTCCATCCATACTCCCTCCATATCCCCCATGCTCTTATTCCCATGCCATGGCTAATAAAAGCATATTAGATGCCAAAATCAAAAAGCACAAATCCACAAAAATCCAAGTTTCAATATGTTCCTTTTTAAATACATGTTCCTGATGAGAAGCATTTGATCCTACTCAAAGAAAAAGTCAAGAGGCCAAAAGGGCCCAAGCTAAAAAAGTAAAAAATCATGTGGATAGCTAGGATTATCATAAAAGAAAAATTTCAATTGGAATCCATTCATGCTACTCAAAAAGCCTCATCCGTTCATACTCTATCCAAATCTCCATAGATACATCCTTCACCCCCCAATCCACTGTTAGTCCATATACTTCTTATCCTAGGTTTCCAATCCTTCATCTTCCAAATTTATTATTAGTCCTTATATTTATCTTCCTCCATTTTCTCCTTACCCTCATTCAACACCATCTTTCATATTATTTCATCACCTTTAAAGGTGTGTGCCAATGATGATCTTTCCATTTTTCTCATCCATTTCCCACAAGTCTTATGTCTTTCCATCCCTTATCTACCAACTACCACTCAACATTCCACTCCTTTAAATCCAATATTTTTCAACCCATTGTACCAACATCTAGGAGTAAAGATGCATCAAAAAAGTCAGAAAAAAATATCAAAAAAAAAAGCGTCCAATGGTGAAAACTTGGCAATTCAAGCACCTTGGACAAGTACCATGATGAAAACTTGGAAAAAAAAGTGTCATCTGTAATCCCTTTATCCAACTACTTTTCACACTTGAGGGCACTTTCCATCACCCACCATACCCATCTCATCCCATCATACCCACCACACCTTATCCATTTCACCTGCCATCCTCCTTTGGATCTTAATACAAATAAAATGCACCACCAGGTCCATGTTTTTGGTCATCGTTTTGACATCTATTCCCCATCAAATTTTGTATCCACCCATTCTTCCATCCTTTCATCTTGACCCTCCATCTCTATACCCCTTAGCCTATAAATGCAACCCTCTCCCTTCACAAATAAAATCATCCACTTTTCATGAAAAATTATAATGTTATTTTGAGAGCCTAAAAACTACCAAAATACTATCACAATGCTGAAATCCCTCCATACCCCCATTATTGAAACCCTTATCCATACACACACCTAGTGAAAACCCCCCACCTATTGGAAGCTTGAGCACAATGTGAGCATACATCCCCTCTCATCAAGGATATAGCTTCATCATCTTGGGAAACACTTGAGTTTACCATTCTTGGTCTACTTTCCTCCATGGTGTCTTTTTTGGTCCTATCATAAGTGTTAACTATTTAGTTGTGTTAATGCTTTCTTTATTAGTTAGTATTGAACTTGCACTACTAGATTAGGTGATACATTTTGGCACATCCATATCCTATTATCCTAATCTCTTTGGCAAAATGTTACTTTTTTGCACATTGGTTCTTTCTTTTGATCTTTGGTTTTCTCTTATATATTTTGATTGGTCATTTCTAGGTGATTTTAGTTGTTCCCTCCTCATGGTCACCATGGTCTTCCATATCATGGTGTTCTTTGACTAGGGCAACTCAAAGGCATGGTTTTGACCACAGTCTTTTTCTTCTTGTGAGTCAGTTGGATATCACCCTTGCATACTCCAAACATGTTTTCATTAATGATCACATGATGTAGTTAGGCAATATCATTTTCTTGTGGATCAGCTAGCATTGTTCCAACACTAATTTCTCTGGGACTCATGTGTGATGGTAGGGTAGTCCTTGCATGGTTGTTTGAGTCAGTCCTATGTAATATTGGAGAAAGAGGCCTTGATGTTCTTAGTAACCTTGGTAGATCCCTAATATTCCTATATCAAATAAAGTGCTCACACTACATGGTGGTACTTCTTTGCAAAGTAGCTCACTCTAAAGCTTCTAGTATATCCTCTCACTCTCACCATTTTCTCCCATACAAAAATTGCATAATCTTATCATCCCTATACACATTTGTACTCACCCCTCCTACACATTTTCCTATCCTCCCATCCCTCATAAATCTCAGGCCCCATGACCTAACCTTTCCTTGCCATCCTGATATCCTACTCAATCCCATCAAACTTCAACACATATCTTGTTTAAAGTTGTGCATATTGTTTCTACCCCCTGCCTAAGGTCATGGACAACTAGTGATATGTTGTACCTTTTGCCTACACCACACATCTATTTTCCTATCACTAACTCATGGTATCATCTTCCTTTACATCACCTATCTCTTTCAAAATTTTGAATCTTTCCATTATCTGAATCTTTTGCTGCACTTTCCTTATCATCAACTATCATTCTATCTCTATTATCCTACTCTCACAACTTCTCAAACCCTTAGGCTAAGGTTTCACCACCACCATGATATACTCCTTATCATAGGTCACTATCATCCTGACTATGATTTTGTTGGTTAGTCATTTTCCAACATCATACTCCTTAGTCTCAGTATCTCCTATGTTTTACGATCATTTTTTTAATATCATAGATCATTATCCTAGTTCAAGTATTCGTTATCCTATCCCACCATTATAATTTTTCATGTATCTCATTGTTGTCATCATTACCTATATCTATTTTCTATCTCCTCACATCTTACAATTTAGCATGTTGTATTATCATAGATTGTTTTCATCTACCTTTTATCATACTTTGTCTCTCTCTTATATCATAGCATTAAATCTTTCATCACATGCTAGATATTTTAGCTCACTTTGCATATGTTATCAAAAAAGCCTTGAGTTTGGTTCTCACATTCATTTTTAGTTTGCATTTATTTTTTAACATCATCATAAAACTCCTATTAAATTTTAGTTTGTGTTCATTTTTCATCTGTATCATCATCATAAAACTCATGTTCAATTTTAGTTTGTGATCATTTTACATCTGTATCATCATTATAAAACTCATGTTCAATTTTAGTTTGTGTTCATTGTTCATCTGTATCATCATCATCAAACTCATGTTCATTTTTAGTTTGTATTCATTTTTCACCTATCCTAAAAACTCACATTCATTTTATTTTAAGTTCTTTTTAAAATTTTTGCCATCGTCATAAAAACCCACATTTATTTTAGTTTGGGTTCGATTTTAAATTTTGTGACATCATCATAAACACAAACATGCATTTTTTAGTTTGGATTCAATTTTTGTCATCATCATAAAACCAAACATTCTTTTTTTATTTTATGTTGATTTCATAATCATTATAAATGTGTTCATCATAAATCAACATTATCATTAGCACTATCTTGAAAATATCACATCATCAAAACAAATCACCAATATATCAACACTATCAATGTCATATCTCCTCATCAAAAACACATCATATCATACATCATCAACTATCAATACTATTGGCACTCAAAATTGCATGGTTAATTTTGAGTACCATTGAGAAATTCAAGCCCTATAAATGCTTTTAAATGAGATTGTACCTGGTTGTACCTTTGAGGCCCCTAAGGTGGTTAATGCTTCTAACGCCCTGAATTTAGTGCATCTAAATATTCTATAAAGTTAAATTGTCATTCTGAGTCATTTGGTGAAGTCCTGATTTGAGCAAATGTCAATTCTGCATTTTTACCCTAGTGTCAAATAGTGATAGGAGGCTATGTTCGTAGCTGAATATCTTGCACCCATAAATGTTTTGTGATTTTACACTTTGGGAGTGTCTAGTGTCCATACCTGAGAACCTATGTTTCAGATTTCAAATCATTTTGAATCCGTTTGACTAGGTTTTGAATCACTCAAAGTTAGTAGTTTACTATTTTCATGCTTTTGCAAAATGTTCAAAATTCTAGGAAGCCCTGTTTGACATACTATAACTTTTGACCAGTTGACCAAAATGCTAAAATTCCTTTTGTGTTGCATTGTAGATGTCAGAGACTTGTTATGTTTCAAGTTTTAGCTGATGAAAAATCCATTTGATCAATTTTCAAATGTGATTCCAAATGCAATTTCTATCTTTTTACTAATGTCAGCATTTCCAAATTTGTCAGTGCTCCTGTTAGTGATGTCATAACTCCTAATCTTTGATAGGTGAGATCAAATGGATTGTACCACTATGTTTTCTTCTAAAAATACTTTAAGTGTGCTAGTTTTTAGATCTTGACGAATCCATTTGCACACTTTCCCAAGTCAATTCCATTTGCAAAAAATGTTTTCTATCAGTGTTTCTAGTTTGCAAAATTCAAGTAACCTACTTTGACTGATTTCCATTTGCACCTTGTTAGTCATCATGACAGAGAACCAAACTCCCAATTTTTGTTTCCCTAAGTGTTAGTTTGCCCATTTTAAAAGTCGATTCCAAACCCAATTTGTTGTTTTCTGACATGTTTCTTGTAGGTAGTTTTGAGAGCTCAACTTTGACAGTGAATATATTTTGACCCCAAATTCATCATGAGACAAGATTCGACATGGTGCAAGAATGCAGAACAAAGAGTCACTGTACCAATTTTCAGAGCTCAATCAGATGTTCTGGTCAATTTTTAAGGCCAGTCAACAGACCTCCTAACATGAAATTCACAGTTTTCAGATCTATGGTAAAATGAGTTTCAAATATGGATTTATTGGTTGAATTTGATTTTGATCAGTAGGTGATGAATGGGCTAGTTTCAGAATTCAGTTGTTTGAAAAAGAAAAGAAAATTAGCTAGACCTACTTGGGGCTCAACTAATTTCATTAAGTTATTATGGCATCTAACCATTTTCAAATATGAACCAATTCTAAATGGCATCTACAAAGTTATATGAAATGCCTAAGATTTACTTTGTGTAGATGTATAATAATCAAGTTCTGCCTACATCCTCACTTGATAAAATTGGAGGATAATGGTCAAGAAAGAAATTAGGGAATATGGAGACATTTAATCTAGTAATATTCTAGATGAAAACTTTGTTGCAAATGTGGAGATGATTAATGTGTGAATATGGTAGAGTCACAAGTTGGGCAACAAATAAAATCAAATGATTTCCTTGATGACAAGGCACATAGATAATGAGATAAAGAATTTCTGGAATACATGAATCAAGAGGAGGATGCACTTGGTTATTTCCTTGTACCCTGTTCTTGAAGGGAGTGATGAGGGGAAGAATTTGGATAGCTTTTTAAGTCAGAGGATTCGAACCCATGGCCTATACACTAGTGATAACATGAGCATTGAAGAGAGTTTTGGTGTTTCTTATGAGTTGATGAGAAGTAATATTAGTTGTGTTAAAAGAGTAACAAGAAACATTGCAAGTACTGATATGCTACAAATTAAGTGGTAGTACCAATAACACTAAGAGTATCAATAATAATCTTTGCTACTCTATAAGTGGAGCTTTGTCAAGCCTAATTTTGAAGCTCCCTTCAAGCCAATCAGTATTTTCATTAGACACCATGACCATATCTTATGGTTAATCTTTCAAGCCTCTCTTTGAAGCAAAGCGCAATAATTTTGGGGGTTCTAGTTCAGGCCTTCTGGATACACTTTTGTAGCTTGATACATCAGCCTCACACCAGCCAACATGGAGAGTCCAAGGCATGAGTGAAAGGAAAAAAGGAATACAAGTATATGCAATTCTGACCATCAAAATCAGATTTGAAATTCGTTGGTGGCGAATAAAAAGGCAACCCCATGTCCAAAGTAGGAAGAAAACATTCAAATAGAACTCCATGGCAAGTTGAAGAGGTAGGGGATTCACATGCCTAAAAAGAAAAACAAATGCAAAAGGGGAGATCGATGTGAGTAGTAGCATGGGAAGCCTCATGCAAATTCAAGATAGTCAAAAGACATCCATGCCAATGACTGGAAGATCATGGCATTTGAATGAAGATGGTAGCTAGCTAAAAGAAAGAGCATTTGCAAACATAGAAGCCACACAAAAAGGATGCGTCAAGTTCTAAAGCCAAGCAGTAGATATAGGAAATCTGCATGCATCTATGTTGAGCAATAAGAGATGCCCAAGTTGAAAGAAACTCATGCCAATTTGAAGGATAACAATTAACATGCATGGAGAAAAGGTGCAAGACAGCCCACGGCTTGAGGAAAAAGCTATAGTCAAATTTGAAAATGCAAGCCATGCCAAAGAATGAGAGCATCCATAGCAAGATTAAGGAAAGAAACAAAAGTGCAAGCCCACGCATGAGAGCTGGCATAGAGGTAGCTACATACAAGAGACAAAGTAGAGCATAAATAGGAGCACACAGCAACAAGGAAGGGCAAGCACATTCAAAAGAGAAACCCAATGCAAAAAGATAGAGTAGGCAAGTACAACAAGAAACAAACCTGCAAGCAAAGATGCTCACACCATACCACTAGCCACTAGCGTAGAAGGATGAGGGGAATCTAAGATAGGACACCCATCCAAAGTCATAGCAAAAAAAGAAGAAATTAAAAGAGCAATTCGCAAAGTAAACAAAGAGGAGGCCATGTGCAAAGCCGTAGTAGATTGAAGGTAAAGCATAGGTTAAAGGTAGAAAAAATTTAGTCAAAAGGAAAACATTGAAGAAAAATAATCCCACATCAACTGTGTTAGGGCACTTTCTAATTTTTAAATACACTTGCACAAAATATGACTTGTGTCTGAAGAAAGACGCTTATTGAAAGGTTGTTGCATGCACAGGGGTCCCACTAATGACATCAGCTAGCAGGTCACCATGCCATAAATTTTGAAGGAATGTGCAAACAAGGAAATTGGTGATGTCAGCATTTAAACATGCTGAAAAAGTTAAAAAATTTGGCTAGTCGTTATGTCACTAGCCAAAAAATCTAAGGATTTATGGCTAGCAAGGTAGCGAGTTGCTAAAAAAACTTAGAAATCTGGCAGGAAGAGTTGCAGGGCCAGCTTGACAGGATGATTCAGTGATGTGGTAGCATTAGCAAACCAAAAATTGACAAGTGGCAGTATGCATAGTAGCAACTGTGACAAAGATGCTGACATGAAATCCAAGTACCATAATTGTGACACGTGGATGATCTTGTGACTATCACTATGTCGCTAAGGTAAGTTTCTCGATCGATATGCACGAAAACAAAGTGACTTTGCAAACATGGTGGTGAGCAGATGCAAGGTGATGATGATGTGGCACCACACAGGTGAATATGTGGTAGAGGTTGACCTATCAGGGGCTACCACATGGCAGCCCAGGTGGCACCTTGTGGGCCTAGTGAGAAAGAGGGACTTTTAAATAAAATATTAAATTTTAACATTTTGTTTATATCAATGTGCACGTTCAAAGTTTTTAAACTCAAAAGACATTTATTCTAAAGATCAAACTTTAGACTATTTTAAATTTTTGAAAATTTAAAATTTTAAGTTGCAAGCCAAAGTTACATACCAGAAGGGCTTTTTCTCCTCAAGCTAAGTTTTAATGGGTTTTTGAAAGGCAAAATATGCGATATTATATATCACCAAAACCAAGAGAATCCAAATTTTGCATTTTTGAAGTCAGTTTGTGCATAGGTCTTCACCGATTTGTGTTATAGGTCATTTTGTGTTTTCTAGGGCATTGGCAACAGAACAAGAAAATTTGATCATTGATCATCAGAGTTGGTTAAAGGGCAGATTTGAAGACTTTTTGAAGCCTAATTGTGGTAAAAATAAGATGGAAAATATTATATTTCATTCCGAAGGCCATATTCAACTAATTTTTCACTTTTATCATGAGTTCAACTTTAGCATCAGAAATTAGTTATGACGGTGAATCAAATATCTGAGATTCTTTATGCCTTTAAGAGCCAGAATGATGGGGATTTGATATGCAGTTATAGAGAGAAGGTAGAGAGAGGTTTTTTCATCTTCTTGGGAAGGAATTCTAAGGGTACACTTGTCAATTTTAGATTCAATCCGAGTTTTTTTTCCTTTCTATTTATGCTTTCTTCTTCTCTTTTGTAAGGGTTGGAATTTTGGAAAGTTTTCTCTGGAATGAAGATAGTTAGTAGAATTGGCCCTGGAATTGATGAAGTCTGCATGGAAGATCTGGGATGTGCTGGTTCCAGACCATGAAGCTTTGCTTTGGTTGTGATACCCCGTTCCCATCCCATCAGTTTCTCATTCTCACCATTTTATCTCTTGTATGATAGCATTTGTTCATTGAATTGTCTAGTTTATTAGGTTCTTTGTGAGTTAATTTCATGTATTTTTATGTATTATTTCAAGGAAATCAATACAAGGAATAGCAAGTGTTTAGTTTCAGTTTAAATCTTGTCTCCTTTCCTAGTTGAGTTGTGATGTTTTATGATCTTTGAACAAAGAGCCTAGATAATAAGTGCAGTCCCTTAAGGCTGTATGTTACTTCATTGTTGCTTGTAATTCAAGGAATTATGTAAATGCTTTAGAGATTCAACAAGATTGTAGATTTTTTGAGAGAGGATATCAAGTAAGAATGAGATTTAAATTGAACATTGATGTCTATTTACAAGGTGAATGGATAGATCATATATCTGAATATATGAATTAGTATCAGATATCCAAAATGCATGAGGGAGATTCATGAATTTTCCAATGGATGAGGCACTGATCTATTACATGATCATAAGTTTGTTTTTCATACCTAGTTTTCATTCACTTTCCCCACCCACATAAAATCAAATCATCTTTGCAATTTTATGTTGAAGAGCTAGAATAGTTTAACCCTCACTCAACTTATGAGATTCATAGATTTGCATTTAGCTACTAAATATTTGTGTCATTTCATGAGTTATTAGGAGATATAAGGGGTTTTCATCTATAGTAAATAGATTCAGGGATATGTCTTGCACTGGTATGATATCAATTGAATCTGAGGTCTACCCACCTAGGTCTTGTAGAGCCTAAACTAGAAGAAGGGTCAAGCCTTATAGTTGCTCCGGTGTCTGAAATGATGTGTTGAAGATGGGAGTTAGCTACCCCTAGATGCATCATATTCTCATTAGGGTAATTGAAAACCCTCCAACATTTTCAAACACCAACAAAATGGATACTTTGCTAAGGAGTTGTGTTGAGATTCATGATAGACAAACCTTGAGAATTTAAAGGGATTCAACACAATAGAAGGAATGACAT
Organism: Cupressus sempervirens; assembly: GCA_028749045.1. NCBI lineage: Eukaryota > Viridiplantae > Streptophyta > Pinopsida > Cupressales > Cupressaceae > Cupressus > Cupressus sempervirens. The sequence goes on along the minus strand of CM053791.1, from coordinate 781,005,135 downwards.
GGAGAAAGCTTCATATAGTAGTAAGTTGATGTGTTATGTCCATTTCCTTACTATATTTTCATGTTCCCCAGTGAGCTTTATTCTCTTATAGCAGTAGTTCCTAAATTGGATGCAAATCATGTTGATAAATGAGTATGTCTTCAGTCAGTTTCAATTTGGTGTGAGTTACTGTTGTAAGTTCAGAGTCAAAATTTTTTCATGGTGGTTTCTCTCTTCTAAGTTTTTGAAGTTTTGCAAATTCTACAAAGTGAAATTTCAGTTCAAATCTATTATGTGGTAAATCATATGTTTTAAATCTTTCTCACAATCATGAGTGGCGACTCTCTAAAGGATCTTTGTACTAGTGTAGATCGGTTATATAATTGTTTTCAGGAGTTCTCAGTTGAACTGGGTAGATCTGAAAGTTGTGTCAAATTTTTAAAACAAGAAGAGAGATCCATATAAGTTTCTGACCAATAAAGTTTCAAAGTGTTGTTCGATCTGTTATCATAAGATTTTTGAATGATAAGAAATAAATCACAATTGTGATTCCATTTAATTCTCCTCAAGGAGATAGTGACTCTATAAAGATATGATTAGTGGTGTGAGGAATTGAGATTAGCACCAAGCCAATCAGCAGATCAATGTTTCAGCAGCAACACTTGAGGTATTTTATTTTTCATGATGTTATTCTTGTCATGAAAGAAAGTGGTATAAAATTTTATTCTCCATCAAGTGAGTTTCAGCACTAAGAAGAGGAGAATAGTTCTAAGGGTTCCATACACTTCATAGGATTGAGTTTAAGTTGTTTTTGTATAAAGTTGTGAAGTGTATTTGCAAAGATTCATTGGTAGAAGGTTATAGATCTGTTGCAAATTACAAATCAGATTTATTGGTGAATGAGGTTCAAATTTTTAAAGGATGTCAATATTCATTTCACCTAAGATGTAGCCGATTAGTGAAGTTCCTAGATCCATTTCTACCAAGCAGTATATGCCATTAAGTTTCAATGGTATTCATGGTTTCCCAAATGTTATTCCTAATGATGTTAGGAAATGTTTGCCTAATTTTAATGGGAACCATCTTGTTTCAGCTAGTCATCATGTTGAATTATTCATTGATTTGATGGGTGACTATGAGATTGCTCATGAGGATGTGTACATGAAGCTATTTGTTCAAACCTTGGAAGTTGATGCTAGAGACTAGTTTTGTTTTCTACCAGCATGTTTCATTTCATCTTGGAGTGAGTTAAATTTCACCTTCATGGAGCAATTTGGACAACGGGTAAGCATGTTTGATTCTTATGATAAGTTTTTTAGGATTCACATTGAGGATGGTGAACTTGTACCTCAATTCAATATCAGATTTGCTAGATTTTTGAATGATATCCCTGAGAGTTATAGACCCGATGATCAAATGTGTCTAGCCATTTACTTCGGTGCATTTGATAAGAAAATGAATTTTCTACTAAGGGATAAAGAACCACAAACATTATATCACACTTTTATGACTGCTAGAGATATTGAAAATAATTTGAAGTATGGATTGATGAGAGGTCATTTGTCTATGAATGATTGCTGATATAATGTGTTTGAAAGAAAGGATGAGTCTAGTGTAGATTTTTTAGTTTCAAATCAAAATATCAACACCCTTGCTATAGGTTTTAATTAGATTAAAAATTCAAATCAGAATGTGTGTATAAGGAAGGTTAGTCCAGTTGCAAATAGAAACACACATGTTCATGATGCTACAGCAGTGAATAGTATTTCAGACTCTGATAAGGTTCAGCATTGTTTTGATTTTATAGATAAACATTAGTTACAGTAGCAAGTTATTCTCATGATAATTATATGTACAATGATGTAACTGACATTTCAATTTTTGAAGTTGTTGCACCTAGGTCTTAGTCTTGTTCAAGTGAGGAGGCTAAAAGTTATCTCTCTAATCATGAGTTTAATGTTGCTGATTTGACATGTCATGGAGAGATAGCACAAGAAGAATAATGTAAGTCACATTCATCTCAGCCACAATCAGAAGAACAAAATGCATATGTTTCTAATGTTGCAGCAATAGATGGTAAGATGTATTTTCTTGATCAGCAAGATAGGAAAGAAATGAATTCTCTTATTGAGAGATTGCATTATGTTGAGAATAATATAAAGGTTGAAGAGGAAAGATATGCATCTCAATGTGGGTACAAAAAAGTTGAAAGTCATCTTCCAAGTGATGACAATGAAGTTGTTGATCTAATGTATAATCAAGAAGCATCATATGCAGGAGATGATGAGAGTGGTTACTCAAATCACAGTGAGGAAAATGACACAATATGTTCACCTTCATATGAGTCTGATGTTGATTGGGAAGAAGAAAGCAATGATGGCAATGAACAATCATTCGAAGGTGAAGGTATGACTTCTTTTTCTGCACCTAAAAAGGAAAGTGCATCTCAATTTTTGCGTCATACAAATTAGTTAGCCAATGAAAAATTTAAGAGTGATTTGTTGTCAAGGTATGAAGATAAAGAAATGTTGAGTCTAGTTAATGTTAATGATTTTGAAGACTTCAGTAAAGGGTTTTCAAGTGATTTTACATTAGACAGTCAAATTCCAGCATGTAGTGAGGGGTTTAGGAATTATTTAAGGTCTGTTCGTAATGGTTATCCTAAACAAGATGATGAAGAGGATGTAATTATGGACACTATATGTTTGGTAGAAGAAAGAGAAAGGGAATCTTCATATAGTTCTAACTTTTCTTCATACGCTGAAAGTTTCCATGAGAATAAAATGGGTAGTGAATTTAAAGTATATGATAATGCTTTATATGATGATGTTTGTGAGGATGAGCAACCCATGTTTTGTCCTATTATTCAAAAAGGATCACTACATGGAGTCATTAACCCATTTTTTGAAGAGGACATTGAGGTTTCAAGTTTAGCAAAATTAGATGCAAATGGTGATACACTGTCATACTGTTGTAATAAATCAAAATATTTTTCTTCCATTTCTGATATTGAATCTTCTAATGATGTTGTATTTTGTGAGTTTGAAGATGAAGTGTTCGATGGAGTTGCCTTTGAAGAGAAACTGACACTTCATAGTAAGTTTTATGATGATTCAAATGAGGTAAAAGCCAATCAACACTTCGATTGTGAAAATACATCAGAAGGTTATGAAATGTTTTCAGATTGTGATGATGATGTTATGTGTGAGTACAAATCTAATTTCTCATTTGACATTCAGCCAACAACACTTGAGGAAATGCAAAGTCAAGGTGAGTTGAAAATTCATGATATATTTAACTCTTTCCATGAATTTGAATATGAGTAATTTGTGTTTTTGGTAGACAGCATGCATGAATCAGTTAGTAAAGATCAGTTTTAGTTTGATGTTGACATTCATGAGCATGCTGATATTCTTTTTCATAGTGAGCAAGAGGTTAAATTTATGCCAACTTTTTACATGCACTAGGGAAGTGAGGGTGATGATTTTGTTTTGCCAAGTGATTTGTTTTATGATGTGTATCTAATTGGTGAAACTGATACAAGTGATAATTTCAGTTTACCTTATGAGAAAAGAAATGAAAATCAAGTATATTGTAGAGGTAAACAATTTTGCTAAAGTTTGGTGGCCTGAGGTCATCAAATGTACATAGTAGTGGTAGTTTTTTGCTTTCAATAAAGTTGTTTGAGAGGAAGTTTTTGAAGTTCAGGTGTGTGGTCTGCTTCTCCCAGAGATCTAAAATCTTGCCATGCCTGCAAGGGACATGCATCACCAAACAGAGCCACTGTTGGCACTCAAAAATTGCATGGTTAATTTTGAGTACCATTGACAAATTCAAGCCCTATAAATGCTTTTAAATGAGATTGTACCCGACTGTACCTTTGAGGACCCTAAGGTGTTTAATGTTTCTAACACCCTGCATTCAGTGCATCTAAGTGTTCTATGAAGTTAAACTATCATTTCGAGTCATTTGGCGAAGTCCTAATTTGAGCAAATGTCAATTCTACATTTTCACCCTAGTGTCAAATAGTGATAGGAGGCTATGTTCGCAATTGAATATCTCGCACCCAAAAATGTTTTGTAATTTTCCACTTTGGGAGTGTCTAGTGTCCATACCTAAGAACCTGTGTTTCATATTTTGAGTCAGTTTGAATCCGTTTGACTAGGTTTTGAATCCCTCAAATTTAGTAGTTTAATATTTTCATGCTTTTGTGAAATGTTCAAAATTATGGGAAGCCCTGTTTGACGTACTATAAATTTTGACCAGTTGACCAAAATGATAAAATTCATTTTCATTGCATTGTCGATGTTAGAGACTTGTTGTGTTTCAAGTTTCAGCTTATGACGAATCTGTTTGATCAATTTTCAAACATGATTCCAAATGCAATTTATATCTTTTTATTGGTGTCAGCATTTGCAGATTTTTTAGTACCCCTGTTCATGATGGCATAACTCCTAATGTGTGATATGTGAGATCAAATGGATTGTACCAATATGTTTTCCTCTAAAAATACTTTAAGTGTGCCAGTTTTTAAGTCTTGATGAATCCATTTGCACACTTTCCTAGGTAATTTCCATTCGCAAAAATTGTTTTATGTCAGTGTTTCCAGTTTGCAAAATTCAAGTAACCTACTTTGACCACTTGCCATTTGTACCCTTTTATTTCTCATGAGCCCAAATTGTAGATCCATAATTTCCTCATGACAAAGAACCAAAGTCCTAGTTTTCATTTCCCTAAGTGTCAGTTTGCCGAGTTTTCAAAGCTGATTCCAAACCCAATTTGTTGTTTTCTGACATGTTTTCTTGCAGCCAGTTCTGAGAGCTCAAATTTGATAGTGAATATATTTTGACCCCAAATTTTTCATGAGATGAGATTCGACATGGTGTAATAATGCAAAACAAAGAGTTAGTGTGCCAATTTTTAGAGCTCGATCAGGTGTTCTGGTCAATTTTTAAGGCCAGTCACCAGACCTGCTAACATAAAATTAACAGTTTGCAGATCTATGGTAAAATGAGTTTCAAATGTGGATTTATTGGTCAAGTTTGATTTTGATCAGTATCAGGTGATGAGTGGGCTAGTTTGAGAATTTAGTTTTCCAAAAATCAAAAAAAAATTAGCCGATCCCACTTGGGGCTCGATTAATTTCATTAAGTTATTATGGCATCTGACCTTTTTCAAATATGAACCAATTCTAAATGGCATCTACAAAGTTATATGAAATGCCTGAGTTTTTCTTTGTGGAGATGTATAATAATAAAGTTCTACCTACATCCTCACTTGATAAAATTGGAGGATAATGGTCAAGAAAGAAATTAGGGAATGTGGAGACATTTAATTTGGCAATATTCTAGATGAAAACTTTGTTGAAAATGTGGAGATGATTAATGTGTGAATATGGAAGAGTCACAAGCTAGGCAAAAAATAAACTCAAATACTTGCCTTGATGACAGGGTGCATAGATAATGAGATAAAGAATTTTTGGAATACATGAATCAAAAGGAAGATGCACTTGGGCCTTTCCCTATACCATGTTCTTGAAGGGAGAGATGAGGGGAAGAATTTGGGTAGCTTTTTCAGTCAGAGGATTCGAACCCATGGCCTATAACACTAGTGATAACATGAGCATTGAAGAGAGTTTTCGTGTTTCCTATGAGTTGATGAGTAGAAATATTAGTTGTGTTGAAAGAGTAACAAGAAACATTACAAGTACTGATATGCTACAAATTAAGTGGTAGTACCAATAACACTAAGAGTATCAATAATAATCTTTGCTACTCTATAAATGGAGCTTTTGCAGGCCTCATTTTGAAGCTCCCTTCAAGCAAATCAATGTTGTCGTTAGACACCATGACCATATCTTATGGTTAATCTTTCAAGCCTCTATCTGAAGTGAAGAGCAATAATTTTGGGCATTCTAGTTTAGACCTTCTAGATACACTTTTGTAGCTTGACACATAAGCCTCACACTAGCCAACATGGAGAGTCCAAGGTGTGAGTGAAAGGCAAAAAGGAATACAAGTATATGCAATTCTAACCATCACAATCAAATTCAAATTTTGTTGGTGGTGAATAAAAAGGCAAGCCCACGTCCAAAGTAGGAAGAAAACATTCAAACAGATATCCATGGCAAGTTGAAGAGGTAGGGGATTCACATGCCTTAAAAATTTTTAAAAAATGCAAAAGGGGATATCCACGTGAGCAGTAGCATGGGAAGCCTCATGCAAAGTCAAGATAATCAAAAGACATCTATGCCAATCACTGGAAGATCATGGCATTTGAATGAAGATGGCAGTCGGCTAAAAGCAAGAGCATTTGCTACCATAGAAGCCACACAAAAAGGATGCGTCAAGTTCTAAAGCCAAGCAACAGATATAGGAAATCTGCATGCATCTATGCTGAGCAATAAGAGACGCCCAAGTTGAAAGAAACTCATGCCAATTTGAAGGATAACATGCATGGAGAAAAGGTGTAGGATAGCCCACGGCTTGAGGAAAAAGCTACAGTCAAATTTGAAAATGCAGGCCCTACCAAGGAATGAGAGCATCCATGGCAGGATTAAGGAAAGAAATGAAAGTGCAAGCCCATGCATGAGAGTTGGCATAGAGGTAGCTGCATACAAGAGACAAAGCAGAGCATAAATAGGAGCACATGGCAAGAAGGAAGGGTAGGCACATTCAAAAGAGAAATCCAATGCAAAAAGATAGAGCAGGAAAGCATAACAAGAAACAAACCTACAAGAAAAGATGCTCATGCCATAACACTAGCCACCAGCATAGAAGGATGAGGGGAATCTAAGATAGGACACCAATCCAAAGTCACAACAAACAAAGAAGAAATTAAAAGACCAATTCACAAAGTAAAAAAAGAGGAGGCCATGTGCAAAGCCACAGTAGATTGAAGGTAAAGTGTAGGTTAAAGGTAGAAAAAATGCAGTCAAAAGGAAAACATTGAAAAATAATATCCCATATCGCCTATTTGAGGGCACTTTCTGATTTTTAAATACACTTGCACACAATATGACTTGTGTCTAAAGAAAGATGCTTTTTGAAAAGGCTATTGGATGCATTGGGGTCCCATTGATGACTTCAGCTAGCAGGTTGCCATGCCATAAATTTTGAAGGAATGTGCAAACAAGGAAACTGGTGACATCAACATTCAAATGTGCTGAAAAAGTTTAAAAAGTTAAAAAGTTAAAAGAATGATTCAGTGATGTAGTGGCATGAGCAAACCAAAAATTGACAAGTGACAGTATGTGTAGTACCAACCATGACAGAGATACTGACGTGGAATCCAAGTGCCAAGATTGTGACATGTGGATGATCATGCGACTGTCACTATGTTGCTAAGGTAAGTTGCTCAATCGATATGCATGGCGACGTAGCAACTTTGTAGATGTGGTGGTGAGCAGACGCAGGGGTGGTGATGATTTGGAACCATACAAGTGAATATGTGGCATAGGTCGACCTATCAGGGGCTGCCACATGGCAGCCCGGGTGGCACCTTGTGGGCCCAATGAGAAAGAGGGACTTTTAAATAAAATATTAAATTTTAATATTTTATTTATATCAATGTGCACATTCAAAGTTTTTAAACTCAAAAGACATTTATTCTAAAGATCAGACTTTAGACTATTTTAAATTTTTGAAAATTTAGAATTTTGAGTTGCAAGCCAGAGTTACATACCATAAGGGCTTTTTTTTCAAGCTGAGTTTTAATGGGTTTCTAGAAGGAAAAATATGTGATATTATATATCACCAAAACTAGGAGAATCCAAATTTTTGATGTTTGAAGTCAATTTGTGCACACGTCTTCACTGGTTCGTGTTATAGGTCATTTTGTGTTTTCTTGGACATTGGCAACAAAATAGGCAAATTTGATCATTGATCATCAGAGTTGGTTACGGGGCAGATTTGAAGACTTTTTAAAGCCTGATTGTGGTAAAAATAAGCTGGAAAAGATTATATTGCATTCTAAAGGCCATATTCAACTGATTTTTCACTTTTACCATGAGTTCAACTTTAGCATTAGAAATTAGTTATGATGCTGAATCAAATATCCAAGATTCTTTATGCCTTTAAGAGCCAGAATGATGGGGATATGATATGCAGTTACAGAGAGAAGGTAGAGAGAGGTTTTTTCATCTTCTTGGGAAGGAATTCTGAGGGTACACTTGTCAATTGCAGATTCAATCCGTGTTTTGTTTCCTTTCTATTTATGCTTTCTTCTTCTCTTTTGTAAGGGTTGGAATTTTGAAAAGTTTTCTCTAGAATGAAGATAGTTAGTAGAACTAGCCCTAGAATTGATGAAGTCTGCATGGAAGATCTGGGATGTGCTGGTTCCAAACCATGAAGCTTTGCTTTGGTTGCGATACCCCCTTCCCATCCCATCAATTTCTCATTCCATCCATTTTCTCTCTTGTATGACAGCATTTGTTCATTGAATAGTTTGGTTTATTAGGTTCTTTGTGAGTTAATTTCATGCATTTTTATGTATTATTTCAAGGAAATGAATACAAGGAACAACAAATGTTTAGTTTTAGTTTAAATCTTGTCTCCTTTCTCAATTGAGTTGTGATGTTTTATGATCTTTGAACAAAGAGCCTAGATCATAAGTGTAGTCCCTTAAGGCTATATGTTGCTTCGTTGTTGCTTGTAATTCAAGGAATTATGTAAATTCTTCTGAGATTCAACAGGATTGCAGATTTTTTTAGGAGGATATCAGGTAAGAATAAGATTTAAATTGAACATTGATGTCTATTTACAAGGTGAATGGATAGATCATATATCTAAATATATGAATTAGTATTAGATATCCAAAATGCATGAGGGAGATTAATGAATTGCCCAATGGATGAGGCACTGATCTGTTACATGATCATAAGTTTTTTGTTCATACCTGGTTTTCATCCACTTTCCTCACCCACATTAAGTCAAATCATCTTTAAATTTTTATGTTAAAGAGCTAGAATAGTTTAAACCTCACTCAGCTTATGAGATTCATAGATTTGCATTTAGCTACTATAGATCTGTGTCATTTCATGAGTGATTAGGAGATATAAGGGGTTTTCATCTACAGTAAATAGATTCAGAGATATGTTTTGCACTAGTACGATATCAATTGAATATGAGGTCTACCCACCTAGGTCTTGCAGAGCTTGAAGTAGAAGAAGGGTCAAGCCTTATAGTTGGCCTGATGTCTGAAATGATGTGTTGAAGATGGGAGTTAGCTGCCCCTAGATGCATCATATTCTCATCAGGGTAATTGAAAACCCTCCAACATTTTCAAACACCAAAAAATACAATCAAATCCTATCATCATCAAACATCATATCTAACAAACGTAACATAATTAGTGCTATCAAAACAAATCCCATCATCAACAACATATTGTGCATCACAAATTGTCAGTCACATCGTATATCTCATAAACATCACATCCTACATCAAAAAAAAAAATGCATCAGTCCCTCATATGCATCTAAAAACCATCCACATCATCCACAAAGAATAAAGAATCAAATCAACCATCCCTAGAAATATCCCACATGCCCATCATAGTCCCAATGTCTAATGTCCATATCATACAAATGAATCCTATCAATACATCTGGTCTACACCTACAAAAATACATCAATCGATAGATCCAACCAAATACATATATATATATATATATCAAAAATTAGCATATCACTAATCTTTGTCCTCTACCACCTCCTCATCATGTGACTCATATGTATCCCTCTCTGCCCCTAGCACTACTAGTGGATGAGGTTGTGGGATCATTCATATTCCTCCTATAACTAAACTCTATGATTCATCCCTCCTCCCACTCATCCCCATGTCTTGTCTCTGGCTCTACCCCATCCTGTGGCTCTGCCATGTACACTGAGACCCACCTATCCTCTATGAGCCCTCTGTGCTCTATCCACTCTCTCCCCCTCCACCCTAAATACCTATGTGGGTCCTAGCTATCCCTGACCATGTTGGTTATCTATAATGCTCTATCTGGTCTGTTGGGACTACTGCATGGTACCTCCCTTGGTTGAATCTTGCCCTCTCCCTTAGCTCCTCCACCTCTCCCTACAATCTTCTTAGCTCCTTCATCCCTCCACCCACCACCACCTGTGCTCTTAGGGTCACCACCTCCACTACTAGTCTATTATGCTCTTACCATAGGGAATCAACCCTTACCTATATTGTCTGCCTCTCTAGGCTCACTATATCCAATCTCCTCTCCATCCCCCAACCTCCATTCGCAGTGTCCCCACCTCTATCCTTGCCCTGCCTACCTACCCCATTCTACATCCCACTCCTATCATAGCTAATCATTTTCTATCATAAGCTAGTCTCTCTCCTACTAAGTGTCTTGTAGTAGCTAGTTGGTTACATCATGGGTCTACTACAAGGATGAATATTGGGCTACCCATCCATCATCCCTCCCCTAAAAAAGAGCCACCCCCACCTCCTCCACCTACTAGCCTTTGTGGCCTCTACTCCTCCTCTCCCTATGGTCTCCTCTCCTCCATTGGCCTCTCCTCTCCTTTCTTTGGCTTTTCCCCTCTCTCCTCTCTCCTCTCCTACTATACCCCTCTCTCCTCCTACCTCCCTACCCTCTTCCTTTGCCCTTTCACTACATTTTCCTTGCCAGGATATTCAAGCTAGCTCCCCTACCACTACTACTACCCTGGTTACCTACACTTGGCCTACTAGCCTTAGCCACACAAACTAGTCTCAGTACTCCTGTGTGGAGCTCGCATTTGCTGCCCCACCATGCCAATCCCACTATTATGACTCTAAATCCTACTATGCTTGAAGTAACCCCTCCTTCTACAATATTGGTGTGTACATACTCATTGGCTTACTAGTTCAGCTCACCTAGAGCCACCTAGACCCATCCAAACTATCGCAAGGCCTTATTTGTTTGATACTACTTTGCAATGTACTCCCACCACCCAAAAATAAAGAATGGTGGTATTGTATAGGGAAAATATTGTCCCTCCTTTTCCCATGGACATAGACCCATATATGGTCTCCATACTACCACCTTGATCTCATCAACCTAGACTCACCAATAGTCCACATCCTTGGTGTGATGGTAAGCCAATGGCTCCCCAAACTATATGCCACTGGCTCATCGACATGCCTATCACTCTGCCCAATTGGCCTGAATGCAATAATGTGCTCCCATGCCCATACCTCTAATAATGTGGGGAACCTTATAGTCCTCCCCTACCATCTAGCCCCTTGATACACAAACTGGTGTAAATCTTGGTATAACTTTGCTTGCATCAATGACCCCCAAGCTGTCAAGACCCCCGCATCCACTATCTACATGATAATTGGTATCAGCGCCAATGTAACTCCTATCCCACTTATATCTAAGGCAATGTACCCTGATACTAACTAACACACATTAAAATAGATCTACCTCTCTATGGCCACTCAGTCCAAGTGCTCATCTAATGCAAATTGTTCTTGCCAGATCTGAAATAAAATGCTTCACCCTACAAGTCTCTGCACTTCCACCTCTGGAGTCATCTCTCATTACAATTACTGGCATCCCCTGAATTGGTAATCTAAAAGTCCTATATACATCCTCTAGTGTCACTATCATCTCCCCATATCAGAAAGTGGAATGTGGTTGTCTTTCTATGCCACTACTCATGCAATATTATCACCATGGCCATATAGGTGTGTGACACAAGGAAGGATGAGGAAAACTAGGGCCAAAGGCACACCCAGCTCTCTAAACCACCCTATAAGAGTTAACACAATAGAAGCAAACACAAAGAACAAGAACCAAAGGAGAAATAAGAATTAAATTATTTCAATTATTCTTCAAATATTCAACATACATGCCCAACTATAAGGCCTTCTAGGTTATGACCAAACACAGATATATTAACATTCAAAGATCCAATAGCAAATTCACACTTTCTAGTTCTGCTCTACGATCTTGTCTCCCACTCTTATTGAGTTAGAACTCATACTTCAAACTATAGGTAGATATCTAGGACCTTTCCAACCCCTTAAGTATTCAAAGTCTAATTCATTAAGGAAAAGTGTTCATCCATTCTAAAATTCAAGCACAGGAAACTGTCGTGCAAAACTACCAAAAATTGATGTTCTAGGAGAATTGCCATATCTCTTAAACTATAGGGACTTAGGACTTGTGCTCTAGAAAATAGATATTACTCTAGGGCATCTTGAATCTTTGAAGTGAATAGCCCTTCATTAATTACCAAAAACTACTTACATGATTTTCAATAGGCACCCAGAAACTAGAAAATGCATTTTTAGTAGCAAGACAAGAAACTAAAAACATGCAAGATAGAAGTCCAACCCATGATGCTCCTACATTAGACAACCAAGGTTGGAAGAAATGATTCTCCTAAATCATTGAGATATCATAACCTGAGCTAAATCTAACTTAGATTAAAAAATCCATGTAGCATCTTCAACTGGTCTATTCTTCCACTTCACCAAATATTCATAGTAGTCCTTTCCTCTTGGGCTTTTACCAATTCTCTAATCCAATATCTATTCAATTTCTTCAATCTACTTCTTAGGATAATCATCAAGTACAATAACTTCATCATCTAACTCATGATACTTATATAGATCAAAAACATTAAATATAGGAGATATATCCATGTCATCAGGCAACTCAACTTCATAAGCATTTTCATTGTTAAATTTCTTCAATATCTTACAAGGTCCAAACTTCTTCATATTCAGCTTACTATATGTTCGAACTGAAAATCTTCCTTTCTTCAAATGAACCATTACCTCATCACCAACTTGAAAATCATGATGTCTCCTAGACTGATCAGCATTCTCCTTATACTTCTAATTACTTTGTTCTAACCTCAACTTTACTTCCTTATGCAAAGACTCCATATAATTAGAAAATTCTTCTCCTACATCACTTCTCTTTTCTTCACTAGCAATATCCCTCAAATCTAATACTCCTCTATACTTCATTCTAGTAACAATCTCAAAAGGTGTATTTCCTATACTCCTATTCATAGAATTATTATATGCAAATTCAGTTTGTGCCAATACCATCTCTCAATTACTTGGCTTGTTCCCAACTAAAAATCTTAGCAAATTACCTAAGCTTCTATTCACAACCTCTATTTGTCCATCTATCTATGGATGGAATGTAAAACTAAACTACAATTTAGTACCCATCTTCTTCCATAAAGTCTTCTGAAGATAACCAACAAATTTACTATCTCTGTCAAAAATATTACTTCTTGGTAATCCATGCAATCTCACAATCTCTTTAAAGAAAAGTTTAGCAACATACTCAGCATCTAATGTCTTCTTACATGGTATGAAATGAGCCATCTTAGAAAATCTATCCACAACAACGAATATGGAATCATACCCCTTCATTGTCTTAGGCAATCCAAGAACAAAATACATACTAATATCACTCCAAGGTATCTCAAGAACAGTAATAGGTGTATACAAACTAGTATTTTGACTTGCTCCTTTTGCAACTTAAAAAACTCCACAACTCTTTAGAAATTTCTGAACATCCTTATACATTTGCAGCCAATAATACTTCTCTTTCAGCAAACTCAATGTCTTATCAATTCCAAAATGTCCAGCTAATCCACCACTATGCTTTTCCTTAATCAAATTCAACCTCATAAAACTTCTAGGAATATGCAACTTAATACCTTTGAATAACATACCTTCTTGAATAAAACACTCATCATACTTACTTATGTGATCTATTAGATTTGGTGTTTTTCATTCTCTCTCCACGGCTCAAAAAAATTAGGATCAGTCTCATACAACTCTTTCATTTCATCAAAACCAAGAACTTCAACCTTCATTTTAGTCAATAGAGAATGTCTTCTACTCAATGCATCAAAAACTCTATTAGTAACTCCACTCTTATGCTTAATGACAAATGTAAAACTCTGCAAGTACTCAACCCACTTCATATGTCTTTGTTTCAATTTATGTTGACTTCCCAAGAATTGTAAAGCTTTATGATTAGTATACAACACAAACTCCTTAGGAAACAAATAATGTCTCCACTTCATCAAAGCTTGAACAATAGCATAAAATTCTTGATCATACACAGAATACTTTCTTTTAGCATCATTCAACTTCTCATGAAAGAAAGCAATAGGCTTACCTTCTTGACTTAATATAGCTCCTATTGCATTACCACATGCATCACATTCAACTTGAAATACTTTGTTGAAATTAGGCAAAGCCAATACAAGTAATTCAGCAACCTTTTGTTTCAAAGTTTCAAAACTCTTATCAGCTCCATGTGTCCACTTGAGTTCCTTTTTATCTCCCTTCATTGTCTCAATCATAGCATTACAAATAGCACTAAAATTATTTATATACCTTTTGTAAAAACTAGCCAAACCATGAAATGATCTTACCTCACCCACATTCTTAGTTATAGGCCACTCCAAAATTGATTTAACCTTCTTAGGATCCATCTTCAAACCATCAGCTAAATCACAAATCCCAAATACACAATCTCCTCTTACATAAAAGAACACTTTCTCAAATTAATCAACAACTTTTCTTCTTTCAACCTCTACAATACTTGTCTAATATGCTCAAGATGTTCTTCCTTAGTCTTACTAAATATCAAAATTTCATCCAAGTAAACAATCACAAATTTACCCAAGAATCTTTTCAAAAATTCATTCATCAACCTTGTGAAAATACTAGGTGCATTAGTCAACCCAAAAGGCATAACCAACCATTCATACAAACCATCTTTTGTCTTGAAAGTAGTCTTCCATTCATCACCTTCTCTAATTTTGATCTGATGATAGCCACTCTTCAAATCAATCTTGGGAAAATACTTTGCTCCACTCAAAAAATCCATCATGTCATCCATCCTTGGCATAGGAAACCTATATTTCACTATGATATTATTAATAACTCTGAAATCAGTACACATTCTCCATTCTCCATTCTTTCTAGGTGCTAATATAGTAGGTACATCACATGGACTCAAACTTCCTCTGATCAAGCATTTCTACAATGACTCATACACTTGTCTATTAAGTTCTTCATTCTCTATAGGTGTCAATCTATATGGTGCTTTGTTTGGTAAACTAGTTCTAGGAATCAGGCCCATACAATAACTTATGCTTCTTACTGAAGGTAAACCATCAAGAATATCCTCAGCAACAATATCTTTATATTCATTCAGTAATTTTGTAATTTATGTTGTCACTCTATCATTACCAACTTTTACTGCTTGGTCATTACTACCAACACTCAATCCTCTAGGAACTATAGCAAAACAAACATGATTCTTCTTTACTTCCTTTTCAAATTGCTTTCCATTAACCATGCAAACTTTTATTACAGTACAACTAACCTGATCTAGACTTTCAATCAAAGGTAGCAATGTTTGTTTCTTCCTATTTACCCAAAGAGTATATTGATTCAATATTCCATCATGCACAACATATCTATCATATTGCCAAGGTCTACCCAACAACATGTGACAAAAATTCATGGGCATAATATCACACAACACTTCATCAAAGTAATGTCCAATTTTGAATTTCACAATACATTGTTCACTTACCAATATCTTATGCTCATCTTTGATCCATGAAACATGATAAGGTTTGGGATGTTTCAACCTCTACAACTACAACTTTGTAACTAGCTCTTTTGATTCCAAATTTGTAGAACTTCCACTATCAATGATCATCGTGCAACATTTTCCATTCATCTTACATCTGGTCTTGAAAAGACTTCTTCTAAGGACAAGTTCCTCATCACCTCTCTTATTACATAAGGTTCTTCTCACCATCATATTTTCTCCAGCCTTAGGTCCACTTGGTGAACTCTCAATGTCTTCTTGAATCACAACATTTCTATTATTCTACCCACATTCAAAAGATCTATGTCCTTCTTTACCACATCTGAAACAATTACCACAAAAACCACTTGTAGGATAAGAATTACCTCTTCCTCAATAAAATTTAGTACCTCCTTAGTATGAGTTGCCACCTTTCCACTCGATCTTGTCTTTGTCATCATTCTTCCTTTCATATTTTCTTTTATCCTACACAAAACTTTTAGATCTTCCACCTTCACCATAAGATCTACCTCTACCTCTTTAGAATCTACCACCTCTATCTCTTTGTCTTTGTTCATGCTTCTTTGCTGAGATCTCTTCAACTTTCAAGGTATATTGATATACTTCTTCAACACTTTCCAACTTCACAAAAATTATTTCACCTTGAATTCTAGATCTCAATCTATTTATGTAACTTGCAATTTTCTCAACATCATCATCCACATGTCCAGGTCTAATGTCCAATCTATAGAATTCCTTAGTGTACTCTTTCACAGTCATGTCCTTTTGTTTCAAATTTTGCATCTTTCTTAACAAGCTAACTTGGTAATCAGCAGGAAGGAATTTTTTCTTTACCTGGTTCACCATCTTTGGCCAAGTTTTGATCTTCTCCTTTCCTCTCCTTTGTCTATTAGTTTGTAAATGTTTCCACCATAATGAAGTGTGACCTTTCAGCCTAGTAACTACAATCTTCACTTTCCTATTATCAAGATTATTTTTATACTCAAAGAACTTCTCCATATCTAAGATCTAATCCAACACAGCATTGGTATCCAATTTTTCATCATAAGAAACAACTCATCTAGCAAGCTTTGAATTTTCCCTAGACAACACTCACAACAATCTTTCCTCATCTTGATCTTTTTCAAGTTTTGGATTATGGTTTGGTGTTGTTCCTTCATCATCAAGATGTGCTCCTCTCCTCTGGGCTGTCTCCATAGCATCTAATCTGGCTACAATTTGTCTCAACTGATCCAATATAGCATTATTAGCATTTCCTCTACCATAAACCATCTTTACAAATCAAGTTCCTATAAGATCGTAACCCTCTACAAGTTATAGATCAAATCTATAGATCTACCACCCTATAACCAAATATGAACTAGGGTTCTACACGATACAATCACCACAAGAACAAAACACAAGCTCTGATACCACCTAACGCAATGAAGGATAGGGAAAACTAGGGCCAAAGGCACACCGAACTCTTTGAACCACCCTGCAAGAGTTAACACAATGGAAGCAAACACAAATATATGCCTAGTTATAAAGCTAGGTAGATTTTCTAAGATGGCTCATTTCCTACCATGTAAGAAGACATCAGATGTTGAGCATTTTGCTAAAATTTTCTTTAAAGAGATTGTGACATTGCATGGATTACCAAGAAGTATTATTTCTAACATAGACAATAAGTTTGCTGGTTATTTTTGGATGACTTTGTGGAAGAAGATGGGTATTGAATTGAAGTTTAGTTCTACATTCCATCCATAGACAGATGGACAAATAGAGGTTTTGAATAGAAGCTTGGGTAATTTGTTGAGATGTTTAGTTGGGAATAAGTTAAGCAATTGGGAGATGGTATTGGCACAAGCTAAATTTACATATAATAATTCTATGAATAGGATTATAGGAAAGACACCATTTAAGATTGTTACTGGAATGAAGTATAGAGGAGTATTAGATTTGAGGGATATTGCTAGTGAAGAAAAGAGAAGTGATGCAGGAGAAGAATTTTTTGATTATATGGAGTCTTTGCATAAGGAAGTGAAGTTGAGGTTAGAACAAAGTAATTAGAAGTATAAGGAGAATGCTGATCAGTCTAGGAGACATCATGATTTTCAAGTTGGTGATGAGGTAATGGTTCATTTGAAGAAAGGAAGATTTTTAGTTGGGACATATAGTAAGCTGAAGATGAAGAAGTTTGGACCTTGTAAGATCTTGAAGAAATTTGACAATGGAAATGCCTATGAAGTTGAGTTGCCTGATGACATGGATATATCTCCTATATTCGATGTTTCTAATCTATATAAGTATCATGAGTTAGATGATGAAATTGTTGTACCTGATGATTATCCTAAGAAAAAAATTGAAGAAGTTGAATAGATATTGGATCAAAGAATTGGTAAAAGCACAAGAGGAAAGGATTACTATGAATATTAGGTGAAGTGGAAGAATAGACGAGTTCAAGATGCTACATGGATTTCTCAATCTAAGTTGGATTTAACTCAAGTTGTGACATCTCAATAATTTAGGAGAATAATTTCTTCCAACCCTATTTTTTAATTTCTTGGGTTGTACTTCTATCCTACATGTTTTTAATTTCTTGTCTTGTTGCTGAAACTAGGTTCTGTTGAAACTGCATTTTCTGGTTTTTGGGTGCTTGTTGCAGATCATTTAACTAATTTTCAATAATGAATGAAGGTTATGCACTTCAAGGATTCAAGAGGGGCTAGAGTACTATCAATTTTCTAGAGTAAAATTCCTAACTCCTTATAGTTCAAGAGATATGGAAATTCTCTCAGAACACTCATTTCTAGCAGTTCTGCATGATAGTTTCATGTGCCTGACTTTTAGGATGGATACACACTTTTTTTTATTTATTTATTTATTTATTTATTGATGGTAAAAATCTTAACACAATCGAATCCAGAAACATACTAGTACACTACACACTTTTTCTTAATAAATCAGACCTTGTGCACTTAAGGGGTTATAGAGGGCCTAGATATCTACCCACAGTTTGAAGCACAAGTTCTAACTCAATCAAAGTGGAAGATAGGATTGAAGAGCAAAATTAGAAAGTGTGAATTTGTTTTGGATCTGTTGGTGTTTGAAAACGTTACCCATTTCCAATTACCCTAATGAGAACAAGATGCATCTAGGGGCAGCTAACTCCCATTATCAACACATCCATTCAGACACTAGGCCAACTATAAGGCATGACCCTTCTTCTTCTTCAGGCTCTGCAAAACCTAGGCGGGTAGACCTATAGATTCTTTATATGGTACCAACTGTCAAAGCATACACTGAATCTATTATGAAGCAGATAAAAAACCCCTAAATCTTCTACACTCAACCAGGAATCACAAACATGAAATAGCTAAGAACATAACTCATGAAATTGGCAAGCTAAGTGCAGGTTAACATTGAACAGCTTTCAACATAAAAGGGAAAATTGATTTAATATATTGATATCAGCAAGACCCAAGTATAAGCAACAGAACTTAATGATCCTATCTTTGACCAGTGCCTTATCTATTGGGCAATTAAATGAGTCATAACCATACATCTCCTGGAATCCTTAGACATATCTCTACATCAAGATCCCTGATCTATCTTTCACCTTGTGAATAGACATCTGCTACAGAATGAATCTCATACTCAGAAAATCCTATCATGAAATCTGCAAACCCTGTGACAAATATCAAGCAATTACATGGTTCTTTGTTCCATAAGCAAGACATTTTAACCACATACATTTCAAAATGTAATGCAACCTAATTCATGCTCTTTGATCACAAATTAGAAGAAATAACAGAGCCATAATCAGGAGACAAGATTCAAACTGAACTTCAAACTTTTGCTGCACTTTATTTGTTTTCCTTGAAATCAAATACATGAAATGTACAGAAAATAACTCATAGATCACCCAACAGAAAAGAACTATCCTGCAAAACTTAAAATGTTGTTCAATACAAGAAGAAATGCTGAAGAATGGTTTCTTAGTGCAAAAACTGCCACCCTTACAAAGTATCAGAAAGAAAAAAAAAATATAGACAAGAAAGAAATCCCGGATCTGATCTTTACTTGACAAGTGTCCAC
Source organism: Cupressus sempervirens (assembly GCA_028749045.1). Classification (NCBI taxonomy): domain Eukaryota; kingdom Viridiplantae; phylum Streptophyta; class Pinopsida; order Cupressales; family Cupressaceae; genus Cupressus; species Cupressus sempervirens. Next base: position 780,985,467 of record CM053791.1, on the reverse strand, counting down.
TTGAAAATCAATCTTCTAGCAACTGAAAACTTCTTCCTTCCTTCTCCCATCTTGATCTGATTTTGTTTCATCATTTTTTGCAACTGATTTGCAAATGTCTGTTTCTGAATGATGAAATTTGCTGAGTCACCAAAATATCTGATTTACCCACTGAAATGCTGGTGAAATTTTGTTTTTTACTGAATGAATTCGCTCAAATTCCAACCCAAACTACATTTCAACTATCTTTTTACTGATATTCAGGTCATTACCTTGACAAAAAAAATCAAACTGAACTTCCTAGTCTGAATATAGTTGCAATTCAAGTACCTGATAGAAAACCTCATGTAACTCAAACTAACTGATACCTGTGCAAAAGCCGACTCCAGAATCGGAAAGTTCATCTTCTCCCGATTCCGACGATATATAACATCGCCTATTTTGCCTCCAGGAAACCCCAAAAAAAATCATTTCGAAAATGACTCTTCTGACTGAAAGTTATGCCTGCCATTTGATTTTTTTATAAAATTTGAAAAATTCTGAAGTATATACTTTAGAAAATGTCCCATTTGATTTTAAAAATTTGACGTGGGCATTTTTAACAAAAAATAATAATAAAATATTATTATTTTTAACTCTATAAATTTTCCTAACCCTTTGAATCCGTGGTCAACCTTGGTTTGACCGGTGCCACATGTCATTTGCTGATTGGTCTGCCTGATTTGCCCCATCCGCCACGTGTCGTCTTCTCACTAACTCGCTATGTTAATTCTCATGCATCTTTTGCTTGGCGAGTTAGCGACGACCCTCCGATTTGGACACGTGTCGTCATCTCCTTGCATCCAAGTTTTGGGCGCCAACTCATCATTATTGCATGCTCGTTCAAAATATCTCCATTTGCGCACCAACTGGCAGTCCACGGCGGGCCCCTCCCCTCGAGCTCGTGCCTTCAAAAGGCTCCTGCCTCAATTCACATCTTATTAAGTGTGTTTGGGTATTTAAATACATAAAACATACCCACGCTTTATCAATGTGGGATAATTGTTTTTTATTGCTCTCCGCCTTTTGTTTGACTGTGGTTGGAATCGGCTCCTTTGTCAAATTTTCCTCTGTATTGTATGTCATTAATAATAAGAGTGGGTAATATTGTGACATCACCACGAGATCCATGTCCAACCTGTTTATCTTGCTCAGCTTTCAAAATAGAGTTTTCAGTATCGGCAATGGGATCCCCCATGCACTTTTCTACCTTCTTCCTGTCCAGACCAAGAGATTTGATGACACTATCTGCACATTCTTTGTTATATTTTTTGTCCTTCATTGGACACCTGATGTGGAAATCAGTAACGTAGTCCAACCAAACCCATGGTCTGCTATCCTCTTTAGCAACAGTAAAAACACACAGTTGTCTCAAATTTTCAGTCACCACATCTTTCCCATCATACCCCCGATTGAAGTCTTGTTCTGGATTAGGTGCACAGTATCTTTCGTTATTAATGCATTGAGCTTTGCATTGCTTGCTCACTACAAAGGCTTGAGGGCAGTACCACGTGATATAGTGAGGAGTAAATTGTGCGTACCCATTTTTCTTAAGAATTTGAGCAGCTCCTTTGAAATTCTTTAAAAACTCCATCTGCATATCACACTTCAATCCACATTCATCATTGCTATTTGTCCACAACTCATACTCCACACGTTCATCTGTGTGTGGAACAGATTCTCTCCAGTCCAAATTAATATTGACCATATTCCTCTTACTAATAGCATCTTTCAGTTTGTCACCTAAATTCTTCTCAATGAGTGCAGAGGGAATAGTGATATCCTGTTCATAAGCTGAACCACCTTCACCAGGCAAATCCATAGTTATCAAAGATTCATCCTTGTCATCAGCTACAAGGACAGCCGCTGCCCCAGCATTCTGAGCATTCCAGACTTTCAAAGCAAAATAGCAATTTTACCATGCTGCAAATTTTTAACCCATGACGAATCTCCAGTCAAAAGATTTTAATTGTCGAACATCCATACTTTAAAAATCCTGCAAGCAAACAATGTTAAAAAACATAAACTGGGCTCGGGTTCGGAATTATAAACTGGGTTATTGATCACTTGGGGTTTTGAAAACTAGGATATAAGTTCTTTGCCATGAAGAGAATATAAGTCCATGCTTTGGGCTCATGAGGAATCACAGGGCACATTTGGCGAATTTCCGAAAACAGGCACTTGGAAATTTTGACTAAGAAATGTGTCAAAAAGTAATTTTTTGGCAAATGTGCGGACATATGAAACTATGCAAATGGATTTGTCATGACTTGGGAACTGGCATACTTGAAGGATTTTTAGGAGACAACACAATGATGTAATCCATTTAGGCTCACCAATCACGGGATGAGAGTTATAACGTACCGAACAAGGATGTGAATCAATCTGGATGCCTTAGCCGTAACAAAACAATGCAAACTGGGTTTTTGATCATGCTAGCAAACTGATCAAATGGATTTGACATGATCTCAAAATTTGAACATATGAAGTATCTGACCCCTAAAACATAGTGCAAAAAGAATTTCCTCATTTGGATCAACTGGGTCAAAGATATCATTGGTCGAACAGGGCTTCCCAGAACTGTGAACAACTACACAAATGTACAAAACAGTAACCGACCAACTTTGAGGGGTTCGAAACCTAGTCAAACGAATTTGAAAAGACTTGAAAATTGAAACATAGGTTCTTTGTTATGGAAACTAAACACTCCCAAAGTGGCGGGTCATGACACATTCCTGGGTAAAAGATATTCAAATGCAAATTGGGCCTCTGGTCGCTATTTGACACTTGGGCAGAAATGCAAATTTTGACACTAGCTTAAAATGGCACTTCACAGAATGATTCGAGATGGAAAAATAACATTGTGGATCACATGCATATGTCAAATGAAAGGTGTTAAGCCACTCAAACACCATCTAGGCCTCAAACTCACAATTGGCTACATATGCATAAAAGGCACTTTAGGGCATGATCTTCTCAAAATTTTCTAAATGTGACTGAAAATAGACCATGCAATTTTCAGTCCCAACAGTGGCTCTGTCTGGGGATGCATGCCCCTTGCGGGCATGGCAAGGATTCAGATCTCTGGAGGAAGCAGACCATTCCCAAAAATTTCAAAACTCTTCTCGAACAGCTTATTGAAAGCAAGGAAACAACTACAACTACCAAGACTAGCGATGACCCGGGGCCACCGAACTTCAACAAAATTGTTTACCCCTATCATAAACCTGATTTTTATCTGAACTTTCATGAGGTAAACTGAATTTTCTTCTCCTATTAGTTTCACCAATCATATTATCATCATATAACAAATCTCTTGGCAAAACAAAATCAGCACTCTTACTTCCATAATGCATATAAAAACTATATTCATCTTCAACCGTTAGCTCATTATGAAAGTTCTGATCAACATGCTCAAAAATATCAGACTGAAACTGAAAACCTTCTCTAACAAATGACTCATGCATGCTATCATTTTTGAATATGAAGGCTTCATATTCAACTTGGGGAAAAGGATCACTCATACCTTGAAAATGTGTTTCCTTATACATAACCGGACGATATTCAAACGAACATTCTAACTTGTACTCACATATATCATCAATGTCAAAATCTGAGACTAATCTATAATCTTCAAATGGTTCTTCACAATCAGCAAACAAATTAGTCTTCACATCGGAGAGTTCATCATAAATCTCATTGCAAGGTATAGGTAGATTTTCAATAACTGTCTTATTAAACACCTTGTTATCATAATCAGATGCAACATCATGATCATATTCACTGTCATATTTGGAAGAAGAACAGTTTGGCCTCTTACAGCAGTAAGACAAAGTATCATCATTAAACTTATTCTCTTCTAAATCTAAATTGTCCATGTGTTCTTCAAAAAGAGGATTGATAACTCCATGCAAAGCGCCTTTATAGACATTGAGACAAGTAATGTGCTGATCAACATCAAAATCCTCACCATATAACGGATTAGTGAAAACTTTAAAACCATTTTCATCATCACTGTCATGGACATTTTCAGCATATGAAGAAGAATAATCAGAATCATATGAAGACTCAACATCCACTCCGTCAACGAAGCATGTAGAATATAGATCAAAGTTACTTTCATTGTCTCCATATAGGTGATTCAAATGTCTTGCAAGCAAATCATCATTTATCTTACCAATAGGTGCTGATGCATTAATCTCAGAGTCAATCACGTACTGATCATCATTACACTCATCCTCAAGACACTCTTCTACACAATTAGGTAATACGTCTTTATGGATAACCTCTTTGTCTTCATATTGTGTAGACACATTTTTTTCATAACTTTCAATCTCAAACTGGTTTACACAATTCTGATATGGAAACTCGCTTTCAGATTCAGAAACAGCATTCGTACCTTTATTAGCAAGAGAACACTTACTTCCATCATTGCTCTCTTCTTCCCAATCAGCATCTGATTCACATGAAGACGGACACATACTAGCACTATCCTCTTCTTGACTTGAGTAATAACTCTCATCATCAGCTTCATATGACACCTCTTGATAATATATTAGATCAGCAACATAATTATCACTTGGAAAATGACTCTCAGCTTTATCATACTCACATTGATATGATTGTCTTTCAACTTCAGATTTAATAACGTTCTCAACATGATGCAATCTCTCAATGAGATAATTCATTTCTTGCCTATCCTGTTGGTCAAGAGAATGCATCTCTACCGCTGAAACATTATCAACATATGAGCTTAGTTCTTCTGACTGTGACTGAGATACATATGATTTACATTCTTTATATTGTGTCATCTTGCCATGACATGTCGGATCAGCAATTTCACCTTTATCACTTGATAGATAACTTCTGGTTTGCTCCTCCTCATACTGAGATGAATACCTTTCCTCTTCCTGATTTATTATGTTTTCAACACAATGCAAATTATCAATGGGAAAATGAATGGCCGGATTTATATCTTGTGTGGATGACTCATCAAGTGAATCAATTCTATCATTCGCTGTTGTAATACCATAAACATGTGCATTTACTTCAGCACGAATGGAACATGTTTTTATTTTTGAGGCTTCAACAAAACTATTTACAACAGCAGGAGTGCTTATTTGCTGATCTGAAATCAAACACTCCTTATGACATTGGCTTGTGCTTTGCACCTCATATTGCCAGCCAATATTTCTAGAGAAGTGACTCCGGGTTAAGCCATATTTTATGTTATTCTCAATCTCTATAGCTGTCATGAATGCCTGATGCAAAGTCTTGGGTCTTTTATCTCTCAACAGATAGTTCATCTTCCTATCAAATGCACCGAGATAAACCACTAAACACATTTGATCATCCGGCTTGTAACTTTCAGGAAATTCACTCAAAATCTTTGCAAATCTGATATTAAATTCAGGAACTAACTCACCATTCCTGATTTCAATTTTCAAAAACTTATCAAAATATTCAGAGATGCTTACTCTTTCCCCGAACTGCATCATGAAGGCTGACATTAATTCATCACAAGATGAAATTGAACATGCTGGTAAAAAAGAAAACTAGTCCCTAGCATCATTTTCTAAAGTCTGAACAAACAATTTCATCTGAATGTCTTCATGAGCAATTTCAAAATCACCAACCAAGTCACTAAACAACTGAACATGATGACTGGCTGAATTTTCATGGTTCCCACCAAACTTAGGCAAATACTTTCTGAGGTTACAAGGCATAGTATTCGGGAAACCATGAATACCATTAAAATTCAATGGCATATACCTCCTGGTAGAAACAGATCTAAAACTTTCACTAACAGGCTGCATATTAGATGAGATAAAACTTAACATTCTTCAAAGTCAAGACTCATTCACCATTAAACACTTCCAGAATTTATTAATTACAGCAGATCTGGAGTTCTTTCTACCAATTCAAAACTTCAAATACACTTCACAACTTCAAAACAACAATTGAAACTCGTTCTAATGAAGTGCATAAAACTTATCAAATCATTCTCCTCTTCTTAGTGCTAAAACTTCACTTGATGGAGAACACATATGTGGAACTCACTTTCATTGAAAATAAATCATATGAAAGCATAAAATACCTCAAGTGTTGCTGCATGAAACCATTGATCTGCTGATTGGCCTGGTGCTAATCTAAATTCTTTACACCATTGATCAAACCTTACAGAGTCGCCATCTCCTTGAGGAGAATTAAATGACATCACTGCTATGATTCATCTTTATCATTACAAATTTTTATAACAGCAAATCAAACAACACTTACTAGTCAGAAACTTATAATAGATCTCTCTTCTGCTTGCAAATTCACCTAATTTTCAGATCTGCTTGATTACACTGAAAACTCTTGAAAGCAATTTATACATCACTGATCTACAATGATTTAGAGATCCTTTAAGTAGAGTCGCCACTCACTATTGTGAGAAAGATTTGAAACAATGATTTATAACATGGCAGATCTGTACTGACAATTCAACTTGAAAATTTTGAAAGTCACCAAACACCTTGAAGAGAAACAAACTTTTGATCACAATTCTGACTCTGAAATTACAACAGCACTTTGAAAACAAGGTCCGGTTGAATTGATTGAAAATAAAACTTGAGGAGAGCACAATCTGAACTCAACCAATAAGTCACTGTTGCAAGTGGATAAAACATACTGGGGTGCATGATTTGGAGTAAGAAAACTGGAAAGAACATCAGAGAACTTACTGCTGAAAATTTTTAATGCACTTCTCCTGCTGTATTGAATCTCTTCTTTTCAAATTCTCAAGGTTTGTCTTGAATCTGATCCAATATAGTCCCCAGCAGAGTCGCCATTTTGTTGGTGTTTGAAAACGTTACCCATTTCCAATTACCCTAATGAGAACAAGATGCATCTAGGGGCAGCTAACTCCCATTATCAACACATCCATTCAGACACTAGGCCAACTATAAGGCATGACCCTTCTTCTTCTTCAGGCTCTGCAAAACCTAGGCGGGTAGACCTATAGATTCTTTATATGGTACCAACTGTCAAAGCATACACTGAATCTATTATGAAGCAGATAAAAAACCCCTAAATCTTCTACACTCAACCAGGAATCACAAACATGAAATAGCTAAGAACATAACTCATGAAACTGGCAAGCTAAGTGTGGGTTAACATTGAACAGCTTTCAACATAAAAGGGAAAATTGATTTAATATATTGATATCAGCAAGACCCAAGTATGAGCAACAGAACTTAATGATCCTATCTTTGACCAGTGCCTTATCTATTGGGCAATTAAATGAGTCATAACCATACATCTCCTGGAATCCTTAGACATATCTCTACATCAAGATCCCTGATCTATCTTTCACCTTGTGAATAGACATCTGCTACAGAATGAATCTCATACTCAGAAAATCCTATCATGAAATCTGCAAACCCTGTGACAAATATCAAGCAATTACATGGTTCTTTGTTCCATAAGCAAGACATTTTAACCACATACATTTCAAAATGTAATGCAACCTAATTCATGCTCTTTGATCACAAATTAGAAGAAATAACAGAGCCATAATCAGGAGACAAGATTCAAACTGAACTTCAAACTTTTGATGCACTTTATTTGTTTTCCTTGAAATCAAATACATGAAATGTACAGAAAATAACTCATAGATCACCCAACAGAAAAGAACTATCCTGCAAAACTTAAAATGCTGTTCAATACAAGAAGAAATGCTGAAGAATGGTTTCTCAGTGCAAAAACTGCCACCCTTACAAAGTATCAGAAAGAAAAAAAAAATATAGACAAGAAAGAAATCCCGGATCTGATCTTTACTTGACAAGTGTCCACTTGAAAATCAATCTTCTAGCAACTGAAAACTTCTTCCTTCCTTCTCCCATCTTGATCTGATTTTGTTTCATCATTTTTTGCAACTGATTTGCAAATGTCTGTTTCTGAATGATGAAATTTGCTGAGTCACCAAAATATCTGATTTACCCACTGAAATGCTGGTGAAATTTTGTTTTTTACTGAATGAATTCGCTCAAATTCCAACCCAAACTACATTTCAACTATCTTTTTACTAATATTCAGGTCATTACCTTGACAAAAAAAATCAAACTGAAATTCCTAGTCTGAATATAGTTGCAATTCAAGTACCTGATAGAAAACCTCATGTAACTCAAACTAACTGATACCTGTGCAAAAGCCAACTCCAGAATCGGAAAGTTCATCTTCTCCCGATTCCGACGATATATAACATTGCCTATTTTGCCTCCAGGAAACCCCAAAAAAAATCATTTCGAAAATGACTCTTCTGACTGAAAGTTATGCCTGCCATTTGATTTTTTTATAAAATTTGAAAAATTCTGAAGTATATACTTTAGAAAATGTCCCATTTGATTTTAAAAATTTGACGTGGGCATTTTTAACAAAAAATAATAATAAAATATTATTATTTTTAACTCTATAAATTTTCCTAACCCTTTGAATCCGTGGTCAACCTTGGTTTGACCGGTGCCACATGTCATTTGCTGATTGGTCTGCCTGATTTGCCCCATCCGCCACGTGTCGTCTTCTCGCTAACTCGCTATGTTAATTCTCACGCATCTTTTGCTTGGCGAGTTAGCGACGACCCTCCGATTTGGACACGTGTCGTCATCTCCTTGCATCCAAGTTTTGGGCGCCAACTCATCATTATTGCATGCTCGTTCAAAATATCTCCATTTGCGCACCAACTGGTAGTCCACGGCAGGCCCCCCCCTCGAGCTCGTGCCTTCAAAAGGCTCCTGCCTCAATTCACATCTTATTAAGTGTGTTTGGGTATTTAAATACATAAAACATACCCACGCTTTATCAATGTGGGATAATTGTTTTTTATTGCTCTCCGCCTTTTGTTTGACTGTGGTTGGAATCGGCTCCTTTGTCAAGTTTTCCTCTGTATTGTATGTCATTAATAATAAGAGTGGGTAATATTGTGACATCACCACGAGATCCATGTCCAACCTGTTTATCTTGCTCAGCTTTCAAAATAGAGTTTTCAGTATCGGCAATGGGATCCCCCATGCACTTTTCTACCTTCTTCCTGTCCAGACCAAGAGATTTGATGACACTATCTGCACATTCTTTGTTATATTTTTTGTCCTTCATTGGACACCTGATGCGGAAATCAGTAACGTAGTCCAACCAAACCCATGGTCTGCTATCCTCTTTAGCAACAGTAAAAACACACAGTTGTCTCAAATTTTCAGTCACCACATCTTTCCCATCATACCCCCGATTGAAGTCTTGTTCTGGATCAGGTGCACAGTATCTTCCGTTATTAATGCATTGAGCTTTGCATTGCTTGCTCACTACAAAGGCTTGAGGGCAGTACCACGTGATATAGTGGGGAGTAAATTGTGCGTACCCATTTTTCTTAAGAATTTGAGCAGCTCCTTTGAAATTCTTTAAAAACTCCATCTGCATATCACACTTCAATCCACATTCATCATTGCTATTTGTCCACAACTCATACTCCACACGTTCATCTGTGTGTGGAACAGACTCTCTCCAGTCCAAATTAATATTGACCATATTCCTCTTACTAATAGCATCTTTCAGTTTGTCACCTAAATTCTTCTCAATGAGTGCAGAGGGAATAGTGATATCCTGTTCATAAGCTGAACCACCTTCACCAGGCAAATCCATAGTTATCAAAGATTCATCCTTGTCATCAGCTACAAGGACAGCCGCTGCCCCAGCATTCTGAGCATTCCAGACTTTCAAAGCAAAATAGCAATTTTACCATGCTGCAAATTTTTAGCCCATGACGAATCTCCAGTCAAAAGATTTTAATTGTCGAACATCCATACTTTAAAAATCCTGCAAGCAAACAATGTTAAAAAACATAAACTGGGCTCGGGTTCGGAATTATAAACTGGGTTATTGATCACTTGGGGTTTTGAAAACTAGGATATAAGTTCTTTGCCATGAAGAGAATATAAGTCCATGCTTTGGGCTCATGAGGAATCATAGGGCACATTTGGCGAATTTCCGAAAACAGGCACTTGGAAATTTTGACTAAGAAATGTGTCAAAAAGTAATTTTTTGGCAAATGTGCGGACATATGAAACTATGCAAATGGATTTGTCATGACTTGGGAACTGGCATACTTGAAGGATTTTTAGGAGACAACACAATGATGTAATCCATTTAGGCTCACCAATCACGGGATGAGAGTTATAACGTACCGAACAAGGATGTGAATCAATCTGGATGCCTTAGACGTAACAAAACAATGCAAACTGGGTTTTTGATCATGCTAGCAAACTGATCAAATGGATTTGACATGATCTCAAAATTTGAACATATGAAGTATCTGACCCCTAGAACATAGTGCAAAAAGAATTTCCTCATTTGGATCAACTGGGTCAAAGATATCATTGGTCGAACAGGGCTTCCCGTGAACAACTACACAAATGTACAAAACAGTAACCGACCAACTTTGAGGGGTTCGAAACCTAGTCAAACGAATTTGAAAAGACTTGAAAATTGTAACATAGGTTATTTGTTATGGAAACTAAACACTCCCAAAGTGGCGGGTCATGACACATTCCTGGGTAAAAGATATTCAAATGCAAATTGGGCCTCTGGTCGCTATTTGACACTTGGGCAGAAATGCAAATTTTGACACTAGCTTAAAATGGCACTTCACAGAATGATTCGAGATGGAAAAATAACATTGTGGATCACATGCATATGTCAAATGAAAGGTGTTAAGCCACTCAAACACCATCTAGGCCTCAAACTGACAATTGGCTACATATGCATAAAAGGCACTTTAGGGCATGATCTTCTCAAAATTTTCTAAATGTGACTGAAAATAGACCATGCAATTTTCAGTCCCAACAGGATCTTTGAATGTGAATGTAGTTGTGTTTGGTCATAACCCACAAGGCCTTACAGCTGGGCATGAATGTTGAATATTTTAAGAATCAATGAAACCATTTTATTCTTCTTCCTCTTTTGGTTTTTGTTCTTTTTGTTTTCTTCTATTGTGTTAACTCTTGTAGTATGGTTCAAAGAGTTGGGTGTGCCTTTGGCCCTAGTTTTCTCCGTCCTTCCTTGCATCAAGGAGACTAGAGAGTGGGAGATAGGATTGCAGAGTAGAAGTGGAAAGTGTGAATTTGTTTTTGGATTTTTGAACATGAATGTATTTTTGTTTGGTTGTAACCTAGAAGGCCTTACAGCTAGGCATGTATATTGAATATTTGAAGAATCAATGAAAGCATTTAATTCTTCTTCCTCCTTTGGTTATTGTTCTTTGTGTTTGCTTCTATTGTGTTAACTCTTACAGGGTGGTTTGGAGAGTGATGCATGCCTTTAGCCTTAGTTTTCCCCATCTTTCCTTGCATTAGTGTGTGTGTCAGGCAACCTTGCTAGATATCCTAGGCTGATGGCATCTACTTTCACCCAATTTTCTAGTGTAAGTTATTCTCCTACTTGTAGTGCAATTGCCCACTACTTGCATGACACAACGCATCTAAGGACCACTACACATAATCAAGTCACATGTCAGCTTTTATTGTCATATTTTCATTACATCACTCTTAACCAAACCCCCCCACCCCTCTCCCCAATCCCCTCTTTGAAGATGACTTTTTCCCTAAAAATTGCATTCCCATAAACGTTTTCCCACAAGCCTGTGAAACTTGCAATTCCGCAAACCTATGTTCCTGCAATATCACTCTTTAACTTTTCACCACTATGATTGTTTGACCCATGTTCACATGCAAGCTTAACCTAGTGATCCCACAAACCAATGTTCCTATGGAATCATGTTTGCACCTCCTCTCTTGGTCAAACCCTATCTGATTCCTACATTGACCTACTTCCTAGCATGAGATCGTGTTCCCATGGTCATATTCATGTTTTTCCCAGTGGGATCATGATCCTGCTATCCTACCCACAATCTCATAGAAAATTTCTACCCCAAATTCATGATCTCATGAACTATGTTTCATGCCTATTTTTACCCTTCCCCTAGCCATTTTTGTAGGATTGCAATCCTGTCGATCCTACAAGTGATCCCACATGAACTAAGTATGTGGGATCATGTTTGCTCCTTTTCAGGAATGCTATAACCTAGGCAAACATAAAAATGCAAGATAGGTTTTTTGACCCTAGTGAACAATCTAGCATCCATCACACTCGTACTCGTCACACCACATCCAATCAATGCTCCAGTTATAAGCTCCTAGCAACAATATCTCCTCATCCATCTAAGTGTAAATAAACCTTTCTAGCCCTCGTCTAGCCCCTTATAGGCCTTGTTGGGATGCCCTATCTTATTTTATGACTCCTCCCAAGACCTCCTTTTGCCTCTTACCTTATTTCTTATTGTCATTTATTATCCTTTTTCCCTTCTTTTAGCCATTCCATGTCCTCTTGTAGCCCCTAGTTTATTGAAACTTTGCCAAAGAGATTGGGATAATGGGATACTAATAGGCCAAAACTGCCTATGAATATGGCTTCTCACACTTGAAACACTATCCAACATTAAGCCCTAAGAGTAGGCATGTGGGTACAAAAGTGCCCGTTTATGCAACCACAAAACAAAGAAAAAAAAAAGCATTCAACATAAATGCTATTATCTAGGTGCCAAGATTAGGGTGAGTAAAAATAATTCAAAACAAAACTTAAAATATTTGAAACATGCATAATCAGGCATATATATAAGCAAATCAGGGAATAAGAGGTGAAAGGGATAGTGGTCCCCACACACCCTAAGTGTATTCACCCTTGACAAACTTTTGAAAGCATGTGAAAGTCAAAAAAGGGTGGTCTTGATCTGACACAAGTCAAAGTCCCTCTCCCTAGGTGTCTCCACCATTGGAAGGAGGGAATGCACTTTCCTAAGCAACCTAGGTAGCCTAGGGGGATGGTAAAGTTGTAAGAAATCTTTTTTATGGTGGTTAGGTACCTTGGGAATAGGTGTTAACTTAGGAAGTTAATAGATAGAGTTAAGGGAGTAAGATTGGTTTTTAGATAGGATAATTAGTAAAGTATATTAAGGGGTGTAGTTAGTAGGTTAGCATTTAGGACAATTTGATGGGTTAATGCTAGTAAATAGAAAGGTATTTAAATAAGAGTTAGTATTAAGATGATTATTAGTAATGAGTAGTTATGTTGCATTAGGTGGGTTTAATTTTGAAAACACCTTAGTGTTTGAGTTAATATTGAAATCAAGAAAATAATAGTTAGTAGGAATGTAATTAAATCTTGGGTTATGGAGTGTGATGCACATTATCCATATTTTAATAATTATCTTATTTATTTATTGTCTTTTATATAAATAATATACTTAATTCTAAGAGGCAATGTGAAATATTTTTATATACATAAATATTAAATAATGTATATATTTATGTTAGTCATTTTACTTTATCTTCCCATAAACTACAACCCATGAACATAGTATATTATGAGTAATGTGTAATTATGATGACATTAATAAATAATATGTTAAATAGGACATGTAAAAATATTAATTAATTTATATCATTTTGATTTTATATATATATATAACATTAAATTATCATCCCTTGAATTAGTACAAGTATCCTTCAATCAAGTAGGAAGAAGTTGATTAAAAATGAGATTCACGTGATTGAATAATATAATAGAGACATGGTGGAGATTCCTAGTCAGTAAGCAATGGATTATTAGAAGTATATAAGCTTAGTGTTGGAATTATTAAAATTAAACTAAATAGTATATATATACTTCGTCAATATTCAAAATAATGGTATTAGATTAGGTAAATAAGTTAGAAGTTTAATGAAATGACAATCCAAAAGAGTTCATTAAAATTGGTATACCTAAATAATAGAAAATTAAAATTAAAAAAATTAAGTAATAAAATAATAAGATAAAACTGAGTTGAATTTGACATAGGGAATAATGCAACAAGGTCATGTGTGTGTGTGTGTGTGTTAAGTTGACTTGAAATTGGAACCTTCGAGACAACTATAAACATCTTCACAATTGCAAAACTTCTGAATTGTTGCAATTACGTTGATATAAAAATGGCCCTTCACTTTCATACACAAAATATCTTACTTCAGTGATAGGATGTGGACTCAAAACAATAAACCATCTAGCTCCTAAGTTATAATCAGAGTTTGAATGAATGTTACAAAACAATCGGTCTTCCATGAAACTTGAGTGTAGAATTTTGAATGAGACAAATTCTTTCACATCAAATAAATGTTTCAACTCATTGATTGATTAAAGTAACCATTCCAATACTCTCTAGGTATATGTGTTGTTATACTCTAGGAACCCATAGTTCAATAGGATATTCAAACAAAGTATAGGTCTATATAAATATTTCCATTTAGTTACCTTTCAAAAAAAAAATTGTTGGTTGTGTTTTTCTTGAAATTTCTGGGCATGACACACACCCAACCTAAAGGATAAGGTCTCTTATGTGGCTTAGTTTCCAATCCCAATTGTTTAAAAACTTCCCCTAAAATTAAATTAACTTGGGATCTACTGTCTATCAATGTGTCAATTTTAGTGTTCTTAGAAATCACCCTTATATGAAAAAGTTCACACCTTTTACTAACTTCAGAAACATCATAGCTTTTAGAAGTAGAACATGAAACATTAGTGGAAGAATCATGACTAATGAAAGCTTTGCCTTTTAAACCTACAACTGATGTCTTTGTTTCATCGTCATAATTTGATCCAAGATCCTAAACAATAGTTGTATTCTTTTGATTTCCTTTGTTATCATTCTTAAACCACTTTGGTTTAAACTCTAGATGTAGTTTCCAACATTTTGCATCTGTATGCCCTTTCCTCTGGCAATGTGAATGCATAGGTTTTTTGCCTTCCTCTTTCCTTATTGTGGCTTCTTTATTACCCTTGTTTCCTTTAGGAGGAACAAATTTCTTCTTTGAGCTGAAACTTGTGTTTCCTCCACCTGCTTCAATATGGGTTACTTGAACACACACTTCATCAAAGTTAGAAGGATTAAACATCAATATTGTATGTTTTAAGTATGAATGCATTCCATCCATATACTTCAACAAAGTATCTTATGTATAAAAAGGAATTCCAAGAGTTAATGCCTTCTTCCTAAATACTTGTGTATACTCTTGCATAGACTACTCTTTACCTTGCTTTAGAATTTGCTAATCCATAATTGCTTGTTGCATATGACCCAAAGGATAAAATTATTTCTTCAAAGTAGAAGTAAATTCATACCAAGATGAAATGATTTTACCATGTGTAGCAAGATCATCTCAGATCTTACTCTCCCACCAGAATAATGCAATACCTCCCATTCTAAGAGTGGCTAGCTGGGCTCTAGAAGAATCATCCAAAATATTTTGAACCTTGTAGTACACTTAAATATACTTAAGCCAATTATCTAGTTTTTTTGCATCCAATTTGCCACTATATATAGGAAAATCAAACTTCACATCAAGTTTTAACAAAGGTGTCTTCGCATGTTTCTTTTTAGAAGAGGTAAACAACTTAGAAGAAGAAGAGAAGGATGAAGAATATGGGGACAAAGGTTCAGGATGGTCACTACCACCTCCTACTCCTTTGCCTTTGTCATCTTTTGCTGAGGATTTAGCTTCTTCCTTCATAGCCTTGTCTGCCTTTCTCAACTATCATTCATGCTTCTCTTGAAGAAGAATGTCCACCAAAGCCTTCAATTCCAAAAAAGGTCACTCAAAAGCTTCTGCATTGAACTCAAGATGGTTTTTTTCATATGCCATTACTCATGTCAAAATTCTTCTTTTTCCAATCTCTAGATTAAACTCTACAAGTTCACCTTCTTCTTGTTTCAACTTCAATCTTCTTAACATTCACCACCTACAATTTTCTACAAAATAGGCTTTGATACCAACTTTATCTATAAACTAGGATTTACAAGTTTTATAACATTAATCCAAAATAAAGATTTAATCCCTAATCCAAGTAATAATTGCATGGTATGTACTTAACCATTGAAATTACAAGAAGATTGAAGTCTAAACACTTAATTTAATAATGTTTTTATTGTATATAAAAGAGAATAATAATAAAAGAAACTTGAATGGGTGAGAGAATAAGAAAGAGAATAAAGAGACACAAACAATTTGATATAGAGTTTATCTAGGCAGGACTACGTCTTTGGGTCTATCTCTCAATCAAGGGCCGCTTTATTAATTCTGCCAAGCAAAACACTTTGTTATAGAATATGATCTTTGAGCCTTCATAGTCTCTTTATTCTTTTACAATTATTGGTGTAAAATAACACATTGCAAATTCTCTCCAAGAATTTCTCACAATAATTTCTCCTCTAAGACTAATTTATTTTCCAAGGACTAATTCCCCACAAGAAGTTCTTCTCCCAAATCTAATTGTCTTCTAAGGACAATATCACCCCTTTTATACTAAATTATTTCCTTATTTGGTTTATAACTATTGTGGTATCCACAACACACACCCCATTCCTCACTAGGAATGGGGACCCCTTACTTTTTTTTACTCCTGGACTCACAGTTTGAGAGTTGGGAAAAGAAATTTTTGTTAGAGTTAGAATTTTAGAGTCAAAAATCAAAAAATCACAAAAACATTGGAAAATTGAAAAATCACAAAAACATTTGAAAATTCAAAAAAACACAAAAAAAAAAAAAAAAAAAAAAAAAATTGAAAAACACAAAAAAATTGAAAATTTGAAAAAACACAAAAAATTGAAAATTTGAAATATATATATATATATATAATAAAAAGTTGTCACACGCAAGGGTGTGCACATGGGTGGAGTGCGCACCACGCACTAACAAGCATGTTGAGGCACGCCATGCACCCAACCTGATGCAGCGGGTTATAAAAGCCCCCGCCCAAACTCATTCACCTCATTCTTTTTTTTCATTCAGTGATTGCAACAAGAAAGGGTAAGAATCAAAGCCTTTGGTGCCACCGCATGCGCAACGTGCAAGCATTGTGTGCCACATATTATTTACCCCACACCACACACCATATGTTATAAACCCTAAGCCATGGGCTGGAGGCAAAGGTGTTATGCACCATATGTTATAAACCCTATGCCACAGACCAGAGGCAAAGGCATCACATGCCATATCTTATAAACCCTATGCCATAGGTCAGAGGCAAATTGTCGCACACCATATGTTATAAAACCTACATTGCGAGCCAAAGGCAAAGGCATTGTGCACCATATGTTATAAACCATGTGCCGTAGGCCAAAAACAAAGGCGCTGCACATCGCACCTTATAAACCTAGTGCCACAGCTTTTGTGTCACCCCATGCCTTGCCATGGCACCACTGTACGCCAGCCTTCATGCCACCACATGATCTCGCAATGCCACATGTCGACCTTTTTGAACCACGGGCTGACTTTTAGTGCCACACGCACCCCACATTCTTCTTCTTTTTTTTAATGTAAAATTTTTTTAAATAAAAAATAACAAAAATAATAATAATAATAAAAGGTGATAAAATAAATAAAATGTCTAAATGGGGGCATTTTTATTTCTTTTCTTTATTTTAATTCATAGTTTTTACATTTTTGGACTAATAACGCTTTTTCTCATAATGTGTAGGTATTTAAATGGCGTCCATGTCTGGAGTAGTACCCAAGCCAATCATGTTCAAGTTCCAAGGTATAGCTTCAAAGTTGAGATTCTACAATGATTACGTTGAGATCAGAGACATAGACCTCAAACACATAGACTTGGGTGAATTCCTAAGAATTTGCAACAAGCAAATAGAGAGGTCAACTTTGGTATCTGCATTGATCCGTTCTAGGTTAGTGAATGCAGTGTCACATCCTATATCAGTACAATCAATAGAACTAGTCATGGCCTTATCACAACTCTTCATGCCTGATGAGAGGGTGGTCAAGAGCATCATAGGGGAAGTGGTTTTGGACCTACAACCCAACAACATGGAGAGGGTTTTCCACCTACCAAGTGAAAACTAGTTCACCTGACTTTCCTATGAAGCAGCTGAGATATGGTACATGGAGCATCAACAAGAGGCAATTGACATCATATAGTCTTCATACCTCATTGAGAAGCCTCTGAGGGGAAAGATAATTGGCAAAGTGGATATGACCTAAGGATACATGAAGGATGATATCGAGTACTCTATTATTCTCCTAAGCTAGGTTATGGGCTTACCCACAGTAGGTCAGCTCAGCACCTTCATTGTCAACTCCATTAAGACCATCAGACAAGAAAAGATACCACCAGATTGGGCCACCACACTAAGTGAGAACTTGTGTGAGAAACTGAGGATAGTAAAGGAAAAGAAGAAGTTTTACATGACTTCTTACCTAGTGTACCTAATTATAGTGATCATGACAAACAATCTTGGTTTGTATAGGAGAGGCAGTGTGTAGGACCCCAATGCTTGGTCATACATAGTCTATCCTCAGTTGGTGAAGAAGAAGCTCTCAGCACAGAGCAAGGAGTACATAATTGTGAATGATGCATTTATCTTTGCAATCATTTGATTCATTGAGGGTGACTATGGGAAAAGGTTATTTGATGAAGCCAAAGCAAAAATCACGGCTCTCGAAGCCTACTTCATCCAGTTCAAGATGTTCAAATATTTACAGGTGGTTGGTGCATCCATCAATCCTAAGAAGCTTTTGAGATACCCAAGTTACAATATGGTACTATTGGAGATCTCTAGGAAAATTTAGTCAGCATATGAGAAGATAAAAAGGCAATAGAGACCCTGTTGGGCATGGCCATTGATCATAGGACCGTATCAGGTGAAGAGGAAACAAGAGATTTTGTCTTATGAATGGGACTGGGAGAACTATCCCCTTGAAGAATACAACTATCCTCAACTGTACTTCAATAATGTCAAAAAGTGGAGAGTCTAGTAGGAAAGGACTTCCATTATGAGGATGTTGTTGAAGATCCTTGGATAAATGCCACAAATGACTACGATGTCCATATTAGGGACTATTGTAGGATGACTTTGTATCTTGCAGAGAAGGCTCTCCAATTAAACATCCAGAATGAGATAAAGCAATAGGATTCAAAGGAGTTACTAGACCCCTATTCAATGTAGATGAAATTGGTCAAAGACCTATTCTAAATGTAAAGCTTGAAAGGTAAGAAAGGGATGACATTAATCATCGAGTGAGGCATATTATCAAAATGACAAAGGATTGGATCAGGAAACCTTTTCCACTTGATCTAATTCCTAACACGATAATCTTTGATGCACATGCTCACCCAAAAAGAGGTAGAGAAAGGAAAGTAATAGTTCCTATCTTTGTGCTCAAATCCCCTATCAAGCCAGAGATAGTCTACCAGCTTGATCACCTAGTGGAATATTATCACAATCCTAAAAGGAAGGGAAAGAACAAATGAAAGAGGACCTCTCGTCAGAGGATTCAAATAGAAGAGGTGCCTTCCTAGTAGTAGGAATAGATTCCACAAGGGTCTCAAGATACTAGAGCTACCCTAGTCTAGGATGAACCACAACTGCCTCCCATTATCTCTAGCCAACCAGAAGAGGGAGAGATTCCACAAGTCTCCATTCCTCCTATGAAAGATGAACCTGCTTCTCCTTCTACCTCCAAGAAATAGAAGAAAAGAATTAATATTCAGATGAAGAAAAGGAAAAGGATTAGTAGAAGATTAGTTCCTAATCCATCTATTCCTAAAAGCATTTTGAAGGGAGATGAAGAGGAAGAAGAAGAAGAAGAATCAGATGAGGAGGAGGAACAAGTTCCCCTACAAGGAGGAACTTGGCTAGCTAGAGCCACAGAGTTAGAAAGAAGAAAGAGTGCCATGGGTACCCCACCATCCACTCAAGTAGAACCATTAGAGCTCTCTTCTTTAGAAGATGAAGTACAAAAGTGGGTGGATGAGCAGAGTGAAGGGAGCGATGATGTTTTCTCAATGTTAGATTTTGACTTCATGCTAGTAGGAACAGAGTTGATTGGGGAAAAGATCAGGGACACCTCTATAAGTGAACCTCAGCAAGAAGACTAGATGCAGATGCCACTAGATACACAGGGTCCTAATCTTACTCCTACATCTCCACCACAAGTTATAATGGTAGAACAGGGTTCGATGACTCCCCCACCTCAGAGTTTGGAGGAAGAACATGTTCAAAAGGAACTAATATCTGAGGAGAGACTAAAACAAATGGTTACCAGTGAAGTTTTCAAAGGACAAATGGTAGAGTATTCTCAACCACTTTCCCATGACATCGAGGTTCAGGCTATAGGGTCTACTAAGACTGAGGCTACAAAAGAAGAGCCCTCCAAACAGGAGACAACTCCAAGCAAGAGTGCTAAAGGGAAGGAGGTAGTAGAACACACCCCTTCATCATCAAGAGTTATGTCCTCAATAGGACACATCAATAGATGGATTCAAAAGGAAATAATTAGGAGTACTAATCCTCAATTTCATGCTTCAGAGGAAGACATTTGTGACATTGCAAAAATCTTAAACAAACCTAAGACTCCATCACATTAGGCAGCACTATTGGCATTTGTCACTACTATATAGAACTAGGATTTGTTTGCACAAGTGGCTCTCCCTCCTAAAGGCATATATGCAGAAGGCCTTAGCCTTGAAGATTATGAATTGAATGATGTTATATAGGGAAGACCTACATGAGATTTAGCTCAACAAATGATGACTATGGGAGTCAAAGAGGTCCTCAAGTACATGCAACAAGAGGAGATTGAACTTTATGCACTTCGAAGGCAAGTTGAGATCCTAAAGGGATATCTAGTCAAGCTTATTGGTCCTCTTGATCTTGAACACCTGAAACATACTTTAAACATTATACTTAGAGAAGGGGGAGATGTGCAACTTGATCCATTTGTGAGACCTTTTCAGGAGTGGCGAGAAAGTTTTGAGGAGAAAGGTTTCACCATCATCACAAAAAAATTGAAGTTACTGCGTGCTACACTGGAGAACATGAATAAGATCATAGCAATTTTGAAGTAGGACTTTAGTATTATGGATGAGGTACGCGCTTGGAGTAAGGATTTGCAGACTCTACAAGCCATACTGGGCCAAAGATACCAAGTTTTGATTGATATATATACAGGAGAAGAATTGAATTTGATTGATGACTGGATAGAGAAAATAGTGGATCGCAATAAAGTAATGGAGACATTACATGAGGAGATCCATCAGCTCAAGGACCAAGACCAAGAGTGGATTTTGGAAGTAGAAAGACATTATAGTGATGCATGCTTGGATATTTTTTAAGATGAGGAATGAGAGAGGTTTTTACTTGTAGAGACAGTAGTGGAAAATTTTAGGAATATTTTTGTGAAGGTTGTTGATGATGAAGACATCTGACAAGCCTTCAGGATAGAAGAAGCCCTATTAGAGTTTGACACCAAACTTGAAGATTTTGTAGAGACTTGAATTAAGGTGGACAACTAAAGATAGAAGGTCAAGGAAAAGTATGTGGCTTTAGACCTTTTGGATGTGGCTAAGATTACTGAAGTGATAGAGAAATTCAATGGCAAACATTCAAACATAGCTTTTGGGATGAAGAAGTACAAAACCCAAATGCCAGAATTTCAATTTTGACACTTAGTAAAATTTTGAGATTTTGACCCTATCGAGGTCCGCAGCTCCACAAGTATGCAGGCCCGCAACTCCACAATCTAGAGGTACACCGACAATTAACTACCAATTCCAAAATAGTGCCTCCCATGCATCAAAAATGCATTTTGATGGCAGTTTAAATTTGACACATGCCTAGTGAATGACTAGCTTCTATTTTTTATGCCTTCATGCACTTCCACTTTGACTGATGGATTCCTCCTACTTTCTCTCTCATGTTTTTGTTGTTTTCAACATGTAAAGGGCTCATGCATCCAATTAATGAATAAAATATGGATGGAGTCCCTCTAAGCACCAGATTAATTATTAGTTTGTATATATTTAGTCTGTTTTAATGTTTTAAAAGCATTTTATTGCATGAAGATATCTCTCACTCTCAACACAAATTGAAGAGATGATTTCTTATAAATACCCCATTGTAAAATCTAACAAGGGCTGCCATTATTATGCAATAAAATTATGCTTTTGGTGCTCACATTTGGAGTGTATTCATTCTTGCCTGAATATGTTATTATTTTGTGAATTTTATTCATGGAATTGTGATTGAGCCAAAGGTTTATTGCATTGTTTATGGTTGTGCGATCTTTTAGTTCTAGTTTTTGCTACAAATTTATGAATTCTGCTAACATAACAAGCTTAAGAAGAGATCATCAAATTGTGTCTGCATAGCCTTTCATCTCGCATGAGCGCACTTTTCATGGCCTTGCGATTTGATGAAAGGTGAAATATCATATGATTATTAAAGTTTCTCACTGACGATTGCATTAGTGGATTCTAGGAAGCGTTGCTCCTATTTTCATTGATTTCCCACTGATTTCTTTGAAATTTTAACTCACAGCATGTTGTTTTCTGTCGCTTATGTCTATTTAGAATTTCAATTTCATGTTATTTTCTTTTAGTTTCATTATTTTCTTTCCTAACCCCTTGTTAGAATAGGAACTCATTTTAGTTGCACTATTAGAATTGCATTCATTGAAAAAACTAGAAAATACAAAAATATTGTTCTTTTGTGTGTTATTTTGAGATAGAAAATAGATTTACTTCATTCTAAGATCATAGTAGAACCAAAAAAGGCTTCCTCATGAACAATCACATTTATCTTCAACTGAGCAGATTTTGGTACGTCGCAAGACAAATACTGAACCTTAGAGTTGATCCCACAAGGATTAGCTTTTCAAGAGAGGAATTGCACAATGGATTCCTACTGTTGACCTCATGCAAAATGACTGCCCAATAGAAGTGATGCTAGAATGAGGGCCTCTTTTGACTCTTAGAAAGGAAGAAAATTTGTTAAAGTTTCAAAATTTTGCACTTCTACAATAATCTGCGCTTCACAAAAGTTCAAAAAAATTCTTGAGTTTTTTGAAAAAATCAGTTTGGTAGCTCTGTAAGTACATAGGTCTATAGGTCTATAGCTACATAGCTCCATAGGTTCACAACTTCACAGGTGCACAAGTGCATAAAACTTTGTGGTGTGCAAAATTTAGAACAATGAGAAAGTGTACTTCTACAGAGGTGCACTTTTTCCAAGAGTTGATGCAAGTTGGAGGATATTGATCCAAAAACCCCATTTCAGTGAGCATTAAGGTCTACACCAAGTGCCCATGAGTTTCTTGAGCTTACCCACTTCCGCAAACCACGTAGTGACAAGGGAACATCCTGAGTTCAACCACTTCCATTTGAACTTTCATCATCTTCTTCAAATCCACCTCCACTCCAACGACCTAGTGAACCACCAAAAATTCCAATAGCTACTCCTCAGCAACCACCATTAGGCCCACCAAACCCTCCAATGGCATTTTTCACAAATGTTGTAGACTCACCAATAAACTTGAGAGGTGCACTCCATCACCTCCCTAAGAATCCCAAGAAGTTTTGCCCCAAATTCATCTATGGTGAGACTCAAACTTCTAAAGATCATGTCAAGGTATTCAAGGAGATTTGCAACCAAAAGTAGGTTGCTAATGAGAATGTGATTCTTTGTTTATTTCCCTACTCTTTGGGGAAAATTGCCTTCAATTGGTACATCAATTTTTCACCTAGATGCATTGGATATTGGGATACATTCAAAAAATTATTATTAGAACAATTCAAAACATTCATCAATCTAGTTGTGATGCATCAATAATTCATATCAATCAAAAGGGACCCAGCTGAGATAGTCTCCCACTTCAACCATCGCTTTCATATGGCCCACTACAAGTTGGAAACACCATACACCATACTGGTTGAAGCTGTTATTCAGATTTATTTGAATGCTATCGACCCTCTTACTACAATCTTTCTGAGAAGACTTCCTACAAAAAATATTGACACATTGGATAAAGTCTTTGTAGAAGTGATCAAGTTCATGAAGCAAGCCAACCCTAATGGAAGAGGAATGATGCTTCCAGCACAAGTAATCCCTACAATACCAACATACCCTATGGGAGCACCCACCATGCCTAGCTAGTTCATACCTATGAATCCAATTTTGTTATAGTAGGCACCAACTCCACAAACTCAAGCAATAACATATCCAAGTTATGAGACTCCAAAAATAGCTTTCTTTGAACAGAAGGCTATAGTTTCCATGGAAACAGATAATAACCTTATTTCAGAAGTTGGTCAAATGAAGAAGACTATGTCACAAATGAACAATGAATTGACATGTCTTAGATTGTCACAGGGACAAAATAACAACTTCCAAAGAAATAATGTTGCCCCTTACAACAATAATTTTGGTCAGAATTACAACAGGAACTTTAATGGGAACAATAGCAACAACAATGCAAGAAATAATTTTAATCCTCCTTATTGAAATAATGGCTTCCAAAGGCAGAACCTACAATGGAACACCCATCTGAATAATGGAAGTATTCCTACTAATAACAACAACAACAACATTCAGTATGATAATATCAATCAGTATGAAGATAGCCAAAATTCACTTAACAATGATGGTTCTTACTATAGTGGTAATTAGGAGATGAATCCAAATTCACAGATAAGTGAAAATCCTCCTATACAATTCAATGCTATGCTATTGGAATCTTATGATTCTACATAGAATACACAAGTGGAGCAACAAGAAAGTGAGGAATTCTCATTCCCATTTAGTCAGGAACCTGATATTCATCATGATGAGATGTTTGCTTTTTGCAATGACAATCGGAATACATACAATCTCAAAAATAGAAAGGAACGCTTAATAGATGGGATTCCTCTAGGTTTACAACCAACTCCACCTGATCCAAGGGAAAATACCAATCTACCACTGGTAAGACCAATGTAGGGAGGACAACAGTATCAGAATAAAGTGAACATACAAACAATAATAAAGAATCCCGCTTGGTCCACTAAAAAGTAAAATGCAGTAGAAGATTTGAAGAAAACTAAAACCAATATGTCCATGTTTGACATGTTAAAAAATTTTCCACAACAACAAGAAGCACTCATGAAGACATTGAATCCCATAAAGGTTTCCCACAATACAAATATTTTTCCTTAAAAGATAGTAGCTCAACAAGTGAATGTTGCAGAAGCGATGCCCACTATGTTCAAAGACAAAGTTGAGATACCCCCATTTTTGCTTAGCATTAGGATATATGGGAAGAATGTTCACAATTTCCTTATTGATTCAGGAGCTTCGTGTAACATAATTCCATTATCAATAGCTCAAAGGCTAGGAGTTAGTCCTCAACCCTCTAATGGAGTGCTGATATAGTTGGATAAAACATAGGTAAAATTCATTGGAGTATTAAAAGGTGTGCAGATACAGTTAATAGTTGACCCTCGCATTTAGGATGTTATTGATATATATTTGGTTGACATCCTAGAAACATATGGATTACTTTTGAGAAGAGAATGGATGAAATGTCTAAGAGGATGGTCTTCTATAGACTTCACTCAATTGTGGTTGCCATGGAAAGGATTGAACAATCAAATCAAGATAGACGTTGAGCCTAAATTGAAAACAATGATCATAGATTACAATTCCCTGAATGAGATAGCATTCTTACAATCAAATTTGGGTTCATACAAAGTGATGGTATTGGATATGGTTCCAGACAATACACCTCAAGATCAAAAAGAAGAATCTAAGGTGTTAGTACCCAAAAGTGAAACCGTGACACAATTCATAGATAGTATGGTGATTAATTTACAATGTTTAGGAGAGGAAGTTGATCCCAACATCCTCCTCCTTCTAGGATTTTGTTAGTTGCATAAAGTTAGTCACTCAGAATTTAAATGCTCATCTTGCTAAGAAGCAATATAAAGGTACTAACACACATAATGGAAAACAAGAATAAAAACACCTCAATAAATGAACTCACCAAAAGCCAAAACTCAGTGAACACATGTAACCTTATTGAAAAGATTAAAGAGGAAATTGAAGATTTAAATGTTTCGTATAGTGATACCTCTTCATATGGTGGAGGTTTATCTTCTCCTCCTCTAGGGATGATTAAAGTACAAAGAAGAAGATGAAATGTGAAAGGTAAAGGATGGACTTCAGTAGTCATTCATCCTGAACCTAAAGTTGAGGAAATCAAACAACTAATAGGGGAGATTCAGGATAAACAAGAAAAACACATACTTCCTCTATCTATAGATTATGAAGGGGACTCATCAATTCCTACACAAGGAAAGTTAAAATGGGTTCCTAAGAAACAGTCATTCAAGGCTCAAGTGAAAGAGAAGTTAAGGAAGAATAAGCATAAAGTTAGAAAACCCAAGGAAAATGCAATTTGGACACTCTACTTTGATGGTTCTAGGTGCAAGATGGGAGTCAATGTAGGTATCGAATTGCTCAACACAAAAGGTAGGTCTTTCTATGCCACATATCAATTACAGTTTAGATGTACTAACAATGCTGCAAAATATGAGCTGTTAATTTAAGGACTTCTCTTTGCATTGAAAAAAGCAGACACAGCCCTCAAAATTGAAGGAGACTCTCAATTGGTTATATGAAAAGTAAAATCCATATACTCTTGCAATGACAAAAGATTACTTGCCTACAAAAAAGGGTATGGGTTATATTGGATGACTTTGAAGCCTTAAACATCAAATCCATTCCAAGAAGAAAGAACATGGTAGCGGATGCTTTTTCCATTTCAACAAGTGCTTTACAACTAGTTGAAAGGACCAAGTTGAAAAGGTTTTTAGTAGAATTGGTCACTATCCCATGCATCCCTAACAATATCACAAACTTTTAGGTCTTTCAAGATGATCAACATATACTTGATTTTATCATGTGTTGTTGCCATTTTGGGGGACAAGAGATTGATGATACACCAGATGACAAACCTGATGATGATGGACTTGAAGATGAAGATGGGATTCTGAATTTAAAAACTAACACTATTCCAAAGGGAATGGTTGAACTTGAACATATCTTTGATCATGATGAATCAGCACTCAATTGAAGGGTAACCCAAGAAAAGGGAATCGAAGAATGTGACTATACAATTTGGGTACTGATGAAGAACCAAGAATGGTATAGATAGGAAAAGTGTGCAACTCATAGGAAAGGGAAGACATGCTCAAATTACTCACTAAGTATAAAAATGTCATTGCTTGGTGCTATGAAGAGTTAAAGACTTATGATGCTAAGATTATCACACATGACATCTTTTTGAAGCCTAATGCCAAACCATTTTGACAAAGACAAAGACCGATAAATCCTATCACTGAACCATTGATCATGAAAGAAGTAAAGAAGTTACTAGATGCTAAGATCATATTTCCTATCCAGCATTCCACATGGGTGGCAAATTTGGTTCCCATGTGAAAGAAGACAAGAGAGATTTGTCTTTGTGTTGACTTCCGTAATTTGAATCTAGCATCTCAAAAGGATAACTATCCTCTACCCTCACTAGATGAGGTATTGCAAATTTTTAATGGTTTGAAAATGATGTCATTCTTGGATGGTTACTCGGGATACAACTAGGTGATGGTTGATGAAGAAGATCAGTTGAAGAAAGCTTTCACGACTAAGTTGGGAACTTTTGCCTACAGAAGGATGCCCTTTGGACTGATGGATGAAGCCTTCAAAGGATTGATTAATAGATGTATAGTCATCTACATGGATGACTTGACTATCTTTTCAAAAGATCGAAGTACCCACATTGCTGATCTAAGATAGATACTCAACAAATGTCGTAAATATGACATATCTCTCAATCCCAAGAAATTCTCATTTGATGTTACTAAAGGAAAGATCCTAGGGAATGTTATTTCTAAAGCTAGAATTTCCATTGATTCAGATAAAGTTGAATCCATTCTGAAGTTAGCACCTCGACACAATCGGAAGGAACTAAAGTCTTTCTTTGGGAAGATAAATTTTGTTCAAAAATTCATAAGTGGATTTGCAAAGATATTTCATCCCCTTAATGATTTACTCAAAAAGGGGGCTAAGATGGAATGGGTGCCTGAGATAAAGATGTCATTTGAAGATATCAAGGTTGCCATTTCAACAACCCCAGTTTTGGTGAGTCCAGATTATGAGTTACCTTTCAAGATCTATTCTTTTGTTTCTAAACATTCTTATGTAGGGATCCTGACATAGAAAAGGGAAAAGGAAGATGAAAGACCAATTGCTTTTATGAGTTGTCCTTTGAAGAATTTAGAGTTTAATTATTCAAACCTTGATAAATAATCCTTTGCATTAATTAAGGTAGTAAAGAAGTTTCGTCACTACATACTAAGAAGTAAGGTGTATGCAATTGTACCTGATCTAGCAGTAAAAATGCTTTTGATGCAGAATGAACTTGGTGAAAGGAGAGGAAAGTGGGTGGCCATACTTCAAGAATTCAACCTTGAAATTCAATCTATGAGATTAGTTAGGGGTCAAGGGTTGTCAAAATTGATAGTTGATAACTAGGATGGGAATGAAAAGGAGTTCAAGTTTGACGATGAAATAGATAAGGATGATCAGAAGAAGATGGTTGTATCACAAGTTAACATTAGTCAAGTGGTCATGATGGATGTTTGGTATAAAGACATTGTTTATTAACTCCTACAAGACCAATGCCCAAAGTGGATGAACAGTTCACAATGCAAGGGACTTAAAATGAAGTGTGAATCTTATATGTTTCATGACAACAAGTTGTACAAGAGAAACTATGAAGGAATTTATCAAAAGTGTTTAGGCCATGAGGAAGCAAAAGAAGTCTTGGAACACTTTCATGATAAGTATGGTACAGGACATGGTTTGGTAGAAGCAATGGCCCACATGACTCTAAGATCGGGTTATTTTTGGTCCTCGATATTCAAAGACACTTTCAAGCATGTATGCTCTTGCCATATCTATCAAACTAGTGCCAACTAGAGAAAGGAATTTGGCAACGCCCTTATAGGTTGTGTACAAGATATGCCCCTTTGCAAAATGGGGGTAGGTTTCATTGGTCTAGTCAACCCACCATCATCAATTGGACATGCATTTATTCTCATAGCTACGAAGTACTATACATGATGGACATAAGTAGAAACATTCAGAAATTGCACTGCAAGGTGGTGACAATTTTTTGGAAGAACACATTGTTACTAGATTTTGAATGTCATTCACCCTTGTGTTTGATAATGAGTCTGCTTTTGCATTTTCATTCTTGACTCAGTGGGCATTTAAAAATCAAGTCATTATCAAGTTTTCTTCAAATTACTACCCACAAGGAAATGGGGTAGCAGAATCTAAAAACAAGAACTTAATCACAGTAATAAGATGATTGTTGAAGGAGAATCCTAGGGATTAGCATACGCAACTCAAATATTCCTTATGGACAGATTGAGTGAGAGTCAAAAATGCTTTGGGGACTTCTCCATATTTTCTTGTCTACGGACAAGAACCAGTGTTCCCGCTTAATCTCAAAATTTTGGTTTTGAAATTCATGAGTGGGTATGCTAAAGATGCTGACAAAGTACAAATTAGATTGATGAATCTTTTAGAGATGGATGAAAAATGAAGAGTTGCATTGGAGCATACGGCTAAACATCAAGCTGTTGTGAAAAGATGGTTTGACAAGAGAGCCACGATCAAATAATTTAGGATTTTTGACCTTGTTCTACTTTGGGATAAGGTGAAAGAAAAGTCGGAAAGCCATACCAAGTTTCAAAAGAAAAGTCGGAAAGCCATACCAAGTTTCAACGCTTGTGGATAGGCCCTTATCAAATCACAGAAATTCTAGGAGAAAACACTTTTAGGCTCAGTTCCTTATAGCGAAAAAAATTTTCCTTTTCCCATAAATGGATAGTTTCTAAAGCATTATTTTGAAGCCTAAAAGACACAAAAAACAAAAAACAAAAAAACAAAAAAAGATTAGTTAGATTTTATTTTTGCAAGTCTATTTGCTTTCATGTTGAGTGTTTGCTTTCAGTTGTTTGTTTTCTTTCAAAGTTGCATCAGTCTTGGGGGGAAGGGTATACTTGAGATTTTCTCAAATATTTTACCAACCACTCTTTGGTTTCAATTTCAAGAAGAGGTATTTCTTTGTCAAAACATTTGGATGATTGTGTGTCTTATACCAACCGAGCAATCAACATTTCTTGTTGAAATAGGGGATTTTCAGTATGGAAAACAGAAGCTCTACACCAACGAGTTCTCAACACTCTACAAATTTTAAAATTTGATCATTTTGGGTGTTGTTGAATTGAAGTCAAAGATGATGAGAGATGATCCAAACTTTGACTGGTTCAAACAAGAGGGGTCTCCTTGAAAGGTTGCTAAGATCATCGATTAGCATGGGAGTTTTCAAAAAGTTCTAAAAGAGGAATGCAATGGATGTTCAAGAGAGATCGAATCCAAGAAATGACACCGATGTTCTAATTACATAGTCTAAGCATAGTCAGGATATAGATTTTTTTCTTTTTTAACATGGAAGAAAAATACGGTGTTAAGTCTAAAGGATTTTGAAGGTCTAAAATGGCAAAAGATTCATTCTCAAAATAGAGTATCTTGTATTCAAAATATTCTTTCATCAAAAGTAAAATTTTGGACGATGTGGAGCAATTATTCAAAAAGCCAAAAATTAAAAGAACATGGCATCCTGCTAAGAGCCCTCAAACTAATTCTCTCATCTGGTCAACCAACTGATTGATAAAAAGCCTTCTTGGAGATTTTGAATGAATGAGCTGGGAAGAGTGGAAGATTGTTTTCTAGTTGTCAAAAAAATTTGATTGACTGCATCCTAACACATCAAATGGAATGAATACACAACGCACACACTGAGCTTGAAGGTTTTGAGTTCTATGATTTTGATTGAAGAGTCATCTGAAAGATGCTCGAGATGTTCGAAGTCTAGTTGGTGTCTGACACATGTTGGAGGAATGTTTGCTAATGAAGAAATGTCTTGGTCATTTCTTTCTTTTTTGGGGGCTATTTGTTGTGTTATCCACAACACATGCCCCATTCTTCATTGGGAATGGGGGCCCCCTACTTTTTTTTACTCCCACTCACAGTTTGAGAGTCGAGAAAAGAAAGTTTTGTTAGAGTTAGAATTTTAGAGTCAAAAATCAAAAAATCACAAAAACATTCGAAAATTGAAAACTCACAAAAACATTGGAAAATCAAAAAATCACAAAAACATTAGAAAATTCAAAAAACACAAAAAAAAAAATTGAAATTTTGAAAAACACAAAAAATATTGAAAATTTGAAATAAAATTAAATAAAAAATTGTCATACGTAAGGGCATGCACACGGGTGGAGTACATGTCGTGCACCGATGCACACACTGAGGCACACCATGCACCCAACACAGTGATGTGAGGGTTATAAAACTCCCCACCCAAACTCATTCACCTCATTCTTTTTTTTATTCAACAGTTGCAACAAGAAAGGGTAAGACTCAAAGCCTTTAGTGTCATCGTGCACGCAACGCACGGGTGTTGCGCACCACATATTATCCACCCCACATTATGTGCCATATGTTATAAACCCTATGTTGTAGGCTAGAGGCAAAGGTGTCATGTGCCATATGTTATAAACCCTACACCATGGGTCAGAGGCAAAGGTGTCGTAAACCATATGTTATAAACCCTATGCCGCAGGTCAAAGTCAAAGGCATTGCACGCCATATGTTATAAACCCTACACCACGAGGTAGAGGCAAAGGTGTCATGCACCATATGCTATAAACCATGTGTCGTGTGTCAAAAACAAAGGCATCATGCATTGTACATTATAAACCTAGTGTTGTGGCTTTTGTGCTACCCCATGCCTTGCCATGGTGCCACTGTGCGCCAGCCTTTGCACCACCACATGATCTCGCAATGTCGTGCACCGACCTTTTTGCACCCATGCTGAATTTTAGTGCCACGTGCGCCCCACACTTATTTATTTATTTATTTATTTATTTTAAAAAAATCATTAAAAATAAATTTTAAAATTAAAAAATGTAATTTTTCTTAAAATAAATAATAATAATAATAATAATAAAAGGGGATAAAATAAATGAAAATAAATAAAATGTCTAAATGGGGACATTTTTTTATTTTCTTTATTTCAATTCATAGTTTTTATGTTTTTGGACTAATAACACTTTTTCTCATAATGTGCAAGTATTTAAATGGTGTCCACATCTAGAGTAGCACCCAAGCTGGTCATGCTCAAGTTCCAAGGTATACCTTCAAAGTCAAGATTCCACGATGATTATGTTGAGATTAAAGACACCAACCTTAGACACATAGACTTAGGTGAATTCCTAAGAATTTGTAACAAGCTAACACAGAGGTCAACTTTGGTATCTACATTGATCCATTCAAGGTTAGTGAACGCAGTGTCACATCATGTATTGATACAGTCAGCAGAACTAGTCATGGCCTTGTCACAACACTTTGTGCCTGATGATAGGGTGGTAAAGAGCATCATAGGGGTAGTGGTTTTGGACCTATGACCTGACAACATGGAGAGGGTTTTTCACCTACCAAGAGTAGACCAGTTCATCTAACTTTCCTATGAATCGGCTGAGAGATGGTACAAGGAGCATCAGCAAGAGGCAATTGATATCATACAGTCTTAATACCTCATTGAGAAGCCTCTGAGGGGAAAGATAACTAGAAAAGTGGATATTACCTAAGGATACATGAAGGAGGATATTGGGTACTATACTATTCTCCTGAGCTGAGTGATGGGTAGGTCACCTCAGCACCTTCATGGTCAACTTCATTGAGACCATCAGACAAGTAAAGATACCACTGGATTTGGCCACCACACTAAGTGAGAACTTGTATGAGCAACTAAGGATAGTAAAGGACAAGTATTTTTATATGACTTCTTACCTAGTATACCTGCTTGCAACGAGGGTGAAAAAAATCTTATTTTGTACAAGAGAGGTAGTGTGCAGGACCCCAATCCTTGGCCATACATAGTCTATCCTTAGTTGGTGAAGAAGAAGCTCTCAGTGCAAAGCAAGGAGTATAGAATCATGCATTTATCTTTGCAATCATCCAATTCATTGAGGGTGACTATGGGAAAAGGTTGTCTCATGAAGTCAAAGCACAGATCATGACTCTCGGAGCCTACTTCATCCAGTTCAAGACGTTCACATATTTATGGGTAGCTGGTGCATCCATCAATCCTAAGAAGCTTCCAAGATACCCAAGTGACAAGTTGGTACTATTAGAGATCTCTAAGAAAATTGAGTCAGCATATGAGAAGATAAAGAGGCAACGAATATCCTACTAGGCATGGCCATTAATCATAGGACTATAACAGCTAAAGAGGAAACAAGACATTCTATCTTTTGAATGGGACTAGGAGAACTATCCCCTTGAAGAATACAACTCTCCTCGACTGTACTTCAACAATGTTGGGAAAGAAAAGAGTCTAGCAGCAAAGAACTTCCATCATGAGGATGTTGTTGAAGATCATTGGATGAATTTCACAAATGACAACGATGTTTGTATTAGGGACTATTATAGGATGACTTTTTATCTTGTAGAGAAGGCTCTCTAGTTGAACATCTTGGAGAAGATAAAGCAATGGGATTCGAAGGAGTTACTGGACCCCCTATTTAATGTAGATAAAATTAATGAAAGACCTATTCTAAATGCAAAGTTTGATATGAAAGAGAGGGATGAAATTAATCATCAAGTGAGGCATATTATCAAAATGACAAAAGATTGGATCAATAAACCTTTTCCACTTGATCCAATTCCTAACATAGTAATCTTCCATGCACATGCTCACCCAGAAAGAGGTAGAGGAAGGAAAGCAATAGTTCCTATCTTTGTGCTCCAGTCTCCTAGCAGGCCAGAGACAGTCTACTAGTTTGATCGCCTAGCGGGATATTATCACCCTCCTAAAAGGAAGGGACAGAGCAAAAGAAAGAGGACCTCTCCTTAGAGGATTCAAATAGAGAAGGTTCCTTCCTAGTAGCAAGAACAAATTCCACAAGGGTCTCAAGATAATAGAGCTACCCTAGCCCAGGATGAACCACAGTTGCCTCCCATTGTGTCTAGCCAACCAGAAGAGGGAGAGATTCCACAAGTCTCTATTCCTCCTATGCAAGATGAATCTATTTCTCCTTCTAATTCCAAGAAACAAAAGAAAAGAATTAAGATTTGGATGAAGAAAAGGAAAAGGATCAATAGAATATTAGTGCCTAATCCATCTATTCCTAAAAGCATTCCAGAGGGAGATGAAGAGGTGGAAGAAGAAGAATCAAAAGAGGAGGAAAAAGTGACCCTACAAGGAAGAACTCAACTAGCTAGAGCCACAGAGTTACAAAGAAGAAAGAGTGTCATGGGTACCATGCCATCCACTCAAGTAGAACCATTAGAGCTCTCTTCTTTAGAAGATGAAGTACAACAGTGGGTGGATGAGCAGACTAAAGGGAGGGATGATGTTTTCGCAAAGTCAAATTTTGACTTCATGCCTATAGGAACAGAGTTGATTAGGGATAAGATCAGGGACACCCCTATAGGTGAAGCTCAATAGGAAGGTTGGACACAGATGTCACCAAATACACAAGGTCTAGATCTTACTCCTCCATCTCCACCATAAGTTACAATGGTAGAATAGGGTTTGGTGACTCCCCCACCTCACTCTTTAGAGGAAGAGCATGTTCAGAAGGAACTGTTGGTCATTTTTGCCTTCCCGCCAAAATCACCACATTTGAATTCAATGGAGTGACGTTCACAAGTTTTAAATATCCAAATATTCAAAGGGGGGACAAATACTTTATGCTAACCTTATGATATTTCTTCACTGTGCATTTTAATGTTTTCGTGGGCTCGCAAGTCCCCATCATTGGATCAAGAATGATCAACGGATGGCACTATCTCGCTATGGAAAGTTTCACATTGTCTTGCCATAGCAACATAGCGCCTTTTGGCCACATTTCAGGTAGGTCCCCCTTTCCCTGATTATTTCTTCGATGTTGATTTTTGCTAGATCCACAGTGGGTGCTATGGCGCTATCAAAAAATTTGTGTTCCTCACCATTAGCGACATAGTGCCCTAATAGAAAGTGATACTACAATGACATCAAAAGGAAGGTGGGTCCCGAGCATGCCTCGTTGGATATCAAGGATGAAATTTGGCACACATGGTGGGACCTTAGGCAACATGGAAGGATGACTGTGCTTGGAAGGAGGATTTTGATTCGTCGCCAGCTGTGCAGATCTTTTGATTTTAGCAGTAGCCTAGACCCATGCCCCTTTCAAATGCACAATGATTTCCTCACCCTTGGATCAGTCTGGATCAACGGTGGGTGCTATCTCACTATGGAAAGCTATGAGGATATTACCCATAGTGACATAGCACCATTGTGCCATGTGGATTAGTGGGGCCAGGTCTCGCCAAGATGAGGATGCCAAGTTGTGCCAGGTGGTTCGTGGGCCCAAGTTTTCAAGTTTCTTTTAAGTAGATAGCACAGTAATATGGCAAGTCTTCACAATCATCAGATCAATCTAAATCCACAGTGGGTGCTATCTTGCTATGGGAATGTGCTCGGAGGATACGCATATCGACATAGCACCTCGATGACACATGTCCCAGTGGGTCCAATGGAGGCAGTAACAGTTAGATGCACTGGCAATTAATATGACCATCACAATTACAATTTGAGGAATTGGCGCAGTTAGTAAAGAAATATTGATCAACCTTGGGAAGACCTTGTGGGGTGGCAAAGTGAAAAGAGATCGTTGGTCCACATGGCTCATTTTAGTGCCAAGGTTATGGTGACCTATTGACCACACTGGTTCGTGAACTGGGAATAAGGGATACTGAGGTTTCTTGCATAATCCAATCTTATGATCGATTCCAACCACCCTGGAGTAAATACGAAACAAAGAGGAACATTCTACCCCCTGATCCAACCTATCTACCTGATCAGAGTAGAGTTATGGCACCGCCTCTGTCTTCTCAAGGCTGTGTTTAGTTAACAGTCTAATTTTGTGGTACAAAAAGCTATACTTAGATCAGATTTCTTTAGATCCCCATGATTTTTCTTGGTAGAGTCTTGATGGTGGTGGCTGTAGGATATTTTTGGAGGGAAAATCTCAGTTATGCTTGAACTATAAAGGCAATTTTTGTGAATTTTGTAAGCGTTGACCTTTCTCTATTTTCTCTGTTACTGCTCTATAGATTCTCAGTGTAAATTTCCCTATGCCTATAAACTACATGATTTTATGTCTTATCTCCTTCAGCCATTATTATGAAAGTGCAAGAATTATTTGCCTCTTACTGGTGTTTTTTAGAGATCTATGATCTGCATGACTGTATCTCATTGGCCTATGAATGATAATATAAGTGATCTCTCTTTCCTTGTGTCATCCCTCTTGGTCTTCTGATCTGCATGTGATTATTAGATTAAAGCAAGTCTAAATGTGTATATCCTTAGTTTTATTCTGGTTCAATAGTGCATATATGGGAAGAGTTTGGTCTGAACACTCTATTTTGGTTCATCACCCTCTTTAGATTAGATTAGGTAGATTTTCTTTCATGCTCTCCTTCTCCCTTTTCCTCTCCAAGAGTAGCTAGGTGCATCTTGATAGTAAGAGGAAGCCAGCCTTCTCCGGAGACTCAACCTCATAGTTCAAGTCCCATAGCTTGGAGTTTGTTTCCATGTTTCACTAGGTTGTCCTCATGCATAGGCTTTGGACAAGGGTGCAAACCTTGTTAGGATAAACCACGGACAGAAATAAAAACTACATGCAAATATAACCAATAACAAAAAATATAGATCACACAAAAATGAAAACAAGGCACCAAGATTTAATGTGGTTCACCCAATCCTTGGGCTACATCCACCAAAATAGCAAGTTCGATCTTATTACAATCCAGTGATTACAACCTGATTACAATCCGTAATCCCTTACAGCTCAATACCGCTGCAAGAACCAATTTCACATCACAACATAATGAGAAATACCCAACCCTAAACCCTTTTATACAAGTATTAAATTGCTTTAGGGTTATAACATGTCAATCATATGTTGGCCATAATATGTCGACTACCATGTCGGCCACAGCCCTGAACCCCACTATTTATGAAGTATGTACAGTACTTTCCTGATTAGTCACCATAATCTAACAATCTCCCACTTGGGGACTGATCTGGCTCCACATTAAACAACAATCTCCCACTTGGAGATTGATCCTGTACCAATACCACTACCACATGAGGCTCCCACTGGATCAAACCACCCTGAACTCTGTTGTTCTTTTATTCATGTTTATTCTAAAAGACCAACCGAAATTGAAGAGGAGTTTAGCTTCTCCCATGTTACAACCTTTGTCAACATATCTACTAGATTGTCATTGGTATGTATCTTCTCCAGCTTTAACTATCCATCCTCCAAAACTGACTGAATGAAATGGTACTGCAACTATATGTGTTTGGTCTTAGAATGCAGAACTGAATTCTTTGCAAGATGAATGGCACTTTGACTATTGGTGAACAAATAATTATAATTATGAGAATGTCCCAATTCTTCCAAGAAGAATTGAAGCCATATCATCTCCTTCGCTGCCTCTGTAGCAGCAACATAATCTGCCTCTATAGTGGATAGAGAATTAATCTTCTATAACCTAGAAACCCAGCTCACGGCTGCCCCACCAACAGTAAAGACATAACCTGTAGTACTCCACCTAGTATCAATATCCCTAGCCAAATCTGAGTCAACATAGCCCTGTAAATCAATAGTAGAGCCCCCAAAGTGTAAACACTTATTGGATGTTCCTCTCAAATATCTAAGAATCCACTTGACAGCATTCCAATGCTCAAATCTTGGATGACTCATATACCTACTAACGACTCCCACTGCATGTGCAATATCTGGCCTAGTGCATACCATAGCATACATCAAGCTTCCTATAGCTGAAGCATAGGGTACCTTGGAAATCTTATCCTCCTCTTCCTGTGTCTTGGGACACATCTCCTTAGTCAATTTAAAATGACCAAGTAAAGGTGTGCTGACAACTTTAGCATTCTCCATAGAGAAACGTTGCAACACCTCAACATAATCAGCTTGAGATAGTGTCAATGTTCTGTTCTTCCTATCTCTGCAAATCTTCATACCAAGGATTTTTTTTGCTACCCCCAAATCCTTCATAGAAAATGCATGTGCTAACTGGCATTTTAGCCCTTTAATATGATCCATGTTAGACCCAGCTACAAGCATATCATCAACGTATAAACATAAAATAATGTAGCTATCATCATCCAACCTCTTAAAATAAATACAGTAATCTGAATGACACCTGTTATATCCATGCTCATACATAAAACTGTCAAATTTCAGATACCATTGCTGAGGTGCTTACTTCAAGCCATATAAACTTTTCTTCAATTTGCACACTAAGTTCTCCTTACCTTTGACCTCAAAACCCTGTGGCTGAGCCATATATATTTCTTCATCCAAATCACCATGAAGAAAGGATGTTTTAACATCGAGCTTCTCTAAATGCAAATCTTCAGTAGCCACAAGACTTAAAATAGTACGAATAGAAGTCATTTTAACAACAAGAGAAAATATCTCATCAAAATCAATTACCTTTTTTTGCACAAATCCTTTTAC
This sequence comes from Cupressus sempervirens, assembly GCA_028749045.1. Taxonomy (NCBI): domain Eukaryota; kingdom Viridiplantae; phylum Streptophyta; class Pinopsida; order Cupressales; family Cupressaceae; genus Cupressus; species Cupressus sempervirens. The sequence goes on along the minus strand of CM053791.1, from coordinate 780,946,839 downwards.
AACTAACCTGGCCTTAAATCTTTTCTTACCTCCTTCCTCTTCTTTCAACTTGTAAACCCACTTATTCTATAAAGCCTTTTTACCTGCAAGCAACTTGCACAAATCCCATGTCTTATTTTTCAGCAAAGAGTCAATTTCATCTTTCATTGTAGACTCCGACTAAATCTTAGTATCCACCTGCATAGCTTCATCATAACTTTCAAGTTCACCAACATCAGTAAGTAAAATAGAATACAAAGAGGAAAAAAACCTTTGTGGAGGTCTAATTTTCCTCGTTGACCATCTAACATTCATTGGTGTGTGTGGTATTTTTTTTTGCAGTTGTTGCACATCATGAGGAATGGCTGGAACATCAGCTTTTGGAGTATCATCCAGCACTATATAATCGTCTTCTTTCTTCTCATGTTGTTGCAATAGATCTTTGTACAACACTTTCTCATTGAATATGACATCCCAACTTCTAACAATTTTAAGATTTTCAAAATCCCAAAGCCTATAACCAAATTCATTAATGTCATATCCAACAAAGACACATTTCTTTGATTTAGCTTCTAGCTTGGTTCTATTTTCAGAGTCTATATGAGCAAAAGCTTCACAACCGAAGGTCTTGAAAAAAGAATAACTCACCTTCTTACCAGTCCATACTTCCTCTAGAATACCACAGCCCAAAGGAGTAGAGGGACCTCTATTAATCAAATATATTGCAGTATTGATAGCCTTCACCCACATATGTAAGGGCAACCCAGCATGCAACCTCATGCTCCTTGCGCGCTCCATTATAGTCCTGTTCATGCGCTTAGCCACTCTATTTTCCTGTGGAGTCCTTGGAACAATTTTCTATCTACTAATACCATTAGTGGAGCAATAATCTTCAAATTCATGACTGCAATACTCACCACCATTATCAGTTCTGAGACATTTTAATTTCTTACCAGTCTCATTTTCAACCAAGCATTTCCATTTCTTAAAAGTTTGAAATACATCAGATTTCTGTCTAAGGAAATAAACCCATACTTTTCTAGTTGCATCAGCAATAAATGTAATATAATAATGAGAGCCACCAAGGGAAGATACCTGAGCTAGTCCCCATACATCTGTATGCACAAGCTAAAATTTCTCCTCTCTTTTTTCCTTCCCAGTCTTTACAAAACTCACTCTCTTTTATTTTCCATACACACAACTTTCACAGAAATCCATATTAACACATTTTAGATCTGGTAAAACTTTCTTTGAATGAAGTACTTTCATACCTTTCTCACTCATGTGCCCAAGTCTATTGTGCCACAGCGCTATATCAGAATCTACAACAGCTATTTGTTCTCCCTGCTCAACTACAGTAATTGTTCCTAAACATTCATTTTTCTCTAAAACAATCAAAGTAGTAGGAACAATATGACCTATACAAAGATATAAGGTGTCTACTTTCACACCTTTTGCTACTACAAGGGAACCTTTTGAAACCTTCCAATGTTTATCATTAAAAGTAACTACACAACCCTCATCACCGAGTTGCCCGGCTGAAATTAAATTTCTACTCAGCCTTGGAACATGTCTTACCTCATGTAGTAGCCAATGATTCCCATTCTGCAACTTAATCTTAATTTTTCCCTTTCCAACAATCTTACAGGGTTCATTATCCCCCAAATGAACAAGCCCAAAATCCTCTTGGACATAATCAATGAAATAACCTCTATGAGGTGTAGCATGAAATGAAGCACCAGAATCTAAAACCCATGAATCATCAACACTCTCTAAAGACATAAGCAAAGTATCCTCTTCGGATTTTTTACTTACCACATTTGCCTCCTTATGTCCATCTGATTTATCTCCTTCATTTCTCTTTTGATTCCAGTAATCTTTCTTTTTGTGCCCTAGTTTCCCACAGTACTAGCAATCATTTGGTCCTCTCGATTGAGACCTCCTCCCCTTTGACTTTCCTCTTGATTTCCCACGATTTCTAGAGTTACTTCCTCTTTTAGTCATTCTACCCCTGCTTTGTGCATTCAAAGCACTTCCTGATGTAGATCCTCCTAAGGATTTCCTACAAGTTTCCTCACTCAAAACAACATTGATCACATCATCATATTTTAGGGTACTAGATCTAGGAACAGAATTACTCATCGCCATTACCAAGCCATTCCACCTTTCAGGCAAAGAACACAAAATAAAGAGAGCCCTAATTTCTTCATCAAAATTGATACCCATAGAAGATAACTGACTAGTAATAGTATTAAACTCATTTAAATGATCTACAATAGATCCACCTTCTACCATTTTCATATTGAATAAACGCTTCATGAGAAATACCTTGTTTGAAGTGGAGGGCTTTTCATACAGTGTCGCTAGGGTTTTCATCAAATCTTCTATCATCTTTTCTTATGTAATATTAAATTCCACCGATGGTGCCAAGCATAACCGAACACTTCCAAGTGCCTTTCTATCCAAAAGATCCCATTTAGCCTCTAACATAGTTCCTTGATTCTTGGCTTTGCCTTCCAACAGCTTCCATAAATCCTTCTGATAAAGATAGTCTTCCATTTGCATCTTCCATAACTAGAAGTTTTTCCCATTAAACTTGTCCAAATTACCCTCATCTACCAACGCTCCCACTCAACTGTGAGACTCTCACTTAATCGTGAGACTTTCTTGTAGAGGATAATTGAAAGACAACCTCACTCTGATACCGCTTGTTAGGATAAACAACGGACAGAAATAAAAACTACATGCAAATATAACCAATAACAAAAAATATAGATCACACATAAATGAACACAAGGCACCAAGATTTAACATGGTTCACCCAATCCCTGGGCTACATCCACCAAAATAGCAAGTCTGATCTTATTACAATCCAGTGATTACAACTTGATTACAATCTGTAATCCCTTACAGCTCAATACCATTGCAAGAACCAATTTCGCATCACAACATAATGAAAAATACCCAATCCTAAACCCTTTTATACAAGTATTAAACCTCTTTAGGGTTATAATATGTCATCCATATGTCAGCCATAATATGTCGGCTACCATGTCAGCCACAGCTCCGAACCCCACAATTTATGAAATATGTATAGTACTTTCCTTATCAATCACCATAATCTAACAAACCTAAGTGACAACAATTTTTGGCACGCCCGGTGGGACTTGTATCAAAAGATTTTAAGTCTACTAGTGTCAAGAAGAAAGATTTCAATATCAATACTGAGGAGATAGTTTTGGCCTTAGTATTCAGGCCTTTGAAGGGTTAATTCTTCCAAGGACTTGGTGACTCTGAACTTCAAATACATATCTAGTTCCAGACCAAAGTTGTGGTGATTCATGCCCAGCGCTGAAACAAGGGCATCTTCTAGAGGTAAGTTTTAGTATCAAGAGATTTCATTTTCAAACCATAGAAGAGGGAGGACTAGAATATCTTTATCACCAGTTAGGAGTGCAATAGTAACAAATACACCTACAAGATCTATCTCTACTCCTACTTTTAGATCTTAGCCTAGACTGCCATCAATACATATCAATAGATACTTGCCTATATGGCATTTCCTAGAGCTCATACTTTTACCACCTTTAATTGTGGGAGCCCTCTCTTATTATCCCAAAGACATGACATACCAGTAGCTGCCCTCAAGAGTATACCAGATTTTACTAGTGAAACTTATATCTCTCCCTCAGAACACATCCAAGAGGTTGCAAATGTCTACAATATCCATAGTATTATAGAGGATGATGTTGCAATTAGGCTCCTAGCCTCATCCTTGAAAGGAAAAGCACTTCAATGGTATAGAGGTTTAGCTCATGGTTCTATAATAGATTGGGATGGATTAGGAGTAGGATTGTGCAAACATTTTGAGGTTAAAAGTGATTATTTATCACTTTTAGAGCAATTGACTACTATAAAAAGAGCCCCCCATGAATGTATGACTAATTTCAACTATAGATTTCAAAAGACATGGGATAGAATACCTACTTCAATGAAGTATACCCCTGGTAATGCCTTCTTGCATTACCTTAGAGCTTTTAATAGTGATATTGCCACTACAATCCAAACTATGGGAGGAGATACCTTGCCTAATGATTATGACGTAGCAATAAAATCAGAGAACATCCTAATATGAGGAGGTAAACTAGCTCCAAGGCCTCCTATGCCCTTCTTTCCTGATGTTCCAAATCATCAACTAGCAATGGCTCCTCTTCCCACAACTTCTACATCACAATCCCTTGTCTCGGTCCCTCAAGCTTCCACATCTTCAAATGGGATAGATAGAATCAAAGAAATGATGCAATCTCTGATGTAGAACATGGATAAAAGAGAAAAGAACCTAGAGAAAAGATTGCAAGATTATGGGAAGAAGCTGAAGGATAATTCCTCTATGATACAGAAAGTAAGCAACAAGGTGGTGACTTTAGAAAGACACCAAGCTCAAGGTAGTAAGCCTCATCAATTGCAATATCAAACTCCAAGCAGTGGTAGGCCTCCAAATCCTAATCATTGGAACAATTATTTTCATCAGAGTAGGTAAGGTGGCCATGCTTCAACATCAAATGTAATCCAAAGTAAGACCATAGTCCCTCAAAACAATATGGCTCAAGATCAAGATTTTTGTTCCTCCTATAACTACTCCTATGCCTATTGTATGTATCAGAAGGCTGAATCTTTTTTGGATTTGATACTCCAAGAGCCTGTAATACAACAATCGTACAAGGAGGACCAATTTAAAGATGCCTCAGATATGCAAAGACAGGGTGATTACTCTTTTATGAATCATCAGATGGAGGAGCATTGTAATGTAAACCAGGATTCTATTGCTCATAACACTAGAAGAAAAAGAGGAGCCATGGAAGATGTTGTCCCTCCTCCTCCCAAGTAGGCCTCAACTTCAAATGAAAAATCTCATGAGCAAGCAGAATAAAATCAATCAAGTGCCTTTTAACAGCAAAGGAAAAATCATGGCAGAAAAGAACAAGTGATCCTCAGGTTATTCCATCTCAACCTCATACAATTGTAGCTCCCAAAGCTTCTACCAAAACACCTGCTATGCTATTCAATGTGGTAGAGAAAATGAAGAAGACAAATGTGAATATCTCCATGTGTGATGTTGTTGCTACTATACCCATACAAAAGAGGTTGTTGCAGCAAGAATTGGAAAGAATTGAACCAAAAGATCAGACACTCGGCATGGAAAGTGCCATGAGCCTAGTACAACCATCAAGGAAGGTAGAAATAAGTAAAAAGGTTAGACCTCCTCCATTCTATGTTTCTATAATTATAGGGAGCAACTAGTACATAATTGCATGATTGATTTAGGGGCTAGCAGTTCAGTGATGCCTAGGTGTGTTGCTGATGCTTGTAGAATGAAATATGAGCCCATTGTTAGGGATGTATTATAGTTGGATGGTAGTACTGTGAAGACTATAGGGATCCTTAGGAATGTGGAGATGGCCTTACATGCATGCCCTAGTTGTACTATAACCCAAGATATCTCTATCGTTGAGGTCAAGCCATATTTTTCCATTTGTCTGTCAAGAGACTTCACTACCCAAATAGGTGGTTTCATATCTTCTGATTCATCACATATGTCTTTTAAAATGAGATATGGAGCCAATGCTTCAATTAGAGTAGACCCTCAAGCCCTCCATCATACTGAATCTTACACCCCCAACCCCATCAACATGAATTACCCTATTCTAGAGATGGATGAGAATGACATAGTGAATTAGCCCACCACTTCCCTAGCAGAGATACCTAATTTTTTTTGGATGAGTGGGCTAATGCATATCAATTTGATCTTATGTCAGAAACCCTTGAGATAGGTCTTAGTACATATTGTATATTGGAGAAAGATGCTCTAGTTCCCAATCTTGTGGGTACTAAAGAAGATATGAGTGGGATATGGGGTATATACTTTGATGGATCAAGGAATAAGAATGGGTCAGGAGCTGGTGTGATGTTAATTTCTCCTGCACAAGTAATGTACTATTTCTCCTTTAGGCTCTAGTTTAGTTGCACTAATAATGTGGCCGAGTATGAATCCTTGATTCAAGGTCTCCTACTTGCTCAAAAAAGAGGAATTCAAGCTTTAAGAGTTCATGGAGAAATTGAGTTGGTGGTTAATCAAGTAAGAAATCAAAATACCACCAAGAATGGTTTGCTCAAGTCTTATAAACATAGGGTATGGGATTTTCTTGAAGGTTTTAATGCATTTAATATTCAAAGCATCCCTAGAAAAGAAAATAAGCATACTGATAGACTTGCAACAATAGGTGCATCTTATGATGTGCCAGGGAATCTCGAGGAGGAGAAGAAGCAACAAATCAGAGTGGTAGTAAGGCCTGTTATCCCTAATAACAACATCCATTAGCAAGTGTTTGAATCTGATGAGAAAATTGTGAGCTTCTTGTAGAATGAAGTAGAGTTTTCAGGCAGAAACTAGTTGAGACTGCAGGATCAGTATGGTGATCAGATCATTAACCTCAGCTCCAACAAGTTGCCTAAGGGTCTCATTAATCTAGAGAGTGTTTTTAATCCTGATGATCAAGAAAGAGGCTGAGGTATGAACCTAGCTTTTGAAAAGGATGATCATATTCCAGTCATGGTTGCTGATGGAAAATCTTTAAACACGGGTAAGGTATGTTCTAAAATTGAGCAGGAGAGTTTTATTCATCTATGTCAAGAATTTAATGATATATTTGCCTGGACATATGATGATTTAAAGGGCTTTGACCCAAGGTTGTTTCAGCATACCATAGATTTAATTAATGATGTAAAACCAGTAAGACAAAAATAGAGGCCAGTGAATCCTAAAATTGAACCCTTAATGAGAAAAGAGCTATCCAAGTTGATTGAGGCCAATATAATTTTCCCTATCAAGCACTCATAATGGGTAGCAAACCTTGTCCCTGTTAGGAAGAAGAATGAGGAAATTAGATTGTGTGTGGACTTTAGGGACCTTAACCAAGCTTCCCTTAAAGATCACCATCCTCTCCCTTCTATGGAGCATATTTTGTCCAAGGTCAGTGGTTCAAAGAGATTTTCATTTCTTGATGGATTTTCTAGCTACAATCAAGTGTTGGTTAAAGAGTCTGATAGGTACAAGACTACATTTACCACTAAATGGGGTACCTATGCTTATTATAAGATTCCATTTGGGCTAACCAATGCAGGTGCTACATTTCAGAAGGCAATGGAGATGGCCTTCAAAAGATTGATTGACTAGTTTATCTTAGTTTACCTTGATGATATCACTATGTGTTCGAAGAATGTAGAAGATCATTTTGATCATCTACGGTAGGTATTCCTAAGATGCAAAGAGTTTGGGGTTTCCCTTAACCCAAGCAAGTGTGTCTTTGCTACTAACCAAGGAAAATTATTAGGACATATTGTATCTAAGGATGGCTTAACTATTGATCCAGAGAGAACAAAAGCAATACTTGCCCTCCCTCTTCCTAAACACAAGAAAGGGCTGCAAAGTTTCCTAGGCAAGATAAATTTTGTGAGAAGATTTATTCCAAATCTTGCTACCATGGTGAAACCTCTTACAGCTATGCTCAAGAAAGGTATGGTCTTTGCATAGACCAAGGAAGGGAAGGAAAGTTTTGAAGAGATCAAGATAGCCATAGCCTCAGCCCCTACTCTCATGAATCCAAATTTTGAGAAATATTTCATCCTTTATAACCTAGGTGGTGAGTCAAGCATTTCTATTATCCTGACTCAAAGAAATGATAAAAGTGACGAGCAGCCCATAGCTTTCTTTAGTGAAGGGTTTAAAGAATATGAAGATAAATATAGCTATGTAGAGAAGAAAGCCCTTGTAGTCATCAGAGCTTTAAAGAAATTTAAGCACCTCCTATCTCATCATAAGATTCATTTGTTAGTACCCCATGCTAGTGTGAAGGATTTTCTTTTGAGCGAAGATATTAGTGAGAAAAGAGCTGGTTGGATTACTAAAGTGATGGAATATGATATTGACATTCAGATTACCAAGTTGGTAAGAGGGAGGGGGTTGTATAAATAGATGTCATCATCTCAGGAACCTAATGAGGAAGCTGTTATGATACTGACAGAGCAACAAGAGGTAAGAAATAGCAACCCAAGGAGTTGGATGGATGATATGGTGAATTTCTTATTAGGCAATGGATACCCTCAAGGAATAGATAGAACTAAAAGGAGACGGTATAGATTACAGTCAAGTCCTTATGTCATAGTTGGCAGTGTCCTCTTTAGAAAAGATTTTAATGGAGCCCTATTAAGATGCCTTGATATAGACCAGGCTGAAAGAATGATCAAAGAACTTCATAATGGTCCTGATGGTGGTCATTTCTTAGAAAGGACAATTGCAATGAAGATCATTAGGGCTGGTTATTACTGGCCATCTCTGTTTCATGATTGTCATAAGTATGTGACGAAGTGTGAAAAATGTGCCTTCTTCTCTGGCAAACAAAGACTTGCAGCTCTTCCCCTTCATCCTATCTAGCTGGATCAACCTTATGCTCAATGGGGATTGGATTTCATAGGCCCTATCAATCCTCCTTCTAATTCAGGTCACAAATGGATTTTAGCTACTACAGATTACTTCATAGATGGACAAAGGCAGTTGCATTGAAGCATGCCACTGAATCTTCAATTGTTGAGTTTCTTGATGGAATTGTGACTAGGTTTGGTGCCCCTTCAACCATTATTTTAGATAATGCAAAGTCTTTTGTTGGAGCTCAGATTTGTGCATGGGCAATGGATCATAAAATCTATTTGAGCACATCCTCAATTTACTATCCTTAAGGTAATGGTTTGACTGAGTCCTCCAACAAGAACCTGATCAGAATCATAAAGAGAATAATTGAGGATAACCAGATGTGTTGGCATAAAAAACTGAAGACTGCACTGTGGGCTGACAAAATAACACCTAAAAGGTCAATAAGGAATTCACCATTTGTGTTAGTCTATGGCAAAGAAGCAAGGCTTCCAATTTCATTAGAGTTCTGATCCCTAGAGCTAGCTCATTAGCTGGAGTTGATTGAAGATGAGGCCATGATAGTAAGAATGGCAGAGCTGATGGAGTTGGAAGAGAAGAGAAGTAAAGCTATGTAGACCCTAGAGACACACCAGTAGCAAGTAAAAAGGAGTTTTGATAGGAAGGCTAGGGTCAAAATCTTCAAAGAGGGAGATTTGGTTCTGAAATGGGATGCAGATATGGCAAAACTAGGAAGACACTCAAAGTTTGATGCATTATGGAGTGGCCCCTATCTAATTATCAGTTGCAAACAGGCCAATGCTTTTTAGTTAAGTAGGCCTAATGGTAAAATTTTGCCCATCCCAGTTAATGGGATTTATCTCAAGCCATGTTTCTGAGGGTTTAAGATTCCATGTACATAGTTAGTTTAGTTTCATTTCCAATTTATTCCCTACTTTTCCAAGAAGTGCACGAGCATAGGATTGTCTCTATGAGATAGTAAGTTTTGAAATTTTGAAGATTGGAAGGAGGTTTTGGTCTCTAGTTCCAGTTGCAGAGACAGAGGTTTCAGGGTTTTCCTCTTAGAGGTAAGGTTAGGGTTTCACAGTGCTCAAAATCTACATATTTTTTATGACTCTGTAGCCCAATGGATGCTTCAGGTCACTGGTCTACACATAGTTTTCTTGTGTCCCCTCTGAGTTGCCAAATTTGTTGGTCATTTTTGCCTTCCTGCCAAAATCACCACATTTGAATTCAACAGAGTAACATTCACAGGTTTTAAATATCCAAATATTCAAAGGGGGGACAAATACTTTATGCTAACCTTATAATATTTCTTCCTTGGGCATTTTAATGTTTCTATGGGCCCACAAGTCCCCATCGTTGGATCAAGAATGATCAACGAATGGTGCTATCTCGCTATGGAAATTTGTATGTTGTCTTGCCATAGTGACATAGCGCCTTTTGGCCATGTGTCAGGTGGGTCCTCCTTTCCCTCATTGTTTCTCTAGTGCTAGGTTTTTCTAGATCCACGGTGGGTGCTATGGTGCTATCAAAAAATATATGTTCCTCACCGTTAGCGAGATAGCACCCAAATGAAAAGTGATACTACAGCGACATCAGAAGGGAGGTGGGTCCCGAGCATGCCCCGTCAGATATTAGGGATGAAATTTGGTACACAAGGTGGAACCTTAAGAAACGTGGACGGATGACTTTGCTTAGAAGGAGGATTTTGATTCATCACCAATTGTGCAGATCTTTTGATGTCAGCAGTAGCCTGGACCCATGCCCCTTTCAAACGCATGATGATTTCCTCACCCTTGGATTAGTCTAGATCAACGGTGGGTGCTATCTCGCTATGGAAAGCTGCAAGGATATTACCCATAGCGACATAGTGCCATTGTGCCATGTGGACCAATGTGGCCAAGTCTCAACAAGATGAGGATGCCAGGTTGTGCTAGGTGGTTGCCAGGTGGTTCATGGGCCTAGGTTTTCAAGTTTCTTTTAAGTAGATAGCGCAGTAATATGGCGAGTCTTCATGATCGTCAGATCAGTCTAAATCCATGGTGGGCACTATCTCACTATAGGAAAGTGCTCAGAGGATACGCATAAGGACATAGCACCTCAGTGACACGTGTCCCAGTGGGTCTGATGGAGGTAGTAACAGTTATATGCACTGGCAGTTAATGTGACCATTGCAATTGGAGTTTGAGGAATTGGCGCAGTTAGTGAAGAAATATTGGTCAACCTCGGGAAGACCTTGTGGGGTGGCAAAGTGAAAAGAGATCATTCGTCCATGTAGCTCATTCCAGTGCCAGGGTTATGTTGACCTGTTGACCATGCTGGTTCATGAACTGGGAATAGGGGATACCAAGGTTTCTTGCATAATCCAATCTTATGATCGATTCCAACCACCCTAGAGTAAATACGAAACAAAGAGGAACACTCTAACCCCCAATCCAACCTATCTACCTAGTCAGAGCAGAGTTATGGCACCGCCTTTTTTTTCTCAAGGCCCTGTTTAGTTAACAGTCAGATTTTGTGGTACAAAAAGCTATACTTAGATCAAATTTCTTCAGATCCCCATGATTGTTCTTGGCAGAGTTTTGATGGCAGTGGTTGTAGGATAGTTTTGGAGGGAAAATATCAGTTATGCTTGAACTATAAAGGCAATTTTTGTAAATTTTTTAAGTGTCAACCTTTCTTTGTTTTCTCTGTTACTCCTCTATAGATTCTCATTGTAAATTTACATGTGCCTCTAAACTACATGATTTTCTATCTTATCTCCTTCAGCCATTGGTATGAAAGTGCAAGAATTCTTTGCCTCTTACTGGTGTTTTGTAGAGATCTATGATCTGCATGATTGTATCTCCTTGGCCTATGAATGATAATATAAGTGAATCTCTCTTTCGTTGTGTCATCCCTCTTGGTCTTCTGATCTGCATGTGATTATTAGATTAAAGCAAGTCTGAATGTGTATATTCTTAGTTTCATTCTAGTTCAATAGTGCATATATGGGTAGAGTTTGGTCTGAATACTCTATTTTGGTGCATCACCCTCTTTAGATTAGATTAGGTAGATTCGCTTTCATGCTCTCCTTTTCCCTTTTCCTCTCCAAGAGTAGTTAGGTGCATCCTAATAGTAAGAGGAAGTCAACCTTCTTTGGAGACTCAACCTCATAGTTCAAGTCCCATAGCTTGGAGGTTGTTTCCATGTTTCACTAGGTTGTCCTCATGCATAGGCTTTGGACAAGGGTGCAAATGTAAGTGACAACAGGAACCAGTATCTAAGGAGAGACTTAAAAAAATGGTGATTGGTGAAGTGTTAGAAGGACAAATGGTAGGGTATTCTCAATAACTTTCCCATGACACTGAGGTTCAGGCTATAGGGTTTACTAAGACTGAGGCTACAGAATAAGAATCCTCCCAATAGGAGACAACTCCAAGCAAGAGTTCTAAAGGGAAGGATGTAGTAGAACACACTCCTTCATCATCAAGAGTTAGGTCCTCAATAGGACACATCCCTAAATGGATTTGAAAGGAAATAATGAGGAGTACTAAGCCTCAATTTTGTGCTTTAGAGGAAGACATTTGTGATATTGTAGAGATCTTAAACAAACCTAAGTCTCCATCACTTGAGGTAGCATTGTTGGCATTTGACACTACTATATGGAACCAGGATTTGTTTACACAAGTGGCTCTCCCTCCTAAAGGAACAGATGTAGAAGGCCTTAGCCTCAAAGATTATGAATTGAAGGATGCTATGTTGGGAAGACCTACATGGGATTCAGCCCAACAAATGATGACTATGTGAGTCAAAGAGGTCCTCAAGTACATGGAACAAGATTAGATTGAACTTCATGCACTTTGAAGGCAAGTTGAGATCCTAAAGGTATATCTAGCTAAGGTTTTTGGTCCTCTTGATCCTGAACACCCGGAACATACTTTAAACACTATACTTAGAGAAGGGGGAGGTGTGCAACTTGATCCATTTTTGAGACCTTGTCAAGAGTGTCGAGAAAGTTTTGAGGAGAAAGTTGTCACCATAATCATAGGTAATTTGAAGTTATTGCATGCTACGTAGGAGAATGTGAATAAGATCATAGAAATTTTGAAGTAGGCCTTCAGTATTATGGATGAGGTATGTGCCTGGAGTAAGGATTTTTAGACTCTACAAGCCATAAAGGGCCAAAGGTATCGGGTCTTGATTGATGTATATACTTGAGAAGATGGATTTTATTGATGATTGGATAGACAAAATAGAAGATAGTAATAAAGTAATGGAGACACTACATGGGGAGATCCATTGGCTCAAGGACCAAGCCTGAGAGCTAATTTTGGAAGCAGAAAGACATTATAGAGTTGCATGCTTGGATATTTTTGAAGATGAGGAATGAGAGAGGTTGTTACCTGTAGAGATAGTAGTAGAAAATTTTAGGAATATTTTTGTGGAGGTTACTGATGATGAAGACATCTGACAAGCCTTCAGGACAGAAGAAGACTTGTTAGAGTTGGACACTAAACTTGGAGATTTTGCAGAGACTCAAATTGAGGTGGACAACTACAGATAGAAGATCAAGGACAAGTATGAGGCTTTAGACCTTTTGGATGTGGCTAAGATTACTGAGATGATAGAGAAATTAAAGGGCAAACATCCAAACATAGCTTTTGGGATGAGGAAGGACAAAACCCAAATGCCAAAATTTTAATTTTGATACTTGGTAAAATTTTGAGATTTTGACCCTGTCAAGGTCCACAACTCCGCAGGTCCATATCTTCGTAGGTACGTAGGTCCATAGCTCTGTAATTTAGAGGTGCATCAACAATTAATTGCTAGTTCCAAAAATAGTGCCTCCAATGCATCGAGAACACATTCTGACGATAGTTTAACTTTGACACACGCCTAGTGAATGACCAACTTCTATTTTTGACACCTCCATGCACTTCCACTTCAACTGATGGCTTCCTCCTACTTTCTCTATCATTATTTTTTTATTTTTGACATGTAAAGGGCTCATGCATCCAATTAATGAATAAAATATGGATGGAGTCCCTCTAAGCACTACATTAATTGTTAGTTTGTATATATTTAGTTTTTTTTAATGTTTTAAAAGCATTTTTTTGCATGAAGATATCTCAATCTCAACACAAATTAAGGAGATTATTTCTTATAAATACCCCATTGTAAAATGTAACAAGGGTCACCATTATTATGCAATAAAATTATGCTTTTGGTGCTCGCATTTGGAGTGTAGTCATTCTTGCCTGAATGTCTCATTGTTTTGTGAATTTTATTCATGGAATTGTGATTGAGCCAAAGGCTTATTGCATTGTTTCTGGTTGTGTGATCTTTTGGTTCTGGTATTTGCTACAGATTTACGAATTCCACTAACATAACGAGCTTGAGAAGAGATCATCAAATTATGTCTACATAACCTTTTGTCTTGCATGAGTGCACTTTCTGTGGCCTTGCAATTTGATGAAAGGTGAAATATCATATTATTATTAAAGTTTCTCACCAATGATTGCATCAATAAATTCTAGGAAGCACTGCTCCTATTTTCATTGGTTTGCTACTAATTTCTTTGAAAGTTTGACTTGCAGTGTGTTATTTTCTAAAGCTTATGTTTATTTAGGATTTAAATTTCAAGTCATTTCAATTTCATGTTATTTGCTTTCAATTTCGTTATTTTCTTTGTTAACCCCTTGTTAGAATAGGAACCCATTTTAGTTGCACTATTAGAATTGCCCTCATGGAAAAAACCAGAAAATACAAAATAATTGTTCTTTTGTGTGTTATTTTGAGACAGAAAATAGATTTACTTCATTTCAATATCATAGTAGAATTAGAAAAGGCCTCCTCATGAACAATCACATTTATCTTCAACTGAGCATATTTTGGTACATCGCAAGACAAATACTAAACCTTGAAGTTGATCCCAAAAGCATTAGCTTTTCAAGAGAGGAATTGTGCAATGGATTCCTATCGTTGACCTTGTGCAAAATGACCACCCAAAAATAATGAAATAAAAAACTAATAACTCTTTTTAGCTTTTATAATTTTAAGCCATTTCTAAAAAGTTGGCAGCTAAGCTTGTTTAAATAATACATTCCACACATTAATTAACATATGAGAAAATGGTGCAGCGGTCATGCAATATTTTAGTAACGTAGAGGTTGGGCATTCAAACCACTTAACTCCCATTTTTATTTGGTCTACCAAATGATTCACAAGTGTCCAATCAAATTCCAACATTTGTGGATGGCTTAGTGGTGAAGAGGGAAAGTTATATTTAGGAGGATATGAGTTCAAAACTCATAACTAAATTTTCTTTCAAGCAAACCAATCGAACTAGATAAGATTGCCAACCGGATGTCATGTGGCACTTTTTAGCTTGCTCAAATCTTGACAAATGTCAACTCATCACTAGTACATATGAATCCAACTGTTGATGTCAAGGTGATGTCATAATTTTGATTTAATCTTTTTATTATCTTCAAATGAGCATATCTTTCACGTACTAACTTTGTTTTCAACAAAACAAATATTTTTGGAAAGATATCAACAAGATCTATAATTTTAAATCCATTGTTGACTACTTTTGAGATGATTAATTTTTCACCTTTTTGATGATCTATGTTCTTCCTTTGACCAAATTTTGACCAAGCATAACTTTTCACTGTGATCTTCTTTTGACATGATTCAAATTGCATCAGGATCATGTACCCAAGTGCTAGTCACTAATGTTGATTCTATGAGATTCTAAGACTGTAAATTTTTCAAGTTCTCTAGATCCACTTGGATCAGATCAGGAGGTAAAAGTAGCAGTTAAGAGATGACTATTGAAGTTATGAAGAGGCTCAATTAACTATGATCGAAAGATCATAAAGCAAGAGAAGGTGAGATCTAATGTTACACAAGGCTATGATCATAAAATCATATGGGCTAAGATACATGTTGGAAATGCTACAAAAGGGTTTATAAACTATTGAGCATAAGATCATAGCTAAGGAGAAGACATTGTAGCTGATGTGTTGATCTTAAGATAAAGTTTTAATCATAAGATCATAAGAGACTTAAAAGAAACCCTTGATCATGCAATACGGAATTAATTGTAAGATCATAAAAGCAAAATTCCTTATTAACAATCACATGAAGGGTTTGAATTGTAAAGTGAATTGTAAGAAACCCTAAAATAAAACATGAAAGAACTTTTTCCCTTTTTCAAGTTGGAAAAGAGACTTAGGTTCTTGGCCAATGAAGTTTGAGTAAAGTACAAGGAATTCTGAGCTAGATAATTATGTTGATACACCATTGAGGTGATAGAAAACACTAAGTTTAAAGCTCATGCATGCAAGAATTCAAGGCATAGTGTTGGTTGATGAAGTACACATAGCATAAAAACATTGTCTAGGATAGTAATAGATTACCACTTGTAGAAAGAAAAGATTTCCAGTAGTTGTAGAGCTTTTAGTGTAAAGGACTCATAGTTTTTAGTGTTAATTATAGATTTTTAGGATTTTAACTTATACCCAAGATGTCTAATTCAGAAGTTGAGGAGATTCAAGTTGTAGATATGGAAGTTATAAAGACTTCTACTTCCAAAGGAGGGAAAACCAAACATGTTTACAAATGAATGGATCAAATTGTTTCCAAAATCCTAGAACGTCATCTCTACAAATGATCATAATTTCCAAGACCCTTATGCATTCTATGTGGATTCTATTTTCCTTGGTGTTAATAATTATGAGTTGTTTAGGTATTTCTATCACAATAGTATGGATTTTAAAAAAATTGCAATCCCTGGAAGAAGAATCTGGTAAAGCTCATCTTTCTAAAAGTATTCATAGATGTTGATTTGGTACAAAGTTTGTATTAAATCATATAATCTAGCTACCAAATCATTCCATAGACATAATGGCACCATTTTATGCACATTAGATCATGCTTCTTTCATAGAAGCTTGTGGACTAGATGGTACAATGAGAAAACCAATAGTCTTAATTGAACTTCAAAAGAAGTTTGAAAGAAATACTAAGGCTTACACTAGGAAAAATATGTTACAACACATCCCCATGGACCTCAAGAAGGCATGAGATTATCCTAAGAAAGTGGATGAGAAGATGGCCTTGGACAAGTTCAAAAATTAATTTTTGAAGACAGTGTATGGTGTCCACAAATTGGTTAGCAAAGATGGATCCGATATGGTGCAAAGGACATTGTGGCCATAGATGTACAAAACTCATATCATGGTGGGGATAATGATTATGTAGATTATATTTTGGAGAAAATGAAATAAAAAATTGTGTTGGCACAGAGTGGAGAAATGGGGAATTTTCAATTCTACAATTATTCATTGTTGATGCATCTGATTTAATACAAGAATCTAGGATATATTAGCCTCGATTTCATTGATCACACCTCTAATGCTAATGGAGAGCTACCAATTCTACTATGGACATGGGTATGGGATAATTCTTATCACTACTCTAATTTTGTTTCATTTTTAAATAATTTTAGTTCTATAATCATGAAAGTGCCAGACCCTAGTTTCTTTAGGGCTCTAGAGATACTAAAAAAATTGTTAAGACCAACCCTTCTACTTGAGAGTAAGAGGTTAGACCACAATTGGGGAGACATATTCTTGTACCCAAATTTTTCCCTTATGACATTCTATGGTTTCCCTCAACCCCCCCATATATTGCCCAGACATATCCCTCCTATACTAGCCATCATTAAATTCATGTGGTAGTTGATGATGGTAAATAAAGAATACCTAGGGCCTATAGTGCAAAAAGGCACATTTTTGTGTAGATTATTTAGAATAGGATACTTTTCAATTGGAAAAGAATCCTTGGATCAAATCCATTTTTTTCTCCATAAATTTAGTTTGTCAATTGCTCCTTATAGAATCTATGACCTAGATAATTTGATGAAGAACACCTTGAAAGAAATTAGGAATTATGTGTTTCTAAGTACAAAATAATTACCACATGAGGACCTAATTCCTAACATTGTAGCTAAAGGGGAAGTTGGTGACAAGTTGGTAAAATTTGATGATGTTTTAAGGGTAGAAAGGGAGATGAGGAAAGAAGACCCAAATTTCAAGGGTTTTATATGGATATCCCTTATCCATAGAGAATAAGGAAAATGGTGAATGATCATGCTAAGATCATGGCATAAATGCCTAAAGGAAAAGTTGGAGAAGAGGAAAGGGTAAATCTTAATGGCCCAGAGCTAGATGTAACTCTAGAGATTGAAGAGTATGAGCCTTCAAAAGCATCATGGGTTACCATGGGTAACAAAAGGAAGAAGATAGTCCATATACCTAAAAAGGTGAAACAAAGGACATTGCAAATCCTTCCTAGAAGAAACCAAAATTTTTTTTATCTAAGGTAGAGCTATATACATAATAGGTTCAATGCAATAGATAATTCTCTGACTAACCTAGAATGAGTAGCAACAAGATTGGATGATAGGATCATCCAAGCTCAATAATTAATAGAGGATGAAAAATTCATCAAATCCACTAAGTTTAAAATCTTCCTCTATAAAATAAAATAGAGTAAACTAGTTTTAAAAATGAAGCCAGGAGAATCAGATGAGGAGAAGAAAGAATTGTTTGAGAAGCTTCATGCTTATGATCTAGAGAGTGAGGTGATAACTCTTGAAGAGGCTAGATATCTAGTATAGAGAAGTGGTATGCTTCTAGTGTCTAGCTAGGATTTGGAAAAAGCTTTCATGCTTGACTAGATAAGAAGACAACAGAATGCTATCTCTTATGAAGCATTTGGAGTTGATGGATGTTAGAGGGGATCAGGATTTAACATTGATTCCAAGTCTCTAGTAGTGTGCAGCATGGCTCATGTAACTAATTAGCCTAAGTTAATGGATGTGCAGAGCATGGATCAAGGAAATATGATTGTCGAGAGCATGTAGGGTACCTCAAGTACAAAGATCTCCAAGAAAATGAAACACTTCTCATTTATGAAAGATGCCAAAGTGGAGGAAATAGAGACAATACTAGCTAGATCATTCCATGACTATATAGATGTTAGGAAAGTTTATGAGGAAGAGCTCAAGAAGAGCCATGTCTATAAATTGGGATAGAGTAATTGGAAGTCAGAGCTCAAGGGTTAGAGGTAGAAGTTGTATCTTTGAAAGAGAAGCTACCTAATGTGGAAACAAATAGGACACAAGGTATCTAGGAACAACTAGCCATTTTCATAGTAGAAATGTCCACTCAAACTGTAGAAATGGAGGAAGAAATAGAAAGCCCAGAAGGATGAGCATTGATGCTCCATCTACATAGGAAGGTGGTGAGGTAAGGACAACTATCCTAAAAAGAATGATAGGTCATAGAGTAGAAACTCTAAGAAATATATCTAAATAGGACCGTTCTCTTTTTATCTATTTACAAGATACTAAGTATCTTTTCAATAAAGCACTTGCATGGCTATCACCCACTCTTAATTTTTGGTGGCCATATGTACAATTTAGAGAAGCTAATCATGTTGATGGTGAAGAATCCAAATTTACCTAAATCATCACAATAAAAGAAGGCCTAGAAACATTGTGATAACTAATAAGCTTCTTTACTAGAAATTTATAGATTATACAAGGTAAGATGAAAATCTTATCACAGGGGTTGAGCCCTGCATTTCTCCAATTTTGGATGCTGATGGTAAACTAAAGGACTGGAGAGAATGGTCAAAAAAAATTTGTACAATGCTAACTCAAGTAGGCACAACATCTGTGTTGCATAAAATTGTAACCAAGATTATGCAAACCTCGAATTATGAACATAACAATGGAGAGTATGTTTGGTATGCTCTTAGGAACACAACAACGGATGAATCTCTTGGATGGGTGAATGCAAATGGAATATGTACCTAGACTTGATGATATGAGAAATCAAAATGACAGAACGATGATGCAATGATAAGAAATTCTAATAGACTTCGAATGACTCCTAACCCCTACTAGTATCAGGCCATTGTCAAAAGCTTGAGACAAGACATCTATTTAAAGTGGATGGAGGAAGCATCTAGAATGTGCTTAGAAACCAATAAGAGATAAGGATAAGAATTGACAACTAAGCACAGGAGATAAGGATAAGAATTGGAAACTAAGCACCTTATCTCACATTCTAGATAGATGGATAAGACTGATGAGATGGCATGTGTGTGTAGAAGATTCCTATGGTGTAGACAACATGTGCTTAAAAGATGTGATGACAACTCATATGAATGCACATACTTCTAGGCGGTTTGAATAAAGATTAAATTAAATAAAATTTAATTTAATCAAGGTCTAGAAGAATTAATGGAAATATGGAGGATTTTAAATAAATAAAATTTATTTTAAAAAAAAGAAAAAGAATATGTGGAGAATCATGTGTTAATTTAAATTAACACATTAGAGCTAGGAGTATTTAAATTAAATTTAAATACTTAGACAAAAATGAACCTATTTAATTAAAATAATTTAATTAAATAAGTAGACGAATGTGACTAGTATTAATTAAATTAATATAGTCATTCAGGACAATTTTTAGTGTCTACAACTTCAATTTTTGAAGATGATAGTGATATCCCATTTAATAACTTAATTGATTCATTATTCAAGGTTCAAATAGACTTGAATAAATTTTCATTAGAATCAAGGGTCTAAACTAATGCTAGGTGGAATAAGGAAATAATGTACTTAGATAAAGTTAAAGGCACCGAATGGCCCACAAAAAAGGAGATATATGTTTGGGAAGCAATTGGAGAAATCAAGGTTGTTCCAATAGGAGGAAATTAAAGTGTTACAAACATAAATTGCTAAAGATAAACAAAAATTGTTGATGATGCCTATAGAAATAGCCACTTGCCAAATATTGCAATTGCATCCTATTTTGTGTTCAAAGTACAAAGAATGTTTGTAATATAATTGTATATGAAATGTCTTTGTATTTTTTTTCCAATGAAATTTTGACATGTGTCCTCCCATCTAAAGCTTGTTGCAATGCTTCCTATAAAAGGATTTCCAAGATGTGGATTGAGGGTCCAAAGTTTGTATAATTTTTAGTGTTTATATTATTTTGCAGCTGGTCCATTTTTTGTATCAATTGAATGTTTTTTCAAAGTTGCAATCTAAGAATACAAATGAATCTTCAATGACAATTTTATCATGTATTGAGTTATTCTTGAGTTTACACCAGTGATTTATTATTTTCAAACAAATTTACTACAAAGAGGGAGTTTTGAATATCTGTGTCTCTAAATTCTATCACCATTTTCATATGCTTGTTGTTTTGGAATTGAATGAGCAAAGTTCATGCAATTTAATGTAGCGAGGATATGTTGTATATCAATTTATTGTTTCTTTTAATTCAAAGAATTAAGTAAACGCTTCCATAAATTGATAGGGTGTCTAGTCATATGAGAGGATATCATAAGAAGGGAGTTTAGGGTTAACAACTGATGAATTTAATTGTAAGTCAATTAAATAGGTCAATTATTTATTGGTATAACTCTATATAGTAATGGATAAGGCACTGCTCATAAGGTGTGATGCAAATTAATGCAATTATTTAGTTACACAATACATATACAAATTAAATCAATATTTACTTTTCTATAATGAAGAATTAAACTATTAGTTATTACTTATTTGTTACAGTTTTCCTCTGAGTTATAGTTAGCTATTGTAGTCAAGGAGTCATCTAAAAACCCAAGAAGATTGCTGACCATTTTTTGCTATAGAGGATAGATCTGAAAGAAGAATATTAGCGAGAAACTATTCAGAGAAGAAAATCTTAAAATAACCAACCATTTCCATCCCTAAGGGGCACTTGCCTTGGCCCTATAGAACCTAAAGTGTAGAGAGTATCTTTACTCTATTAAAGTTTGTCCAAATATGAGATTAATCCTGCTAAATATGGGATCTAGCTAGTCCTTAGGCTCTTTTTTTCTTCTACATCCTAGTTTTGGGTTTAGAGGAACCTAGTAGTTTTAAAACACCAATACCTTATATGATTTGAAGTATGATATATGATTAGAAGGAATGTGAAGTACATCACTAAGAGGTTTTTGTATCTATCTCTATTTTGTATTAAGGAACTACATTGTCTAATTGCATGTTAGGGTAGTGGGATCTTCTTTCATACATTTGTAATTGTATTAACAACTCTTAATAGTGTTCAAGTAACTCCTAATAGGGTTGAGTCTTTTAACAAGGCCTAGTCCTCTAACAAGGACCATGATGCACTTCATAATCTCTTAATAGGGTAATATCCTTAACATTATTCTTCTAATTTGTGGATCATTATGTGGGTACTATCCCCATTGGGGTTTTCCCTTAGCCAAGGTTTCCCTAGTTAAGAAAATATGGTGTTATGAGTTCTCTTTGTGTTTGGATATATTTATTGTTGAAAATTATTTGTTTACTTCCATATATATGTTGTAAAGTAATTAATAATATCTAGTTGTGGGAAAAAGTTTGTTGAACATTAATTCACCCTCTGCCCTCTCAGTATTATCTATTTCAAACAATTGGTATCAAAGCTTAGTTACTCTAAAGAGGCTTAATAGCTTCAGGAAGATCCCTATAGATATGAAACAATTGAAGAGGAATCTTGAACAAGCCCTCGAGTAAATTGATCTTCTCACAAAAGATAGAGACAACCTAAAAGAAAGGTATGAAGATGCAAAAGATTACATTGGTAAACTAAAAGATAAGTCTCAAATCTACAAAAGAACATATTAGAGTAGTGATAGTGATGAGATAGCAATCCTTAAGAAAGAGAATGAGATCTTGAAACATGAGTTGAATATTGTTGAACCAAAGTTAAGTTTGAATAATGATGATAGCAAGATTGAAATAGATCTAAAATTTGAAAATGCAAATTTAAGATCTCATCTAACACAAGAAACATCTAAGTTAGATTCTATTAAAATAGAGCATGGAGAGCTAAAAAAGTACAATACTATTGTGAGAGGAGAGTTAACCCAAGCTAAGAAATAGTTAGAAAAGTTGTATTCTAGTAATGATAAAATTGATGAACAACTATTATATCAAAGATCTTGTGATAAGATAAGTCATGGATATCTAATTGAAGAAAATTAAACAAAGAAGATTAAAGTTAGGAAGGAACCAGATATAGTTGTTGAGAACCCCAAACCTAAGGATAATGATCAGAATAGTATTGAAACAAGAAAGTCTACAAAAGTACCCAAAAAAGTTGAACAAGTAAATCAACCGAAAAAATGTGATGAACCCAAACAAATAGAGCAATTTGAACCACCTAAGGAAGTTAGATATGAATTTAGAGGTAGATGTTTTATATAAAATGAAATTGGTCATATGAAGAGAGATTGCATAGGTAAATCTTTTAAACCTATAACTAATTATATTTCATAATTGTCATGGTTTTGGGCATAAAGTAGTAGATTGTAGAAAACCTAAGTTTGATAGTAATAATGGAAATAGTCGAATGTTTAGGGATACTAACCCTATAGTTAATGAAAGAAGGAGATCTTCAAGTAGATCCAATGATGGAGAAAGATCTAATGGAACAAGAATAAACATTGTGTGTTATAAGTGTAATAACTTTTGACACATTGTGAGGAACTATAGAACACCAGTCAATTAGAATGAATCCAACTAGAGAAATAGTGCATTAGTATGTCAGTTATGTAATAAATTTGGACACATAAAAAGATTTTGCAAAATGGATAGAAGGAATTTCAATAGGAATCCAAACTACAGAAGGAATAATAAAAATAATAATAGAAGAAATGACAACAATAGTAATAAAAGATAGAAGGAGGCACTTAAAGAGAAT
Organism: Cupressus sempervirens; assembly: GCA_028749045.1. NCBI lineage: Eukaryota > Viridiplantae > Streptophyta > Pinopsida > Cupressales > Cupressaceae > Cupressus > Cupressus sempervirens. Next base: position 780,923,566 of record CM053791.1, on the reverse strand, counting down.
GTTGAAGAATTCAAGGAAATATTTGCTAAGGAAAATGATCTAGAAAGTTCACATACTATTTTAGAAGAATAGTATTTTGATGCACCTGATGAGAGATTGAAATTAGCCATAGTATTAGATTCATATTACTTGAATTAAGCACTTTTCTATTGAAGACATAGCATCAGAAAGATGGAACAAAAGTTAGAAGTTGAGTTAGATGTTGTGAAGTTAATAAAAGGTTAAGTGTATCACAAGGAAGCTTTGGTTAAGAGCACAAGAAATTTGGAGATCATACAAAGATGTATGAATATATAAAAATTTACTAGTTAACAGAGAATAGTTTTTATGGATTCAATAGTTACACAATTAATGTAGAGATCGTTACAAAAAGATATAAGTTGTGCGAGCATGATTGTGTGTATCATTCAACTGTGTGAAGAATTAAGAATCTTTCAAGACTAATTTGGCAATGATTTGAAGGCTATTTCAAGTGTATGCAAGTGAAAAGTTTAGAAAACCCCCATTACATGTTTTATCGAGGTATTTTGTTTCTAAATTTTAGATTATGAAAAGAATTCAATTGTAAGGATGGATAGATCATTGATTCATAATGTGGAAGACATTGCAAGACCTAAAATTAAGGCTAATCTAGTTAGAGACACAAGTGATAACCCTATCTATACTTTATCAAGAATGCCTGAAAATGTTCTTCATTTGGAAGATGTTAGCAATTACCTAAGGAGTAAGATTGAGAATGTTGGAGAAGAGCACATATCTAAGGAATTTGACAAAATTTATAACAAGGACATGAGCTATAAATTATATTTTGAAAATTTAAGGGATAATTACCTAATCAAGTTTATATTTTACTACAAATTTGACAATGAGGAATCAACAAAAATAATCTTAAGAAGAATTCATGATGGAAAGTTCTAGCTAGGTGATAATGTAATAGAAATTTATGCAAATTTGATCCATGAAGTGATAGGACTATGTAATGAAGGAAGCATACCTGTGAATGAGAAGAATGTCAAGAAATTGGTAATTAACAACACTAAATCAATCTATAATGGTAGAGGAATGATTATAAGTAAAATCAGACAACATGGCTACAAGAATGTGTTATGGTTCTCAAGAAGAAGTCATGGTAACTGGCTTGATTCAAGAAACTACAAAGTTTTTGTTGACAAGGACAAGGTCAACTTGTGTGAAATTCTAAGAACACAATTGATAGAGAACCTAGAGAGGATTAAGAAAGTGGAGAACAATTAGTTTATATTCCAATCTATTAGCCCATATTTTCACTAATTTAAAATCCTAAAAAAATAAAAATATTGTGAAAATGTCATGAAGAATGTTGGCCAGTTATGTTTTCTCATTTATTGTTTCAAGCTTCCATAAAACCCTAACATAGCAAGGTTTATGTCCTAGCCCATTTTGAAATTTTTCCTTAAACTAGGATCATGCAAGTGTTCTAAAGATTTGTGACCTATATCTTATCATTTGAAAATTTTCCTATTTCATGATTGGGTTGGTGTTAACCTAAGTTTTTCTTTTAGCAGGAAATCACATTCGATTTCTAAGTCTCCTTTGTACTTTTACAATCCTACGATCAAACTATTTAGTGAGGAATCATAGTTCTAAGGTTTTTAATATCTTGATGTCACAAAACAATGATTAGAACATGATCATAAGTATTAGTTGTTGAATCTTCCAATGTTATGATATCTATTGCAAGCATAAAGGTGTAGAAGTATTTTGTGTGGTTTTTTATCTTATGCTCATTATGGCAGCATATCATCATAAGAGTTCTTATGTGGCTAGTGGGTGTTATGATCTTATGATAGAAGGAGTAGTGTAGAAGCATAAAATATTTTGAATGGACCCCTGACCATATGTAAATAATAAAAGTGGGAGATTGTAAGGTATAAATTCTTAAGGTTATATGGTGTTATGATATTATGATGTGGGACCTAGCGCATAAGTGTAAAGAAATTTAACATATGTAAATAAAGTTCCTTGAGGATACAAAGATAGAAAATTGTAAAATCATGAAAGTAGGCTACAAAGGCTTCCACATCTATGAGACAAGGTAAAGCATAAGATTAGAGGATGAAATAAGAAGGGTGTCAATGCTACGATGAAGAGTTAAGTGTATGATTGTAAAGACTAAAGCAAAGCATATGTTAGAATCTCCACGGCTATGGTAAGCAAGGATAATAGTTGGCGTATCATTAGAAGGTGAAGGAAATGGTTAAAAGAAAGCTCCTAGTGTTAGATAGAGGTTTAGATGGCTATGAGCATGAGATCATAAGGGTTCATATGTAGATTGTCGATGCTATGAAGAGGTTTAAAAACTGCATGTCATAAGTTCATGGTCTGAAGGTGACATCATTGTTAATGATTCTAATCTTATGATAAACTAATAGGCGTAAGGCCATAAGAAGCATAAAAGGGCTCTCCATTATTATGATAAGGGACTAAGAATAAGATTATAAAGATTAATTTCCTTGTTTAGGGGTTACAAAGGGTTTGAATCTCAAACTGAAAGCGTCAGATTGAAAGCCCTAAATATGTCATGAAAAAAAAAATTTTGCTTTCTTTGATATGGAAAATGACAAAAATTTTCTAACCAATGAAATTGAAGAAGGTACAATAAAGTTCTAAGCTAGAAAATCAAGTCAACGATCCATGAGGTGATAGAAAAAACCAAGAATTAAAGCTTGTGCATGCATAAAATCAATGCAAAAAAGATTTGATGAAGTATGCAGGACATAAAAGACACTTATCATGTTAATACAAAATACCATTTGTAGAGCATGAAGGATTTGAGAAGTTGCAGAGTTTTTAGTTTGAAGATTTTAGGGTTTTTAGTTGCCAATTGCATAACTTAAAGATTTTGATTGCAACCAAGATGTGAGAAAGAAGTAGAATAGATTCAAGTTAAAGATGTGGAGGTTTTAGAAACATCAACATCTAAAAGAGGAAAGACTTGACAAAGAAAGCCAAACAAATTTTTAGATGAATGGATGAAAATATTCCCAGGCTCATCAAATGTCATCTCTGCAAATGTTCATGATTTTAGAGATCCATACTCATTCTGTAGGGATGTTATTTTCCTTGGTTTCAATTGGCATGAGTTGTTCAAATACTTCTACTATAATAGGTTTGGGAAAATCCATGTTTGCAACCCATGGAGGAATAATTTGGCAAAGCTCTTATTCCTAGAAGTGTATGTAGCTGTCAATTTGGTAAAAGCCCTAATCAAGTCTTAGAATCCAACAACCAAATCATTCCACATCTATGATAGGATAATTATATGTACATTAGATCATGCTTCATTCTTTGAAGCTTTTGTATTGGAGGGACAAATGAGAGAACCACTAGATATAGATGAACTAAAAGGGAAGTTTGAGAGGAATAAAAATGCTTACACTAGAAAGGCTATGTTGTAGCACATCCCTATGGAACTCAAGAAGGTGGGGAATTATCCTAAGAAAGTGGATAAAATGATGCTTGTGGGAAAATTCAAAATTTCCTTTCAAAAGACTATATATGGTGTCCACAAAGTAGAGGGAAGTGATAGTTTTAAAATTATGTATGGGTCAATATACATCATAGCCTAGGATGTACAAGATGCATACCATAGTGGGAAATATGATTTTTTAGCTTACATCCTTGAGGAGATACAAGGACAAATCAAATCAACATAGAGAGGGGAATTGGGGAACTTCAGGTTCCACGATTACTCATTACTGATGTATCTTATATTATATAAGAATGTGGGTTACATTAGCACAAAATTCATTGAACAAACATATGATGCAATTGGAGAGTTGTTGGTGCAATTATGGACATGAGTATAGGATAGGTTTTACCATTACTCTGATTCCATCTCTTTTTTCAATAATTTCAGTTTAGTGATAATGAGAATGTTACACCCAATATTCTTTAGATCCCCTAAAATATTAAAGAGTCTATTGAGAACAATCCTCCCATCCAAACATAAAAGGTTAGATCATAATTGGAGTGATATATTTTTGTTTTAAACTTTTTTCTCTTATGAGAGTTTATGCATGTCCCCATCCTCCTCATATACTACCAAAATATATCCCACCTATATTTTTCATCATTGAATTCATGTGGCAATTGTTCATGGTAAATAAGGAATATTTATGCCAAAGTTGCATAAAGGTACTTTCTTGTGTAGATGTTTTAGGATAGGAGACTTTTCAACTGAAAAAGAATCCTTAGATCAAATCCATGCCTTCCTTAGCCATTATAACCTATCCACTACCCTATACAGAATGTATGATCTATAAGGTTTCATAAGAAATACTTTGAACGAGATAAGGGGTTATGTAATACCTGCTACAAAGGAGTTGTTGAAAATAGATTGATACAAGTATGAAAATATGTTTCAATCATTGTTTTTCACTAATGTCAAACTTGCTACTTACTGGTAAGACAATTTCCTAATTGATTTGAGTACTATCATTTGTCTGATTAACGAGGAGGTTTTGATCAAATAAGATAACAAAAGAACCTATAGGAAAGGTTGAGTTATGGTATGAAAAAGGAGTACAAAGATCAATTAAGATAGTGATGATATAGTGAATTGATTATCTACTTAAGGTTACAAAGGTTGGATACATTGATTAAGTCTAGAAGAACAAGTGAGAATAATTGAGTTTTCCAAGCTTGACCGAGTGGATACTAGGTGCTAAGCAAAGGTAGTGCAAGCTGAGAAGAAAATCAGTAGGAGCCAAGAAAAGTCAAAATTTAGTGTATATCAAGTGATACAGTATAAGCCAGTTAAATTTTAGTTGATGCCAAAAACTAGCAAACTTTAATGTTTGCCAAGTTATCTAGTGGATGATGAGTGGAAGAACAATATGAAGCCAAGCGACAACATATTGATGTCAAGTGCTAGTATTCATGTTAAAATGTGGTTTTGACAAATTTGAGCCAACTATTTTGTTGTCTTGAATTTTGTGAAGAGTGTGGAAGATAACTATGATGAGTTGGTGGCACAAAATTCATGGTAAACTATTTTGAGACAAATTTAAAGAGGGTTGAAGAAGAATTTTCTAGAAGGGACTAAAATGAAAAGATGGGTAGATTCATTGAATCCTACCTCACCCTAAAATGGATAATAGAGGATGAGCGAAAAAAGATATTAATTTTCTATTTATGGAGATGGTTGGTCAGAAGCAAAGGTTGTCATGTGTGAGAACCTAAGGAAGACAAGGAGTCTAGGGTATTGCTTCATTTAGAGGCTGAACAGAAGAGACTACTATTGGAAGGAAAAGAAAGAAGGCTTAAGAGTATAGATTCTTGAAGGGTGAACAAGCTATCAGAGCTAAAGTGTGTGAAATCCAAGTAGAATGAAGGACTAAAATAGAGATTTTTAATATGCAAGTATGTTGTAATTTGTTATCAAATCAAGCCTTACTATTACTTTCTAAGCATTGTAACAGTCTAGGGTAAATCCTTTGGATTAAGGTTATCCTAACAATCATTTATAAATCCTTTAACTGAGTGACATTCCAAGTGAATGATCTAAAGCCTTTTAACAAGGCTCACTCCTAACAAGGTGATTAAAATCCTCTAACCAAGTAACATTTAACAGTGTGCATTCTAACTTTAATAAGATTGGCCTTTCATAGGGCATCACTTCAGAAGAGTGAGAATGAGTAGCATATTAATGGTGATTTTTACCAAATTGGGTTTCCACATAAAATCATTGTGTCAAATGTGTTATTGAATATGTTATGTTTCATGCTTACATTTTTGCAAAGTTGATTTAACCATAACCTACAAAGTTTAAGTGATTGTATGATCTAGTGGATGCATGCCTGAATATGCTTTATGAATATGGGTTCACTAAGACATGAAAATTTTTATTTGTACATCTAGACCTTAGATAGCTAATTCACCTCCCCTCAAATATTCTAAATAATTTTAACAATTCGTATTAGATCCATCTACTTAGGAGGACTAGTTTGAAGGCATTCAAAGCAAAATATCAAGATGTCAAAAAGAGAGATACCCAAGATTAACAAGGATAACTTTCCTACATGGAAAAGTTTGATGAAGCTACACCTAGCAGGTCTTGGAGATCATGCACAATCTACCATTTCCAATGAGCATGTTGATCCTACTAGAGCCCCAACTATTGAAGATCTAAAAAAGAAGAAAGAACACAACTAGGCAATGTTGGAGATTACCTCTTCCCTAAGCTATGTCAAGTTCGACGACATCAAGGGTTGTGACCATGCAAAGAAAATGTGGGATGCTCTTCACACCATCTATGGAGGTAATGCAAATGTTTTGAGAGCCAAATTTGAAAGTCTTAGAGGTAAGTTCGATGATATGATAATGCAAGAAGGTGAGAATGTTGCTCAATATTGCTCTAGCTAGGATTAAACATGTTGTTAATACTATAAGAGGATCTATTGGTAAGATAGATGATGAGACTATTTTAAGAAAAATTTTGAGAACATTGTTGCCCATCTATGCTATTGAGTTTCTGTAATACAAGAACTAAGATATGTACCAGGTTATAATCTGACTCTTGAAGGTCTAGTAGGTAGGCTCACTAATTTTGAGCTATCCAATTTTGATAACTTCAATTCTGACAATGTTGAATCTTCTTTCAAAGCTAAGTTGTCATTGAAGGAACCTAATGAGAAGAAGAAGAAAAAGGTAAAATATGTTTCCAATAATAGTGATACAGATGAGGAGGATGTAGAACAACTTGAAGCACTTCTAGCAAGGAGAATTCACAAAGGTAAAGGAAAATTCAAAGGTAAGCTACCTATCATGTGTTTTAATTGCAATGAGGTTGGCCATATTGCTACTAGATGTCTAGAGAATAAAAACTATAGAGGTGGAGACAAGTACAAAAGTAGGAGATATGAAGACAAAAAAGATTAGAAAGATAAAGGCAAGAAGTCATGCTATATTGCAAAATAAGAAATGAAAGATGGATCTAAAGATCATGATGAAGAAGTGGTGTATGTTGCAATAAAGGATGATTCTGATGATGATGAGGCAACCGCACTAGTGCCTTGTGTGAACAAGAATGATAGATGGATCATTGATAATGAGTGTTCACATTACATGATTGGAGATAAAAGTAAGTTCATTATCCTAAATTATTATGATGGAAATAGTGTAAGGTTTGGTAATGATGCACCCTATCTAATAAAAGGAAAAGGTTCTATCAAACTCATAGAAAGTATTTTATGTGAAAACACCTATTATGTTGAAGGAATTAACTATAATTTTTTGAGTGTGTCACAACTAAATAGTTCAAGTTACAAGGTTGAGTTTGAGAACAAGATTGTTAAGATGTATGATACTGAAGGAAAACTAAAGGGAAAAGGTGATCAAACTAGAGGTAATTTATTCTACCTTAATATGGATGATGCTACTTATCTAGTTGTAGAATTTGATGATGTGTGGTTATGGCACAAGAGGTTATGTCATGTTAATTTTTATAACTTGGTTAGTATCAGTAACATGAAAAGAGTCAAACGTTTGCCTAAGTTGAAGAAATCTGACAATATAATTTGCAAACAATGTTAGTTAGGAAAAATGACAAAGTATAGTTTTAAGAGTAAGACTCATACCTCTATAGGAATTTTGGAGATTGTTCATACTAACTTGCATGGACCATTTGATGTGCAAAGATAAAATGGTGATAATTACATTATGTTATTTGTTGATGATTACTCTAGGATGATGACAGTTATGTTTCTAAAATAGAAATTTGATGCTTTCCAAATGTTTAAGTAGTACTTAGCAAGAGTTGAGAAGGAAACAAGTAAGATTCTAAAATGTTTGAGATCTGATAGAGGAGAATTTACATCAAATGATTTTGAGATGTTATGTAATGACAGAGGAATAAAACGATAGAAATTTACACCTAGGACCCCTCCACAAAATGGAGTTGTTGAAGGGAGGAACATCTCTATAATGGACTATGCTAGGACACTCATGATAGAGAATAATGCTGCTCTAAAATAGTGGAGAGAGCATGTAAGTAGAATTATCTATACCTTGAACCATGTGCAAGTCAAGAAAGATACTCACTCAATACCTTTTGAACTATGGTATGGATACTCATCCAATGTAAACTATTTTAAGGTATTTGGAAGCAAATGTTATATTCTCAAATATTTCAAGAATGGTAAATTAGATGCAAAAAGTGAAGAAGGTATATTCCTTGGCTATTCTACAAGAAGTAAAACTTATAAGTGTTTAAATACTAGCTGTAACAAAGTTGTGGAAAGTGCAAATGTGAAATTTGATGAATATATAGAATTAAATGAGGCTAAACCTATGAATGAAATAGAGGAATACAAATATTTTTTATACTTTTATGAGGGTATACCTACTAATGAAGATGTTGAAAATCAAGTTGCAAATCAACAACAAGTTCTAGTGACTGTCAAGTCATATACAATCAATTTTGAGTTGTATTCGGGAACTGAGCTATAGTCAAGTGCTAAGTTACAGAATGAAGTTGAGGCACATTCTGATTCTAAGATTAGTGGACATGAAAAAGATGTTGAATTACCTAATAGAGAAGTACATAGTGATTTAGAAATTGATAGACCAAATGAGGAAAATAGAGAAGAACTAAGATTGTCAAAGTATGCCAAAAGACATCACCATACTGTACAAATTATTGGAGTTAAAGATGCAAGACCAATGACAAGGAACAAGTTGAGAAATGATACATGTTTTCTTAGCATGCATGAACCTAAAATAGTGAAAGATTCCTTAGAAGATGTGAACTAGAGTAAAGCCATGAAAGAAGAGATTGAGCGACTTGAGAAGAATAAGATATGGACTCTAGTTACTAGATCAAGAGATTAAAATGTGATTGGTACCAAGTGGATGTATAGAAACAAGTTAAATGAAAATGGTCAAGTCACAAGGAATAAGGCAAGATTAGTTTGCAAGGGGTATGTACAAGAAGAAGGGATAGACTATGGAGAAACAGTCACTTCTATGGCAAGATTGGAAGGAGTAAGAACTCTTCTTGCTTACTTTGCATACAAAGGTTTTAAAGTTTATCAAATGGATGTTAAGTCTACATTTCTGAATGGCATATTAGAAGAAGACGTCTATATAGAGTAGCTAGAAGGATTTTTGGTGCTAACAACAAAAACATGGTATGTAGACTACAAACCCTTTATATGGTTTGCAACAAGTGCCAAGAACATTGTATGAAAAGCTTCACAATTGTCTTGTGAAAATTGGATTTGAGAGGAATGATGATAACAACAATCTATACTTGAAGATAGAAAAAGGAAAAGGTATTTTACTATCTAAAATTTTTGTTGATGATATCATATTTGGAGTTCAGGATACTTAATGTAAAGCTTTTGCAAATGAAATGAAGAAAGAATTTGAGATGCTTGTTTTTGGAAAGATCAAGTTCTTTGTGGGTTTGCAAGTACATTAGATGAAATATGGCATATACATCACTCAATCAAAATATGTAAAGGAGATACTAAAAACTTTTGGATTGTAAGATTTCAAACTAATAAACAAACTTATGGTGATAGGACACACATTGTCTAAAAATGATGATTTAGCAAAGGTGAATCAAACATTGTAGTGGTTTGTGATTGAAAAATTGCAATATTCAGTACATAGTAGACCTAATATTGCACTATCTATTGGGATAGTTGCAAGATTCTCTGCTAATCCTAAGGAGAATGATTTGATGGTTGTTAAGAGAATAATGAGATATCTAAAAGGAACAAAAGACTATGGTCTATACTACATGAAAAATGAAAAATTTGAGTTGAGAGCCTACACTAATGCTAATTGGGCTGAAAATATTGATGACAAAAAGAGCACTAGTGGAGGAGCATTTTTCTTAGAAAAAAGTCTGGTTACATGGACTAGAAAGAAATAAAATTGCAAATCTCAATTTACTATTGAAGTTGAATATGTTGTTGTTGCAGTAAATTGTACAAAAATTTTATGGATCAAACATCTATTCAAAGGTATGAAGGAGGAAATCATTGAACTTGTGATACTTTATCATGATATTACAAGTGTTATAAATATATCAAAGAATCATGTGATGCATACAAAGACTAAGCACATTGCAATCAAGTATCATTACTTGAGAGAGTTAGTTCAAGATAAAGAGGTGAAGATGGAATATGTGATACAAAAGAGAAAATAATGATATCTTCACAAATGAAATACCTAAGGATGCTCATGACTATCTAATAGGTAAACTAGGTGTGATAGCCCTATCCAAGGCTATTTAAGAAGCATGAGAAGTGTTAGGAATAAGGTGTCTCAACCATGGGTAATTCCTATTATTATTATTTATTTTGTAAATATATTTTTTGCAAATAATGTAATTAAGTGTGAGTGTACATGTCTAGTTGGCATGTTGTTGTGTCACTCCACTTGCATGTGTTAGCATCTTGAATTGTGTGTAAGGAGATCATGACTGAAATGGTTATGACAGATTCCTATGATGCATAAGAGCCATCTTTGGAAGATTTGATGATGGGTGAAGACATGAAGACATGTGTAAATTGATCATTAAGTAATGTACACTCAAGTCTCCATCTAGCGTGTAGGGTTTGAGGCATCAGCCCAAAGAAAAAAAATTGGTTCCTTTTTTTTGGAGAATGGTAAAACCCTAATTTGGTTGTTCTTTAGAAGTTGCCCTAAAAATGAAAAGTGCATGATATAAGCATTCTTAGGGTTATAGATAGGAGAGTTTGAAAAAGTGTATTGTTGGTTGCTACTAGATCAGTTTTTTGTGTTTTGAAAGAACTTGCATTGTAAGTGTGTTGTAACCTTTATGTTGAAGATAATACATTGTGTGGGTTTTGGAGGGGCGGGGTTGTTTCACCAAAAGGTTTTTCCCCACCAACATATCTTTGTGTTTATGTATTTTCTTTCTCTATTTGTTTCTTGTATTCATGGTTAACTTCACTATTATTGTGTACATGATATCAAATCTAAAATTGTAAGGATTTAATAGGAATTTGCACAATGCTTTCCTTAAGGGATTAGTATAGGAAGCTATTTTTGCACTTGAATTTCCTTACAAGTGGTATCACAACTTGATCAACTTTTGATCCTAGTTGTTAGATAGGTTTTTTTGAGCTAATCTCAAGTTGAGTGGTAGTTTGTGTAGAGCATTCCAAATTTTATTTGTAAATTGAGATGGCTAGTTCATCATATGGAAAAATGGAGGTGGAGAAATTTAGTGGCAATAATTTCAACTTACGAAAACTCAAGATGGAAGACTTGCTTGAAAATCATGATCTATGGGAGGTGGCTTCACTTGATGTGAGACCTGCAGCAATATCTCAAGAAGATTGGGATCTCAAGGATTGGAAAGCTAAGGGTCTCATTAGACTCTATCTAGTTGATCTAGTTCTCCTGAATGTTCTTGATGAGAAGATCACAAATAGTTTGTGGGCATGGCGTGGGTCTATGTATCTAGCCAAATCTCTAGTCAACAAGTTGTTCCTAAGGAAGAAGTTGTATTCTCTAAGAATGGAGGAAATAGGATCTGTTATAGATCATCTAAATGCTTTTAATTTACTAATTGCATATTTGACATCATCTAGTGTTAAGATAGAGGAGGAGGATTGATGTATAACCCTATTATCTTCCTTTCCAGAATCATGGGACCATATTATGATGCTTCTTTGAAGTACTTTAGTCACTTTTAGAATGTATAATGTGGTGTCTTCATTTTTATCTGAGGAGATGAGGAAAAATTCATTAGATTAGGCTAAGGAAGCTCTTGCTATTTGCAGGAGATCCAATGATAGAGGGAAGTAAAATGACAAGAAGTTTGGAAAGGGTGGATCCAAGTCCCATGGAAAATCAAAGACTCCTAGAGTGTCCAAGGAAAATTTCTAGAACTATGATAAGATTGGGCACTCCTGTAAAGACTGTAAAGAGCTAAAGAAGAAGAAGAGGGCCTCAGATTCAGGTTTAGAGAAATCTTAAGAAGATGGTGATGCTTTCATTGTAGCCTTGATAGTGCATGCATCTAATGATGTGTGGTTGATAGACTTGGGTGCTTCTTTCCACATGACCTCTAATCAAAGTTGTTTCTCAAAGTATGAAGTTTTTGATGGTGGAAAAGTGTACTTGGGTGATGATTCTCACCTAAAGATAGTTGGACGAGGATGGGTCACTACCAGATTCCCTGATGGACAAGTAAATGGGATCAACAGGGTAATGTACATCCCTAGTTTGGCACAAAACCTATTATCTATAGGTATGTTGAATGATTTAGGTGTGCAAGTTATTTTTCTAAAGATGGATGCAAGATGATGAGAGAAGCTATGGTACTTGTTGGTAATTTTTGCCTTCCTACCAGAATCACCACATTTGAATTCAACGTAGTAACGTTCACAAGTTTTAAATATTCAAAAGGGCACAAAATACTTTATGCTAACCTGATTATATTTATTTCCCTGCATATTTTTTAATGTTTCTGCGAGCCTGCAAGTCCCCATCGTCAGATTGAGCTAAATCAATAGTTGGTGCTATCTCGCTATGGGAAGTTGCACGTTGTTTTTCCATAGCGACATAGCACCTTTTGGCTGCATGGCCAATGGGTCCTCCCTTTTCTTGTTGTTTCTTCAATGCTAGGTTTTGTTAGATCCACAGTGGGTGCTATGGTGCTATCAAAAAATATGTGTTCCTCATTGTTAGCCACATAGCGCCCAGATAGAAAGTGATACTACGGTGACGTCAGAAGGAAGGTAGGTCCCAAGCATGCCCTGTCGAATATCAATGACAACAATTTTGGTACACATGGTGGGACCTCAGACAATGTGGAAGGATGACTGTGCTTGGAAGGAGGATTTTGATTCGTCACCAGCTAGGCAATTCATTGATGTCAGCAGTAGCCTGGACCCATGCCCCTTTCAAATGCATTAAGATTTCCTCACCCTTGGATCAATTTGGATCAATGGTAGGCACTATCTCACTATGGGAAATTGCTCAGAGGATACGTGATGTAACACCCCAACCTTGCTTCCAAACCCCAAGCTCTCTCTCAGGGCTACCTTAGGTCATTCACTAGACCCACTAGGGCTTCTTTACACCCTATAATTACTAGGACCTTGCTCAAGAGATCCCAATCCTTCAGTTGGGGGTACACCAACAAAGTAACATCAAATTTCTTACTAGCCGGCTCCAGTCCGCTATTAACCCTCAAGTCCATCTATAGCTCCAAGGGTACTAGTTCTTCATCTAGGGTTTTTTTAGACTCCTTCTAACATCCATGACCCTAAACAATGCTGATTTCATAGGCGCATTCAATCTACTAGGGAAGATACACCAAATTGCTCCAAAAAGGCTACTAGGAATTAGCCCTCCTAAATAGCTGGAAACAAGATTTCTTGAAAAACTTCTTAACAACCCTACAAAAAATTATATTTTTGGATACCCATTTTAGATTAGTTCAAGATTCTGTAATTTTCCAGCCCCCAAACTTTTCGTACAATGAAAGTACAATTTTAGGCCAAAAATGAGGATTTCAAGTGCTTTATCGCTGTTGTGATGGAAAACCACCTTAGACACCTTTCCAAGACCTCTCCTTTGGACTGGAGCAAGGTTAGACCTTCTCATTACTCGCTGTGCAGCCGGATTGAGGTATTTGCACACTCAATCCTCTCCATAACTCATTTTCCAACTGTGATTCCTAGCCAAGTTGCATTTGGCTTGCCTAGGGCATCACCTTAAAAGTGCTTGCTGATGCTTTCAAGGGCCCTCCTTCTTGATACATAATGTACATGGATCCTAGTTCCAAATCCCAAAATACCAGAGGTTTCCAATGGTGGGAAGTGGCCCTAAGATCCCATTTTCTAAGTGCAGCCCTGTTCAGATCAGCAACTTGCGAGGAACAAAAAGATTTTCTACACTAATGCAAACGAATTAAAATGATCAAACCAACACTAAAAAAAGATTAAAAACAATATTTCAAAACTTTTACAACACAAAAATCAGGCCATTCAATCCTCCTCTATTAAAAATGCCTTCAAATGCATAAAATCGGCAACAAAATACTTGCTCAATTCGTACAAAATGCAAAACCAACTTGTCCAACCCCCTGAAAATGGCTGTCCTCACATTTTTAAAGGCTCCTCCATCAGTTCCATAACTGTTCTAAATAGTTAGGATGTTCTAAACACAAAAATGCAAAAAAGTTGCTTTTTGCAAGAAAATGTTGTCATGACAACATGACAACATTTCAGCAACTTTTGTTCTACATGGAGTTAGACCTCCAAATTTGGCACAAAGAAAAAGTAGACATATAATATGCATAAAATGACTTCAAATAAACTATTCAAAGCCATTGGAACCTTTCTAGACCATTTTAGCCTTTACTGGACCTAAGTCACCTAGTTGACAATAGTCGGCAACTTCTAGCAACTTGGTCACTTTGGGTCTTGCCAAGTCTCCTAAACACACCTAAGGACCACATAGGACCTATTATTAGAATAGTGATGTGGCTAGCATCACTACAAGCCAAAAATAAAGAAATACCTAGGTTTCACACTTAGCCTACCTAGGTGCTCCTGCACCAATACGCATAGCGACATAGCTCCTTGGTGACACGTGTTCCAATGGGTCTGATGGGGGCAGTAACGGTTAGCGGTTGGCAATTAATGTGACTATCATGATCAGGGTCGCAAGGTGGTGCAATTAGTAAAGAAAGATTGGTCAACCTTGGGAAGAACTTGTGGGGTGGCAAAGTGAAAAGAGATTGTTGGTCCACGTGGCTCATTTCAATGCCAAGGTTATGTTGACCTGCTAACCACACTGGTTCGTGAACTGGGAATAGGGGATACTAAGGTTTTTTACATGAATCTAATCTTCATGATCATTTCCAACCACCAGAAGTGAATGTGAAGCATGCAGAAACACTCTACCACCCTGATCTAATCTATCTACTTGGTCAGAGCACAGTTATAGTGCCACTTCTATCTTCTCAAGGCCCTGTTCCAACCAAGATTAGATATCATTGCATCCGAATTTGTACCTAGATTAGATTTTCTCCATGATTGTTCTCTACAAGACTTAATGGGGGTTGTTGCAAAGTAACTATAGAGAGAAATATCTCAGTTATGCCTAAGCTATAAAGGAAAAATTTTGTAGATTTTGTAGGGGTCGACCTTTCTCTGCTTTCTCTGTTATTTCTCTACAGATTCTTAATGTAAATTCCCCTATGCCTCTAAACTACATGATTTTCTGTCTTATCTCTTTCAGCCATTGGTATGAAAGTGTAAGAACTCTTTGCCTCTTACTGGTGTTTTTTAGAGATCTATGATCTATATGACTGTATCTCTTTGGCCTATGAATGATAATATAAGTGAATCTCTCTTTCTTTGTGTCATTCATCTTGGTCTTCTAATCTGCATGGGATTATTAGATTAAAGCAAGTCTGAATATGTATATCCTTAGTTTCATTCTGGTTCAATAGTGCATATATGGGCAGAGATTGGTCGGAACACTCTATTTTGGTGCATCACCTCTTTAGATTAGATTAGGTAGATTTGCTTTCATGCTCTCCTCCTTTTTCCTCTCCAAGAGTAGTTAGGTGCATCCTGATAGTAAGAGGAAGCCGGCCTTCTTCAGAGACTCAACCTCATAGTTCAAGTCCCATAGCTTGGAGGTTGTTTCCATGTTTCACTAGGTTATCCTCATACATAGGCTTTGGACAAGGGTGCAAACCTAAGTGACAACAATTTTTGGCATGCCCAGTGGGACTATTTTTTAGAAAACTCCAAGCCTACTAGTGTCAAAAGGGAATATTTCAAGATCAATACCGAGGAGATAGTACTGGCTTTAGTGTTTAAGCCATCAAGAGGCTCATTCTTAAAAGTACTTGGCAACTCTGAGCTCCAAATACATATCTGGTTCTAGACCAAAGTTGCAGTGATTAATGGCCAAAGCTGAAACAAGGGCATCTTCTAGAGGTAAGTTTCAGTATCAAGAGCTTTCATTTTAAAAACCTAGAAGAAGGAAGACTAGAATATCTTTATCACCAGTTAGGAGTGCAATAGTAACAAATACACCTACAAGATCTATCTCTACTCCTCCTGCTATTAGATCTTAGCCTAGACTGCCATTAATACATATCAATAGATCACTTGTCTATATGGTGTTTCCTAGAGATCATACTTTTTCCACCTTTAATGGTGGGAGCCCTCTCTTATTAGCCCAAAGACATGACATAGCAGTAGCTGACCTCAAAGTATACCAGAGTTTACTGGCAAAACTTCTATCTCTCCCTTAGAACACATTCAAGAGGTTGCAAATGTCTGCAATATCTATAGTCTTATAGAGGATGATGTTGTAGTTAGGCTCCTAGCCTCATCCTTGAAAGGAAAAGCACTACAATGGTATAGAGGTTTAGCTCATGGTTCTATAATAGATTGGGATGGATGAGGAGTAGGATTGTGCAAACATTTTAAGGATAAAAGTGGCTATTTGTCACTTTTAGAGCAGTTGACTACTATAAAAAGAGCCCCCCATGAATGTATGACTAATTTCAACTATAGATTTAAAAAGACATGGGATAGAATACCTACTTCAATGAAGCCTACCCCTGGTAATGCCTTCTTGCATTACCTTAGAGCTTTTAATAGTGATATTGCCACTACAATCCAAACTATGGGAGGAGATACCTTGACTAATGCTTATGACATAGCAATAAAATTAGAGAACATCCTAATACAAGGAGGTAAACTAGCTCCAAGACCTCTTATTCCCTTCTTTCCTGATGTTCCAAATCATCAACCAGCAATGGCTCCTCTCCCCACAACTTCTACATCACAATCTCTTGTCCCAGTCCCTCAAGCTTCCACATCTTCAAATGGGATAGATGAAGTCAGAGAAATGATGCAATCTGTGATGCAAAACCTAGATAAGAGATTGTAGGGCAAAGAAAAGAAATTGGAGGATAGCTTCTTTGTAATGCAAAAAATGAGCAATAAGGTGGTGACTTTAGAAAGACAAGCTCAAAGTAGTAAAGCTCACCAATTACAGAACAGGCAGGGTAGCCATGCTTCGACCTCAAATGTAAACCAAAGTAGGGCCATAGTCCCTCAAAACAATATGGCTCAAGATCAAGATTTTTTCCCTCCTGTAACTACTCCTATGCCTATTGTATGTGTCAGAAGGCTGAATCTTTTATGGCTTTGATAGTCCAAGAGCCTACAATACAACAATCATACAAGGAGGACCAATTTAAAGATGCCTCAGATATGCAAAGACAAGACGATTGCTCTTTTAAGAATCATCAGATGGAGGAGCATTGTAATGTAAACTAGGATTCCATTGCTCATAACACTAGAAGCAAAAGAAGAGCTATGGAAGATGCTATCCCTCCTCCCAAGCAGGCCTCAACTTCAAATGTGATATCTCATGAGCAAGCAGCAAATAATCAATCAAGTACCTTTCAGCAGCAAAGGCAAAATCATGGCAGAAAAGATACAAGTGATCCTCATGTTATTCCATCTCAACCTCATACAATAGCAGCTCCCAAAGCTTTTGCCAAAGCAGTTGCTATGCCATTCAGTGTGGTAGAGAAAATGAAGAAGACAAATGTGAATATCTCCATGTGGGATGTTGTTGCTACTATACCCATGCAAAAGAGGTTGTTGCAACAAGAATTGGAAAGAATTGAACCAAAGGATCAGACACTCAGCATGGAAAGTGTCACAAGCGTACTACAACCATCAAGGGAGGTAGAAACAAGTAAAAAGGTTAGACATCCTCCATTCTATGTTTCTCTAATTATAGGGGGCAAACTAGTCCATAATTGCATGATTGATTCAAGGGCTAGCAATTCAGTGATGCCTAGGTGTGCTGCTAATTCTTTGGGAATGAAATATGAGCCCATTGTTAGGGATGTATTATAGTTGGATGGTAGTACAATCAAGACTGTAGGGATCCTTAGGAATGTGGAGATGGCCTTACATGCATGCCCTAGTTGTACTATAACCCAAGATATCTCTATCGCTAATGTCAAGCCATATTTTGCCATCTGTCTGTCAAGAGACTTCATTGCCCAAATAGGTGGTTTCATATCTTCTGATTGGTCATATATGTCTTTCAAGATGAGATATGGAGCCAATGCTTCAAATAGAGAAGATCCTCAAGCCCTCCATCATATTGAATCTTACACCCCTAACCCCATCAACATGAATTTCCCTATTCTAGAGATGGATGAGAACAACATAGTGAATGAGCCCACCACTCCCCTAGTAGAGATACTTGATTTTTTCTTGGATGAGTGGGCTAATGTATATCAATTTGACCCTATGTTAGAAACTCTTGAGATAGGTCTTAGTACATACTGTATATTGGAGAAAGATGCTCCAGTTCCCAATCTTGTGGGTACTAAAGAAGATATGAGTGGGATATGGAGTATGTACTTTGATGGATCAAGGAATAAGAATGGATCAGGGGCTGGTGTGATGTTAATTTCTCCTACATGAATAAGGTACTACTTCTCCTTTAGGCTCCAATTCAGTTGCACTTATAATGTAGCTGAGTATGAATCCTTGATTCAAGGTCTCCTACTTGCTCAAAAAAGAGGAATCCAAGCCTTAAGGGTGTATGGAGACAGTGAGTTGGTGGTTAATCAAGTGAGAAATCAGAATACCACCAAGAATGGTTTGCTCAAGTCCTATAAACATAGGGTATGGGATTTTCTTGAAGGTTTTAGTGCATTTAATATTCAAAGCAACCATAGAAAAGAAAATAGACATGTTGGCAGACTTGCAGCAATAGGTGCATCTTATGATGTGCCTGGGAATCTTGAGGAGGAGAAGAAGAAACAAATCATAGTGGTAGTAAGACCTGCCATCCCTGATAACAACATCCATTAGCAAGTGTTTGAATCTGATGAGAAAATTATTAGCTTCTTGCATAATGAAGCAGAGTTTTCAAGTAGGAACCAGTTGAGACTACAGGATCAGTATGGTGATCAGATCATTCATCTCAGTTCTAACAAATTGCCTAAGGGTCTCATTACCTTAGAAAGTGTTTTCAATCTTGATGACCAAACAAGAGGTAGGGCCATGAACCTAGCTACTGATGAGGATGATCACATTCCAATCATGGTTGCTGATGGAAAATCCTTGAACATGATTAAGGTATGTTCTGAAATTGAGTAGGAGAGTTTTATTCATCTATGTCAAGAATTTAATGATAGATTCGCCTGGACATATGATGATTTAAAGGGTTTTGACCCAAGTTTATTTCAGCATACTATAGATTTAGTTGATAATGGAAAACCAGTAAGACAAAATTAGAGGCCAATGAATCCCAAGATTGAACCCCTAATGAGAAAAGAGCTATCCAAGTTGATTGAGGCCAATATAATTTTTCCCATCAAACACTCATCATGGGTAGTAAACCTTGTCCTTGTTAGGAAGAAGAATGGAGAAATTAGATTGTGTGTGGACTTTAGGGAGCTTAACCAAGCTTCAATTAATTTATCACCATCCTCTCCCTTCAATGGAGTAGATTTTGTCCAAGGTCAATGATTCAAAGAGATTTTCATTTCTTGATAGATTTTCTAGCTACAATCAAGTGCTGGTTAAAGAGTCTGATAGGTACAAGACTGCATTTACCACTAAATGGGGTACCTATGCTTATTGTAAGATTCCATTTGGGCTAACCAATGCAAATGCTACATTTTAGAAGGCAATGGAGATGGCCTTCAAAAGATTGATTGACTAGTTTGTCTTAGTTTACCTTGATGATATCACTGTGTATTCAAAGAATGTAGAAGATCATTTTGATAATCTAAGACAAGTATTCCTAAGATGCAAAGAGTTTGGGGTTTCCCTTAACCCAAACAAGTGTGTCTTTGCTACTAACCAAGGGAAATTATTAGGACATATTGTATCTAAGGATGGCTTAACTATTGATCCAGAGAGAACAAAAGCAATATTTGCCCTCCCTCTTCCTAAACACAAGAAAGGGCTGCAAAGTTTCCTAGGCAGGATAAATTTTGTGAGAAGATTTATCCTAAATCTTGCTACCATGGTGAAACCTCTTACAGCGATGCTCAATAAAGATATGGTCTTTGCATGGACCAAGGAAGGGAAGGAAAGTTTTGAAGAGATCAAGACAGCAATAGCCTCAGCCCCTACTCTCATGAATCCAAATTTTGAGAAAGATTTCATCCTTTATACCCTAGGTGGTGAGTGAAGCATTTCTACTATCTTGACTCAAAGGAATGATAAAGGTGACGAGCAGTCCATAGCTTTCTTTAGTGAAGGGCTTAAAGAATATGACGATAAATATAGCTATGTTGAGAAGCAAACGCTTGTAGTCATCAGAGCTTTAAATAAATTTAGATACCTCCTGTCTCATAACAAGATTCATTTGTTAGTACCCCATGCCAGTGAGAAGGATTTCCTTTTAAGAAAAGATATTAGTGAGAAAAGAGCTGGCTAGATTACTAAAGTGATGGAATATGATATTGACATTTAGATTACCAAGCTGGTAAGAGGGAGGGGGTTGTGTAAACAGATGTTATCATCTCAAGAACTTGATGAGGAAGCTGCTATGATACTGACAGAGCAACAAGAGGTAAGAAATAGCGACCCAAGGAGTTGGATGGATGATATGATGAATTTCTTATTAGGCAATGGATACCCTCAAGGATTAGATAGAACTAAAAGGAGACAATATAGATTATAGTCAATTCCTTATGTCATAGTTGACGGTGTCCTCTTTAGAAAAGATTTTAATGGAGCCCTATTAAGATGCCTTTATATAGACCAAGCTGAAAGAATGATCAAAGAACTTCATTATGGTCCTGATGGTGGCCACTTCTCAGCAAGGACAACTGCAATGAAGATCATGAGGGCTAGTTATTATTGGCCATCTCTATTTCATGATTATCATAAATATGTGAGGAAGTGTAAAAAATGTGCCTTCTTCTCTGGAAAATAAAGACTTGCAGTTCTTCCCCTTCATCCTATTCAGGTGGACCAGCCTTTTGCTCAATGGGGATTGGATTTCATAGGCCCTATCAATCCTTCTTCTAGTTCTAGTCACAAGTGGATTCTAGCTGCTACAGATTACTTCACTAGATGGACAGAGGCAGTTGCATTGAATGATGCCACTAAATCTTTAGTTGTTGAGTTCCTTGATGGAATTGTGACCAGGTTTGGTGCCCCTTCAACCCTTATTTCAGATAATGCAAAGTCATTTGTAGGAGCTTAGATCTGTGCATGGGCAGTTGACCACAACATTTACTTGAGCACATCATAAAATTACTATCCTTAGGGTAATGGTTGGGCTAAGTTCTCCAACAAGAACCTGATCAGGATCATGAAAAGGATAATAGAAGATAACCAGAGGTGTTGGCATTAAAAATTGAAGACTGCACTATGGGCTGACAAAATAACACCTAAAAGGTCAATAGGGAATTCAACATTTGCGTTAGTCTATGGCAGAGAAGCAAGACTTCCAATTTCATTGGAGTTCCCATCCCTAGAGCTAGCTCATCAGCTGGAGTTGATTGAAGGTGATGCCATGATAGTAAGAATGGCAGAGTTGATGGAGCTAGAAGAGAAGAGAAATAAAGCCATACAAACCCTAGAGACACACCAGCAGAAAGTAAAAAAGAGTTTTGATAGGAAGGCTAGGGTCAGAATCTTTAGGGAGGGAGATTTGGTTTTGAAATGGGATGCAGATAGGGCAAAACTAGGAAGACGCTCAAAGTTTGATGCATTATGGAGTTGTGCCTATCTAATTACCAGTTGCAAATAGGCCAATGCTTTTCAGTTAAGCAAGCCTGGTGGTGAAATTTTTCCTACCCCAATCAATGGGATCTATCTCAAGCCATGTTTCTAAGGGTTTGAGATTCCATGTACATAGTTAGCTTAGTTTCATTTCCAGTTTGTTCCTTGCTTTTCCAAGAAGTGCACGAGCATAGGATTTTCTCTGAGAGATGGTAGATTTTGCAATTTTGAAAGACGCAGAAAGAAGGTTTTGATCTCTAGTTCCAGTTGCAGAGATATGGGTTTCAGGGTTTTCTTCTCAGAGGTAGGGTTAGGGTTTCATAGTATACATAGGATCCACATCTTTTTTACTCTATAGCCCAATGGATGCATGAGGTCACTAGTCTACGCATAGTTGGCTTGCATCCCCTCTGAGTCACCAAATTTGTTGGTCATTTTTGCCTTCCCGCTAGAATCACCACATTTGAATTCAACGTAGTAACGTTCACAAGTTTTAAATATTCAAATATTCAAAAGGGCACAAAATACTTTATGCTAACCTGATTATATTTCTTTCCTTGTACATTTTTTAATGTTTTTGTGAGCTCGCAAGTCCCCATCATTGAATCGAGCTAAATCAACGGTTGGCGCTATCTCACTGTGGGAAGTTGCACATTGTTTTGCCATAGCAACATAGCACCTTTTGGCCCCATGGCTGGGGGGGTCCTCCCTTTTCTTGTTGTTTCTTCGGCACCAAGTTTTGCTAGATCCCTGGTGGGTGCTATGGCACTATCATAAAATCTGTGTTCCTCATCGTTAGCGACATAGCGCCCAGACAGAAAGTGATACTGCGGCGACGTCAGAAGGAAGGTGGATCCCAAGCATGCCTCGTCAGATATTAGTGACAATAATTTTGGTACACATAGTGGGACCTTAGGCAATTTGGAAGGATGACTACTCTTGGAAGGAGGATTTTGATTCGTCACTAGTTGGGCAGTTTGTTGATGTCAACAGTAGCCTGGACCCACGCCCCTTTCAAATGCATGAAGATTTCCTCACCCTTGGATCAGTTTGGATCAATGGTAGGTGCTATCTCGCTATGGGAAATTGCTTGAAGGATATGCCTAGCGACATAGCACCTCGGTGACACGTGTCCAGTGGGTCTAGTGGGGGTAGTAGCAGTTAGCGGTTGGCAGTTAATGTGACTATCACAGTCAGGGTTACAAGGTGGCACAGTTAGTAAAGAAAGATTGGTCAACCTCAAGAAGACCTTGTGGGGTGGCAAAGTGAAAAGAGATCGTTGGTCTGTGTGGCTCATTTTTGGTGCCAGGGTTATGTTGACCTGCTGACCACATCGGTTCATGAACTGGGAATAGGGGATACCGAGGTTTTTTACACGAATCTGATCTTCATGATCATTTCCAACCACCAAAAGTGAATGTGAAGCATGCAGAAACACTCTACCACCCCAATCTAATCTATCTACCTGGTTAGAGTACAGTTATGGCACCGCTTCTATCTTCTCGGGGCCTTGTTCCAACCAAGATTAGATATCATTGCATCTAGATTTGTACCCAGATCAGATTTTCTCCATGATTGTTCTCTGCAGGACTTAATGGAGGTTGTTGCAAAGTAACTATAGAGAGAAATATCTCAATTATGCCTGAGATATAAAGGAAAAATTTTGTAGATTTTTTAGGGGTCGACCTTTCTCTATTTTCTCTATTACTGCTCTACAGATTCTCAGTGTAAATTCCCTGTACCTCTCAACTACATGATTTTTTGTCTTATCTCTTTCAGCCATTGGTATGAAAGTGCAAGAACTCTTTGCCTCTTACTGGTGTTTTGTAGAGATCTATGATCTATATGATCATATCTCTTTGGCCTATGAATGATAATATAAGTGAATCTCTCTTTCTTTGTGTCATTCATCTTGGTCTTTTGATCTGCATGGGATTATTAGATTAAAGCAAGTCTGAATATGTATATCCTTAGTTTCATTCTGGTTCAATAGTGCATATATGGGCAGAGATTGGTCTGAACACTCTATTTTGGTGTATCACCTCTTTAGATTAGATTAGGTAGATTTGCTTGCATACTCTCCTTCTCCCTTTTCCTCTCCAAGATTAGTTAGGTGCATCCTGATAGAAAGAGGAAGCTGGCCTTCTCTGGAGACTCAACCTCATAGTTCAGGTCCCACATCTTGGAGGTTGTTTCCATGTTTTACTAGGTTTTCCTCATGCATACACTTTGGAAAAGGGTGCAAACCTAAGTAACAATAGTACTTGCTAAGGGTACTAGGAGATGTACTTTATTTCAGCTTGATGCATGCATTTCTCAATGCAATATTTCTTTTTTTTCAAAGAAAAGAGCAGTTATCACTTCATCTTGACCATCTAAATGAGTAGTAAGGATCTTGGACCAAAAATTGTTGGCAATATCACTAATTACTCAAGCTTAGATGAAGAAGTGGAGAAGAAGAGAAGAGGAGAAGAGGAGAAAAAGACAAAAGAAGAAGAGGAGAAGAAGAGAAAAGAAGAGGAAGAGAAGAAAATGAAGGAAGAAGAAAAGAAGAAAATTGAAGAAGAGGAGAAGAAGAGAAAAGAAGAAGAGGAGAAAAGGAATAAATAATAAGAGGAGAAGAAGAGAAAAGAAGAGGAAGAGAAGAGAAGGAAGGAAGAAGAAGAGAAGGAAGGAAGAAGAAGAGAAGAAAAAGGAAGAAGAGTAGTAAAAGAGAAAAGAGGAAGAAGAAACCAAGAGGAAAGAGGAAGAAAAGAAGAAAGAGGATGAGAAAAGAGAAGAAGAGAAAAGGAAGAAGAAGGAATAGGAAACAAGTGCACCAAGCACTGCTCTTACCCTTGCAAAACTCACAACCTTAGATGGTGATGATCAATTAGAATTGATATCATGCCTAAGAAAGATCATTAGCAAGAATAGACAAGTTAAGAATTTGTAGAAGACTCTGATGAATGCAACTGAAAAGTTGCATGGTATATTGATAGTTAAATCACTGGATCCCAATCCAAAGGTCAGGTCTAAATCTTTGATTCAAGCATTTGATGTTGAATTCACAAATTTATCAAAGGTAGTAGCGGCACAAGCTAAAGCTAAACATGATGCACAAATGTTTGACAATGTGTGTAATAATTGTTAGAAATATAAGAGTAATTGAGAGGGGTGGGGTGAATTAAGTACCACAAAAATAAATCCCAGATCCCTTAGATATCAATACAAATCAAAATGAAACTCTTATGAAATTGAAATAATGTTATAACTCGGTTAGCACTAAATCAACTTGGCAAACACTAAGAATTACTATTACTCAATAATTATTGAAATAAATTCTTCTTGAGATGTTTAATGTGATTAACCTTAATTAACCTAGATGCATAATCACAAAGAAAATAACATGAACACATATGACACCAGGATTTAACCTGGAAATCCAATTTGGGAAAAACCACCAATTGCAACTAGTTACTATTTTTCACTCTTCTAAAGTGAGCCCTATTAGGAGCTAGCCCTGTTAAAGGTTACAAACACACTATTAGGTATGACCCTGTTAAAAGATTTAATTTACCCTATTAGGAGTGGCCTTGTTAGAGGTCTTCAGACACTTCAATCTACAAATGCCACCTTGTTAGAGGATTTGGCAAACAGCTATTAAGCTCGCTTTTTTATGAGATTTGATACACTACTACAATTATTAGAGAGTAATAATGATATGACCTGATTGTTAATGCAACTGTATTGGTTATTTCAGATCTTTGATCTAGATTGAATAATTGATCCTCCTTGATCAGATAAAACTTTGAAGCTTGATTAACTCAGGATACTCTAATATCCTTCCAATTTGCTTCCTTGATTTATCTTTTCAATCCCACAACTTAACCTTATACTTATAACATTTACCTTGTCAAGTAGGCTTGAATACTCTTTCAAATATTCAATATTCATCTTTTAAGTCAGCTAGACTTAATAAATAAATTCATCAAACTAGATATGTTGACTCAAGAAAATCCTTTGTTAGCCAACCTAGCTCGATCAACACTTACTCAAAAAAGACTTTCTTCAGACTTCTTTTGTTAATCATGTGAACTTGGTTAACACTACATCCTAAACTAAATTTCCTTTGTTAACCAAGTGAGATTGGTTAACACTAGTTCCTTGCCAAATTCCCTTTGGTGCCTGAGTGAACTTGACAAACACTTTCTTTGGTGCCCAAGTGAACTCGATAGATATTGACTAGTAAAGAATTGACATTTTGTGTAACATCAAAGACAATATACAATTGAATAATTTTTTTCAACAATCTCCCTCTTTGGCATTGATGGCAATACAACATGTCATATTACAATGAAATTTTAGAGAAAAATAAAAGGATAATATTCTTAGTTCCATTTTGATTGGCATCCATGAGAACTCCCTTTATCAATGTAAACTCCCTCTGTCATCAGTCTCTGATTACAATGACTGCAATATCAAACTCTCCCTCTTTGATATTAACTCAAGTTAATTCTCTCTCTTTGACATCTCTGATATATATAAAAATATATATGATATATGATAGAACACTCTCCCTATCGGACATAAAATTTCTTTGAATAAAATTTCTCTAATGTATGATAGCAAACTCTCCCTCTTTGAAATCTCATGCCAAAGATAGCATTCAATGAACTTCCATGTACCTTGTTGAAATTTACAAGTGGGAATATATACTTCTAAGAGGGGGGCTGAATTAGAAGTAACTAACTTTAACCTTTTAAAACTTTTAGCTGAGATTATTCACATGCATCTAACATATCTATTTAACATGGAAATAAATACATGCATGAAAATAGATAACACAAGATTTTGGTCACCCAGAAATCCTCCAAAATGAGAAGGTAAACCTAGGGTTTGGATGTTATGCACAAATTATCACTATAGCAATATGTAACTATTTAAGGTTACAAAGTTTGACCACTTCCAATGGTCTGCCCTATGAATGTAACTGTTTAAGGTTACAAAGTTTGAACACTTCCAATGGTCTACCCTGTGAAAGGCCTACCCTATTAAAGGTTTTTCACCCTATTAAAAGTGACCTAGTTAAAGGATTTACAAACACTCACTTGGAATGTTACCCTGTTAAAGGATTTAGCACCTTGTTGAAAGGCTTACAACATGGCTGTTAGACCAACCTATCATTATAAGATTTTCATTCCTAATAATGGCTAGAGAGTATTAGACTATGTTGACTTGATGACTTACAATCTTTGATTTCTAATTCCATATCCTTGTTCTGCTCAATCTGATCTAATCCTTCCTAATCTAATATGTCTCTACTTGAAGTGTTGATACTTTGTTCTAACCAAGTAAGTTCTACAATGCAACTCTTTCTCTAAATCCTTATACCCCTCTAAAAATTTCTAGCATTCTCCCATATTACTCTCACACACATGCATTCCATATACCTCTCTTGCACTTGCACAAATTATGGAGTTTCATTCTCCTTTTAAAGGTTTTGAAGCCTTAGGGTTAGGTATGAATCTATGATCAATATTCATTCTTCTTTTCCCACTTAATTCTTTCACTTTTTAAATTGGTTGCATGCTTTCTCCATTTTTCTTATTGGTTGCATGCTAATTACATAGGGAATTTAAAAGATTTGATCTTATCTTTAAAATCCTTTGAGATTCATCTTGAGTTGGCTCAAAAATGGTTTACATCTGAGTTTATGAAGGCACAAAATCATCTGTTGATTCTGTGTTACTCGGCACTTACTAATTTTTTATGCTCGACACGTATAGGAATTGTCTCACTTGGCTCCTATAGTAACTTTGTTTCACTTAGCATTAATACTCTTCTCAATACCTATAGTGACTCAACACTTGAAGTTTACTTAGCACCTGTTGAATCTCTAGCTCAACACATACTATAGCTTAGCATCTATATTATACTCAGTATCAATTTGAGAATTGATTAAGTGTGTTGACACTCAATTGTCAAAACCAATCTAAGACCAACAATCTCCCCCTTTGACATAAGTGGCAAAAACACTTAACTAAGCTTTATGAGTATGATCTCTATGAGTATAATACACATCCTCAAAAACTTGTAACTCCCCCTAAGCTAATGTGCCAATTCTGTATCCAAAATTCCTTATGTTGGATTTGTCTCATGTTGTTTCCATTATCTGCCTTATCATTCCTTTGCCTCTATTTATGTCTACTCTATTTTTGGTTTGTATCTACTCTGTTTGTACTCCCCCTTTGTTTTTGCTCTTGTAGCTATACCTCCTTATCTCTCAAAACTCAAAAATCTCCCTTTTTAGGTAATCTTACTCCTTTGGGTAATCTTACTCCTTTGGGTATCTCATCTATTATTATATATCCCCCTTTATCTACATAATGTATTATCTCCCCCATTCTTATTATCTCCTATCTTTATTATATCTCCCCCTTTTGACACATATGTCAAAGGGTCCTAAGAATGAATGGAATAATTAGCCAAAAATGTTTTATTTTCCTCCATTATTGTTTTTAGAGAAGCATCCTAGTTGTCCAATGCTATTTCTAGTGCTTTGAGCTGGATGTTTGTCTCTACTACAATATGTACTAGGTCATCTAATGTAGAAAGATTTGGATCTTTCTTCAAAATGTTCTTTTCATAGGCCACTTCTTTATGCAATACTTCCAAATGTGGGGTGATTGCAAAACTATATTTGTATCTATTTGGCCTTAATATTAGCCTCTTCTACTATTAATATAGCTAACTCCTTTTGGGTATGAAGTGTTGTGGCATAATGCTTCTCACTTTGAGTTGGATCCATAGTTAGTTGTGTGCTTGACATCTTAAGGTTCCTCTCCAAGCTCAATATTCTCTAGCTATTTTCTTGTGTGAAATATGAAGAGTCACATAGTTTGGAGTACAATGAGAATATGTTCTCAAGTACTATTTTCATCTTCTCTACCTTCTTAGCCATTTCCACTTGTGATAGTGTTATCTCACTAGATATCTTTTCACTAACCTTCATTTGAAAGTTCTTCTCAGACCATTCCAATAATTTAACATTGGTATCAAGGTCTTCATTTTGTACATGGTCCACTATGTTGGACAGTTGTTTCATAATGGGCTTTGTTTCATTAGGTACTGGCAAGTTGAATGCATCAAGAAAGATGTCTTTGATTTCTATTAATGCTTGCCTCTATCTATACTCATTTCTAAGTATCTCTTGCTTCTTTTTCCTTTCCAGTGCCTCTTGCACTTTATTGATCTATGCTAGGTTTATTTTCTTGTAGTCATTACTTGGTATGACTATCTCTTCATCAAGTGCAAGGTCTCCATAGTGAAGTACCCTTGCTACCTTGGTGGAGCTCGAGCCTAGTGCTAATATTTGCAGTGGTACTACATCAGTGCTCGGCTTCTTGGTAGGAGTCCCTATAGTAGGAAAATTAACCAATGTCTATATTGCCTCTTGCTCTCTTTTCTTGGGGGTTTTCTCCTCTTCCTTTTCTTCTTCACTTCTACCTTGATCAATTATAGTGATTAGAGGAGATGCACTTTGTCTCTATGTTGTAGGATCCTTTTGTCCTATTTGCTCCTTTGTTGACTCCTCAACAATTGAAGTTATTGTCACTGTGCAATGAACCTTAGCAATTGTGTCTTGTGTTTCTTGGTCTTTTGGTAGATCACTTGTAGTTGTAGGAGGTTGTGAAGGTGGTTCTTGTGTGTTCACCTTCTCATTAGTTATTTTAGCTATAGCCTTCTGTAACTCTTCTACACTCACCAAAACTAGATTTATGCACAACTGTGATTGCAAAGTTGTTTGGTGAAGGATCTTTTTGACATCCTCTATAGTCAATGGATTGATGTTATGACCTAGGTGGTGCATGTGGAGGACTTGGTGGTGGCAATTGTGTTTCTTAGACACTTTGTTCTTGTTGCTACTCCTTAATTGTTACCTCATCACCTTTATGTGTCTTCTCCTCCACTATAATCTCTTCTTTCTCTTTCTCTCCTTCTTCCACCTCATTTTTTTCTCCTTCCTTATTAGCATTCCTTCCCTTAAAGTGATCTTCTTGTCCTTCTTTGATAGTAGTGAACCCATAAATCAATTTCCACATTTGTGTGGACTTCTTTACAACATCCTCAATTTTATTTTGTAGAATGCTAAAGGCTCTATATTTAGGTGCAAATTTGCTCCCATGTTTCTTGCTAGCCTTACTTATTTGACCTTTTGTAAGGTTTGGCATTAAACAAGCCAATGTTGACTCCCTTATTTCCTTCTCCATGTTTAGGCAATAATGCCATTTATTTTCAACAATGGATCTTAGCTTCTTAGGCATAGAATTGTCAAGTTCAAGTGGAGTAGTCTTGAACTTGGCCATCATAGTGTAGCTAGACTCTTCCACTATGTTATGTTCTTCTCTGCTCAACTTATTAAAATCAATATCTTTTAATCTTGATAGATCTACATTATCCCTAATATTATTACAAATATTTTCCAAGTTAGATTTGGCGCAGTGTCTTACCACTCAAAATTGTTCATTATTAGATTATGTCTTCTCTTTATCTGACTCTGGGGGTGCAACATATTTTCTTCTTTTCTTTTCTACCGTCCCTGATTATTCTATGGATTTTTGCTTTTTTTTTTTCCTTAGCCACTTTTTTTGTTGCCCTTGTGTCTATCCTTGTAGTAGGCTTAGCTGGGCTCAGCTTAGCTACTTTCTTCTTCCCTTTGGGTTGTGTAGTAGGTTGTTTTTGTACCTTTCTTTTATTAGGTTCAGCCTTGGGTGCTTCTTGCTTGGCACCTTCTTCTTCCTCTGCATCCTCACCCATGCCTTGGGTCAATGCTAATGGCTCTTGTCCTTGTTCTTCTTCTTCATCGTCAGGTTCTTCATCTTCTTCTTCTTCTTCAGCAGTACCCTCACCAAATTTAGCCTTTAACTTCTTCACAATTTTGTCCTTTTTCTTAAATGTGGAGGCAATCTTCAACTCCATATCTACCTTTGATCTTACCACATCGTAAGTCCCAAAATGTGGTGCACTCTTATCCACTTCTTCTGTTAATAATTTTGTTATAGTTGTAGATGTCTCATCTATGTTTATCTCATACCCAAGAGGTCTAAGCCATTTAACCCTGGTTGCTTGAATATAGGTATAATCAATACCTACAAGAAAACATATATCATTTACATGTTGTTCTACTAATGAAATAGGTATCCTGAATCTCTATTTCATGGACTTCTTGAAATTCTCAAAAGAACTTGTCATAAGAGTTTCAAAATTAGCTCCCATTTGTTCAATATATTCATTCACTTGAGCTACTATGGACCTATTAGTTTTCCAGCTAACTTTACCAAAGGATGGAAATTCATTTTGTACATAGAAGAATATACAAATCAAAATTGCACCAAATTTGCATTGTGCTCGCTTGGTTCTCCTTATTGCTCCTAAGTTTTCATTGATTTGTTATAATTGCAATTCTGCAAGATCATAAGTATGATCCTTTTTTACTAGTTTGTACTCAACATCCACTGCAATGCATAGTACACTATTAAGTCTACTCGATTGATAAAATTTGTGTGAAATGACTCTAACAACAAATTCAACAAGAGGGTCTTGGATAGTATCTATAGTCATTCCTCTCTTGTTCCATTTGGCACCTGTGTTCTTCTTAATGGCTTCCTTTGAGTCACTTATGAGGGTCTTGGGCCAATCTAGGGTTGGATACCCTGTTACCCTGTGAATGATGCTCTTTGATATCTTTATTGGGTCATGCTCTAACCATAAACTACCATTGTGAATCATGCCTAACATGATTATGATCCATTCAATTTTAAAGATAGTGGGGAATTCTAGGGCATGAGTCAAACCCTTCCTTTCAACTATTTGATACTCTTCCTTCAAAACTCCATTTTGACACAACCTATCATATGCTTCTCTCATTTCCATGTCTCCAATGGCACCAATCTTACAGTTTTAACACCTCGTAACATCCTAGACCATAACTACCTTAGGAGGAATAACAAATAGGGCTCCGAATGGGTCATTTTTGTATGCCACTTCAAAGGTTGCCTAGAAATTAGGTTATTTAACTTTGTTTGACACAAGTTGGCCCTCAAACGGCTCTTTCTCCTATGGTTTCCTAGAGCTGGAGGCCATTTGTGTGATCTAGGTTTAAACACGAAGAAAATGTGAAACTATGTAGCTTGGCACTAGTATAAATACCTTGGAATTGATGAAACTATGTTGAATCACTGTTGAAATCAGCTCAAATGCTGGATTCTTTGCTTTGAAATCATTTTGCACTCTTCTTCATCTTTTCTCTTTGCTTGTGATGAAGAAAAATGGTTTTAAAATGTGATCATATACCCTTATTTTGCAACATTTAATGCTTAGTGTGTTTACAACTATCCACTCAGCTTCTTAAGCATTTCTACATTACTCAGCTTCCATTATCTCTCAACCACTCAGCATATAATGAACTTTCCCTTACTCAGCTTCAACTAAAATTTCTCTTTACTTAGCTTCCACTACCAACTCATATGTAACTACTCATTTAGCTTCTACTTACTTTGGCGTGCATTAAATCTTTTCTTAACATCTGAAAACAACTTGGCAACACTTATGAAATCTTGAAATTTTAACTTTGCATCTCTATTCATGTTGATCTCTTCTATTCCTTACTTACTTGTCTTGGAACTGATGTATGATAAATCTTTGTATATTAGTCCCACGTATCTTCTTTTTCTTAGTTGGATGAAGTGTGACCACTTGACCTTTTAGGTGAAGTGATCCCTTCATTTGATGTGTTGCTTCCATCTTTCTTCTTCCATGTCTTATTCATTTCTCTTCTAATGTGTTCAACATCTACCTTCTCTTTTCCTTTGTTGAACTATGAGTTGGGTGCCTTTGACCTTGTTGGGTTGTTCCTATTGATATGACTAGTCTTCAAATAACTAAAGCATGTAGTTTGGCTGAGCTATCTGTTGTAGTTTCCATTGAAATGTGTTATTATTTAATTTTTAGGGATGTGTCCATATCCCTAACAGTAATGGCAGCTATACCTAGTATTGTAGTCCCAATTGTAGTAACATTCATGATTATTTCCCCTTGCTAGCTAATTAGGTGTCCACATAGGCTTTGACCCACACTCAAAAGTTCTATGTCCATTCTTCTTGCAATTGTAGCAATCACCTTCAAATCTTGGTGTTCTAATAATTCTAGTCCTGTAGTCATGTGCTTGATGTCCTTGCTTGTTGCACTTGTGACAGTGACCCACATTCTTAGGTTTTTCATGTTGATGGGTGTTCTTGCTCCTAGACACATTAGGGGTATGTCCTTTTTTACCACAAAAATGACAAGTAGGTTTATTGTTCTTACCTTTGTCACTTATTTCTTCTATAGTCTTGGATGACTCTCCTTTTCAATGCTGGTGTATCCTAGCCCTAAAATATCATTACTAGCTCTTGGTAATTTCAATAGCTATTCAAAGTACTTGATGGCCTCATTGGGTTTGTTGAAGCTCTCAACAATCTCCTTCTCTCTTTTCAAGTCATTTTGTAGTTGTTCATTTTGCATCTTCAATGTGGAGATCTCAATATCCTTGACATTTAGTTCATGATGTGCATTCATCATCTGACTTAGGGTGTCTAGCTGCATGTTTGAAATTCTTGCAACTTCAATTGACTTTTCTTACAATCTGTTGGCAAAATTTCTCTTGTCATCTTCTAGCATAGCCTTATCTTTAATGGCTTTTTTCTTATGTTTAGTTACTTCACAAAGCATCATGGCTTGTGATTCTTATTCAATCTTGAGAGTTCTAATCTCTTCTACTTGAGCTCTATTCTTCTCCATTAGGTTTGCTATTGTTGCATCAAACTCTTTGGAATCTCCATTTGTAAACAACTTTGAGGTGTCAATCTCCTTGTATTATGTATAATTCTCAGCTATGGCAATATTTATTCTTCTTTTTAAAGATTTTCTTAGTTCTTCCCTAGCTTCTTCCAAAGTATGTAGGGCAAGTTGTATATCAACCACCTAGTTTTCTATGACCTTCCCAAGTTTGTAGACTTCCATTTTTAGATCTTTTCTCAAAGCTATAAGGCTCCTCCTTGTGAGAACTAGGCTCTGATACCAATTGTTGGAATTTATAAAGTGGGAAGATTTACTTTTGCAAGGGGGTGAATCAGAAGTAACTAACTTTAACCTTTTAAAAATTTTAGCTGAGATCATTCACATGCATCTAACATATCTACTTAACATGAAAATAAATACATGCATGAAAATAGATAACACAAGATTTGGGTCACCTAGAAACCCTCCAAAATGAGAAGGTAAAATTGGGGTGGGGATGACACCCAAAAATTATCACTACAAAAATATATAACTATTTAAGCTTACAAAGTTTGACCACTTCTAATGGTCTACCCTATGAAAGGTCTACCCTATTAAAGGCTTTTCACCCTATTGAAAGTGACCTGGTTAAAGGATTTGCAAACACTCACTTGGAATGTTACCCTGTTAAAGGATTTAGCACCTTTTTGAAAGGCTTATAACATGGCTATTAGACCAACCTATCATCATAAGATTTTAATTCCTAATAGAATGGCTAGAGAGTATTAGAATGTGTTGACCTAATGACTTATAATCTTTGATTGCTGATTCTAGATCCTTGTTTTTCTCAATCTGATCTGATCCTTCCTAATCTAATATGTCTCTGCTCAAAGTGTTGATACTCTATTCTAACCAACTAAATTTTGTAATGCAGCTCTTTCTCTAAATCCTTATACCCCTCTAAAATTCACTAGCATTCTCCCATATGACTCTCACTCATTCATTCCATATACCTTTCTTGCACTTGCACAAATTATGGAGTTTTTTTCTCCTTTTAAAAGTTTTGAAGCCTTAGGGTTAGGTATGAATCTACGATCAATATTTATTCTTCTTTTCCTGCTCAATTCTTTCACTTTTTCTATTGGTTGCATGCTTTCTCCATTTTTCGTATTGGTTGCATGTTGATTACATAGGGAATGTAAAAGATTCAATCTTATCTTTAAGATCCTTTGAGATTCATCTTGAGTTGGCTCAAAAATGGTTTACATCTAATTTTATGAATGCACAAACTCATATGTTGATTATGTGTTACTTGGCACTTACTGATTGTTGATGCTTGACACATATAGGAATTTTGTCTCACTTAGCTCCTATAGTAACTCTGTTTCTCTCGGCATCAATACTCTGCTTGGCACCTATAGTGACTCGGCACTTGAACTATGCTTAACACCTCAAGTTTACTCGACACCTATTCAATCTCTGGCTTGGCACATACTATAGCTTGATATTTGTATTATACTTAGCATCAACTCAAGAATTGGTTAAGTGTGTTGACACTCAATTGTCAAAACCAATCTGAGACCAATAGTACCTAATGTACTAATTCATATGCAATCTTCCCTTTATAATACTGTATCAACTTGAGTGATCTTCAACATGCTTGGTTGATGCATCACTAAAATTAGATTAGTGAGCTTCAAATAGGGGAATGACCCCTAGCTTACATCTTAGATACAATAATGCATCCTTAGGTAATGGCTTGGTGAATATGTCTACAATCTATTCTTTTGTATTCACATATTCCAATCTTACTTCCTTTTCTTGTACCAAATCTCTCAAGAAATGATACTTAATTGCAATGTGCTTTGTTTTGGTATGCATCACAAGACTCTTGGAAATATTAATTGTACTAGTGTTATCATATAAAATAACAACTAGATCCTTGATTTCTTCCTTCATACCTATCAAACATTGTTTGAACCAAACAATATTTGAACAATTAATTTTTGAAGCAACATATTATGCTTCTGCTATAGATTGAGAAAATACAGTTTTGCTTCTTTCTTGTCCAAGATACTAGCCTCTTTCTAAGAAATAATGCTCCACCACTAGTGCTCTTTCTATCATCAATGCTTCATGCCCAATCAGTATTAGTGAATGCTTTCAATTCAAAGTTGCCTCCTTTCTTATACCACAAACCATAATCTTCTTGATCTGTATGTAGTCTGATCTACCTATTTTGAATCATCATCTTTGGAAAGATTATGTATAGTAGACATAGGTGTTCCAATAGGTCTAGAATCCTCCATTCCATATTTCTTCAATATCTCTTTGATGTATTTTTATTGAGTAATATAGATACCATTCTTCATCTATTGAATTTTCAAGCCAACAAAGAATTTTATCTCTCCAAACATTAACATTTCAAATTCCTTACTCATTTTCATAGAAAAAGATTTGCATAAATCATCATTTCCAATAATTAATGTATTGTCCAAAAAGATTTCTGCCAACACAATATTCCTATCTAGTCCTTCTTTAATGTATAGCTTTTTGTTATCATTAGTTCTTTGAAAACTAATCTTTATGAGATAATTGTGTAACATTTCATACCGTGCTTTGGGGGCCTGTTTCAGACCATACAAAGATTTGTGTCTTCTACAAACCATGGCCCTTTTTATAGGATCAATGAAACCTTCTAGTTGCTCAATCTAGACTTCCTCTTCTAAGATTCTATTCAAGAATGTTGATTTCACATCCATCTAATATCCTTTGAATCCTTTGTGTTTTGCATCTACAAGGAGTGTTCTAACACCTCAAGTCTAGAAGTAGGAGCAAAAGTTTCTCCATAGTCAATAACTTCCTCTTGAGCATAACCCTTGCAAACTAGCCTAGCCTTATTTCTTGAAACTTCTCCATTGTCATTCAACTTATTTCTGAATACCCATTTTGTGCCAATTACATTCTAGTCCTTGGGTCTAGGAACAAAATTCCAACTTTTATTCCTTTTTATCTAATCAATTTCTTCATTCATTTCTTCAGTCTAGCTTTCATTCTCTAATGTATCTTTAATAGATCTAGGTTCAAATTCAATAAGCAAACATGTGCATTTTAAATTTTTCCTTGTCACTATACCAACTAATTGATCTCTAATAATTTTCTTAGGTGCATGATGCCTTCTAACATATCCACCAAGTTTGGTCTCCTTCTTTCTAAAATTACTAGGGTTGCCATGATCTTTTGAATCATGGTCAGGTCCCACTAACTCTGACTTCGGTCCATCAGACTGTGACTCAGTTTCTACTTTCTGAAACTTGGATCCTTCTAAAAACTTAGGTTGCACTGGCTGCAATGTGGGTTGAACTGGAGATTTTTGGGACTCGGGTGGTGAAGACTGTTGACTCCCAATTGCATTAGGTAAATTATCAAGTTCATAGTAAACAAAGTTTCTATAGTTTTTAGGTTCATTACTACTTTTTTCTTCACTCTTTTCTATGAACTTATATATCTTTACATGTGTATTTTCTATAACTTTATGAGTAGATAGATTTAGACATTTATATGCTTTGCTCTTATTTGAGTATCCTAGAAATATGCCTTCATCACTTTTTACATCAAATTTTCCTTTTCTTGACTCCTTCAGAATATAACATTTGCTTCCAAATACTTTGAAATAACAAACATTAGGTTTATATCCATACCATAACTCATAAGATTTTTTCTTTGAATCTTTATTCAACTATACTTAGTTCAAGATATGAACTATAGTGTTGATTGCTTCTTTCTAGTATTTGATAGCAACATTCTTCTCTATCATCAAGGTTCTTGCACAATCCATGATTGATCTATTCCTTCTTTTAATTATTCCATTCTACTAGGGTGTACTATTTGCAGACAATTGCCTTTTGATTCCTCTATCATTCCAAAATTCATTGAATTCATTAGAATTGAATTCTCCTCTATTGTTTAATCTTAAACATTTTAGTTTCTTTCCTATTTCTTACTCCACTCTAGCTAGACACCATTTAAACTTTTGAAAAGATTTTGATTTATCCTTCAAGTACATTAGTATCATCATTCTACAATAATCATCAACAAATAAAATAAAGTACTTATCTCCACAGTAGCTTTCTATACCAATAGGTCCACAAAGGTTTATTTGAACCAACTCTAGCACTTCTTCAGAATGATATCTTTTTCTTTTAAAACTTGTCTTTCCCATCTTACTAATTTGGTGATTCTTGCACATGCCCATGTAAGGTTTCTTGAGATTTGGAATGCTTCTAACCCTTTTGTTCTTGGTTATGTTTACTAGGTTATCAAAGTCTACACGACATAACCTTTTATGTCATAACCATCTTTCTTCTACTTGAGAAATGAAATGTGAACTTTTATTTAGATCTAGGTAGAATGTCTTACCTTTAGTTTTCTTGTCAGTCCCAACCAAATTTCCTTTCCCATCTAGCGAATTGGCCTTTCCATTCATGAATTCTACCTTGAATTTAATGTTATTCAAGAGCCACACTAAGTAGATTATACTTTCGTCCTTCAACCCAATAAGCATTATCACATCTAAGATCATTAGTTAGTACAATACAACCTTTATCTTTCACATAAAATGGTTCATCATTTCCAAATCTAACACTTCCACTCACAATGTACCAAGTTCTTAAATTTAGATTTATCACCAGTCATATGGTGAGAACAACCACTATCAATAATACATGTATCATTATTACTAATATGTGAGATAAGGGCCATCTTATCATTTGATTCATCCTTAACAGCAATGCAAACCATTTCATCTTCATCACTACTATCATAATATTTAGCAATGTAACAAGATTTCTTACCTTTGTCTTGGTAGTCCTTGTATCTTTTAAAGTCTTGCTTTCCCTTATACTTGTCATGCTTCTTTTCTTCTTTTCCTTCTCTATTTGGATACCTTGTAGCAATGTGACCAACTTCTTCACAAGAAAATAATATCAAAGAAATTTTTTCTTTGTACTTCCCTTTGCCCTTGTTGGCTTCCCAATCAAATCAATAATTTGGTTTACAAACACAACTCATGAATTGGATATCCAAAATGAGTGGTTATCTTTCTAATAGAGAAGGTTCATTTAAATTGTCAACCCAAGGACGTATACTTGAAACAAGTCTGAAAAGTATATGCACCATGAAACTCTCTAAGATATTCTATCATTGCAAAATATAAACTATAAGAATGCTAGAAATAAATCTAAATACATATTAATGGTTGCAGGAAACTACAAGAAAACTGCACAATAATGGCTATAGGAATTGTATATTATCTAATCTATCTATATCTCTATGTATGTCTACATATCAAATGCTTGATTACTATTTAAAATATATAAGATTATTGAATCTCTAACAACCATCTAACAAGTGTCTCATCATTCCTTTAAACAAGGAAGAGCTTTACTACAAAACTAATGACTAAGTGTGCTGATTTTTTGTTCGACATTTTCAGCAGTCCACTAAAACACATGATTCTCCTTTATTAGTAATAATTCGATCAAACCCTTTTAAATGATTATTCTCTTTTTACCATTTTAGATCATTTTTAAAATTTGAATTATATTAAGAAACGTGGAATTTATGATCATTTAATTGAAAGTCATTTTTTGCTGCTTGAAAACGTGCCACCTTCTACTCAGTCAACTTTTGATCCATGGTGTTCATTAACTATTCTAAACTAATGCAAAAACTCAAAAGGGTTTATGCATCTTGTTTTCATCTTTCTAAAACTATAAGTCATTCTTAATTTCATTAAGAATTGAATGAGATATGCCCATTTTTCTTAAACTGGTTTTTGACTTTTTCTACATTTCTTGCAACTGTTGAATATTGACAAGTGTCAACTTGCTTCTCCTTCTTCCCAGCTACATGAATGACTCAAATACCTCACAAAAAATATGTTAATCACCTCAAGATAATTATATTTTAATAATAACCACTTATCATAATAAATCATCACAATTTAGCATTAATTAGCTACACATACAAATGCTAATCAATAAATCATTTGTCATAGTTAATGTTTCATAAATCAAGTTAATGTATGGAAATGGCTATATTGAAAAAATGGAGAAAGGTGTTATAGTAGAT
This sequence comes from Cupressus sempervirens, assembly GCA_028749045.1. Lineage (NCBI taxonomy): Eukaryota > Viridiplantae > Streptophyta > Pinopsida > Cupressales > Cupressaceae > Cupressus > Cupressus sempervirens. The sequence goes on along the minus strand of CM053791.1, from coordinate 780,883,856 downwards.
GAATATAAATATGAAATTTTATAGGCTCATCATTCCCCCAACTGAAATCGTGCTTGTCCTCAAGCAAGGAATAAGCATTAGTTAGTTATGAAAGCTATTAGAATGAAATATTATGACAACTTCAATAAATCATCAAGAATATCAAAGGTAGTTTAAAAATATGCATGCAAGTTCATCCTCTTATGGTCTATGTCAGTAAAACCAAGTATATATGTGCTCCCCTAGCTAAAAAAAATTTTATCCTCAAATGATAATGTATGTATGAAGGTTGTGAGATAAATAACTTATGAAGCATATAATTACAATAATGATTATTGGAAAAAAAAAAAATGCAATGCACAGATAATAAATTACTAAAAATGATAAATATTATGAATAAATGGAAATCATAAACATAGTACCATTTGTTGTTGTGAGAAGCTTCAAACTTTGCAACAAGTTGAAAGTGCAGGTCCCTTTATTATTGAATAATGGACATGTCCCTCTAAGAGTGTAGTAGTTGTTGCTAAATAATTGTTTAGTCACACAATAGCTATTGTAGAACTATCTATTAAATCAAAGAGTAGTGGCTACAAGACTGAATGTTAAAACTAGATAGTAGTTGTTGCAAGACTGACTATTACAACATGAAACCTACAGATAATACCAACTAGATATCATCATTTAATAGACATTCTTGACACCATGAAGACTCAACTAAAAAATGGAGCATTTGGAAATGTATATAAAGACTCTCTTATACAATTATAAACTTGGCTCACTCACACCCTTAGGAAAATGATTTGAAATATAACCAACCAACTAGTTATAAACTCCTCCAAAATAGTCATTAAGACAAGAACAACTCAGAAACAAACTAAACTAGACAACTACTAACTCTAAGACACTTTGTAAGAACACTTATTGAATGAAAAAACTATTCTAACCTATCCTAAGCTACACTAACTAAATTACATGGCCTACATAAACAAAACCATTAACTAGTTCTTTAAAGTATCTTCCTCTTCTCAAAATCTTCCAATGCTTCACATGCTTATGAGCAATTGGAAATAGTTGCAACATCAATAGAAACTTCACAAACAACAATACTTTTAGAAATACATCAAAAAACTCACTTATAACTTCATGTTGACAATATATATTGCTATATTGAAGTGCATAAGTAAGTTGAAATGTTTCCCCTTTAGGTGTAGATGCATATGTATCTTTATCTTCACTTGCAAGTTCTTCCTTCGCTACAACCATAGCTTGTGATAACATCTTTGCCTCCATATGAATAAGATGCCTAATAGGACACCCTCATGAAAGAACAAATTTTGAACCCTCTTTGTTGTCTTTGTGTAGATGAGTTGCTTCTTCATCCTCTTATTAAAATAAGAATTCTAATTTGATATCACATTCATCTTCAGCAGCAACCTTGTGTATGGTGATTTCTTCATTTTGCAAAACAAGATTGTCTTCATTTTCCTCCTCACAAATCAACACTTTTTCATCAATATGTAAACAAAATTCCTATATGATACTAGAGAACGTGTCTTCATTGATTTCAAAACTTTCTATATGTTGGTGTTTGAAAATGTTGGAGGGTTTTCAATTATCCCACTGAGAAATTAACATATCTAGGGGCAACTAACTCTCATTTTCAACATGCCATTTCTGACAACAAGCCAACTATAAGGCATGACCCTTCTTCTAATTTAGGCTCGCTAAACCTAGGTGGGTAGACCTTAGATTCAAATGATACCGTACCAGTGCAAAAGCATATCCCTAAATCTATTAAGTAGATTTTACCCTTATTTCTCCTAAAGACTTATGAAATGACATGGACCTACAGTAGCTAAATGCAAATTTATGACATTCATAAGTTGAGTGAGGGTTAAACTTTTATGCCCACTACACAACATGAAGAACTGAATTTATTTGAATAAAAGATTTGTGCAAATGCCATTCATATCAGCTTGCATCTGATTTAGTGATCAATTCCTTATCCATTAAAATATAGAGTCATTACCAACAGGACGACCTAACTAGATTGCATTGCAATCAAGTTTATCAACTGAAATCCCCTAATCTCATGCTTACGCAATATCCCCTTCATACACCCAGAAACCCTATCAAAACTATGAAGCATTTACTTAACTGCTTGAGTCAAAATCAACAAAGATCTAATACACACTTCATCCAAAATGTCTTAAACCAAATGAACATTATTCACTTAATCACAAAGTTAATGACATATGAAGAAAAGGAGACAGAATCAGAGAACTCAGATAAATCATGTAAATCCCCTTTTGTATTTATCCTTGGAAAGACTAAATACAGTAATTGGTAACATAAAATGAAACTCAAGATAACTCACATGATCTAGCATCAATATCCATTATCCACAATAGAGCTCAGCTCAATAGTTAGGAAGCAAAACCATCTACAATCCTGGTTTTTACAGTAGATCTAGAACCCTGCTGGTATTACCCAAAGAAAACTGCCAACAACCTCAAATGAAAGAAAGAAAGAATGATATAGCAAAGAAAGGAATTTCAGATCTGATTTTAGAGTGACATGTGTCCTCTTGGAATTTCATCCCTTGCAACTGAAAAACCTCTCTCCTCTTTCCACACATTGATATGACTTTGTTTTCATCATTTCTTGTAACAAACTTGAAAATATCCTCTGTTCAATGATGAAAACTCTTTTTGCATCCAAAATATCTGATTTGCCTTATGAAAATCTAGTAAAATTTTGAGTTTTTATTGATTTGGAAGTGGTTAAATTCACCTCAAACTGCATTTTTACTATCTTTTACTGACATTCAGGTCATTACCCTATTTAAAATCAAAATTAATCATCAATACCTGAATTCAGTTGCACAATAGAAATCTAGAAGAAAACCTCTTGTAGCATAAACCAGTTGCTTCCTATGTAGAAACTGACCTCGGAATCGAAAAGTTCATATTCTCTTGGTTCCAACAGTATATTGGAGTGCATATTTTGCCTCTCAGAAACCCCCAGAAAGTCGATTTTAAAATGTCCCCCCTAGCATGGCACTCTGGCTTGCATTTTTGTATTTCAAAAATTTTAAATATTCTAAAGTAAAGACTTTAGAATAAAAACTTCTCAAATTTTTAAAAAAAATGAATGTGCAAACCTTTTTCAGAAAATATATTAAAAAAATTTCTTTTCAAACACTCTACATTTTCCCTTGCCTTTAATTCTGAGGTCAACCCTCTGTTGACCGACTACCACATGGTAGTGTTTGATTGGCCCATCTGTCGCACTACCATGTCACCATCTACCCTGGCCCACTGACACATGTTAGCCACTCGCAAGCTAGCATTTTTTAATGTTTGGGCAACTTCAAAAAATGGGCTTGCACCAACCGTCAGATCGTGACACATGTCATGATCTGAGCACTTCCCTCTTAAACCTCTCCTAATTGCCACCTCGAAATGCACCCTGGGCCCACTACCACATGGTGCCCAAGTGCATTCCCACATTACTTTAACTTCGGGTAACTTATTATTTCAGGGAAGCGCCAACCACAAGATTGGGACACATGGTACAATCCAGGCACAGCGCAGTTGTTTGTTTGTTTAAAATTTGTTTCTACCAACCTCTAGCTATCTTCATCAGGGCCCACCACAACATGCGGCCTTGCCTTTCAAAAGGCCCAGTATTTGAGACATAATGCATTCTGTAAGGACTTGTATTTAAAATGCTAAAAACTCTTGGGTGCATTAACGTACCTCTCTCCTAGCTGACAGTCTACTTCACAAAAGGTAGCTCCCTTATTTCTCATTATGCCTTCATTCTTTTAAATCATGAGCTCCCTATTTATACACTACAACTTCCTCAATTTTGTGAACATTGTGGGTTGCTCTGAGTGTATTTTCATTCGTAGACTGTTTGATCTACCTCAGAGTAATTTTTTGGGTCTAATAAACTTATATGAGTAGGATGATTCTCTCCATTGTAATCATTAAATGCTCCCAAGTCTTGCTTATATGCCAGGCCTAAACAACATAAAGCCTTTGAGCTCATTTGTTGAAGCTTTGTCAAGAGTAATTCCTTGGATGGAAGTTCTTCTTTGGCTAGTGCTTTCCTTCTCCTCATTGGTCATTCCTTTGTTTTGCAGTGGCTTATCCATTGTGTGCGGCTACCTTTTTACTGCCTTCCCTTTAATGCGTGCAGATTTTTATGCTTTACTATAGGGTGCTTTCTTTATTGGCAAATTCTCCTCTTACAAATTGCCCTATTTCAAATTTACCTCTCTGCCCTGATTCCATGTCATCCCTGCTATTTCTTGGCTTGAAAGGCATGCGTGGGGTCTTCCAAGTCAGCGGTTGGGTCTTCTGCTCCAAACTTGGCGAGAACTCCTTGTTTCACATGGCAACTTCCTTTAGCTTTCAAAGGAAATTTATTTTTTCTTACTAGCATATCACTATATTTACAATCTAATTTCAATGTTGTAATCTTGTGCTGCGTCTTCTAGAAACATTAATTGAAATAGAGCATTCCATATGTTCATTATGGCAGTCCTCCTCTCTGTTCTTGTTTGCTATACTCTTTGTTTTGATTGTTGGAGCATTGAAAAGCATTGAAAAGCATTGAAAATCTTTCAATTGACGTGAATTCCCTTCCTGTTGATTAGTGACTTTATACTTGGTCTTCCCATTTCTTCATGGGAGCATCCTTTCAAAAGGCATGGGCAAAATCCTGGGATTGGCAGCTTTGCATCCTACTCATGGTTTCCAATCTTGGAGCTCTCTTTTAAACATTGTCGTGGGTTTTGTTCTTTCAATGTCTCACTAGAAAACCAATTCTCGTTCATCATTTTTGTGAACATTTCCTGAAGATTTTCAAATGTGTCTTCTTTATTGTTCAAACTTCTCATATCAGCCATCTTAGTCACCATCTCATCAAGAAAATCAAAGAAACCATTCATGTCATCATCATCATCATAGATGCAAGCATCATACATTGCTCTCTTGGTATCATCTGATAAAATTGAATATGCTTGTTGAATCTGCTAGAACCTTGCCCTCCTCTTAGTATTATTTGATTGCATCTAAAAAATATTCTTGTATTTCAAAAGCCACCTTCCCAATCTTCATGAGCATATCATGAGCTAAAGCTATGCATCCCTGAGATACCTTCCTACATGAGAGTTTTGTTCCAATCTCTAACACATACTCGACTAGCCCCTTTTTGTTTATAGATTCAATCTCACACCATTAATGGAAGCTTATCTTGTTCAACATTACCATTACATAGAACTAATGGTATGTTTATTAGAGAGTCTATTCAAACACATGCTCGGAGTAGTATAAATCATTGTCTATCTTCTAGTACCTCATATTTGTTATGGACCATACCAGAGGTAACATCATCCATTACTTAGAACCTTCAATGATTTCAAAAGAAAACATCTCCCTTATAATTAACTATCTAGTTCACATTAAGTATCAGTATTCATTTGAAACAATATCCTTCACATGTTATCAATCTGGAGAAATCAGTCGGACCCCAAAGTGGGTCCAGCTAAAAAAAAAATTGTTCCCGAGCAACTAAATCCTCAAACTGATCCGTAGAACATTTGACATTGACTTGAATCAGAATCCATCATTGAAACATCATTAAAACTCATTTTATCACTTATTTGCAACTTGCCAATTTGATGCTAGAGGGTCCTTTGACTAGCCCTAAAAACTGACCAGAACACCTGATTGGGCTCTGAAAACTGGCGCACTAACTCTTTGTTCCAAACACTTTTACCTTTTCAAATCTCATCTCATGATGAATCTAGGGTCAAAAGATATTCATTGTCAAATTTGACCTCTTAAAATCACCTGCAAATAAACATGTCAGAAAGCAATAAACTGGGTTTGGATTTGGCTTTAAAAATTGGGCAAATGGACACTTGGGAGAACGAAACTTGGGGCGGTGGTTCTCTGTCACGAGGTGAATATAAATCTGCAATTTGGGCTAATGATGAATAACAGGATGCAAATGGCGAGCAGTCAAAGTGAGCTACTTGGATTTTGCAAATTGGAAACACTAACAGAAAGTGATTTTTTGCGAATGGAATTGACCTAGAAAAGTGTGCAAATGGATTTGTCATGACTTGAAATCTAGCACACTTAGAGTATTTTTAGTGGACAAGACAATGGTATAATCCATTTGATCTCACCTATCACAAATTTCAAATTATGACGTCCCAAACAGGGGTACCAAACAATCTGCAAATGCTCACACCAGTAAAAAGATAGAAATTGCATTTGGAATCGCGTTTGAAAATTGGTCAAACAGATTTGTCATAAGCTAAAACTTGAAACATAACAAGTCTCTGACATCTACAATGCAACACAAAAAGAATTTCAATATTTTGGTCAACTGGGTCAAAGTTATAACACGTCAAATAGGGCTTCCCAAAATTTTGAACATTTCACATCAGCATGACAACATTAAAAGACCAACTTTGAGGGATTGAAAACCTAGTCAAACGGACTTGAAATAACTCAAAATCTGAAACATAGGCTCTTAGGTATGGGCACTAGATACTCCCAAAGCAGTGAGTCATGAAACATTTTTGGGTGCGAGATATTCAATGACAAACATGCCCTCCTGTCACTATTTGACACTTCGATGAAAATGCAGATTTGACATTAGCTCAAAACAGGACTTCATGAAATGGCTCAGAATCTCAATTTAACTTCATGGAACACTTAGAAAAGCTGAATGTAGGGTGTTAGAGACATTAAACACCCTAGGGGCCTCAAAGGTACAGTCGGATACAAACTCAATCAAAAGCATTTATAGGGCTTGTTTTCTCAACAGTGCTCAAAATTCGGGCTACAATTTTGAGCGCCAACACTATAAATGATAGTGGCTCTTCATTCTCATTCTCTATGGATCTAAAATCCATATTGTGTTGTTTGAAACTTTATGATCCTAAGTGATTTGAAAAGAAACTAAGAATCTAGAAAAATTACAATGAGCAGCTAAAAAATTAGAGACTCTCATAGCTTGACTTATCCCTAGCAACGGCGCCAAAAATGTTGGCTTCCCAATTGGATCAATAACTTGGTTTACAAACACAACTCATGGATTGGACATCCAAAATGAGTAGTTATCTTTCCAATAGAGAAGGTTCATTTAAATTGTCAACCCGAGGATGTATACTTGAAACAAGTCTGCAAAGTATATGTACATGAAACTCTCTAAGCTATTCTATAATTGAAAAATATAAACTATAAAAATGCTAGAAGTAAATCTAAATACATATTAATGGCTGGAGGAAACTATAAGAAAATTGCACAATAATGGTTGTAGGAACTGTATATTATCTAATCTGTCTATATCTCTATGTATGTTTGCATATAAAATGCTTGATTAAAATTTTAAATATTTGAGATTATTGAATCTCTAACAACCATCTAAAAATTTTCTCATCATTCCTTTAAACAAGGAAGGGCTTTACTACAAAACTAATGACTAAGTGTATTGTTTTTTTGTTCCACATTTTCAATAGTCCACTAAAATGCATGATGCTCCTTGTATTATTAATACTTTGATCAAACCCTTTTACCAAGTTATTCTCCTTTTTTTAATATTTTTAGATTATTTTTCAAATCTTAATTCCATTAAGAAATGTGGAAGCTATGATCATTTAATTGAAAGTGGTTTTTTACTGCTTGAAAATGTGCCACCTTCTACTCATTCAACTTTTGATCCATGGTGCTCATTAACTATTCTAAACTAACTCAAATGCTCAAAAGGGTTTGTGCACATTGTTTTAATATTTCCAAAACCATAATCCATTCTTAATTTCATTAAGAATTGAGTGAGATATACCCATTTTTTTGAAACTGATTTGTGAGTTTTTCTACATTTCTTGCAACTGCTAAATATTGACAAGTGTCAACTTGCTTCTCATTCTTCCCAACTGCATGAATGACTCAAATACATCACAAACAATATTTTAATCACCTCAAGATAATTATATTTCAATAATAACCACTTATCATAATAAATCATCACAATTTAGCATTAACTAGCTACACATACAAATGTTAATCAATAAATCATGTATCATAGTTAATGCTTCATAAATCAAGTTAATATATGGAAATGGCTTAGGAATATATTGAAAACATGGGTAAAGGTGTTATAGTAGATGAATATAAATATGACATTTTATAGGCTCATCATCCCTTGGGAAATCTTCTTGCGAGTAATGCTTTAATGACTTCAAGATCTTCATCAGAACCATCTTCATCTTCACTATCAGATTGCCTTTTAGATTTGGCAGCTTTCTTTTAGAGTAATATCTTGCCTTGAAATGGAAACTCAAGATTTATAGAGTTAGGAAGGTAGTTATCATAGTTATCTAACTCAAATGTTGTCAACCTTCCCACTAGTGCATATAATGATATAACATTCTTGGGATTGCATCTCATCTCTTGAATTGCTAAAACTCTAATTGCATATATAGGAAGAAGTGTTCTAAGTATCTTTCTTACCACTATCACATCATCTATCTTTCCTCCTAAGGCTCTAATTGTGCACACACTAGCTTTGATTCTTTGACTGTATTTTAAGATATTTTCATCTTCTCTCATCTTCATCTAATCAAATCAACCTCTGAGATTTTTTCCTTAGCTCTTCTTACATTATCATCTCCTCCATAGATGGCTTTGAGCTTGATCCACATCTCATAAGTAGTACCACAGTCTTTGACTTCATCAAATTCAACATAGTTGAGAGTCGAGGCAGTATCAATCATCATAATGTTATGATTCTTCTTTTCTGTAATTTCTTTAACAATCATAGTTCTAGTAGGTGCCACGTACTTGGTGTCTAGGTACATTAGGCTTGAATCTCCAATGGTTGCCAAATGTAATCTCATGAGCTCCTACCATGCCTTGAAGTTATCTTTGTTTAGCTTAGGGATCTCCCTTCTATAAGACATCCTGATATTTAGCTTAGGCCCTTGAAACCTTCTTTGCAAGCACTAAAAGACCTAATAAAAATTGTTGGAAATATAAGAGGAGTGACTGATATGGGAAGGGTGAATTAGTTGTCACAAAAATAAATTCCACATTTTTTAGATGTCAATACAAATCAAAACCAAACTCTACTGAAACTAAAATACTGATGTAACTCAGTTAGCATCGAATCAACTTGACAAAAACTAAGAATTACTATTACTCAACAATTACTAAAATAAATGCTTCTTAAGATGTTTAATGTGATTAACCTTAATTAACTTACTTGTAGAATCACAAATCAAATAACATGAACACATATGACACTTGGATTTAACATGGAAACCCAATTTGGGAAAAACCACCAATTGCAACTAGTTATTGTTTTTTACTTTTTTGAAGTGGCCCCTATTAGGAGCCAACCCTGATAAAGGTTACAAAACACATTGTTAGGTGTGAACTTGTTAAAGGATTCAATTCACCTTACTAGGAGTGTCCTTGTTAGAGGTCTTCAAACACTTCAATCTAGAAATACCACCTTGTTAGAGGATTTGGAAAATAGTTGTTAAGCTAACTTTGTTAAGAGATTTGATTCATTGCTATAATTATTAGAGAGAAACATTGATACAACCTGATTGTTGATGCAACTATATTTCTGATTTTAGATCTCTATTCTAGCTTGAACACTTGATCATCCTTGGTCAAATAAAACTTTATAGCTCGGTTAACTCAGGATACTCTGATATCCTTCCAATTCACTTGCTTTATTTATATTTTCAATCCCTTGCTTCTCTCTATTCAATCCCACAACTTTACTTATATCATTTACCTTGTCAAGTTTGCTTGAATACACTTTCAAATATTCAATATTCATCCTTTAAGTTAGCTAGACTTAACAAATAAATTCATCAACCTAAATATGTTGACTCAAGAAAATCCTTTGTAAGCTGACCCAACTCAGTCAACACTAACTCAAAAAAGACTTTCTTTAGACTTCCTTTGTTAACCGTGTGAACTTGGTTAATACTGCATCCTAAATTGAATTACCTTTGTTATCCAAGTGAGCTCGGTTAACACTAGTTCCTTACCAACTTCTCTTTGGTGCCAGAGTGAACTCAGTAGACAATATCTTCCTACAAACTTTATTTGGTGCCTGAGTGAACTCAATAGACATTGATTGGTAAAGACTTGACATTTTGTATAACATCAAAGATAGTATGCAGTTGAATAATTTTTTTCAATAATCTCCCTCTTTGGCATTGATGGCAATACAACATGTCATATTACAATGAAATTTTAGAGAAAAATAAAAGGATAATGATCTAATAGGTCTTGATGCTTGCATCAAGGCATTAAGACAATGTGAATTTGAAGGTAAAACCTTATATGCAAAATGTGCAATGTCTTTCATTTTTTAGAAAATTCATTGATGAAGAGCTTAAGAAGAAGTATGAAGAAAGAATTGGAAAATCAAATAAGTCAACCTGGTGTAAATATTGACGGAATTGGAGCACAAGTTAGTAAGACTTATGTTGAGATAAGCCTTTTGGAAGACAACAAGGAAAGGATCACAAAGATCTTCTCACTTCTAAGTGAATACCTATCTCTGAAGTTGAGCACCATTGGGTGATAGTTGGAATAATGCCTGTCAACCAAGATATCCTTTGACAACTTCATTTACTTAGATTTGAATATGGTGGAGATTGCATCCTATAGATTATGCACTCTCCTCAACATCTCAAAAGGAGTAAAAGATACATGGGCAAAGAACATAAAGAGTTTGACAATCAATTTTGGTGACTATATTTCACACCTATCAACCTAGCAAGGAGGTAAAGAATTCAACTTTTACATGTAAATAAGTTTTGACACCTTTGTCATTGATGTCAAAGGGGGAGTAGTATGAAGAAAAATTATATGAGAGAAGTATACAAGAAAATTGTAAAGAATAATTTTATAGAAGAAGTAATAGTTATATACTAAGGGGGTGGTATTAGAGAAGTATTATTAGGGTATATAAGGAAAATATGGTTATATGTTTAATGATACACAAAATTTTGTAATTTTGAAATGTTGTAAAGTTTTTGTGAAGGCCAAAATTTTGAGGAAGTTTTGAAGTAGGATTTTAGGACTTAGTCAATTTCCCCATACGTTTTTTATAAATTCCATAGGGGGATATTGTTATAAATATGGCTAAGTAAGTGGAGTTAAGGGTTTTCATTTATGGAAACATATATCTCTAAAGTGATGACATAACATATAGTTGAAGATCCTATGTTCAGAGATAGAAAATTGTCTAAGTGTTAGACATTTTTAAAATTAGTACAGAGATCATTTTGATATTGAGAAGTCTGCAGTGATAGTTGGCATTTTTTAAGTTAAGGATAGGTAGAAAAGATAGACCTAATGATGTGTCTAAGTGTGCAGTTTCGTATGATCAGTACATCCTTGGTTACATCAAATTTACTAGTAAGGGCAAAGAACATAACATAACAGAGCATAATAGGAAAGAGTTAATTGTGGGTTAAGGAATTATTTTGGTCATAATATAATTACTTAATTAATTAGGGATGACATCCTAGATGTTAACCCTAAGAGGGATAGTGTAAATTTTGTATTTTATCAAGTGTGTGAAAGCATCAAAGCTGACTAAACAGAGTTTTGTAAAAAGTAAAGATAAAAGTAAGGAATCATAACTTGCAAAGTTATGTGTGTGTTGAATTGATATGTAAGCCAATGCAAGGATTATATGCATGCTATGTGAGCCTTATATGATGCAAAGTTATGTATGATTAGAAAGAATGTGAAGTACATCAGTAAGAAGTTTTTGTATCTATCTCTATTTTGTATAAAGGAACTACATTGTATAATTGCATGTTAGGGAAATGGGACCTTCTTGCATACATTTGTAATTGTATTATGAACTCCTAATAGGGTTGAAGCAACTCCTAATAGGACTGATGCTTTTTACAGGGCCTAGTCCTTTAACAAGGACCGAGACACTATATTTACTTCATAAATTGTTAACAAGGTCAATATCCTTAACATGATTCTTTTGTTTAGTGGATCATTTTGTGGGTACCATCCCCACTAGAGTGTTCCCTTGGCCAAGGTTTCCCTAGTTTAAAAAATATGGTGTTATGAGTTCTCTTTGTGTTTGGATTTATTTACTATTCAAAATTATTGATTTACTTTCATATGCATGTTGCAAAGATATAGTTGTGGGAAAAAGTTTGTAGAATATTGATTCACCCCCCACCCCCTCCTCTCAGTATTATCTATTTCTAACAATCGATAGCTAATGTAGTTATATAATTAGGAGAAATGAATAGTAGCTAAACAAGCCAAAAAAAATCATAAACACAAAATACAATAATTTTGGTATCATAGAAAACCCTTGGTCAGAGGGAAAAATTGTTGTTAGGATGATACCCACAACTTATCATTCTAGTAACAAGGTGCCCTATTAAGAGCTTACAATATTATCATCTTTTGAATGACTACACTCTATTAAAAGTGTCTAATACCATGTTAAGAGTATCAATATTCCTATTAAAGACTATTTTGTTAAGATATACAAACCCACTAATATAATGTTCACCCTATTAAAGGATTTACAACAAATTCACAATGAGAACTTCTAAGTCATTTTAAAGACTACCTTGTAAAAGGATTTTACAATTTTGTTGACAAAATTTTTAGGTAAAAAAAATTAATAAATTGACTTTTACTTTGCCTTTTCTTTTGCTTGATAGGTCTACTTTACTCTTCACTAACTATTATCCTTCTGATAGCTTGTTGCACTATTCACTATTCTAATAACCACTTCACTAATATTGAACATAACTTCTCAACACATCACCTTCTTCATTAATCTATCTTCTTATTACTCTCCTTCTCTCCTTTTCACTAACTTCATTTTACCTTACTTCATGACCTAATTAGGGTTTCTAGACCCTTCCATAAATTATTTTTTACTTTCTTCTTTTCTATGCCAATAAGTCTTATCATCTTCAATAAGATTTTTGGCACTCAAAATTGCGTTCTCATTTTGAGCATCCATTTAAAATTTTGAGTCAAATCAAGCCCCATAAATGCATATGTACCTAACTGTACCTTTGAGGCCCCTAAGGTGTTTAATGTTTCTAACACCCTGCATTCAACCTATCTAAGTGTTCCATGAAGTTGAATTTCCATTCTGATTCATTTGGCGAAGTCCTATTTTGAGCAAATTTCAAATCTGTATTTTACCCTAAGTGTCAAATAGCGACAGGAGGCCCTGTTTTCCAATGAGTATCTCGCACCCAAAAATGTATCATGACTTGCCACATTGAGAGTGTTTAGTGTCCATACCCAAGAACCTATGTTTTAAATTTCAAGTTGTTTTGAGTTCATTTGTTTAGGTTTTGAATCCCTCAAAGTTGGTCATTTACTGTTTCATGCATTTGCATTTTGCACACTATTCTAGGAGGCCCTATTTGGCATCCTATAAATTTTGACTAGTTGATCAAAATACTAAAATTCCTCTTGCGTTGTATTGAAGAGGTCAGAGACTTTTTATGTTTCAATTTTTAGCTCTTGATGAATCCGTTTGATTAGTTTTCAAACATGATTCCAAATGCAATTCCTATCTTTTTACTAGTGTCAGCATTTGCAAATTGTTTGATACTCCTGTTTGTGACATTATAACTTAAGATCTGTGATTGCCTAGATCAAATGGATTGTAGCCCTGTGTTTTCCTCCGAAAATTCTTCAAGTGTGCCAGTTTGCAAGTTATGACGAATCCATATGCACACTTTTCGAGGTCAATTTCATTTGCCAAAATCACTTTTCAATCAGTGTTCCTAGTTGCAAAATTCTGAGTAGCCTACTTTGAACGTCTGCCATTTGCGCCTAGTTATTCCTCATGAGCCTAAATTGTAGATTCATATTCACCTCGTGACATAGAACCAGTGTCCCAATTTTTGTTTCCCCATGTGCTCATTTGCCTAGGTTTCCAAGCCGATTCCAGAGCCAATTTGTTGTTTTCTGACGTGTTTTCTTGTAGGTAATTCTGAGAAGACAACTTTGATGGTCAATATCTTTTGACTAGAAATTTTTCATGAGACGAGATCTAAAAAGGTAGAATTATGCAGAGAAAAGATTCCGTGTGTCAATTTTTAGATCCTAATCAGGTGTTCGGGTCAGTTTTTAAAGGCAATCAATAGACCTCCTGGCATTAGATTCACAGTTGGCAGAAAGTGACAAATTGAGTTTTTAACAATCAAATCTGTGATCAAAATTGTTTCCAATCAGTCTAAGAAGGTTAGTGGATCAGTTTGAGAATTCATTTGTTTGGAAATAAAAAAGAATTTAGCCCGACCCACTTTGGGGCCCAACTGACTCCTGTCAGATTCTTAAGTGTTTGGGCATTGAAAGTTGCACTCTTCTTTCAGAATGTCAAGAAAATGTGTATTCTAAACAATGCGACTTGAGAGAGGAGACCAAAGAGGAAATTAGAGCAAAAGGAACACACATAATTGATTTCCCCCATATGAAGTAGCAGAAGTCCAAAAAGGGATATCCTTCAGGTTTCTATTGAAACTTGCAAGTGAAAAGAGTCTTTCTCGAAGAGAGAGGCAACAATTAACTAGAACAATGGATAAGATGAGGAAAGAGGAGGAGCTGAAAGGATGGTTGAATGCAAGGGTTGAGTATGCAAAATTTTACAGGATACTCTCAAAGAAATGGCAAGAGAAATCAAAACATCTTGCAGTGGGCAACTTAAACAAAAATAGAAGATCTTGATAATTTTTGAGTTCACATGGGTGCAAAGGTTGGCTAGATCAAGGAAAATGATGGAATGATCCAAAGAGAAGGGGTTGAGTCTCTTTCTGAAGCCAAGCTTAGGTAGGCTTGAAGAGATCATGGAATACTAGGCCTTCTCTCAATTAAAGAAATGCGCCAACAACTACATGATTGGTTGGATCTTTCATTGAATCATTCGGAGCTCATCAATGCTGGGAGTCATGTCCATCCCCAAATCAAACCTTGGCGATGCTCTTTCTGGTCTATCACCATCTTTGGCTTCTTTTATGCAGCAACTACCGACATCTAATGGAAATGCACCAGATATGGATATGTTAATCTCTATATTGTTGCAAATTTTCAACAATGAAGTCATCCCAAGCAAGTCATCAACTAAAACAAAAGAGAAAAGCTAAAGTCATACAAGTTATAACCCCTATTTAGAACATTGTTTGATTCATTATGTTGACGCTAATTCATATATGAAGATAACATTAGGTTTAATGATGAAGTAAAAGATTAATTATTACAACTGCTGCTACGTCAGAGGTGCTTAAATTTTAATTGCAATCAATGCTGGAGTATAAAATTATAATAGTGAGAACAACTGATACAAAGTGCACAAGTTTAGACCTTTACTCTTCAATTTCCCTTGTAAGCCTGTAGTAGATAATGCAGCTTCTAGAATCACAATATCCTTATGTCGCATTCCCATCTTATGTGCCAGATTAGTATACTATGGCCATGATAAAATATGGTGAATTAATGGCCACGACATTTGAAAAGGGTAAATGAGTAGGAACAAGGAAAGCCGCAGCAAAACAAAGACAAATGCAGAGGGGAGATGCCAGTATCAAAAGTCTCACGCAGCACCAGTAGGAAAATACTACCATCCAAGGTGCCCATCTGTCAACAAAGGAGCCATTTGTAGTAGACATATGAATAAGAGAAACTCCATGCCATCTGCAATAAGCCACAGTTTGGAAGACTAGTGCCAAGTTAAGGAGAGTACAACATTAAAAAAAGGGCAGAGCCCATGTTTTGAGCACCAGGTGTGGATTGAAGGAGGCCAAACCAAGGAAATGGAGATGGCAATATAGAGCAAGGATGCCTGCAAAGATAGCAATGAAAGCCACGCAAGGCAGGCACATTGGAGAAAGTCATGGCATATTCAGCAGCACTCCACACTAAACAAAGACAGTCCACAATCATGTTGATCCAAAGGCCCATGGATTAAGAAAAAAATGCAGTCAACACATGCCATAGACCATGGGAGTGCTGAGCCTTTTGGAGGTAGGCTTTAGATGAAGCTGAATCCTCAAACGAAGGAGCAAGGGAAGTCGGCAGTCTTGTGAGAAATCGACATCAAAGAATGGAAGCCCTACGTTAGACAATAAAAGGTGTTTTTAAAATAAATTGATGCCAACACATGCAAGTCTTCTGCTAGTTCTATCCATACATTCTGCAAATGCATGTAAAACCTGCCCAGTCGTCTTATCTCTCATGGCTCCCTGTAGTCAGAATTCAATAAGAGAGCATCCAGGGTTGGATTTAGCATCCATCAAATATCTTAAAATCTTGCTCAATTGGCAAAAGGGACATTGTGTTTGACGATCCAACTGTGGAGATCCAATAGCATTATCAATGATATAAGGATCAATACATCGATACGATTATGGCAGATGATATTACTTGCTTTGCTGTGATCTACAGGTTGATCCTGGTGATGTAGTGATGATTGAATTTTTCTTGGCATGTGAAAGTAGCCACGATGAAAAATAGAGAGTATCTACACCAGGAAAAGGGTGTTTATAGGGAGAAACATTCAAAATGCTTTATCCCACATTGGGTGGGTGGCAGAAATTTTAGTTGTTTAAATATAATTCTTTGCGCATTGTTAAAATGTCTTAAAGAGAGGCTCTTTTGGAAGCCATGTGCTATGTTGTGGGACCTGGTTGCTTAAGGTGATGAGAGAAAACCTTTTGAATGAACACGCTGTTAGAGAAATGCTGATGTGGATCAAGGCGACGAGATGTTGACACATGGACAATCCTACGGCTGTCGCTATGTTGCTGAGGGAAGTTGCTCACTTGATAACCATAGCGAGGTAGCGAGAGGTGCCAAGATTGTGACAAGTGGCAGTCAGCTAGATAACTAGGTAGTGGTGTGGCAAAAAAGTTGGATTGATCACAAGGTGCCACATGGCACAAAGTTTGAGATAGGCCATTTCGTGGTGGGCAAGTTTCAAGAATGCACTAGATCGCACCACGTGGAAAATCCAACGGTCCTTGTTATCTCGTTAACCAAAGTTTCTCACTGGTTAAGCATAGTGATATAGGGAGAAGTTGACACGTGTCTTCGACATGGTGCAAGGTGGACAAATCAGCATGTGACACGTGTTGATGTGCTCAAACAGAGTTGACCGAAAGTGGAAGATAAGGGTAAAAAATTAAATATTTGGTTTAAGTAATATTTTTGAAAATCTTCCTGAATCACATGCATAGGTCAGTTTTCTAAATAAAATTGGAAATTATTTATATAGTTCAAACTATATAAAGGAATAAAATTTTAAATTTTCAAATGCAATGGAAACCAAGAATGAAGACCTGATTTTTCGAAGGCCATATCAGGGGCATTTTCTAAGAAAAGTATGCCTTATCATATACCGTTGGAATTGTGAGAAATTGAATTTTCTAATTCTAGGGTTGGTTTTTGCATAGAATGTTGCTGATTCATTTTACACAAGGTTTTCTATCAGGTTCCCTTTTTGCAACTGTATTCAGGTATGGAAGTTCAGAATTGATTCTTACCATGATGATGGCCTGGGTATGGTTAAAAGGTAGTGGAAATGCAATTAGGGTCAAATTTGTTTAGATTCATTCAGTAAAAGCTCAAATTTTACCTAGCATTTCAGTAAGTAATCTAATAATTTGATGACTCATCAAGGTTTCATCATTTCAACGGAGATATTTCTCAGATCAATAATAGTAATAATAAAAAACTAGATCAAATCAAGATGGAAGAGAGAAGAAAGAGGTTGTTCAGTTGCTAAGAGAGGGAATCCTGAAGGGACAAATGTCGAGTTTAGATTCAATCCGAGAATTATTTCCTCTATATCAATCTCATTCTTTCTCATTACAAAGGTTCCAGTTTTTTGTGGCTGAGAAACTAGTAGGTTCCAGTTCTGGGGAGAAAATTTGCATATTACTGTGAGACCATATTCTGGTTCCAGTTTTGATGTATTTCCTTGACTATGATACCATACTTCAGCATAATTATTTCATGTGAACAACAATAGTGCAGATAATACAGGAAGTTCTAATATGTTAAGTGTTTTTCATGTTTTAATTTTATGCATCTAAATGTATAGTTTCAAGGAAATGAATACATATGAGTAGCAATTTCACTAGTTTCGTTCTAGTTCTTGTCTCCTGTCTCAGCAAACTGTAAGTCTTATGTGGTCTTGGAAAAAAGATCTAAGATCCATTTGCATCCCTTTCAGGTTTTATGTTTGATATATTTTTCTATTGGACCAAAGGGCCAAGTAAATGCTTGATATGTTTAACAAGGTTATTGGTTACTTGAGAAGGATATTTTGTGAGAATGAGATCTGAATGAACATTGATTTCTGAATCACAAGGTGGTTAGATAGATCCGATGTCTTGGTATACAAGATATGTCTTGATGTTACAGATGTATGTTTTGAATTCATGGAATTGCCCAATGGACTAGGCACTAATCAGTTGTAGGATCACTTGTTATACTGCTGCATATTTGAGTTTGTGTTGAATCAACATTATTAATCAAACATTCTTTCCCTTTTATATTGAAGGACCTAAATAGAATGCCCTCACTCAGCTTTTGAATATTCTAGATTTGCATTTAGCTAATGCAGATCTATGTCATCTCATGAGTTACTAGGAGATACAAGGGTTTCATCTGCTTAATAGATTCAGGGATATGTTTTGCACTGGTATGGTATCAATTGAATCTAAGGTATACCCACCTAGGTCTTGCAAAGCCTGAAGAAGAAGAAGGTTCATGCCTTATAGTTGGCCTATTGTCAGAAATGGCATGTTGAAAATGGGAGTTAGCTACCCCTAGATATGTCACTTTCTCAGTGGGATAATTGAAAACCCTCCAGCATTTTCAAACACCAACAAAATGGCAACTCTGCTGGGGAATGTATTGAATCTATGTGATGGACAAACCTATAGAATTTGAAGAAGATTCAATACATCAGAAAAGTGTTGCTACAACAGCAGAGTTGTGAGGTGTTTTCCATATCCTTGCTGAAATTCATGCACCCCAGTATGTTTTATCCCTTGACAGCAATATGTTGTGAAATTGGATGAAAATTGTGTGCTATGACTATTATAGGTCTATCTTCAATCAATTCAGTTTGCAAGTATTGTTGAGAATAGTTTAGAGTCAAGAATCAATTTATAAAGTGTATTTTCTTTTCAAGATGATAATAATCTGCAAGTTTCTCCTACATTGAAGGTCTGGTTCAGATTTGTCAAGTGACAAATTATGTTTTATTTCTCACAAAGTGTGAGTGGCAACTCTCAAATCTTTGTACCAATTGTTCCTAGTTGATTTCATTGAAAAATTTTGAAGGACTTTCAGTTGTATTGGAAAATGTGAAACTGTTGATAGATCTTGAAAAGGAGTTTTAAATTCTTGATAAGTTTTAAAGTGTTGTTTGCAATCTACTGTTATAAAGAATTGAAGTGTAAAAGTAGATCACAACAGTGATTATTTTATTCCTCTTGAAAGGAGGTGGTGGCTCTATAAAGTTTGATCAGTGGTGTGAAGGAATTCTAGTCTTGCACCTATGCCAAATCAACAGATTGAAGTTCAACATCAGCACTTGAGGTATTTTGGTTTTCATGCTTTCTTTTCATGAAATTCAAATGTTAGAATCAGTGCCTCTATTCAATGATTTTTAGCACTAAAAAGAAGAGGTAGAAGTTTTACTATATAATGGAGTCAGATCTTAGATCTGAGATTAGTTTGCCAAATTCTGATAGTTTAGAAACTGTGAATAATAACATTGCTATGTTGAATAGACTGGTTTACAAAAGGATTGTAAATCTTATAAGAATTGAGGTAGGAAATACTCAAGGTTTAAATGCCAAACAATGTTATTTAAGGTTTAAGTCAGTAATCAGTAAGATGCCTTTTCATTGTAGACCCAAGGAATCTTCCCTACCTAGTGTTTTCCTTGATGTTCTAGTACTCGATTCAGTCAATTGGCCAGCACCTATAAGATTACAAAGGTTTTTACAAATTGAAAGATTCATTCAGGAGATGGAAGATGATGATTATAGATTTCATGTTATGTCTCTTGATGATAATGAGTGTGCTAAAAGTCAGGGTAGTAATGAATACAATGAGTTCGTAGAGCAAGATAATCTGTCTTCCAAATGTGAAGAGGTGGATTCAAATGTTAATGAATCGGGTAATTGCAATCAACATAAAGAAGATGGATATAAAAGAGAAGATAAATTTTGTTACAATACATATGAAGTTGAAGAAAGTTGTAACAATAATAGATCTAGTGATTGCCATAATAAGAAAGAATGTTGTAATAATGTTGATTTTCCATATTGTTACACTAAGGATCCTACTGTTGTAAGTTCTTCATGTTATCCAAATGATAACCACAGCTGGGAGAAGATTTGTGAGGCAATCTTCTCTAGCTCCAATGAAATCTCAGAATTGTTGGCTCGTGAGTTTGAAAAGCACATAAGTATTTCTAAGGATCTTCATATGTTCTCTCATAATACTTTCTCATTTAGTCAAATCAATTCCCCAAAGTTTGATGTGGAAAAAGAGGTAGAATCTAAACAATCTTTGTTAGACTTTGGAGTTGTATATAATAGAACCTCGAATGTTTTTGCACACGATGATTTGTTGGACGTGGAGCATGTTAGTGAAAGGAAGGTTAATGTTGTTTTAGATTCTTTTCATGCTAGTTATGCTATAATAAGTTTTGATATTTCATGTGATGAAGAGGAAAACAGTGAAGGTTGTCAATCAGATTATAGATTTTCTTTATATGCTGATAAGTCTGGTAATGATAAGTTCAAGGTTTATTTTGACATTTAGTTAGATGAAGGAAATGATAGTGATCAGCATAGTTTAGATCAGCACTTTTAGAATGAGTTTTCAATTTTGGTGACTAATCAGTTGTTTGAGTGTGAAGAGGTTTCAGCAAAGGTTAAATCTGATTTGATGAGTAACACGGTTGCAAGTAGGCAGAAATTGGATTTTCCATACTCTTCATTTATGGAGGGACAAGGTGAGTTACAATCTGATCCATGTAACTCGTTGAATGAAGTTGAGTATGAGAACTTTGTGTTTCCGATTGAAAGAATCCATGATTCAGTCAGTAGTGATCAGTTTTAGTTTCATATCAATTGTTATGATCATTCTGATCCATTTTTTCATAGTGAGCAAGATGAAGAAAGTATGTTTGATTTTTATATGCACTATGGAAGTAATGATAGCAGTTTTGTTTCACCTGACCGGTTAATGAGAAAATATGATGTATGTGGTGAAACTGATGTAAGTGAGGATTTTAGTTTGCCTTAAGAGGATGGAAATGAAAATCACGTCTATGATAGAGGTAAGGAGTTTTGAAACTTTTTGGTGGCCCGAGGCCATCGCTTGTACATAGTAGTGTAGTTCTTTCCCTACTTTCAATAAGCAGTTCGAGAGAAGTTTTGTTGTTTTAGGTGTGTGGTCTACTTCTCCCAGAGATCTAGAATCTTGACATGCCTGCAAGGGGCATGCATCCCCAAATAGAGACACTGTTGGTGCTCAAAATTGTGTTCTCATTTTGAGCATCCATTTAAAATTTTGAGTCAAATCAAGCCCCATAAATGCATATGTACCCGACTATACCTTTGAGGCCCCTAAGGTGTTTAATGTTTCTAACACCCTGCACTCAGCCTGTCTAAGTGTTCCATGAAGTTGAATTTCCATTCTGAGTCATTTGGCGAAGTCCTATTTTGAGCAAATTTTAAATCTGCATTTTACCCTTAGTGTCAAATAGCAACAGGAGGCCCTATTTGCCAGTGAGTATCTCGCACCCAAAATTGTATCATGACTTATCACTTTGGGAGTGTTTAGTGTCCATAACCAACAACCTATGTTTCAAATTTCAAGTTGTTTCAAGTTCGTTTGTTTAGGTTTTGAATCCCTCAAAGTTGGTCATTTACTATTTCATGCATTTGCATTTTGCACACTATTCTGGGAGGCCCTGTTTGACATCCTATAAATTTTGACCAGTTGATCAAAATACTGAAATTCCTTTTGCATTGTATTGAAGAGGTCAGAGACTTGTTATGTTTCAATTTTCATCTCTTGATGAATCCGTTTGATTAGTTTTCAAACATGATTCCAAACGTAATTCCTATCTTTTCACTGGTGTCAACATTTGCAGATTGTTTGGTACCCCTATTCGTGATGTTATAACTTAAGATCTGTGATTGCCTAGATCAAATGGATTGTACCCCTATATTTTCCTTTGGAAATTCTTCAAGTGTGCCAGTTTGCAAGTTATGCTGAATCCATATGCACACTTTTCCAGGTCAATTATGTTTGCCAAAATCACTTTTCAGTCAGTGTTCCTAGTTGCAAAATTCTGAGTAGCCTACTTTGAACGTCTGCCATTTGCACCCAGTTATTTGTCATGAGCCTAAATTGTAGATTCATATTCACCTTGTGAAATAGATCTAGTGTCCTAGTTTTTATTTCCCCATGTGCTCATTTCCCTAGTTTTCCAAGCTGATTCCAGAGCCAATTTGTTGTTTTCTGATGTGTTTGCTTGCAGGTAATTCTAAGAAGGTAATTCTGAGAAGGAGCACACATAATTGATTTCCCTCATATGAAGTAGCAGAAGTACAAAAAGGGATATCCTTCAGGTTTCTATTGAAACTTGCAAGTGAAAAGAGTCTTTCTCAAAGAGAGAGGCAGCAATTAACTAGAACAATGGATAAGATGAGGAAAGAGGAGGAGCTGAAAGGACAGCTGAATGCAAGGGTTGAGTATGCCAAATTTTATAGGATACTCTCAAATAAATGGCAAGAGAAATCAAAACATCTTGTAGTGGAGAACTTAAACAAAAATAGAAGATCTTGATAATTTTTTGAGTTCATGTGGGTGCAAAGGTTGGCGAGATCAAGGAAAATGATAGAATGATCCAAAGCGAAGGGGTTGAGTCTCTTTCTGAAGCCAAGCTTAGGTAGGCTTGAAGAGATCGTGGAATACTAGGTCTTCTCTCAGTTAAAGAAATGTGCCAACAACTACATGATTGGTTGGATCTTTCATTGAATCATTTGAAGCTCATCAATGTTGGGAGTCATGTGCATCCTCGAATCAAACCTTGGCGATGCTCTTTCTGGTCTATCACCATCTTTGGCTTCTTTTATGCAGCAACTACCACCATCTAATGGAAATGCACCAGATATGGATATGTTAATCCCTATATTGTTGCAGATTTTCAACAATGAAGTCATCCCAAGCAAGTCATCAACTAAAACGAAAGAGAAAAGTTGAAGTCATATAAGTTATAACCCCTATTTAGAACACTGTTTGATTCATTATGTTGACGCTAATTCATATATGAAGATAACATGAGGTTTAATGAATGAAGTAAAAGATTAATTATTACAACTGTTGCTACGTCAGAGGTGCTTAAATTTTAATTGCAATCAATGCTGGAGTATAAAATTATAATAGTGAGAACAATTGATACAAAGTGCACAAGTTCAGACCTTTACTCTTCAATTTCACTTGTAAGCCTGTAGTAGATAATGTAGCTTCCAAAATCACAATATCCTTATGTTGCATTACCATCTTATGTGCCAAATTAGTATACTATAGCCATGATAAAATATGGTGAATTAATGGCCACGGCATTTGAAAAGGGTAAATGAGCAGGAACAACTAAAGCCAAAGCAAAAGAAAGACATAAATGTAGAGGGGAGATGCCAATATCAGAAGTCTCACACAGCACTAGCAAGAAAAGACCACCATCCAAGGTGCCCATCTATCAACGAAGGAGCCATTTGCAGCAAACATATGAATAAGAGAAACTCCACGCCATCTGTAATAAGCTGCAGTTTGGAAGAAAAGCGCCAAGTTAAGGAGAGTACAACATTAAAAAAGGGCAGAGCCCACATTTTGAGCACCAGTTGCGGATTGAAGGAGGCCAGACCAAGGAAATGGAGATGGTAATATAGAGCAAGGACGCCTACAGAGACAGCAACGAAAGCTATGCAAGGCAGGCACATTGGAGAAAGTTGTGGCATAATCAACAACACTCCATGCTAAACAAAGATAGTCTGTAGTCATGTTGAGCCAAAGGTCCATGGATTAAGAAAAAAATGAGGCAACACATGCCATAGACCATGGGAGCGCTGAGCTTTTTTGAGGTAGGCTTTAGATGAAGTTGAATCCTCAAACGAAGGAGCAAGGGAAGTCGATAGTCTTGTGAGAAATCAACATCAAAGAATAGAAGCCTTGCATTAGACAATAAAAGGTGTTTTTGAAATAAATTGATGCCAACACATGCAAGTCTTATGCTGGTTATGTCCATACATTCTGCAAATGCATGTAAAACCTGCCTAGTCATCTTATCTCTAACGGCTCCCTACAGTCATAATTCAATAAGAGAGCATCTAGGGTTGGATTTAGCATCCATCAAACGTCTTAAAATCTTGCTAAATTGCCAAAAGGGACATTTGTGTTTGATGATCCAACTGTGGAGATCCAATAGCATTATCAATGATATAAGGATCAATACATTGATACGATTATGGCAAATGATATTACTTTGCTTTGCAGTGATCTATAGGTTGATCCTAGTGATGTAGTGATGATTGATTTTTTCTTGGCATATGAAAGCAACCATGATGCAAAATAGAGAGTATCTACACCAGGAAAAGGGTGTTTATAGGGCGAAACATTCAAAACGCTTTATCCCACATTAGGTGGGTGGCAGAATTTTTAGTTGTTTAAATATAATTATTTGCGCATTGTTTAAATGTCTTAAAGAGAGGCTCTTTTGGAAACCATGTGCTATGTTGTGGGACCTGGTTGCTTAAGGTGACGAGAGACAAACTTTTGAATGAGCACGCTGTCAGAGAAATGCTAATGTGGATCAGGGCGACGAGATGCTGACACGTGGACAATCTTGTGACTGTCTTTATGTCACCAAGGGAAGTTTCTCACTTGATAACCATAGCAAGGTAGTGAGGGGTGCCGAGATTGTGACAAGTGGTAGTCAGCTGGATAACTAGGCGGTGGTGTGGCAAAAAAGTTGCACCGATCACAAGGTTCCACGTGGCGCAAAGTTTGAGACAGGTTGTTTCGTGGTGGGCAAGTTTCAAGAATGCACCAGATCGTGCCACATGACAGATCCAACGGTCCTCGTTATCTTGTGAACCAAAGTTGCTCACTGGTTAAGCATAGCAATATAGCAAGAAGTTGACATGTGTCTCTGACATGGTGCAAGGTGGACAAATTAGCACGTGACATGTGGCGATGTGGTCAAACAGAGTTGACCCGAAGTGGAAGATAAAGGTAAAAAATTAAATATTTGGTTTAAGTAATATTTTTGAAAGTCTTCCTGAATCACGTGCATAGGTTAGTTTTTTAAATAAAACTGGAAATTATTTATATAGTTCAAACTATATAGAGGAATAAATTTTTGAAATTTTTAAATGCAATGAAAACCAAGAATGAAGACCTGATATTTAGAAGGCCATATCAGGGGCATTTTTTAAGCAAAGTATGCCTTATCATATATCGCCAAAATTGTGAGAAATTGAATTTTCTGATTCTAGAGTTGGTTTTTGCATAGAATGTTGCTAATTCATTTTACACAAGTTTTTCTATCAGGTTCCCTTTTTGCAACTGTATTCAGGTATGGAAGTTCAGAATTGATTCCTAGCATGATGATGACCTGGGTATGGTTAAAAGGCAGTGGAAATGCAGTTAGGGTCAAATTTGTTCAGATTCATTTAGTAAAAGCTCGAATTTTACCTAGCATTTTAGTAAGTAATCTGATATTTTGATGACTCATCAAGGTTTCATCATTTCAACGGAAATATTTCTCATATCAATAACAGTAATAATAAAAAACCAGATCAAATCAAGATGGAAGAGAGAAGAAAGAGGTTGTTCAGTTGCTAAGAGAGGGAATCCTTAAGGGACAGATGTCAAGTTTAGATTCAATCTAGGAATTCTTTCTTCTATATCAATCTCATTCTTTCTCATTGCAGAGGTTCCAGTTTTTTGTGACTGAGAAACCAGTAGGTTCCAGTTCTGGGGAGAAAATTTGCATATTACTGTGAGACCATATTCTGGTTCCAGTTTTGATGTATTTCCTTGACTGTGATACCATACTTTAGCATAATTATTTCATGTGAACAACAATAGTGAAGATAATACAGGAAGTTCTTGTATGTTAAGTATTTTTCATGTTTTAATTTTATGCATCTGAATGTATAGTTTCAAGGAAATGAATACATATGAGCAGCAATTTCACTAGTTTCATTCTAGTTCTTGTCTCCTGTCTCAACAATCTGTAAGTCTAATGTGGTCTTGGAACAAAGATCTAAGATCCATTTACATCCCCTTCAGGTTGTATATTTGATGTATTTTGTTGTTGGACCAAAGGGCCAAGTAAATGCTTGATATGTTTAACAAGGTTATTGGTTACTTGAGAAGGATATTTTATGAGAATGAGATCTGAATGAACATTGATATCTGAATCACAAGGTGGTTAGACAGATTTGAATTCTAGGTATAAGAGATATGTCTTGATGTCACAGATGTATGTTTTGAATTCATGGAATTGCCCAATGGACTAGGCACTAATCAGTTGTAGGATCACTTGTTATACTGCTGCATATTTGAGGTTGTGTTGAATCAACATTATTAATCAAACGTTCTTTCCCTTTTATGTGGAAGGACCTAAACAGAATGCCCTCACTCAGCTTGTGAATATTCTAGATCTGCATTTAGCTAATGCAGATCTATGTCATTTCATGAGTTACTAGGAGATATAAGGGTTTCATCTGCTTAATAGATTCAGGGATATGTTTTGCACTGGTACGGTATCAATTGAATCTAAGGTCTACCCACCTAGGTCTTGCAGAACCTGAAGAAGAAGAAGGTTCATGCCTTATAGTTGGCCTATTGTCAAAAATGGCATGTTGAAAATGGGAGTTAGCTGCCCCTAGATATGTCACTTTCTCAGTGGGATAATTGAAAACCCTCCAGCATTTTCAAACACCAACAAAGATAAGTGTTGACAATTGGCTAATGAAGATATGTAATTGTTTTCATTTATGGAAACACATGATGTACATGCTTACAGGAAACCTCAAAAATAAAGATACTTAGCTTTTGGAATCAAGAAAATTGTCTAAGTATGAGTTTGGTTTATAGCAATGTATTGTTTTGTATGTAACTTGTTACTGACAACATATTATGTCTAGCGAGGTTAGTTAGAGATAATATACATTTTGATGATGATGTGTACAAACTTAGACATCAATACAGGCTATATGGAAAAGAGATATTTTTATTTTACCAGTGAAATAGGAGAGCAGAATTAAAGGAAAAGAATTATTTTGTTTACAAATTAATTACTTGACCAATTAGGGCCAAGATCCTAGACATTTACTCTATGTTTGAAAAGTATATTATGGTCTTAGCTGACCTAGTAGAAATTTGTGAAAAGGCATGATATTTATGCAAAGGAAAACTTGTGAAGAGTTTTGATGTGATGTGTTGTGATGTGGTGTGATGTGATGTTTTGAGCAATTGTATTATGATATGTGAACTTTCTATGAAGCAATATATGCAAAGTTTCGAGAACTTGATTTTGACATCTAAGATCTAGCTGAGATCGAAGGTTAGTCAAGAAGGAATTTATATCACATATCTACTGAAGGAATAATTACTTGTTTGGGAGGTGAGCTCTTCGTCTAATTGGAAGTGCATGTTTGGATAGTGAGCTCATCTTGCATCTACTGTACTTCAACTCCTAACAGGGTTAGAATCTCCTAACAAGGATTCAAAGTCTCCTAACAGGGACTTTCTATACTAAATTTTCTCATTGACTCCTAACAGGGTCCATCCTCTAACAAGGAACATATATATCAATATATTGTCTAGTGGGTATCATCCCCACTAGATTTTCCCTTGGCCAGGGTTTCCCTAGTTAACAAAATATGGTGTTATGAGTTATCTTTGTGCATGGTTACTATTACTATTTAACATTACTTTATTACTTTCTTATGTATGGTTTAAAGTAATAAATAATATTCATTTGGTGACTAATACTAATTCACCCCTCACCCCCCTCTTAGTAATTCCTATTTCTAACAATTGGTATCACAGGACAGTTACTTAGAAGAGGCTTAATAGCTTGAGTAAGATCACTATGGATATGGAATAGTTTATGAAGAACCTTGAAGAGGCAATTGAACAAATTGATCTCCTTATTGAAGAAAGAGATAAGTTGAATGATAGATATGAAGACTCCAAAGTATATATTGGACAATTGAAGAACAAGATTGTGTTAGAAACAATAGTCCACCAAGATAACTGGGGGGGGGAATTAGTTATCCAACAATAAAAAAATTTATCTTCTCTAAAAAATAATAAACCATTCAACCAAAGTAAATAGAAACCATAATAAGATGCACATAAACAATTACACCAGATATGTTATCTAAGGAAACCCTTAATCAGAGAGAAAACCCCAGTGGGAATGATGGCCACAAGATGATGTACTAATATGAATATTCCTTGTTAGAGGAATGACTCTATTAAGAGTCTATTACAATATTTACTACATAGAGTCCCTATTAGGAGACTTTGAATCCCTATTAGGAGATTCCAACCCTGTTAGGAGTTGTAGTAAAATGTATGCAAGAAGAGCCCACACGCTCAAACATGCAATTTCAACTACAAGAAGAGCTCACTGCTCAACCATGTAAGTTACTATTATGTTCTTCTTTCCTTTATTTTTTCAACTAAACCAATTACTATTAGACCTTGTAGACTAGGTCATGAACCTTATATCACATAATAGAACCTTGTCAATGAAGTTTCCTTCACTTTCGCTCTACTCTGCTCAACTTCGCATTCCACTCTCTATGTTTCTTACAATTACTTCTCTATGTCATCCACACATATATCATGATAAAGAAAAATTTCCTTCCTTTATACCAAGTACATAAATTAATTCCCTAAATCAACTATAGCACCTTCTCAATTATTTATTATAGGACCACATTAAGAACACATTACACTTAGCGATAACATTAATATTCTACCTTGAAACTTGAATAACTTTATGTACATGCAATAGTATGATGAGTGAGCTTGACTACGTCATCATCAATATGTCTTCTACACATATTCAACCTCAATTCTTAGAATAAAAATTATGCTAAGAGATATAACAAGTTTACTAGAGCATGCCTTTGTAAACTCTATCTCAAAACAAACATCACCAAAACTTACATAATTTCTTCCAAACTTCACATTTCTTCACCCAATGTTAATTACATATAACAGATAGTCAAAAGTATCTCCCATAACTTTGGATAATGAAAATACTCAACTAGCCATCTATACCAACTTGATCTTTCTATTGTTCTTCTGTTAGATACCATAGAAATTTTTTATGTTAGCATCATTAACAAACTCAGTCATGAATATAACATATCATCATAGTAACATATCTATAATACTCCCCCATAGGAATATCATCAGCATTCATGCTTCCAGTAGATTGAACATCTCAAATCCATGCTTGAATCTACTAAATCTAAAACTAGTGATGATGATTATTCAAAGCTGAAGATAGAGTACAAGACCTTGAACATGAATTAAACATTACCAATCTAAAGTTGAATTTGAATAATGATCCTAGAAAATTTAAATTTGAATTAAAAGACTGAGAATACAAATGTTAGAGTGAGTCTGGCAAAGAAGACATCTAAATTTGAAACATTGAAAGAAGATCATGAAGAACTTCATAAGTACAACACTATTGTAAAAGGTGAACTAACTCAATGCAAGCAGTAACTTGGGAAGCTTTACTCTAGGAGAGAAAAGCTTGATGATTCAATGTCAATATAGAGACCTTCCTATGATAAGACTAGTCTTGGTTATCTATTTAACATGTTGACAAAGAAACCTAAAAATAGATCAGATCTAAAAGAAAAAGATAAATCTAATAATAAGATTGAATCTAGTCAATCTTTTGATAAACCTAAAGAAGTTGGACAAGACAAGGAAGTTGAGATATTGGATGAACCAAAGTGGAATCAACTAAAGAAACCAAGTATGAATTTAGAGGTATGTGTTAGTTATGTAATGAAATAGGTCATATGAAAAGAGATTGTACAAATAAGTCATTTAATCATCTTAAGGATTTGTATAGTCATAATTGTCATGGTATGGTCATAAAGGAATTGATTGTAGGAAACCTAAATATGATAATGATAGAAGGAATAGTATAATGTTTGGAAATACTAATCCTATAGATAGAATAATATCCAATGAAAGGGCATCGAGTGAAGGAAGACCTTATGAAGAAAGAAGACAAATAGTGTGTTATAAGTGTAACAACTTTAGACACATAGCTCAGAATTGTCGTGCACCAGTTGATGAATAGAATCCTAGAAGTAGAACTCTAGTATGTGAATTATGAAACAACTTTAGACATATAGCAAAGTATTATAGAATGGACAAAAACTTTAGAGATAGAAGGAATAATGGAAGAAACTTTAGAAACAGAAGGAGTATTGGGAAAAACATCAGAAATGATAGAAGGAAACATGAAAGAAACTCCAGAACTAATAAAGACAATGAGGAATAAAGAAATGTAGTCAGTAAACTTTGAGAAGAACTTAATAAAGCATTCATAAAAGGATTAGATAACTTAGAAGAAAAGTTAGAAGATGGTGAGATAGGAAGATTGAAGTTAGCAATCAAGTTTGATTCAACTAAGTTGAATTAAGCTTGTTCATACCATCAAAATTTGGAAACTTTATTTAGAGATTGAATTATGGATAGTGAAGTTGGGAAAAAATGTATCGAGATAAGTTTAGATGATATCTAATATCGCTTGAAATTTGTAGTTTATCAGAACTTGTTACGAAGGAATTAAGAGTTATTATTATTACATAGAAAGTTGATTTTGTAGAAGAAGATGAAAAATATGTTTTTACAGAGAATTTCATGGAGAAAAATTTTTTGGAGCATTTTCATGATGGAGAAAAGATATGGTAAACCTAAGGTAGCATCTAAAGATTGGATAGAAGATCTTGAGCAAATATTTGATTTTAGAATGTAATTGACAACTTTTTTGTGTTTACAAAGTATGAAATTAATGCAAGTTTGAATTGGATGAATAAAATGGAGTACAAATTTGATTACCACTTCATTCCAATTACATCAAAAGTAAAAAGCACTCACAAGCAACTTGATAAGGATATTTCGAAGTAAACCCTATTTTTGGAAAGAGGTATTTTATCAATTATTCACAAAATCTCTTTGATAAAATTTAAATTTGATAGAATCCTGGATATGTCAGTAATTCATAATGTTGAGGATGAGGAGAGACCAAAATTGAAGGTTCTTTTTGTGAAACCCGTAGAAAGGAACTCTAATTCAGCATCATCCATTATGTCAAACAATGTAGTACATTTGGAAGATGTAGGAAGTTATCTTAACAACAAGTTTGAATCTATTGGGAGTGAGTATATGAATAAAGATATGGAAATAGTCTTTAGTCATGATATGACTATGAAGCTTGGATTTGAACATTGGAGAGAACTAGATGTTTTCAAATATCAATTCTATTGAGAATTGGACATCGATGAATGGACTCAGATCATACTGAGTAGAATAACTAGTCTTAGCAAACAAGGCAGTGTACCTATAGGTGAGAAACTTGTTAAGAAGAAGGTTGAGAGCTACAAAAAAGTAGTTTATAATGGGAAGGCCATGGTGTTAGCACCATTAAACAAGATGATGTAAGATTTCTAAGTATAATCATTGCCAACTCTACATGTGCAAGTTCTAAGATTGATTAATTGTTAGTAGGATTCATCTATGCAGCGTATAAGATATGTGTTGAGAAGGAAAAAGTTAACCTTAGTGAAATTCTAAGAATGTAACTTCTTGAGAACTTTGAGAAAATAAAGAGGACCAAGAATGGTATGTTTACATTTTCAATCATTGTTTAATCATATATTCTTTCATGTACTTAAGAGATTTCCTTACCTATCAGTCATAGAGATTATGAGCAGTGAGAGATGTACAATGGAGAAGATCATAGATGTATGTAGAAGACATCTAGTAGATAAAATCTTGGATAATGGGAATCTAATAATGAAGGCATTTTAGAATGAGATGAGACAAAGATTTAGAATTGCACCTGCAATTGTAGAAAGATTTAAAGATGACATATGTGTTATGGTTGATACATATTTGACTTATATTCAAGCAGTAGAACCTTTGGAAATATTTCTTGATCCCTTAGGTTATGACATAAGTGATGATATAGCAATTGGATACATTGATTTATTGTTAAATTCTGAGAAGACCAAGTTGAGTATAGATTTGGGACTTATGAAGAAATTACCCAATCAGCTC
Organism: Cupressus sempervirens; assembly: GCA_028749045.1. Classification (NCBI taxonomy): domain Eukaryota; kingdom Viridiplantae; phylum Streptophyta; class Pinopsida; order Cupressales; family Cupressaceae; genus Cupressus; species Cupressus sempervirens. Next base: position 780,851,385 of record CM053791.1, on the reverse strand, counting down.
ATCAGGCATCCTTAGAGATGGCATCTCAGAAGAAGATAAAGACAATAATGAACAAAGCTCTAATTGAGGTTGGTATGATAAAGAGTGAGTCACAAGCAGTTAGACAGACCATGAAGCAAGGTATAATGTATGTGCAACCTTTGTCAGTGTCTATTGTAGAGACATCTTCGGAATAGAGCATTCCTTATGCAACAGTGTCAAATGTACAACTAAGTGAGCTAAAGAGGAAATCAGAAAGATTAGTGGAAGCTATAACCACCAAGACAAAAAGGGTCAAGTAACAAGCCATTAGACTAGGAAAGAGACAAAAGAAATTGTTGGCAATTGTAGAATCTAATAAAGAAGAAGAAGAAGTAGAAGCTAAATAGGTAGAGAAAGTAACTACTTCTAAACCATTAGCAGGTGAAGCTCGGTAACCCTAGAAACCAAAGATTAAGAAGATTAATTCAACTATTGCTAATGAAGGTAATTTTGCTTAGATGAAAAAATTTTATGACTTGTATAATAATATTATGAAAGATCAGATTGATATCTCTATTATGAGATATATAATAGCTAACAATCTAATACTTAAGGTTATTGAAGGAAAGGTAAATTAGAAAGTCTATGACAGACTTATTGAGAAGAAGGCACCAGCTCAAGAAGAGGACAGAGTACTTTAAAAGTATATGATAAGGACAATATGCAAGACTGATGATGAAGAAGAAGTCAAGAGATTGTTGAACAATCTGGCACCTTACTTGAGAAACAAGGTGAGACCATTTCTTTTTATGGTGAGTGAGAAGGACAAGATAAGGAGTGAAATGGTTGTGACCATTAGTTAGATGATGATAGAATCTAAGCTAGCACCTTCACCAGCACCTAGAGCCTTGGACGTATCAATCAATGGTGACACAATGCAAATTGATCAGACCAATGTTGCTATTAACATTGATGGTACTAAACCTTTTGAGAGTTTCGAATAGCCTAAATCTCAAGTTGATAATACACAAGATAAATTGAAACAAATTGAAAAGGAGAAGTGGTTATTAGAAGAAGAAAAGAGGAAAATAGAAGAAGCCAAGCAACAATTGCTTGAAGATGAAATGAAAATAAGAGTTAAGGATGAAAAGAAGAGGAAATTAGAAGAAGATAAAAAGAATATAATAGAGGAGGAATAAAATAGAGAGAAGGAAAGGAAAGAGAAGGAAGAGAAAGAGAAAGAAGAGAGAAGAGTCAAAGATGTAGTTGAAAAGAAGCAAAAGGAAGATGAATCTAAACCATCTAGTTCATGTACTCCGCTTTTTCTTGCTAGCCTGAAAAATGATGATGATGATGATCTAACTAATTTGATCTCATCTTTGACAAAACTTATTGAGAAGAATAGGAAAGTAAAGAGCCTACAGAGAACCTTGATGGAGGTTACTAATAGATTACATAGTACTTTGGCAATTTAGCATACAGAGGCAGATCCTGAATAGAGGGCACAAGTAGTTTTGAAGTTTTTTGATAAAGAATTTACAAATTTGTTAAATGTTGCAGAGACAAAGGCCCAGATTTCACATTATGCTAATTTATTTAGCCCCACTTGTCAGAACATCAAGTATGATTTGATAAGTCTTGATACTTGTATCAAGGAACTTTGGAAATGTCAATAGGATGGAAAGATATTGTACATCAAGTGTGCTCTATCTCATAAGTTAACCAGGGATCTTGATAGTAAGATTGAAGGTAAGCTAAGTGAGTTAGAGGCTCTATCAAGCCAGATCTAGCAACCTTCAAACAAAATTGATGACTTTGAAGGGCAAGTGGCCAATATTCATTGTGATATTAGGAAACTGGAACTTTGGAAAGAAAAAATTTTGAAAAGATTTTTGGATTTTAGAGGGTCTATTGCTCTAAAAATATATATTGTAGAGAGATAGTTGGAGGAGTGTGTCAAAGCCAAGGACACCTACTCAAACTTTTTATACTCTAATCTTAATGCAATTAAGATTGCATCATATGCCTTATGTACAATTCTCACCTCTATTGAATCAGCCAAGGATACATGGACAAAGGTATGAAAAACCTTAAGACAAGTTTTGATGACTATATGAAGATACTAAATTAGTTTAAGGTAGATGTTTACAGAGTTTTTGGTAGCAGTTTTAACAATTTTTTGACATTCCAACAATTGTCATTGATGTCAAAGTGGGACAAGATGCATAAGAAAATTGTAAATAAGGTAAAGGGGAGAAGCTAAAATTGTAAGGTATGAAATAATATGTTAAGGGGGAGCATATGTAATTTGGATAAGTTGTAATAGATGATTAATGTTTTGTTACTGTATTGTTTTGATAAGTTTTGATACTTATCCAATTTTCCCTATATTGTTGTCATCAATGCCAAAGGGGGAGATTTTTGACAATTGGCTAATGAAGATATGTAATATTTGTCATTTATGGAAATACATGATGTACATGCTTATAAGAAATCTCAAAAATAAAGATACTTAGCTTTTGGCATCAAGAAAATTGTTTAAGTATGAATTTGGTTTATAGTGGTGTATTGTTTTGTATGTAACTTGTTACTGACATCATAGTATGTTTAGTGAGGTTAGTTAGAGATAGTATGCATGTCAATGATGAAATGTACAACCTAAAACATCAGTATGAACTATACAGAAAAGAGATATTTGTGTTTTACTAGTGAAATAGGACAGCGAAATTAAAGAAAAGGAATTATTTTGTTTACAAAATAATTACTTGACCAATTAGGGCCATCATCCTAGATGTTTTATCTAAGTTGGAAAAGTATATTATGTTATTAGACAACCTAGCATAAATTTGTGATAATGCATGGTATTTATGCAAATGACAACTTGTGAAGAGTTGTGATGTGATGTGATGTGATGTGATATGTTGTGTTGAGCAATTGTATTATGATATGGTAACTTTCTGTGAAGCGATATATACGAAGTTTTGAGAACCTAATTTTGCGATCCAAGATCTAGCTAAGGTCAAAGATTAGTCAAGAAAGAAGTTATAGCACCTATCTACCAAAGGAATAATTACTTGTTTGGGTAGTGAGCTCTTCTTGTAATTGGAAGTGCATGTTTGGGTAGTGGGCTCATCTTGCATCAATTGTACTTCAATTTGTTGGAATATCCTACAAGGATTCAAGGTCTCCTAATAGGGACTCTCTATACTAAACTTTCTCATTGACTCTTAATAGGTTCCATCCTCTAAAAAGGAACATATATGTCAGTATATTATCTAGTGGGTATCATCCCCACTAGGTTTTTCCCTTGGCTAGAGTTTTCCTAGGTAACAAAATATGGTGTTATGAGTTATCTTTGTGCATGGTTATTGTTATTGTCTAGCATTATTTTCTTACTTTCTTATGTATGGTTGAAATTAATAAATAATATTCAATTGGTGATTAAATTTTGTAAATTATTGATTCACCCCCCCCCCCCCCCCAAGTAATTCCTATTTCTAACAGTAAGTAATTTAGGATTCCAATAATGGTTTTTCCTCTAATAGATCTCACTAAGCCGATAGTCCAATAATGTGGCCTTATTCATTTTCCTTTAACCTTTTACTTACACTTATCTTCTATAATCTTCTATCTATCTTTAATCGATTGCCAATGATGGCAACCTCAAAAATCATTACCACAAGGGTCTAGGATTTTGTCAAGGTAACAATCTCCCCCTTTGGCATAGATGGAAAACTCCATCAATACTTAGCACAATAATCCTCCTTAGATCATGTTCTATTATAACATCTCTTATATACATATATCTCCCTTGTACTTCTCACTTATATACATGTCTCTCCCATATACATATCTCTCCCCCTTTGATAATAATACCAAAAGTGAACAATAAAACTTGTCATTGTCTTTATGCAACTGCCTTGATATACTTCATCTTGCTAGTTATGCTCATCAAAACTTTATTCCAATTTTATTCTAAATTTTTAATGCATGAAATATGAGATTTTATATGTATTTTATGATCAATGATATCTGCATCTTTTGTAACTAATAGTATACTCAATCGAGTATATCTCTTCTACATCTGTTCTTGCATGAGATTCATATACAATGATAACTAATAAGAGTCTTCTATTGTAGAATCATTTACCATGATAATCAATGTCATAACTTCCAAACCTTATTTTATTGTATCTTTAATTTTTCTTTGTTTCTCTGATAGTGTTGTTGTGACTTCAGCTAATCTATCTTTATTTGATTCTTTATATAGCTTTCCAGCTAATTCCTTCTTGATATTCTAATCATTATTAATTTCTTCCAAATATGTTAGCATCTATTTTGCACTTGGTTAATCCTTTTCAATCTCTACTTCAGGTAACAAATGTGAGAACACTCTTATGGTCTACTTGTCCGCAAATCTGCTTAATAGATCTATCCTCTCTTTTAATCTTTTTTAATATAACTCTCATCTTCATGACTAATTTTAGCACAAGGCCTCTATAGTATTTCAAATTAAATTTTTTGTATTGATTTTTTCTTCCTCATCATTAGTTTCTCTTTTTTCTTCTCTATGGTTGCTTCCACTTGTGTCAAGTCCTATACCATTCTGGCAACCTGCAATTCTAAAGATTTTCCTTTATCCTCCACAATTTTTATTTCAACTTCCAGTTTCTATTTTTTTGTATATTCTCGTCACTTATCTAATAATAGTAGTCTTATAAATGAATGTTTCTTACTTCTTGGTTTCTTCCATATTTTAAAGATTTGTTTGTTCATCCTCTTGTTCCTCATTCTTTTCTTCTAACTTATCATTATTTTGTTCCCACCTCAAGTTCAACATCTAAATCTATAACACTTTCATATTCACTCTCTATACTTATTGGGATTTCATCACAAGTTAAGTCAATATTCTAACTTCTCCTCAATTATTAATTCAAATCATGCATTGAAGCTATAGGTAAAGATTCATTTGGTGTAGTTTCCTTTGCATGGAAAATTATGTTCCATATCCTTAAACCTACCTTCTTAACATCTTCAAACATTCCACCCATGATCTTTTCTTTCTTGTAACTTATTAAAAAAATTCTTGCATGTTCTTCTAATAGTTTGTTTGTCTTTGGAACATTTATATATGGCATTGTCATATGTAATTCCCTTTCTTTTCTTTCCTTGTCCAATTGTTCCCCATTATCCTATTTTACTAGGATGTTTTCAAATAACTATTTATGGATATTGTTCTTTAATAAACTTGGAAAATATGAAAAGTTATGTATTGTGTATATCATAGCTTCCTCTATAGCTAATTTATCCTCTTCACTCCATTTACCATACTTGTAATCTGACATGGTTCTAATACTTCCAAACTCTTTCATACCTTTTTCTATTTCTTTATATGTTCTTTTAGGATTCATTCTCGATTGTTGCACAATAATTTCTAGTTCATTCTTCTTCCTCTATATTATTGACTATGCCACTCCTACTATCCTACTTCTTGTCCTTCTAGAAGCTTGAGCTTTTGTTAAATGTGTTTGTCTCATTTTATTTCATTTAGTGACTTGTTTTTTCTTATTTATCTTTGCATATGTCAGCGGTGTATCAGTAGATTTTTGTCTATTGCTTCCCTCACCATTTGACTTCTTCTCTTCTACAATAAATTTACTATAGTTTTTTCTCATAAGTCCCATCTCTTTCAATTTCCTCATCTCTAGGTTCAACAAGTAATTGCTCTATTATAGATTTTAACTCTTCATCTTATACATTTTAGCCAAATGATGCTACCCAAGATAATCTTGGCTCTAGAATTTTACCATGCATGAATGAGTGCTTGCTAGAAAACATAGGCCCTTCTGATGTTTATAGACTATCTGAGATGGAATTTGATTTTGTTTATTCATCTTCTCTTGAAGTTATTAGAAGTAAAACTACATTAAACAGTTGTAATTTCTTCCTAATCTCTTAACAAATCTATCCACTTCATGATTTTGGCTTGCATTCTCTGGAGATTTTGGTACACATTGCTACCTCATTTTTTTTTCATATTGTCATCTTTGGCTTTCTTTTTATTTTTAATTCTACCTGTGTTCGTATAGTTCTTGGCAAGATGTCCAAGTTCTGTACAAATAAAACACCTTTTGGTAGTATCTCTTTTCCTCATGTGATGTTTCACACAATTTGCTCCAATGTGCCCAAATTCACCATAGTAGTGACATCTACACCATGTGTTGTAATCTCATCCAAATATTGCTTTCACAATTTGTTCTACTAGGTTTCACTTCTTGGTTTACATTCCAGATGTTTGTGTCCTTGTTTTTTGCAATTGTAACATTTACCTTCAAACTTTGGTTTCTCTTTGCATTCACTTGCTCTATAACCATGCTTATTGCAACTGTAACACTTTCAATTGAATTTTCTTTACCATTGCTCCAAAATTTATTTGATGTATGACCTATCTTACCACAATGATTGCAAGTAGGCCTTTTATTCTTTTGAGCTCCTTTTTGAGATGATTCACCTTCTTCTATATATCCTATTCTAGCTTTTCCTTTGTGTCTATACTAACTTTTTTCATTCAATTGATTCATACTTTCCTGAGATTTCATCATTCTTTCATAGGTTTTCTTTTCAATGTTGAGATCATTCTGCAATCTTTCATTCTTTGATCTTAGATTTATAAGATCTTCATTTGCATTGGTAAGTTAATCAATGAAGTCTTCTTGCTGAAGGGATATTTGTTGAACTTCATTGTTATTTTCTTCTATCTCTTCTTTAGCTTTGTCTTTTTCTTCCATGACTTCACATAATCTTGAAAATTGGAACTCTTTTCAAATAGGTCTTTGATTACTTCATCAACTTCATCTAAATTTCTTTCTGGACATATGCCTTCAATTCTTTCTTCAGTGTAGAGATTGTCATTCATTTGTATTGCAAGATATTTCCTTCTTTTCAATGATCAAGAGAGTTGTTCCTTTTGTTTCTTGAGTTGTCCAATAGCCAATTCTAGATCCAATTTTTTATTGTCAATAGCCTTATCTAGCTTGTATACCTCCATTGCCTTTGATCTTTTCTTAAGTTGATAAACTTCTGATGTGAGAACCAAGAAGCTCTGATACCAATTGTTGGAAATATAAAATAGGAAAGGTTACTAAGAGGGGAGGGGTGAATCAAGAACTAATAAAACTTTATCACCAATTAATCATTCATATATAATTCTAATCTAATTGCATGCATGAAATAATGAAAGCATTAAAACATTCATAACATGTTGACACAAGATATGGTGACCCAGAAACCTTCCAAATAGAAAGTAAAATTGGGGTGGAGATGATACCCACAAGCTTTAGTACTACATTATAAAGTTAACCTATTAAGGTTTACAATTGACCACTTCTGGTGATCTACCCTATTAATAGCAATAAGGATTGTGAGATACACCTTGTTAAAGGATTTACAAACATACAATGAAGTATGCACTCAGTTAGGAGATTTAGCAAAAAATTGTTAAGTCTACCCTATTAAAGGATTTGATTGATGCACCTATTAGGATGAACTAGTGGTTGATCTCTTATCTACAACTCCAATTTTCTGGTTGAGATTCTTTGTATTGTAATGATCACCTAACTATGATAGATGAATCTATGTTGTCACTTATACTTCTTGTAGCCTTCTTATCTTTGTTGTCCATATATTCTTAACATTCATACTTTGATATGATAAAATGCATTAAATATATAACAATCCAAATCATAACTGACTAGAGTTGGCTACAATATTAATTTCATCATAATTCACAAATTTGGCCCAACTATTTTAACTTGGGTTTTGAAGACAAACTCAGTAATGTTTTGATACTTTAGTAAATATTGTCAATGCTCAACAATCTTTGGCACTCAATTGAACTTGAAGCTTGATCCATACTAATTAGTCCCAAGCAGCTTAAACTCAATCAGTAGTATGTGACTTGGTGAACACTGATAAACTTAGTAGCTACTGAATCTCTCAGTTGACACTGCATAACTTGGTCAACACTAAATTTATATTGTTAACACATTGAGCTTGGTAGATATAGTATAACTTGGTTAACATACCATAGCTTGGTTAATAGTATGATCTTATTTACTTCTACTAAATAGCTTGGAAGCCTCTACTATGCTTGATTTGCATTGTTCATTGTTTATGAAGCTTGGTAAACATTGTGTAGCTTAGAAAATACTACAAACTAACTCAAGTGGTCGGTAGATATGTATTCTAACTACTTGGCTCAAGAACAACTGAATCACTTGTTTAACATTACAAACTAAATGTTAGGCTTGGTAGCAATAGTAGAGCTTGATGGCAATGTAACCATTTGACTAAGTGTTGAGTCACTGATAGAAAAATTGACCTTAATATCAACAATCTCCCCCTTTGGCATTAGTGACAAAAATAATTATCAAACCAAATATTTGAACTTTAAAACTATAAGTCAAAAACTTCCTCTATCATCATTTTGTGTCTTCAACTTGATTTGACTTCCTAAAGTTATAGCTTGGTAACATACTCTCTTTTTTTTATTTTTCAAAATTGCTTTGTAAAGATATTTTCTACTTATCTATACAAGTATCTTCATAATACTATACCACTCCCCCATACATATATCTCTCCTATATACATATGTCTAGAGTATAGTATACTTCTCCTATATACAATATCTTATATCTTCTCCTCCTTTTATATTAAATATATTTACTTTTCCTCCTTTTTGACACAAATGTCAAAGGGTGTATAATATCTATATGTTAATACCAAAATATGACAATAAATCAAAATGTACCTTCAGAATAAGTATCATTATCTTGCCCCAATTCTCCTGTAGTTAGAAGATCTGACGGTGCCTGTAACTTGTGCACTTTGATCCTGCATGACTACACTCTATGACACCACCTGGATGTGTGTCAACAACCCACTTTCCTGCATTGTCAGAAGGTCTGACAAAGCACAGAATGTGGGGAAGTAGGCACCAATAGAATTGCCAACTCAGCCAGCCACCCTGTCCAACCTGTGGCCCACAAAAGGAACACAGACCCGCCTGCTATGCATCACAAAGGGGCTTTCCCACATTTTTTAAGGGTTGTGCATCTTGATAATGCGGGGAAGCGAGGAATCGTAGATCATGGAAGATCTAATGGTGCAGAAAGTTGCAGGCTGATGGAAATAAAACATAAGGTTTCATCGTTCAAATTTTTTGATATTTCCTGGGCATTAAAATAATATAAAGCTGGAAGTGGCCATTGGACAGGTTGGGCATACAAATTTGAATTTTTTGGTGGGAGGCAAAAAATGGCAACAATGACTTCTGGTGATCTACCCTGTTAGGAGCAATAAGGATTGTGAGGTTCACTTTGTTAAAGGATTTACAAGCATACAATAAGTATGCACTTGGTTAGGAAATTTAGAAAAAGATTTTTAAGTCTACCCTATTAAAGGATTTGACTAATGCGCCTATTAGGATGAACTAGTGGTTGATCACTAATCTACAGCTCTAATTTGATAGTTGAGATTCATTGTATTGTAATGATCACTTGACTATGATAGATAAGTCTCTATTGTTCCTTATATTGCTTGTAGCCTTCTTTAATCTGCACTTCTTCTCATCATATATTCTTCACATTCATACTCGGATATGATATAATGCATTACATATATACCAATTCAAATCATAACTTACTGGAGTTGGCTACAATATCAATTTCATCATAATTCAAAATGTTAGCCCAACTATTGTAACTTGGGTTCTAAAGACAAACTCAGTGATGTTTTGATACACAAAAAATACTATCAACACTTGGCAATCTTTAGCACTCGGTTAAACTTGAAGCTTAATCCATACTAATCAGTTCTAAGTAGCTTGAATTTGATCAGCACTGTGTGACTTGATGAACACTGAGAAACTTGGTAGCTATTGAATCACTCGATTGACACTGCATGACTCAGTCAAAACTAGATTTATATTGTTAACACAATAAGCTTGGTAGATACAATATAACATGGTTAACATACCATAGCTCGGTTAACACTACGATCTTCTTTACTTCTAACTAAATAGCTTGGTAGCCTCTACTATACTTGGTTTGTACTATTCATTGTTTATGAAGCCAAACATTGTATAGCTTGGAAAACACTACAAACTAACTTAGTTGCTTGGTAGATACTGTATCCTGACAACTTGGTTTAGGAATAATTGAATCACTTGGTTAACATTACAAACTAAATAATAGGCTTGGTATCAACTATAGAGCTTGATAAAATCCAACCTGGGCAAGTTCAAAAACACTTACGTCAGACATATTTTTAGGGAGGACAACCTAGCTGCTGACTAGTTTGCCAATGATGTAGTGACAAGAAATTTAGTGATGACGTTGAGGAACGATGATGAATTTTTGGTTTCGATGACTGAATTATTCTAGCTGGACTAAATCCAGGGTATGAATATTATCCCTTTTTAATTATGACAGGATTTTCCAAATTTCACATCAGTAGAAGAGTAATAAGAAGTAATGTGGAGCCCTTTTCAAGATATAATTACGCGTATGGAAGGCACACTTTAAAGGTAGGCTCGAACAGAACCACTAAAAATCATAAAAATATTTTCATTTTTTGCGTCCCAACCAATTCTATGCTCTGTAATACTGCTAGTGGTTTCAAGTTTGCTGAGCTGAAGACTACCATGGTGGGTGAAAGGATCAGAAGAGAGCCTTTGAGGGAGTCAAAGAGTTGGAAGGAGAAGAAGAAGGTTTGGCGCATGCTCGAAAAAGGTAGAATAACTAGGTTCATGGAGAAGCTGCATGGTTTTGATGCTAGGGTTACGAAGGTCAGGTGGATTCTTAGAGCAATGGGAGAGTCAAAATTGATGATGTAACCCACCAAATCACTAAGGGCTTAATCATAGAGGTGATAGAAATCCTGTTGGAAGGCATAAAATTTTACAGGGACAAAAAGATGTCGGCCAATGCTGTAAATGATTTTGTCAAGGATGACAAGGAGAGAGACAAGCTCACCAAGATCGACACCTACTATGATATTGAATCCATCAAGAAATTATGGAGGTATGTTCTCAAAATCCTCATTGAGTACATTACTCTTGATCCCAGGTTCGACAGGATAAGAACACACCATTTTGTTTTGTTGAACCACTTTAGGCATGGTGTTAAAATTTATTTTCCCTTCTATCTTTACACCTTCATGTCTAAGGGTATTCAGGGTTTTTTTTTAAAATTGATACTAATCTCGCCCTCCACGAAGGCCTTCTTCTCCTGATTTATGAGTTTTTGAAAACCCAAACTAGAGGAAAATCCCTTGGTGACCTGGGTAGTGAATTGGAGGATACTGCCAATTTGGACTCAGAGGATGTTCAAGTCATTAAAACAGAGGATGCCAAAGCTACCTCTATTGCTCACAACCCTAGTATGCCTAGTAGAAAGAGTTCTAGAAGCTGCCCCCACCTTCCCCCCAAGCCTAAACCTCAGGAGGAGAAAATTGATAGTGGGGAAGAGGAGGAGACGAAAACTAATTTAGAGAAAGAGGACAAGGAGCTGGGGAAGGACAATGTGAGTGAGGAGGAGAAGGGGAGGGATAGTGACAAGGAGGAGTCTACCCCTGTTTCCTCTCTGTGTAACCCCTGGAAAAGAAAGGCTGACCAGGCCCTGATTCAGGAAGAAGCCCAAATTCTCGAAACCCATGGCCCTGACTCACCCATATCCCCACTTGAGGAGATGAATGAAATTATGGTGGAAAGAAGTGGGGAAGTGGTAAGGAAGAACAAGAGTAGGGCTTGGAGAAATTTCAACATTGACATAGCTAGGCTGGGTATTGTCAGAGAACTGGTGAACATCTAGGTGTTGGAGGACCTTGACAGCAGAACCCACTATGATGAGTTAATTGACCCTACTTTGTTGGTCATCTCTGGCAACACGTAGGAAATTGGCTTCAATTTCTTGAATAATGCAAAGAATTGCTTGGTAGACAATTTTCATTCTATCAAATGGTTATTTCAGGAAATTGAGGCCCTTAAGGAAAAGAACGACCAAGACACCAGTCATAATACCTACAGGGTTCAGGAGACCATAGGAAAGAACACTACCCAGGTTGGTAACCAGAACATCCACGGTGGCCAGGACACTAGGTATGGACAAGAGGACAGACTCTCCTTGGTTGAACAGAAAGTCCAGAAGTTTGAATCCATCCACTGGATGCTAACTAAACAAATTGTGAACACCCTACACACTCTAAATGAGAATATTGTCAACTTGGGTGACTCTCTGATGAGATTTGGCTTAGGTAGGGATGCTACATAGAAGACTAGGAAGGATTTTGGGTAGGTGGAGTTTTCTCAAACTGAAGCTAGGGACCTAGTGAACAAGGTGAACCAAGTGGAGACCCAGAATAGGGACCAGTGTAATGCCCTGCCCAGAGATCCTTGGAAACAATGATGAAATACAAGCCAAGAATTTTTTTTTTTACAAGTATGAATGCACATGACAACATCATATAGGGATCACAACGATCGCAACGGAAGACTTCATCACAATCCCTGCAACCAACGAATCTCCAAACGCCACTACCAAACTGACACACACAAACAAAGCCGACAACGACAACGCACATGATGAGGGCACAAGAAACAACCACTCATCAACAGAACACCAAGCTGGGGTAAAATGCAGAATCCCAAAATTTGGCTAAGCCTGAAATCCTGAAGCCCTGAAAATTGGCTAAGTCTGGATTTCTGAAGCCTTGAAATTTCCTAGAATTCATAACTTATCTCTAAGAGGTCTGAAACCTATCTCAAAAAATTTGTCGCATATATTAAAATATATAATATACGTCAACTTATACTTAAACGATATATTTTAAACCCTGAAGGACTACAACAGAAACCCAAATACTGGATTTCAAAATAAACCTCCCGAATTCAAAATGCAACAACATAGGCTTGAAGAACGCCCAAAAGGGTATCCAGATCAACTCTCAAAAAGATCAGATCACGAAGAAAAGTGCCTGCTGATGGCACGCGCAGGTTTTTCACAAAAACTGTGCGATACTTTTTACTAAGGGAGGGCGACACTTCTCCCTTACTGCGTGCGACACTTCTCAAGAAGGCGTGCGATACTGGAAAAGTATCGCGCGACATTTCTCATAAAGTCGTGTGACACTCTTCCAGTTTTGTACGACACTTCTCCAGTAATGCGTGCGACACTTTATAGTATTGTATGACATTCTTTCTATGGGGGTGCGATACTTTATCAGTGTCGCACAATGCTGAACAAATGTCACCCATAGAAAGTAAAAACACTTCTAGAACTCAAAAACAGAGAAAAACTGACAAAAGAACCTCCACACCAGGGAGTACCGGATCCACCAAGGCTCGAGGAATGAACACTCGAGTGCAAGAACAACACAGAAAGAAGAACACCAAACCATCTAAACTATAGCAGCAAAGAACACACTGAAAATAAGCATTGCAGAGAACAAAAACAACATCGCAATGTACAAAAATACATCTCAGGAATAAAACAACCAAACTAAGTACGCGGTTCCTCCCAACCATCAATAGCATCATAAGACCATCGTGGGTCCTAGCCATCCCCCGCGCGTAACATCCCAAGCCACCGACCAGATCATCAGTACTGTTGTAATAGGGATGTCACTACTAAAACATGCAACAATATAAGCATAAGGAAACCTAACATGCTAGTAGTAAAGCATAAGATAATCCTACAGTAGATAACATCACCTATCACATGCTAAATGGTAGTAAGCAACAGATATACTACTAAAGCAAATCACATCATCTAATCATATGCTAAACATCATAATAAGGGAATGTGTCAAATAAAATAACATCATCTAAACATGATATACAAGCATCCCAATGAAAGCATAAATCACAAGAAAGCGTACTCCAGAACATGAAGTACCAAGTGAAGACATCTAGCAATGGCCGCACTAGGACAAAAGATCATCTCTGTACACTGATCCCTGGTAGTGGTGAAGGTAGCTACACCTTCCAACCACGTGGCACCCATAGGTCCACACCCGCTATGCTGATGGAGATAATGATCCAACCACAAACACACATAAAACACAACATCCATGGTTAACACTCACGCCAGACAGTATGATCGCTGCAACCAAGAACCTAAGACAATGCAAGGAGTACAGGTCCTGGTCAGACACTCAAAAGGCTACTAAGTAGGGGCTGACATCATGGAGAGACGCTTGGCATTGACAAGCCCAAGCTCGGATCGTGCATTTCAACTCCTCAACGGAGGGCCCCACACACACATTTTATTATCTTAAGTTTTATTATCAGTCACACATTTTCTTTAATTATCACTTATTTAAAACTTCCTCTGCCAACCCTATGGGACTAAGGTCACCAAGCTGCGAGATAGAAGCCCCCTCCATATGCTACCCTACCCTACCCAAGCTCATCCTATGACAAGTGCTCGTGGGCATGCATACTCCCATCCCAACCCCAATGATCATAACTTTCAGCAAATCCATGGAAGATCGGGCCTTGCAAGTCACCCAACAAATGTATGCATACGTACTCGTGTGTGGCGCATCACCATCACGAAGATCATAACACAAGGACAGGAATGAGAACACAATGCAAAACAACACACCCGACTGAAAGCAACTCAAGAGGACGGATTCTACAGGAATCCCAGAGCCAATAAAATCATACATCATGAAATCACTCAATCGACCTCAATCCAAGAGTATGGATTTTACACGAATCCCAATGATGTAACAAGACCAAAAGTCATGAACTTACTCAACCAGCCTCAATCTGAGAGTATGGATTCTACATGAATCCCAATGTCCATGAAACAAGGCAAAGGTCCAACAAAAACCATAATAAGTGTAAAATCACTCAACCGAACACAACGTCAGGAGTACGAATGCAACACGCATCCCAATGCAACATAAAAGTGCAAAAGTGGTCTGACTGATATCCAAACAGATCATCAAGGTCCACGACCCACATTGTGCCAAGAAAACTCGAGAAAATAGGGCAGCACACAAAATGAGATAAAAACCCCAAAAATTTAGAAAACTTCAAAATTAAAACCCATTTGGCCTTTGGGTTCAAAAATCCCAAAA
Organism: Cupressus sempervirens; assembly: GCA_028749045.1. Lineage (NCBI taxonomy): Eukaryota > Viridiplantae > Streptophyta > Pinopsida > Cupressales > Cupressaceae > Cupressus > Cupressus sempervirens. The sequence continues at coordinate 780,836,280 of CM053791.1, read as the reverse complement.
ATCCAAAAATAAATGAAATCGGACACCGTATGCAAAAAAGGCCAGCATAACGGCGTAAAATCCCAAACCCTCATCTCAAAAAAAGAGAAATGTTCATACCCACCCAACCGGGTAGAACTAGCATACAGAAACGGAAGGGAACACTAGTTCTCAGCCTCCAAACAAATGGCTACCAAAAACAGAAGTAGAAACGGAGCAGAAACAATAAAACGGGAAAGCCCTACCTCACAGCCAAAAGGGCAAAATGGGAATCTGAACCATAAAATAAATATCTCGCAGAAGTAGCTGAAAATCGCTGCAATCCAAGGTTTCCCCGAGCTAGATCCAATGAGCCCAACCTCGCAACGATCCCACGCGCGTAGCTCCCACAACGAACAAAACAGTAAATCCTCATGAAGAGGATTTTGGGTTTTTTACTCTCCAACTTTCTAATTCAAAAGTGAGAAGTGAGGAATTAAATTCCTTTTTGGATACTTATTCACTTTTTGGGTGAATAATCGATTAGGGCATTTAACCAGCCAATCCAGTGAAACCCCGAATCGACCCAAATGAAAATAGGCTATTCCTATAAATAGGAATTCATCTATGGCAAGGCTGCCAGAAATTAAAATAAATCAATTTAAAAGCCCGAAAACCCAAAAATACATAAATCTCCTTAATAACTTTCGCGACAATGCGAACCTCTAAATGCACAGACACGCTTACTGGTTTAATCACATAATGCAAATGAGTTCGGATTTAATAATCACTGAAAGGTTTAAATTAAAAATTTTAATAAAGGATACGTCGACCATATAAGGACGACATTGGTAAAATATGAAAGGCTGAATCACTAACTCCATGTGCCACTACCAGGGATATAAATCCTGCACACTAAACAACACGATCAAGTGCAATTGCATATAATAACATAGCCGAAGTAATAAATGCATTAAATCACCTAATTTAACCATTTAATTAATTATATTAAAATAATCTATTTACATCACTCACGTTCGCATAAAGCATAACAACGTAGGAATGAAGTAAATAACCATAGCATTAAATCCATCACATAACATAATCAGAGGTATGTCCAAATACCAGATAATCTGATATCATCATAAAACACACTGTCATCTCAAAATGGCATCATCATGCAATATGATTAACTGAACAGCATAGTAGTCTAAAATCTTATGATACTAGAATCAAGATGTAACATCTGACCCTCAGGTCATCTCAAATGTAAAACATAACGAGTAACAAATATCTCTCTAATCAGAAATATAACAAGGTAAATGCCCGCAACACATAACCAAATAATCCCACAAGAACAATCCATTTAATTACTTATGCAGTAAAGGGGCATTTAAAACACATAAACAACCATAGTCATAAACATGACTAACCACTACTACAGGAACCTAGTCCCATGTAGCATGGTAATAGTACACAGTGCAATATCTGCACACATCTCAGGGTAATCACGGAACAACCTCATAATACCACATCGATCCTGGTAACCACTGGCACAAACCTCAGTGAACCAAAAATCACATCATAATCTCAAAGATCAGTCAAAAGCATAATCAAAGCAACTGATGCAGAAACATAATTCCAAACACCTCAATGGTGTAGACCACTCAGGGTCACAATCATGATCCATCACAACAAAAGATCAGCAAGGTTGCATCCATCAGGACGACTTACAAAATTCAAATGGGAGAGGCACTACAACCAGGAAGGAGCGGATAGTCAGAAGGACAATGAAGCTACATAAACTCTGTAGGACCTAGAGAAGGACAACCAATAGTCTACTTCACTTTTAGTTTTGTTCTTTATTTTGGTTTCTAGCCTTTGCCTCTTGGCCTTAGGCCTTTTATCGATTTTTGGCTTTTAGCAATAGTCTCTTGTTAGTTGGACTTTTTATTTCCCTTTCTATTATGTTGTAAACTTTTGGGTTTCCGGATCCCTATAAAACCTATTTTACTTAATCAAAAACTATAGAGCTTGATAGTAATGTAACCATTTGACTAAGTTTTGAGTCACTAATTAAAAAATTGACCTTAATTTCAACAATCTCTATATACTTTTCTCCTTATTTACTCTTTCACGACCTTATGTAAAGTCAATGAAATTTCATGTCGCTAAACATGCACTTAAATGATTAGTTTGCAGAAGAAATCCATGTGTCATTCAACAAGGGTTCCTCAGTTATTGTCATTTCCTCTCCTTTTCTAACCTGCATCCTTCACATTTCATTTCTTAATTGTTCTTTGTCTACAATTATTTTTCCTTTCCAGTTTGATCATTGTCAACACCATACCGATACCAATGATTATAGGTAGAATGTCCATATTTTAAGAAGTAGAAACATGGTATTATGAGTGATCTCCATGGATGGGTTGTTCCTAACTTTCATTCAATGGTTAAATGTTCATGTCTCTCACATTGATATGATTTTAAAAGTTTAATTCTATAGTCTTATGGATGATACAAGGTTTTTTTGGTTGTCAGTAACATCATCTCACAAGCTTCTTCCTTGTGATGATACTAATTACATTTATAGAAATAACCATTAAAGTTATTTCCAACCATCTTTCTATCAAGTTTTTACTTTCACTCTCAAAATTTATAACCATACGTGTTGTAGTGGTAATAGAGACCGTTAAATAATATCATTTTTTCACTTACTCCTTTCTTATATTCACATACATCTCATGTATGATTATATTCTCCATAGTATAAAATAGGGTGATAATTCAACTTTCCTATTTCATCTTCTTCTATCATTGATTGTTCATATTTTGATGTCTCAGCTTTTTCCTTAGTAGTGTATCTAATAGTGACCTCATCAGTGCCATTTATTTGCTCCTTTTGTTTCACCAATAGTTTTTCCAATTTGAGTGTACTTTCCTCAAATTTGATAAGTTTGACATTTTTATCCTTCTCAACTTTCAATTTTTTGCTTAGCTCATTATTCTCCATTTTCAATCTCTGATTATTAGTTACAATGTTTTGACTTACTTTTCAATTCTGTTAATCAAATCATCTTGTGCTTGAATGTTATTTTGTTGTCTTTCCAAGACTAGTTCTTTGTTGATGATTATCTCTAAAGCATATTGGTATCTTGATTCAACCTCATGATTTTCATTTTCAAGAGTTCTCATTCTATATAGTAATTTGATCATTCTAGTGGCTTGACTCTCTTGTCCCTTTTTCATTAAACTCGGCCTTTCCTTCAATTATTTGTTCTTTTCAAGTAGTTCATCATTTCTCTCTAGTAATTCCTTTGTTGTAGTGTTTTCTTCCTTAGAGTTGACACTTACTTCTGATAGTCTATCCAAATCATCAAGACTCATTAGCAAATTTTTAGTGATTTATTTTCTTTTTGAAAAAGATGACCTTAGTTTGTCTTTTAGCTCAAAGGTTTGTCCATTTGCATCTTGGAGGGCTTCTTTTAGCTCCTTTTGATATTTTTAGCTTGTCATTATCCCAAATCTACTCAAGTTGTTAAACTTCCTTTCAAGAACAAGAAGTCTGATATTGATTTTTTGTAAGCTATAAGTGAGGTAATGAGAGGGGGGTGAATCAATTTCTTAAAAAAATTTAGTTCAAACCCTTTTCTTCACATAAACTGATAGTTTTTCAAAACTCTTAAACTAATAACCCTTCCATGTAAGTGATAACATTACCAATGGTTAATGGAGTTATATAATGAGAATTAATGTAAATTAACCAAAAAAACCAAAAAACTCATAACCATAAAACATAGTAATTTTGGTATTGTAGAAAACCCTTGGTTAGAGGGAAATATTGTGTTAGATCATCAATACATCAGTCATCACTGTCTTAACTAATCCTTGTACTTCATTACATAAGCATAACTCAACCTTTCCTCTAGGTTCTTTTGTTATATCTTATTGATCAAAACCTCCTCATCAATCAACTAAGTGATAGTACTTGAATCTTATAAGCAATTGTCTTACCAGAAAATAGTAGGTTTGACATTAGTGACAAAACAATGATTGAAACACATAGTCTCCTACAACAATCTCCTTCTTAACAATCTCTTTTCAAATGATCTTTTTAATCAAATATCAACACTACTACATTCATGTCTTTTTTTCAAATATACTTTAAGCTTTTCTTTATGTATTTTTCCATCTTCAATCTCTTTGGCCTTATGTGATGTGATATCAAACTCATGCTTAAAGGCTTTATTTTCCTTTTAAAGTTTCTTAAATAGATTAGACTTGTCATCATCTAATTTAGGCTCCTTTGTCTACTCAATAAGCTCTTTTCTCCTTACTCTTGAAAATTCAATATGATATTTGAGTTTCTAGATGTAATTGTTGATGTTTTTTAGCTTCAATTGGATAAGTCCTATAAGACTAAACTATTAAAGATGTATGTATGTATGTATAAGTGTGTGTGTATGTATGTATGTATGTATGTATGTAGTTACATAATTAGTTGTCATTACATTAATCAAATATTAATGAATACATGTGTTCCATGAAGGGACATGTATCTCCTTGCCTCATCCTCAATATAAATGAAAGAGATGTCACTATATTTGAAAAATACATAAAATATAGGCAATGCTATTACATTTTTAGTGATCCTAAAATTAACATGGTATCAAAGTTAGAATACAAATGTAAGAAAGATTTTAAAAAAAAGTGAACGTAGCATCTAGGTCAAACATAAAATATTAAACTCAGAGTTGTAGGATAGGAAAATGAAAGCAATCCAACCATACATTAATAAAAGGGGGAAGACCAAGATCCACTTCTTGGACAAGGTTATATTGATACAAAAAGAAGTATCAATGCAAAACCCTAATGTAAAAGGGATGAATAACTCAGATTTATTTCCCTCGCACCTCCACCTTAAGTGGGATTAAGCAAGAAGATATGCAATATAAAGTTGGGATATAAAAATGTGAAAAAATGATAAAGTATATAGAAATGAAAGAGAGAAGGATGAAGTACCTTGTGAAATAAAAACCTGAAAAAAAATTGTAAAACAACCTCTAAAGGGATGATTACTACTAATTAGACTAAAAATTTCACTATAGACAAAACCCAAACATCATTTGGCAATCTATCAAGGGTGATCTAGACAATTAGGGGCAAAATAGAGCATCAGGGGTTTAGTGCACCCTTGATTTTCTATGTGCAACATTGATTTTGATTTTGCAGTTCCATAGAGAGCCAGAAAAGGGTATCTAGATCTGCAACTTGTTCACCAATCCAAGATCCAAAACCTAAAAAATAAATGATTTGTTTGTTTATTGTTGGGGGGTTTGCATTAGTCAAACTCCAATTTAGGAATTAAACTTGAATTGAAATAAAAATAGAATGCTAGAAAATAGTAGTGATAGATCTAACATAGAAGTAATATAATTCTTGAATGTGCTCTTGAATTATGAATGTAATCAAGTATATAGATGTAATAGCTTTAACTCAATAATGAGGAGGGATTCTTAATCTACCTTAGCATATCCACCAAGGCACTCAAGGACATAATATAGCCTTCTTAGGGTCTTATCTTCACCCTAACACTAAGGGAATACTTCTATTATTCCCCTACTTTACCAATCCACTCCCACCAATCTAAAACTCTTCACAAACTCCAAAGTTAAGCTTCATTCTTTGTCTTGAATCCCACCATAGGATGAACCAAGGCATTCACCAAGATTCCATGGCATGTAGTAATTACATTATTATGCATTTAATTATTTACAAGTTTCTTGATGAGGTTTGTGTCATCAATTTGTATACAATCTCAAGATTCCCTTGTTGAGAAGGGCTACTAGGGCTAGTAGCAATTAGGCCTCCTAATTGAGTTTTTGGTCTCTAACTTCACAAAATTTCAAAGGAGTTTCCAAAATAATGTTGATTCCAATACCATTTTTAGAGTACATCAAGATTGACTTTTTTTTGGATCACCAAGGTATCTATACAGTACCAGACCATAAATCACCTATTTTTAAGGGTGTTGAGGGATTGTAACAACAATTAACTAGGGTCAATCAAAACACCTTCAAGATGATAAATCCAAGGCCTTTCCCTTGGGCTGGTGTACCTTCATTGATCACTCCTATCTAAACAATTTTATTAATAATTTCAATCCATCTACTATGTGTTTTTACCTCTATTTTGTTGAACTTCACCTAGTCGGGTAGCCTCTTACTCGCCTAGTACTTTGCCTCAAAAATAGAAAACCTAATTTTAAACACTCCAAAATGCATATATATATACATAGAAAACCTAATTTTAAACACTCCAAAATGCATATATATATATATATATATATATAGTATTTACATTTCTCTTCTTAATTCCATAGGGCCATAGTGGTTTGACCATCGGAACTCAAGAAAGAGCCATTTTTCTTAGTGTTACTCCAACCAGGACAGTGAACTAGTGAATCACAAAAGAATTTACAAGAACCTATCTACACTAATCTTTAGTAATCCAAATAAATATGAAAAAAAACTGAATTAAATCCTCTAACCAATAAGATAAAGAAGACAGTCCAATCAATCCATTGGCATGTGGATTTGGATGTGCAAGTTAATTGTAACAGGAAATTGCTTGTTGTTTGTTATTTCTTCAAGATTGAATTTGTACAATCACCAACCCCTCTCCTATGTGTAATGGTTTTTTATACTATTTTTCATGTATGGAAACCTCCTATATGAACTCATAACCAAAAAATTGCAACTTGTTTAGTTTTGGCAATTTGTTGTCAATGTTGTCAAGTGCAACTTTTGCAAAATGAAAAGTTGCTTGAGCAATTTTTTACAAATTTACACTTTGACCATGTGTAGACCTCAAATTCACCTCAAATGAGTCTATTAAGGTCCAAAACCAACTTCTAACACTATTTCCCAACTTTATAGCTTTGGTCAAAGTTTGGTCAACCTTTGACCTATTTAACCAATTACAAGTAACTCAGGCATTCTAAGGGTACTTCATGAATCCCCACTTTCTCCCACTCACCTACTTATATACATGACACTAATCACACCTTTGGGGCTTCATTATTAGCCCTTATTCTATGGTGGTTGGCTAAAACCACCTACAAGCCAAAACTTCTAAGACCTTTCACTATGATCCTTAGGTGATCCTACACCATTCTCTCCCTGCAACAAGAAATTAAGTGGGCTCTTTAGGTCACAAATCCATGTCAATACTTAGCGTCCCAAAATTAGTTTCAACAACCCAAGTAGCCTCTATAGTAGGAAGATATTTCCACTTCACAGGGTGCTCCATGTAGATTTTGTGCCTAGTCTTCTTCTTCAAGTACCCTCTCAGATTATGGCTTAACTGGAGCAGGTATATTGATGTCCTTAACGTCTTTATCAACCTATAATTTATTTTTGTCCTATGTTAGTTCAAGGCCTTTGTATGGAACTAGATCTTTCACATTGAAGATTAGTAAAAGGGCTGACTCCTTAGGAAAGTCTATCTTGTATGCATTTTGACCATACTTGGCCAAGACCTTACATGGTCCTATCATTTTCATCTAAAGTTTACTTAGAACTCCCTTTTGTAATCTGGACTTGTTTGGGTGTACTAGCACCCAATCACCCTTTTGAAACTGAATATCTCTTCTTCCCTCATCTACCTTGCTCTTCAATTTCTAATTTTCCTTTATGAGAATCTTCTTGACCTAATCATGAATCTTCTTCATGGATTGGAAAAAACATTTAGCATATCCACTAACTTCCTCGTGCTCCCTTAACTCTCTAAGCTAACAAACTACCCTTAGAAACAAACCATAAACAATTTGAAATGGACTTTTCTAGTGATTCTATTAATAGTGTCATTATAGGAAAACTCATCCTGTGATATGATCTGATCCCATGACTAACCATATTCTTTGGTTAAGAATCTTAGTAGATTCTTGAGCACTCTTTTAATGACCTTTGTTTAACCATCAGTTTGGGGATAGTATGTTGAACTATGAGCCAAATTAGTGCATAACCTCTTCTATAATGTCTTCCAAAAATACCCCATGAATGTGACATCCCTAACTGATACAATACTAATAGGTAGACCATGAATTTTGATCACTTCCTTGAAGAAAAGGTGTACTATGTAGCTGGCATCATGAGTTGTCTTGCATGGTATGAAGTGACTCGTCTTACTAAATCTATCCACTACTACAAACACATTATCAAAACCAGTTCTTGTTCTTGGTAAGCCAACTATTAAATCCATACTTATGCATTTCCAAGGTCTATTAGGTGTTAGTAAAGGCTAGTATAAGCCAACATTTGAATAGGTTCCTTTAGCCTTCTAAAAAATGATACATTAGTTAACATATATTTTTTTAATACCCCTTTTCATTTTGGCCAATAGTAGTTCCTACTCACAAGTTCTAAGGTTTTATTCAAACCAAAATGCCCACTCAAACTTCCATTATGCTTTTCTTGGATGAGGTTTTCCCTCATATAACCTCTTGGAACACATAACTGATTATCTCTAAACAAAAAACCATTTTGTAAGGTATAGTTAGCAAACTCATTATGAAAATGATTGTTAAATGATGAGCATACCTTGTAAGCTTCTGAAATATCTTCATCTCCTTCATAAAGGTCCTTAAATCCCTCTATGCCAATGCTCTTTAACAAAGTTTCTTGGACTTCTAAGAGCCTCCTGCTCAATGCATCTTCCACCTTGTTAGTTTGCCCCTTTTTGTGCTTAATAGTAAATGTATATGCTTGTTAGAACTCCATCCACTTAATGTGCCTCAAACTAAGTTTTTCTTGTGTAGTGATGAAGCTCAAACCCTTATTGTCAGTGTAGACCACAAATTCCTTGGGTAAAAGATAATGTCTCCATTTCCTAAGAGCTTGGACTAGTGCACACAACTCTAGATCATAGGAAGAATACCTTGACTTATCCTTATTTAATCACTCACTAAAAAATACCACAGGTTTTCCCTCTTGGCTTAGGACTACTCCCATAATAATCTTACTTGCATCACACTCCATAATGAACAATTGATCAAAACTTGGAAAAATTAGGATGGATTATGTAGCAACCTCTTTCTTCAATCTTTCAAACCCTGCATCTATGTGGGTTTCTCGTCTTGTATCCTTTTCAACACCATCTCTAGATGCTTCATGTCTTCCTCTATTTATTACTGAAGATAAGGATGTTATTTAAATACACAACTACAAATTCACCTATGTAGTCCTTCAAGACTTCATTCATTAATCTTATGAATGTGTTGGGTGCATTTGTAAGGCCAAAAGGCATAAAAGGCCATTCATAAAGACCCTTTGTCATTTTAAATGTAGTTTTCCATTCATCTCCTTCCTTCATCCTAATTTGGTGATAACCACTCTTAAGGTCTGTCTTGGAATAGTACCTAGCACCACCTAGACAATCCATCAAATCCTCTATTCTAGAAATAGGAAACCTATACCTAATAGTGATCCTATTTATGGCACTAGAATCAATACACATTCTCCCTTTACCTCCTTTCTTGGGTTCTAGGACCACTAGGACTACACATGGGCTAATTCTCTTCCTAATGAAGCATTGATCCATCAACTCTTGTACTTGTCTTGCTATCTCCTTGTGTCAATTAAGAGTCATCTTGTAAGTATTTTTGTTGGGAAATGATGTCCTTGGTAAAAATTCAATTTGGTGTCTTACTTATCTTTGAGGAGGTAAGGTAGCATGTGTCTCTTCACAGATGATGTCTTGAAATCCCTCAAGTAACTGCTTCACTTCATTAGGAATGGTAGATTGTTTGGTGATTTCTTCATCCTTGGGTTTTAACACAATGGAAAATCCTCCCCATTCATCATGCTTAATTTCATTCAATAACTCTTTTCCACTCATCAACAAGTTGTGTAATGTTGATGCTTCATTAGTTTCCTCTTCCACTAAGGACTGCATTTTGTAAGTCACTCCACTTTTCTTGCAAGTATAAGCATTCTTCCTTCCTTAGTGTAGAACATCTCTATCAAATTGCTATGGCATTCCCAACAAAAGATGGCATGCATCCATGGGTAACACATCACAAATTATTTTTTCATTATACTCCCTAATAGAAAAATCAACTAGATCTTGTTCATTCACTAGCACATTTTGTCCCTTATTCAACCAAGTCACTCTATAGGGATGACTATAAGGTTTCTTAACAAGTTCTAGTTTCTCCATTGCTTCCTTTGACATGATATTGTCACTATACCCTAAGTCTATTATTACTTTACAAAGCTTGCCAAGGATCTTTCATTTGATCCTAAATAATGACCTTCTTTGCTTAGGGTCCTCTTTATTTCATTCTCTGATCAAAACTCTCTTGAATGTCAGATTTTCTCCTTTCTATGAAGTAAGGATTACCTCTAAATGAATCATGTCATATTCCTCTCATTGTACATAAATGATCTTCTTCTCCCCATTGGATGATGATGATTCTTTGTTACGACATTTATAAGTTGGGTGTCCTAGGTTGCCTCAATTATAGCACTTCATAGTAGAAAAATGTGAACTCCTGCCAGAACTACCAAATCTTCCTCCTCCTCCACTATTTGGACCTCTTCCTTTGATGTAACCAGCCTAGTTTTTATCTATTGAAAATATAAATGGTAAAGTAAGTTCTAAGAGGGGGGGTGAATCAATACTTAAAACTTCTACCTTAAAACATTTCACCATTCATCCATCTCATAACTTAGCATCTAAATTGAAATATGTAAGATGCATCACATCCATTGCATAATGTAAATCAACACATAACACAAAAATATTTTGGTTACCCAAAAACCCTTCAAGGAGAAGGTAAAATTGGGGTGGGGATGACACCAACAAATCTTCACTACTGTAGCAATAAAGTGTGGCCAATTATGGCTAAAAAGTTTTGATCATAATCTATGATCTATTCTATGAAATTTCTACCCTGTTAAAGGCTTACAAATACTATTAGTTCTTACCTTGACTAAAGGATTTAAACTCACAATTAAGTAAGCACTTTGTTAGGAGATTTACATGAGTTTTTTAGGACTACTCTGTTAAGAGATTTACCCTATATCACCTTTCAAAATGATTCAATACCTAATCCTTCAGTTAGCACCTTTATGCTAGATGTCAAATCTCCTCTTTATTGATTATGTCTTGATCCTTCTGATCGAATGTATCTTCTCTGAACTTTCAGTGCTTGACTTCACAACTGGTTCTATTCTTATCAACTAGTTTTGCATTGCTTAACCTTCACTTAAGATCTTCTCCATGTCTCTTTTGCACATGATACTCTCCTTAATATTTTTGTTTGCACACTACTCCCCCTTAGGGTCTGCCTCTTAAATAGGCATCATGTGTTAAAGAAGGAGATTGTTGCGAACAGATTGATACAAGTATGATAAATATGTTTCAATCATTATTTTGTCACTAATGTCAAACCTATTATTTCTTGGTAAGAGAATTGCTTATATGTTTTAAGTACTATCACTTATTTGATTGATGAAGAGGATTTGATCAAAAGATGTAACAATAACACCTAGAGAAAAGGTTGAGTTATGTTATGTAAAGGAGTATAAGAATCAGCTAAGACAGTAATAACATGGTGTATTGATAATCTACTTAAGGTTGTAAAGGTTGGCTACACTAAACAACTTAAACTAAGTTTGTCTGCTAAGCTTGACTGAATGGATAGTAGGTGCCAAGCAAAGTTAGTGCAAGACGAGTAGAAAATTAGTTGAAACTGAGTAAAATTTCATTTTAGTGAATGTCGAGCACCAGTAAACTTTAGTTCATGCCGAGTATTTATTGATGGATGTTGAGCAATATAGTATGTGTCAAGGATTAGAAGCAAGATAATGTCAAGTGCCAGCATTATTAGAAAGATAAGATTAGAAAGATAAGATCTAAGCCAATAAGTTTGTTTTCTTGGACTATGTGAACTAGGTGGAAGATAAGATTGATGAGCTGATGGCATAGAATTCATGGTAAACCATTTTGAGGCAAATTCAAAGAGGATTAAAGGAGAAGTTTCTAGAAGCAATATGAAATTAGGGGTAGATTCATTGAATCCTACCTAATCTATCCTAACCCTAAATTGGGTGATGGAGAATGAATGGAAAAAGATCTTCATTCTCTATTTATAGGGATCGCTAGTTAGAAGCAAGGGTTAGCATGTGCGAGAACCTAAGGAAGACAAGGAGTCAAGGGGTATTACTTCATCAAGTGACCTAAGTGAAGAGTCTTCATTGGCATGTTAAGAAAGAAGGCTTAAGGGTATGAATGCTTGAAGGGAGAACAAGCTATCAGAACTTAAATGTGTGAAAGCCAAGCAAAATGGAGGACTGAAATAGAGATATGTAATTTGCAAATGGAGTTGTAAGTTGTTATCAAATCAAGCCTTATTGTTACTCTCTAATAATTGTATCAATCTAGGGTAAATCCTTTGGATTAAGGTTGACCTAATAATCATTTGTAAATCCTTTAACTGGGTGACATTCCAAGTGAATGGTCTAAAGTCCTTTAACAAGGCTTACTCCTAATAGGGTGATTAAAATCCTTTAATAAGGTCACATTTAACAGTGTGTTTTGTAACCTTTAACAGGGTTGGCCTTTCACAAGGCATCATTTCAGAAGAGTGAAAAATAGTAGCATGTTACTAGTGGTTTTTTCCAAATTGGATTTTCACTTAAATCATTGTGTCAAATGTGTTGTTGAATCTATTATGTTTCATGTTTACATTTTTGCAAGTTAATTTGACAGTAACCTACAAGTTTTAAGTGACTGCATAATCTTATGAATGCATGCATGCATGATAAATGTTTTATGGGTTCACTAAGTTGAGAAAAGTTTTATTTATACATCTAAACCTTGAATAACTGATTCACCCCCCCCCCCCCCAAAAAAAGTTATTCTAAAGAATTCCAATAATTGGTATCAGATCCATCTGCTTAAGAGGACAATTTTGAAGATACTAGAAGCACAAAGATCAAGATGTCAAAAATAGAAGTACCCAAGATTAATAGAGATGACATTCTTGCATGGAAAAGTTTGATGAAGCTATACCTTGGAGGACTTGGAGATCATGCACAATCTACCATCAGTATTGAGCATGTTGATCTTGCTAGAGCTCTAACTATTGAGGATATGAAAAAGAAGAAACAACACAACCAAGCAATGCTAGAGATTACCTCTGCCCTAAGCTATGTTGAATTTGATGATATCAAAATTATTGATAATGCAAAGAAAATGTGGGATGCCTTAACCACTATCTATGGAGGAGACATTAATGTTCTAAAATCCAAAGCTTAAAGTCTCAGAAGTAAGTTTGATGATATGAGAATGCAAGAAGGTGAAAATATTGGTCAAGGATAAAAGATGTTGTTAATGCAATAAGAGGAGCTACTAGTAAAATAGATGATGATATTGTACTAAGAAAAGTTTTAAGAACATTGTTGCCTATATATGCTATTAGAGTTTTTGCAATACAAGAACTGAAATGTATACCAAGGAATACTCTATCTCTTGAAGGTTCGGTAGGTAGGCTCACTACTTTTGAGCTTTCCAACTTTGATAACTACAAACCATAAAATATTGAATCTACTTTCAAAGCTGAGCTGTTATTAAAGGAACCTGATGAAAAGAAGAAGAAGAAGAAAAAGGTAAAATATGTGTCCAATGACAGTGATACAAATGAGGAGGATTTAGAACAACTTGAAGCACTACTAGGAAGGAGATTTCATAGAGGTAAAGGTAAGTTTAAAGGTAAGCTACCGATCATTTATTTTAATTACAATAAGGTTGGTCATATTGCTAGTAGATGTCTAAAGCAGAAGAACTACATAGGTGGTGACAAGTACAAAAGTAGAAGAGATGAAGATAGTAAGGATTACAAAGACAAAGGCAAGAAGTCTTTCTACATTGTTGAAAAGGAAACAAGTGATGAATCTAATGAACATGATGATAAAGTGGTGTATGTTGTAATGAAGGACGAATCTAATGAAGATGAGGCAACTGGACTTGTGACTTGTATGAACAAGAATGACAAATGAATCATTGATAGTGGGTGTTCACACCACATGGCTAGAGATAAAAGTAAGTTCATTACCTTGAATTGTTATGATGGAAATAGTGTAACATTTAGTAATGATGCACCATGCTTGATAAAAGGAAAAGGTTCTATCAAACTCATAGATAAGATTTTATGTGACAATGCATACTATGTTGAAGGACTTAACTATAATCTATTGAGTGTGTCACAATTGAATAATTCAAGATGTAAGGTTGAGTTTGAAAACAAGATTGCTAAGATATATGATACTAATGGAAAACTAATTGGAAAGGGTGATCAAACTAGGAGTAATCTATTCTACCTTGGTATAGAGGATGCTACTTGTCTAGTTGTAAAATTTTATGATGTGTGGCTATGGCACAAAAGGTTATGTCATGTTAATTTTGATGACTTGGTCAGTATCAACAACATGAGAAAAGTTAGAGGTTTACCTAAGTTGAAGAAGCCTAATAATATAATGTGCAAACAATGTCAGTTAGGCAAAATGACAAAGTCAAGTTTCAAGAGTAAAACTCATACCTCTAAATAAATACTAGAGATTGTTCATACTGACTTGTGTGGGCCAATTGAAGTGCAAAGCTACAAAGGAGATAAGTACATTATGTTGTTTGTTGATGATTATTCTAGAATGATGACAGTTATGTTTCTAAAATAGAAATTTGATGCTTTTTAAATGTTTAAGTAGTACTTAGAAAGAGTTGAGAAGGAAATAGGTAAAAGTCTAAAATATTTGAGATCTGACAGAGGAGGAGAATTTACATCAAATGATTTTTAGATGTTCTGTAATGATAGAGATATCAAAAGATATACATCTGCTCCAAGAACCACTCCACAAAATAGAATTGTTGAAAGGAGGAACAAGTCTGTAATAGACAGTGCTTGAACACTCATGATAGAGAAAATGTTGCTTTGAAATATTAGAGAGAAGTTGTAAGTTTAGCTTTTTGTACCTTGAACCATGTACAAGTCAAGAAAGGTACTCATTCAATACCTTCTAAACTATGGTATGGATACTCACCTATGTAAAATATTTTAAGGTATTTGGAAGCAAATGTTTTATTCACAAAGACTTTAGGAATGGTAAACTAGATGCAAAAAGTGAAGAGGGTATATTCCTAGGTTATTCCACAAGAAGTAAAGCTTATATGTGTTTAAATATTAACACTAACAAAGTTGTGGAAAGTGCAAATGTGAAATTTGATGAATATACAGAAGTATATGAGGATGAACCAATGAAGGAACTAGAAGAATACAAATCATTTGTATAATTTTATGAAGGTATGCCTACTGAAGTAGATGTTGCAAACCAACAGCAAGTTTCAAAGACTATTTAGTCACATACTATGAATGCCAAGTTGCACTCAGGAATCGAGCCACATTCAGATGTCGAGTTATAGAATGAAGTTGAGGTACATTCTGATTCTGAGATTAGTGTGCATGAGAGAGATGCTGAGCTACCAGACAAAGATGTACATAAGTTGAAAGACCAAATGAAGAAACTAGAGCTTAACCAAGATTGTCCAAATATGTCAAGAGACATCATCCTGCTACACAAATTATTGGAGATAAAGATGCTAGACCAATGAGAAGGAAATAATTGAGAAATGATACATGTTTGTTGAGCATAAAAGAACCTAAAACAATAAAAGATGCCTTAGAAGATGTGGACTAGAGCAAGGCCATGGAAGAAGAGATACAAATTGAGAAAAAAAAAACATGGACTTTAGTTCCTAGACTAGAAGACAAAAATGTGATTGGCACCAAGTGGGTATTTAGAATCAAGCTATATGAGAATGTTGAAGTCACAAGAAATATGGCAAGATTATTCTTCAAAGGATATGCACAAGAAGAAGGAATTGACTGTGGAGAAACTTTTTCTCATATTGCTAGATTGGAAGGAGTAAGAACTTTTCTTGCTTATTCAGCATACAAAGGTTTCAAAGTTTATCAAATGGATGTTAAATCTACATTTCTGAATGACATATTAGACGAAGAAATTTACATAGAATAGCCAGAAGGATTTTTTGATGTTAACAATAAGAATATGGTATGTAGATTACACAAAGTTCTATATGGTTTGAAACAAGCACCAAAAGCATGGTATAAGAGACTTCATAAGTATCTTGTGAAGATTGGATTTGAAATGACTA
Organism: Cupressus sempervirens; assembly: GCA_028749045.1. Taxonomy (NCBI): domain Eukaryota; kingdom Viridiplantae; phylum Streptophyta; class Pinopsida; order Cupressales; family Cupressaceae; genus Cupressus; species Cupressus sempervirens. Next base: position 780,820,090 of record CM053791.1, on the reverse strand, counting down.
ATGATAACAACAATCTATACATGAAGACAGAAAAAGGAAAAGGTATTTTATTATCTAAAATTTTTGCTGATGATATCATATTTGAAGGTCAAGATGCTTTATGTAAGGCTTTTGCAAATGAAATGAAGCAAGAATTTGAAATATCTATGTTTGGGGAGATCAAATTCTTTGTAGGTTTGCAAGTATATCAGATGAAATATGGTATGTACATCACTCAATCCAAGTATATCAAGAAGATATTGAAAACTTTTAGATTAGCACACCTATGGTGACAGGACTTAAATTGTCAAAGAATGATGATTCAACTGAGGAGAATCAAACATTATACAAGTCTATGATTGGTAAATTACAATATGTAGTACATAACAAAACTGACATTGCATTATCTGTAGGGATAGTTGCAAGATTCTTTGCTAATCCCAAGGAGAATTATTTGATGTCTATAAAGAGAATAATGAGATATCTGAAAGGAAAAGAGGAATATGGTCTATACTAGAAAAATAAGAAATTTGAATTAAGAGCCTATACCGATGTTGATTGGGCTGGAAACATTGATGACAGAAAGAGCACCAGTGGAGGAGCATTTTTCTTAAGCAAGAGGCTAGTTACATGGACTAGTAAGAAATAGAACTACACTTCACAATCTACTATTGAAATTGAATATGTTGTTGTTGATGTAAATTGTACAAACATTGTATGGATCAAACATCTACTCAAAGGCATGAAGCAAGTGATCACAAAACCAGTGATACTTTATTGTGATAATACAAGTGCTATAAATATATCAAAGAATCCAATGATGCACACAAAGACTAAGAACATTGCAATCAAGTATCATTACTTGAGAGAATTAATTCAAGACAAAGAGGTGAAGATGGAATATGTTAACACAAAAGAGAAAATTGTTGATATCTTCACAAAAGCATTACCTAAGGATGCTCATGAGTATCTAAGTAGTAAACTAGGGGAGATACCCCTATCAAAGGCTATATAAATAACAAAAGGAGTGTCCTACATCAAACAAATTGATTGTCATATGTTACAAATTGATGCAATGGATCTTATTTTAAGAGCTACTTAAAGTAATCAAAGAGTTGAAACTACAAATCAGTCAAAAACAAGGTGACATGGAAGAAACTGAAGAAGTTCATATCTACATGCTAAGATGACAAGTCTTTGGCATTATTGTCAAAGGGGGAGATAGTTAATGATAAAAGAAATACAAGAAAGAGGGAGATAGTTTCTGATCAAGGGAAATACAAGAAATAGGGAGGTAGTTATTGATCAAGAGAAATACAAGAGATTGGAGATTGAATAAAGAGGGAGAAATCCTAACACACAGTATGAGGAGAAATGCAGATAGAAAGAAAGTGTATCTATTGATAACATCTACCTAGTCAGAGGGAGATAATTGTAGTAGAGAGATATAAGAAGTAATTCAAAAGGAGTCATAAGGATGAATTAATTGTCTGATTGTATGTTGATCAGAACAGAACAAAATTTTGTAACCTATTTAGAAGATGAAAGTTGTTGATAGAGGTAGAGATTTCAATACAAGGAATTATTTTCTTTTTGGTATTTTTTTGGTCTTACTATTTTAACCTAGTAAGTTTGGTTGATCAATTTTGTTTGTCATCAATGCCAAAGAGAGAGATTGTTGAAGAAGGAGATCATTGCGAACAGATTAATACAAGTATGATAAAAATGTTTCAATCATTATTTTGTCACTGATGTCAAACCTACTATTTGCTAGTAAGATAACTACTTCTATGATTTAAGTACTATCACTTATTTGATTGATGAAGAGGATTTGATGACATGATGTAACAATAGCACCTAGAGGACAGGTTGATTTATTTTATGTAAAGGAGTACAAGAATCAGCTAAGACAGTGATAACATGGTGTATTGATAATCTACTTAAGGCTGCAAAGGTTGGCTATACTAAACAAGTTCATAAGAACAAGTTAAACTAAGTTTGTTTGCCAAGCTTGACTGAATAGATAGTAGGTGTCGAGCAAAGTCAATGCAAGCCAGGTATAAAATCAATTAGACTTGAGTAAAAGTTTATTATAGTGAATGCCGAGCAAAATAGTGGATGTCGAGTAAAGTTTAGTTGATGTCGAGCATGAGTAAACTTTACTTCATGCCGAGTGATTTTTTGGTGGATGTCAAGCAATGCAGTATGTGTCAAGCATTAGAAGCATCCTAAATTGGACGACGGAGAATGAATGACAAAAGATCTTAATTCTCTATTTATAGGGATTGATGGTCAGAAGCAAGGGTTGTCATGTGTGAGAATCTAAGGAAGACAAGGAGTCAAGGGGTATTGCTTCATCAAGTGACCTAAGTGAAGAGTTTGCATTAGCATGTTAAGCAAGAAGGCTTAAGGGTATGAATGCTTGAAGGGTGAACAAGCTATTAGAACTTAAATGTGTCAAAGCCAAGCAAAATGGAGAACTAAAACAAAGATATGTAATCTATAAATGGAGTTGTAATTTTTTATTTGATCAAGCCTTATTGTTACTCTCTAATAATTATATCAGTCTAGGGTAAATCCTTTGGATTGAAGTTGACCTAATAGTCATTTGCAAATCCTTTAACTAGGTGACATTCCAAGTGAATGGTCTAAAGCCCTCTAACAAGGCTCACTTCTAACAAGGTGATTGAAATAATTTAATAGGGTTACATTTAACAGTGTGTATTGTAACCTTTAAAAGGGTTGGCCTTTCAAGGCATCACTTCAGAAGAGTGAAAAAGAGTAGCATGTTACTAGTGGTTTTTCCCAAATTGGGTTTCCACATAAATCATTGTGTCAAATGTGTTATTGAATTTTTTATTTTCAGATTTACATTTCTACAAGTTGATTTGATAATAACCTACAAGTTTTAAGTGATTGCATAATCTTATGGATGCATGCATGATGATAAATGTTTTATGGGTTCACTAAGCTAAGAAAAGTTTTATTTATACATTTAGACCTTGAATAACTGATTCAACACACACCCCCCCCCCCCTCAGTTATTCTAAAGAATGCCAACATCATCGAGATGATCTTAGCTAATAATCAATGACTCTGGTTGATTTTTATTGTTGCCTAATGCTTCCCTTTTTCTCATTGGTTGCATGGGTTGCATAGGGATGCATGATATGAATCCATCCTTACCTCTTGATATCAAAAATCAAAGATTATGTCTACCAAAAATGGTTTACATAGAAGTGTGTACCATTACAAACATCTATGTCATTGGTTGGTTACTAAACATCAATTCACTTCTAATGCTCAGGCTTAACTATGCTCTTGTGTTGTTTGCTTGGCTCCTGAATCACTCAGCACTAACTAGCTACTTGGCATTAACTATTTGCTCGGCACCAAAGTGACTGGGCACATATTGAATGCTCGACACTAACTAGCATATCACTCAACATGTATTATCTAGACACTTATGCTCGACATGCTCTAATCACTTAGCTCACACTAATCACTCAACTCCTTCTATTCACTCAACATGCACTATGTACTCAGCCTAAGTAATGACTCAGTTGCAGTATTGACCAACCAACTATGTTAGATGATGACTAAGTGTTTTGTCACTACTTTTTCAAAACCATAATGAGATTAACAATCTCCCCCTTTGACATGAGTGGAAAAAACACTTCGTCATGGCATATATAATCATACTTCATGCATAAGTTAGACGATGTATAATCTTTGCTCAATCTCTATACAAAATCTTAAAATCTCAAAATTTGCAAAAATGTTTTCATACCTTGTTACTCCCCCTAAGTAAATACTTCATTCTATTATGTAACTGTTTTGAGTAGATACCAGCCTTGACAAATTCTCAAAATTTAAAAAATCTCCAAAATCTTCAAAATCCCCCTTTTTTTGACACTTATGTCAATTAGGGTTTTACACTCAAAGTGTATTTATCCATAAATGGCTTGTGTGCTTGCATTATGATTCCTGATGTGAAATCCCAATTATCTCTGGTTGTATCTAGAGATTGAATTTGAATTTCTAAATCTGCTACCATGTCAACTAGACCTTATTGTGTAGAAAGATGAGAATCTTTCTTCATCAATGTTTCTACAAAGGCTAGTTCTTTCTATAAAACTTCCATGTGTGGGGGACAACATGAACTGAATTCTGATCAAAGTTGATCTTATGTTTACATATTTTGCTTGCAATTCGGCAAGCCTACTCTATGTCAACAATAATCTCTAAAAATGTAACTGATTGGTGCTAGGAGATGCCTTCAATGAAGATCTAGTAGACTTAAGATATCCTTGCAATTGATCAATTGTTTGTTGAGTTTCTTGAGTAAAGAAATCAACATTGCATAATTTACTATACAGAGAATATATGATATCCAAAACTTTCTTCACATTGTCCATCTTAGTTGACAAATCAACCTATCTCAATTCAATAACACTAGATATCTTATCCATGACCTTAATGTGAAATTTCTTCTCAGACCATTCCAATAACTTTACATTAGTTTCTATATCTTCATATTTTATCCTATCAACTATACATACAAGTTGTTCTATGATAGGCTTATTGGACAATGAATCTAAAATATCAAAAGCATCAATAAAAATGTCTTTAAACTCATGCAAAACTTATTTTTGCTTGTGCCCTCTCTTGAGTTTCTGTTGCCTTGATTTTATTTGTAGGGCCTCCTAGAGTATCTTCATTTCTTCTAGTGTGATTTTTGTTGGATTAAACTATAGTAAAAATATCACTTCATCTAAATTAACATCCTCCAATGATGTAGTTTTAGCACTCTTTTGTGGTCTAGTACTCAGCACTAATATATGCAATGGTGTGGCCTAAGTACTCGGTACTTGAAGAGTATGGCTGTTGAGAGGTGGTCTAGTCACTGCCAAGGTAACCAATGTCTGTATTGCTACTTGTTCCTTTGTCTTAGTAGTCATATTATCCTCTTCTTTTTGTTCACCCTCCTTATGATCTTCAATATGTTTTGGGGAGGTGGGTACAGGACTAGCTTCCTTACCCTTATTCTCTTCACGTCCTTCCTTATCAATTACCACAATTACTAGTATACCTAAGCTTTGTAGATTAGGCAGTGATATAGCTAGTGTATCTACCTCTTTCTCTTTCATCTCAATGATAGATGTCAGCATTGCAGATGGTACATTAGTAAGCTCATATTTCCTCTCCAAAACCTTGTCTTATGAGTGATCATGTGATTCTTTCTCCTCTACTTTTGCAATAAGTGGGGGCACAATAGATATATCTTGCTGTTGCTTCTCAAAGGATGCAATCTTAGCCTTTTGAGATTCATCAATCCTTACCAATATAGGATTTGTGCATGGAATAGTTCTATTGGTGGATTTTTGTTACAATTTCTTAATATCATCATCACTGAGTGGATTTATATTCTATGTGTTGTTATCAATGATGTCCTCAATAGTGACAGAGTCTTGTTGACTCTCTTTCTCTTCCTATAGAAGACTAGTGTCTAACACATTAACATTTGTAGCCTCTTGTCTATCATCATTTTCTATTTCTTCCTTCTCTTCTACTATCTTTTCTTTCTCTTCCACTATCTTTGTGGACAACCCATAGATTGTTTTCCAAAGTAATATACTTTGTGTTACCACCTCTTCAAATTGTTTCCTCAAAATATGAAAGGCTCTATATTTAGGAGCAAATCTCCCTTTGTATTTATCTATAGCCTTCTTAATCATCTAATTATTTAGAGCAGGCATAACTTGAGCTATAGTAGCCTCTCTAATCTATTTTTTAGTCTACATGTTGTATTTCCATTTTTGCTCAACTCTCTCATATAAACTTTTAGGTAATGAGTTAGAAATCTTTAAAGGAGTAGTCTTAAAAGTAGCCATCATATCATAAATAGCTTCTTCAATGTTATTCTTATCTCCTTTATCTAACTTATCAAAATCAATATGTGGAAATCCAAATAAATCTGCATTATTCTTTACATTCACACATAGATTATCTATATCAAATGAGGGATTGTGGCTTACCACTTTGAATTGACTTATGTCGTCTGATTCTTCCCTCTCTTCATTTGATTCATCTTGAGGTTTATATTGCCTCATTAGTTTCTTTGTAGACTAGCTTAGCTCTGCAGTATTGTCCTTTCTTTTTCTTTTTGTTGATTGTATTATTTTTGGTTGTGTAGTGACAACCCTTGTGCTTGACCTTGTCAAAGGTGTAGCTAGCTTCTATTTTTTCTTCTTTGTTGTCTTCTTGACTTATGCACTTTCTTCTGTTGTGTCTTCCTCTTCTTTCCAATTTCATTAGGTTCTTCTTTGGCTGCCACTTTATCATATGAACCTTTATCCTCATGAAGTCCTTCAATCAATTGTAAAGGTCCTTGACCTTCTTCTTCTTCTTCATCACCAAATTGTTCTTTCAATTTCTTCATCAATTTGTGCTTCTTCTTGTCAATGGTGGCAATTTTCAAGTTGATAGTAATTATTGCCTTTGTCTCTTCATAATTTCTAAATGCCTTAGTTTCTTGCCAATGTCCTTTGCCAATAATGCAGTGATGGTTGCAGATGCTTCATTAACATTTACCTCATAAGATAAATGTTTCAGCCATCTAACCCTTGGAAATAACCACTTGAACATATGTGTAGTCGACATCTACTAGGAGAAAACATCATTATAATGTTTCTCCACTAGAGACACAAGAATCCTTGATCTCTGCTTCATATACTTCTTAAAATCTTCAAAGTAACTAGTCATAACTGAATCAAAATTCTCTCCAAGTTGACTAATTAATTCCCCTATCTGTTGTGTAATTGACTAACTAGTATTCCATACTACTTTGCTAAATGTAGGAAATGTGTTTTGCACATAGAAGAACATACAAAAAATAAGTGAACCAAACTTACATAAAGAGTTCTTTTCTTTCCTAATATCTTCTAGGTTTTATGATAGTTGTTGAATCTTTAGCTGGCTAGGTCATAGATGTGATCTATGTTGATATTGTTATAACCTAGGTCAACTACACTACATGGCACACTATTGAGTTGGCTAGACTGGTAAAACTTGTGTGCAATCACATGCACTACATATGCAATTATGGGGTCTATGATTGTGTCAATTGACATTCCCCTCTCGTTCCATACTACTATAGATTTCTCAATGACTTCCCTAGCATCACTCCTTATGGTCTTGGTTTTGTCTAGGGTAGGATACCCTATTACCCTATGAATGATTCACTTTGAGATCTTGGTAGGACCATCTTCCAACCACAGCTAGTTGTCATGAATTTGGCTTAATAGGATTTTAATCCACTCCATCTTGAAATCTTATAGAAAATCTAGGACACGCGTTAACCCTTTTTGTTCTATGATTTTATTCTCTTCCTTCAAAATTTCATTCTCACACAACTTCTCATATGTCTCTCTGATCTCTAGGTCTCCAACCTGTCCTACCTTACACATATAGAAACATCTTACACCTTGAATCATTAGAAATTTGGCTAGGATCATTGATAAAGTTCCTGACAGGTCTCCCTTATATGCAATTTCAGGAATAGCACAAAATTTAGGAGGTTCTCGTACATCATTGTTGATGAATTAAACATTCATAACCTCTTTACCTTCCTTCCTCTCTACTTCTAAAAGAGCTTGTTTCTATTTACACTTGCTAGGATTTGCAAAACATGAAACAATGTAACTTGACACAAGTGAAATACCTTTTGATTTGATGAAAGTTGTCAAATAGCAGTTGAATCTTGTTTGCAGTTGCTAGAATCTTCTTCACAATTTTCCTTAGTGCTCTTTGATCATCTAGTAAATTAAAATGACTCAAAAATTGACCATATAACCTTAAAACCCTTGCATTTAATGCTCAGTGCTTACACAATTTTAAGCTCGATCACCATAGGATTTTTAATGTGCTCGATCAACATAGCTAACTTAGAAACCACTATGATTCCTCCATTACTTGGTAGTAACTACAATTCTTTCAATACTTCAATAGCAACACAGAAAGTATCATAACAATATATTGTCTCTTTCTTCTAATCACTTCTTTTAATCTTAATTCATTTTGATAAATATTTTTATTTCTTAAATGCTTGGAACTAATACAGAATATATCATTTCAGATATCAGTTCCACACATACCTTTGATTTCCTAGTTGGGGGTGATGTAATCACCTAATCCATTGGATGAAGTGACCTCATCTTGACTTGATGTACTACAATCTTCCTTCTTTCTCCATGTCTTATTTATTTGCATCTTTTTCTTTTCAGCATCTACTTTTGCTTTGCCTTTGTTGAATTCATTACTTAGTGTAGGTGACCAAGTTGGGCAATTTTCGCTTACATGACTAACCTTAAGACAACTAAAGCATACAATCTCTCCATTTAACCACTTTTTTTAATTGTCTCTAAAGTGGGTCCTCATGCAATTTACAACAACATGACCAAATTCTCCATAATAGTGACAACTATATCTTGTGTTGTAATCCCAATTGTAAGAATTTCCATGATAATGTACCTTTATTTGCTTGTTTGATGTCCACTTAGATTTAGATCTACATTCATATGCTTTGTGTCCATAATTCTAACAATTGTAACAATATCCTTCAAATTTTTGAGTGTTGATGGTGTTAATCTTAGATTGGTTTTGACAAGTGAGTGTCTATACACTTAAGTCATTTACTTAGTTCATGCCAAACAAGTAACATGTCAAGCACAACATATAAGCTAGGGCATGCCGAGTAAATAATGAGTTTTGAGTCACTCATGTTCTGAGTCATTCAAGTGTCGAGCAGATAGTATGTGTTGAGTGATTTAAGAGCCAAGTAAGAAATGCATGTCGAGTCACTCAGATGTCGAGTGACAACATTAAAGTCATAGTTAGTGTTGAGCACCAGGAACTTCAGATGCTGAGTAACACAGTTTTGTCATACTTGTTTTTATTCGCACAAACTACTATGTAAACCATTTTTTAGCCAACTTAAGGATTGATTTATGATCTTTTGTTGATAAGGACAAATCTTAAGTATGAATCCCTATGTACTACATGCATCCAATCAAGAAAAGGAAAGGTTTAAGTGGCAATATGGGTGAATCATAGCCATTGATTCATACCTAATCCTAAGTCACCTAGGTCTTCTTAAGGAGGAGAAACCCTAAATGTTGAAAGGAGAGAAAAAAAGGACAAGCAAAGAGAAGGAGCATGTGCAAACAGAACATTCATGGTGACCAAGGTATTATGATTTGAGTTACATTGCAGAATCAGTTAAAGGAGAAAAAAGGAAGTAAATAGTAGACATCATAGAGATGTTTGATCAAAAAGGATCAAGCATACATCAGTATAGGAGTGATCTGACATCAAGCAACAGAGTGTTAATTGCAAGATCATTGCTGAGACATTCTAACATGTTAATCAGTTAAATTTTTTAATAGAGTAGTCCTAACATGCTATATTGAAATCCTCTAACAAGGTGCTTACTTAATTATGAGTTGAAGTCCTTTAATCAGGCACACTTCTAATAGGGTGTTGAAATCCTTTAAGAAGGTAAAACCTAATAGTCTTTTTAAGCTTTTAACAAGGCAGACCTTTCACAGGGTAGATCATGTTTCATGATCAAACATTGTAACCTTTATTGGATAAACTTTATTACTACAGTTGTGAAGATTTGTAGTTGTCATCCCCACCCCAGTTTTACCTTCTCATTGGAGGGTTTCTAGGTAATCATATATTGTGTCATACATGTGTGAATGCTTACTTTTTTACATACTTTAGATGTATATGCTTTATATGGTATTTCAGTTTACTTGTTAAATTGTGAGATGGATGTATGGTGAACGTTTTTATGGGTAAACGTTTGAAGCACTAATTCACCCCCACCTCCCCCAGAGTTTACCTTTCCTATTTTATTTCCAATAAATGGTCTTTGTCTTACATTCATGTACATGATGTCCTTGCTTCCTACAGTTATAGCAGTGTCCTCTATTTTTTTGCTTAGGGATTTGATAGCTAGTGTTACTCTTATAGACATTTGTTGTATGACCTAATTTTCCATAATGATGGTAACTGGGTTTACTAGTATTTCCCTTATTATTCCTTTGTTCACCACTTTTAGATGACTCTCCTTCCTCAATAGTAGAATATCCCAATCCAACAGTATCATCATTTGTCCTTGATGTGTTCATTAATTTTTCAAAGTACTATATGGCTTCACTAGGTTTATTGAACCTTTCAATAAATCCCTTCTATGCTCTCAATTCATTCTACCAGAGGTCATTCTATGATTTCATAGCTACAATCCCAATGTCTTTCTTATTCAATTCTTGATTTGCAATCATCAGTTGATTCATTGTGTCCAGTTACATGTTTGCTAGTTTTTGCACATCTAATGTCTTCTCCTCAAGTTTTTTTTCTAGTACTCTTTTAGCTTCTTCAATCATGACTTTATCTTCTTCAGCTTTCTTTTTTAGTTTAGTTATCTGACACACCATAACTGATTGATTTTCTTGTTCCCTTTTCATATTCCTGACTTCTTCATTTAGGGCATTATTCTTTTTCATCAAATCTGCAATTTTTGCATCAAATTCTTTGGATTTTCCTATCTTCAAACAATCATATAGATTCTTTTTCTTAATATTGAGTGTCATTTTTTTAGATGGCTAGATCCTTTCTTCTCTTCAGTGAGTGTTGAAATTCATCTCTTCCTTCCTTCAATTGATGTAGGGCAAGTTGTATTTCAATCTTTTGGTTCTCAATAGTCTTTTCCAATTTGTAGACTTCCATCTTCAAGATCTTTCCTCTTAAGCGGACAAAATTTACTTTCTAGAGAACAAGGCTCTGATAGGAGGAGTGAATCAACACTTCAAAATTCTACCTTAAAACATTTCACCATTCATCCATCTCATAACTTAGCATATAAATTGAAATATGAAACATGCATCACATCCATAGCATAATGTAAATCAACACATAGCACAAAAGATTTTGGCTACCTAGAAACCCTCCAAGGAGAAGGTAAAACTAGGGTAAGGATGACACCAAAAAATCTTCGCTACTACAGCAATAAAGCATGGCCAATTATGGCTACAAAGTTTTGTTCATAATCTATGATCTACCTGTGAGAGATCTACCCTATTAAAGGCTTACAAAGACTCTTAGGTCTCACCTTGACTAAAGGATTTAAACTCATAATTAAGTAAGCATTATGTTAGGAGATTTACAAAAGTCTATTAGGACTACTTTGTTAAGAGATTTACCCTATATCACTTATCAAAATGATTCAGTACCTAATCCTTTAGTTAGCACCATTCTGATAGATGTCAAATCTTCTTTTTCCTGATTGTATCTTGATCCATTTGATTGAATGTATCTTATCTGACCCTTCACTGCTTGACTTCACAACTAGTTATGCTCTCATCAACTAGTTCTCCAATGCTTAACCTTCACTTAAGCATCTTATGCATGCCTATTTTGCACATGATAGTCTCCTTAGTTCTTGGATTCATTTCTCCTTCCTCCATATCCACCTCTATGAGTACCTCTAGCATCTCTACCTCTTCTTCTACTGCTTGCATTAGATTATTGCCTCTCCTCTTTCTTCTCTTCCACCTTAACTGCTAATTGGAAACACTTTTGAATAGTGGTGGGGGTCCATAGACTGATCTCTTCTTGAATCCCTCATCTCAAACCTCCTAGATACCTAGATACCTTCACACTTTCATCATCTTGGATCTTTGACCTTAATCATAGTTTTTGAAACTCCTCTCTATAAGAGGCAACATCCATGTCCTTCTATTTTAGACTTTTTCTTTTCTTGTGAAGTTATATTTCCAAATCCTTAGGTAGATAGTTATCCCTAATTTTTGTCACCATGGATTTCCAAATAGTTATTGGTTTCTTGCCTTCCTTCTCCCTCTATTCTTGGAAAAAATTCCACTAGGTTAGGGTTGGTCCCCTTAATCTTACCTTTGCAACTTTCACCTTTTGAGCCTTTATGAATCCTTCACACTCAAAGTGATTCTACATGCCTTCTATCCATTCCATTACCAACTCTGAATCCATGTTGGCTATGAACAAGGGTATACCTTCTAGTGACTTTCCACTCATTGCCTTGAGGGCTTTGAGGAAGGCTTTTTCTTGCATTGAAGGATCTATTTTAGGTTTTATATCTTCTTCATCTATGACTTTTCCCTTATCTTCATTCCCTTCTAGCTTCTCTTTAACTTTCTCTGTTGTCTCAACAACCTTTTCAAGTTTCTCTTTCATGGCCTCTAAGGACTCTTCTAGAAACCTATTTCTCCCCCCTTTTTCTATCAAATCCCTTGCTAGCTCTACATTTTTCACCATGGTTCTCTCACCTATTGAGTATCCTTCCAAGTTAGACATGCACCTATCCTAAATCTTTCATTGGGCTTTGATACCAATTTAATGAGGAGGGATTCCTAATCCACCTTAGCCTATCCACTAAGGAACTAAAGGCTCTATTATAGCCTTCTTAGGGTCTTATCTTCACCTTACCACTAAGGGAATACTTAAACTATTCCCCTGCTTCACCAATCCACTCCCACCAATTTGAAACTCTTCATAAACTCCAAAGTTAAGCTTCATTCCTTTTCTTGAATCCCACCATAGGATGAACCAAGACATTCATTAGGCTTCCATGGAATGAAGGGCTTCCATTCTTATGCATTTAGTGATTTACAAAGTACTTGATGAGGTTTGAGTTATCAATTTGTATATGACCTCAAGATTCCCTTGTTGAGGAGGGCTACTAGGGCTAGTAGCAATTAGGCCTCCTAATTGAGTTTTTGGTCTCTAACTTCAAAAAATTACAAATGAGTATCCAAAAAAATGTTATATTCCAATACCCTTTTCATAGTACATCAAGATTCACTTGGTTTTGGGTCACCAAGATATCCTTACAGTACTATTTCATAAATCACCTATTTTTAAGGGTTTTGAGGGATTGTAACAATAATTAACTAGGGTCAATCAAAACCCCTTCAAGATGATAATTCCAAGGATTATTGATTGTCCTAGTGTAGCTTCATTCATTACTCCTCGCATCCAAACAACTGTAATGATCATTTCAATCCATCTACTATGCCTTTTGACTTCTATTTTGGTGAACTTCACCTAGTCGGGTAGCCTCCTACTTGCCTAAGTCTTTGCTTCAAAAATAGAAAACCAACTCATAAAAACTCCAATATATATATATATATATATATGTATGTATGTATGTATGTATTGTACATTTCTCTTCTTGATTCCAAAGGTCCATAGTGATTTGACCATTGGAACTCAAGAAAGAGTCATTTTTCTTGGTGCTACTCCAACCAGGACAGTGAACTAGTGAATCACAAAAGAATTTAAAAATACCTATCTAAAATAATCTTTAGGAATCCAAATAAATATGAAAACAAACTACATTAAATCCTCTAATCAACAAGATAAATCAGAGAGTTCAATCAATCTATAAGCATGTGGATTTGGATGTGCAAGTTAATTGTAACATAAAATTGCTTATTGTTTTTTATTTCTTCAAGATTCAATCCATACATTCTCATCACCAACCCTTATCCTAGGTTTGTAATGGTTTTTTATTCTCTTTTTTCACATGTGAAAACCTTCTATATGGACCCATAACCAAAAAATTACAAGTTTCTTGGTTTTGGCAATTTGTTGTCAATGTTGTCAAGTGCAACTTTTGCAAAATGCAAAGTTGCTCAAGAAACTTTTTACAAATATGCACTTTGACCATGTGTATATTTCATGACATCTCAAATTCACCTAATAAGGTGCAAAACCAACTTCTAACACTATTTCCCAACTCTAGAGCTTTGGTCAAAATTTGCTCAACCTTTGAGTTATTTAACCAATTACAAGAAACTTATGCATTCAAAGGGAACTTCTTGACTCCCCACTTTCTCCCACTCACCTACTTATATACATTACTCCAATAACATCCTTGGGGCTTCATACTTAGCCCTTATTCCCTGGTGGTTGGCTAAAACCACCTACAAGCCAAAACTTCTAGGACCTTTCACTATGATCCTTAGGTGCTCTTGCACCACTCAACTTCAAAACCCTAGAATGGACATCAAAGTGAAACCAAAGCCTTCATGAATTTATGTGCTTGAAATCTTCCTTGTAGATGAATGTAGATCTTGAGAGGATGCATGTAGAAGATTCAACAAAGGATCTTTCATGTTGGAAAGAGCTAGATCTTGCATAAAATCTTTTAATGACTTGAATGTATGAGTCCTTGATCTTCAAAGGAGAAATAGCTTGAATGCATTGAATTCCTTAAGAATGCTTGATAACTTGAGAGCTCAAGTGCAAGTTCTTGATCATAGAACTCTTGGATGCTTAATATAATAAATGGAACAAATGGAATGGTTTATATAGAGATAATGATTGACTAACTCCCATAGGGCAATCAACTTAGGAATCAGCACCCTGAATGTACTTAGACAAGGGACATGAAGAGGAGACCCAAAATAGGTCCCAATTAGGGGCACATTACACCCCTAATTGGCCCATCAAGGGTGAATTGTACCCATAATTAGTTAGGGGTACACTACACCCCTAACAACCATGTCTTGAAACCTCCAAGATCCCAAAATAGGTCCCAAATCTCCAAAATCAGATGCAAAATCTGAGATATAGTCATTACAGTGTAAAGAGAAAATTCCAAGTGGATAGATGAAGGAAAGGGAGGACCTAGGAGGATGGATCCTACCTTGAACTTAATTCTATGATAATAGCAGCTTTAAAGAGGATCTATTATGTTTTACCCCAATTGCACTTAAGTGAAATAATGTGAAAGGGAAGAAAGAAGGAAAGGTGCAAGGATATTGATGATCTTGCATTAAATAGGTGCTAAACCTTCATTAAATTGGAGTGCATCAAATTTCAGACAATACATTTATCCCTCACTTTAGTGAGAGTGTGGTTCAATACACACTTGCGGTAAAGTAGAGAGAAGAAAAGGCGAAGAATCCCCTATGCAAAGACGAGATCTTAAGACATTGAAATATACCAAATTCATTTCTATTCAAGAAAAAAAATTAACTATTCTCACTTGCCTACTCTTTTTCCCTACAATACAAATACTTCTCCCAAAAAAATAAAAGAAGAATAACCCCTTTATTCACCATCTTTTTACAATAAACAGTACTATAGGATGGTTATTTAGTTTTATAATTGAATGTTGCAATAAAACTTTTAATAGGATTTCCCATCTTTGGATACCCACTTATAATATTATAAACATAGTTTATAACATTATAAGGATAGCAATCTTATAATGGATCCCTCTTTATACAATAAGTAACATTTAAATATGTTAAAAATAATGAAGATATTCATTATGCTAGGTGGACCAAAATATTTCTAGCAGTCGAATTGGGTCTTGGAACAGGGGCCATAATGTTGTATGCCCTCTTTGGATCTCTTTCATTTTTGGATATGTTGGAACGATCCTAGTTTTTTGCGTTCTCACTAGAGCGATTTACAAAATAATAATTGAGTCAAAAGTTATTTGATATTGTGTCTTTGTGTCTATCAAACTATCATAAAACAAAATTGTTTACACTCCCTTTTCATTAGATCCCTACCATATATATTTGCTCATTGCATTGTTGAATTTATGAATTAAGAGGTTTTTTATGAAGCCATGATTCATGCTATCCCTGCATCCTTCAAAAATTTCATGGAGCATCAAGCTATATCCATAACTATGGCTCATTCTTTATATATAATTTTTTCATAATCTTCTTTTAATATTTGTTTATGAAAACTTTGTCGAGTAATTAAGAAAAACATATGTTCTTAAATTTATTTTTATTTTACCAAAAATGCCCAACATTCCAAATTGAGGCACATAGGTTCATAACCTTATGAGATAGATGAACCTTAACCACTAAAATTATTTCATTTTGAACTATCATTTTGAAATGTTGAACCATCAAACCTGTATAAACATCCATAAATTAGTTTGAACTCGCCATACCCTAGTGACCTATTTTAAACCAAAATGAACCTATGAATAACTCACCAAACTTGTATAATCTTTTTTTGAACTGGTTTGAACCTCTATGAACCTGTTTGAACCATGAAACTATGCCTCTAAACTAATGAGTCGAGCCTTGGAACATGAACCTTGAACTTTTGAGCTTGTTGAACCTATGAACCTTTCTAAACCATTCTAAATAGGTTCTAACCAAGTTAAAATGAGTTTAAAGTATTTTTCCTTATTTGAATTTAGCATGCAAATTGGAAAGGAAATGCTTTCCAAGCACAACATGCAAATGGAGGGAATTTGACTTAAAAAATTTAACTTAAAAAATTTAACTTGGGGACCAATAGTGGGATAACAATATGTAATAAAGAGAATTTGATGGTTTCCATATAAGAAATAGTATATGAAGTATGACATTTATTGTACATTCCCATGATGTTTTCTTATCTGGTGGTGACAACACATTAGTATGAGACATATCTAGAAGATGGAAGTAGGAGAAGCTAAGATATGTAGGAATGGGTATTTGAAGTCCTTATGGGAGAATGCATTACATTTTTTTGAATTAATATGTTGATAGGTTGGAGTTTTGATGTTATAATGTTTGTTTTGTAAATATTACAATATCATATTTTTGGGTCCGCAAAAATTTAGAGGTAGAAGTTGTTTTTTGCTATTTATCGACAAGAAGGTTGGATGACAAAGAACAATCAAGATAGTTTTGGACAATGCTATGCATTTCTCCATGTTAATAATTTAGGATGTGCAATTTGGTGGACATGTTCCTAATATATCTAAAAAAATTCAATATAGATATCTTGCATTGGTTTGCTCCACAATTGAAATTATATTGTTTTGTGTGCAACATTGTTTCCTATGTTGGTTTTTGTGTGTCTTAGTAGATTGTGGTGATTTTATTTATGACTTATTGATTTGGATATGTATTGGAGGAAAAATAAAGATATAAATACTTGTCCTACCATGTTGTGCTTCACAATGTGTTGTATGTATTGGAGGCTATTTTGGTTATCATGGACTCAAAATCAACTAAAGGAAACTTTAGAAGAAAAAATAAATGCAATATTTTTGGGTGATGCATGATGACCCTTACCTAATTAGATATTATTCCATTTAAGTGCTTAGTAATTATCATGATGATGACCATTGTATTCTTATTAAAGAAAGTTGGAAGCATCCTTAAAGTGACTTATTATCAAAAAATTGCAAAATATTTCCTACTGCAGTCTTCTACTATGCAAGTTGTTTCATTACAAGTGTTATAAAAGGGGCCAAGAATGACAATATGTTAGAGGAATATTTAAGTTCATAGAGATTGTGAAATATTCCTTTTGGCTTTGATTAATTAGGAAAAACATATATTCTTAAATTTATTTTTATTTTACCAAAAATGCCCAACATTCCAAATTAAGGCACATAGGTTCATAACCTTATGAGACAAATGAATCTTAACCACTAAAATTGTTTCCTTTTAGACTGTCATTTTGAAATGTTAAACTATCAAACTTGTATAAACCTCCATAAATTAGTCTCAACCTGTCGTACCTTGTTGAACTATTTTAAGCCAAAATGAACCTATGAATAACTCACCAAACTTTTATAATCTTTGTGAACCTGTTTAAATCATGATACTACGCCTCTAAACTAATGAGTCAAGTCTTAGAACCTGAACCTTGAAATTTTGAGCTTGTTGAACCCGTGAACCTTTCTAAACCATTCTAAATAGGTTCGAACCAAGTTAAAATGAGTTTAAAGTCTTTTTTCCTTATTTGAGTTTAGCGTGCAAATTGGAAAGGAAATGCTTTCCAAAGCACAACATGCAAGTGGAGGGAATTTGACTTAAAATTTTAACTTGGGGACCAATAATGGGATAACAATATGTAGTAAAGAGAATTTGATGGTTTCCATGTAATAAATAGTATATGAAGTATGACATGTAAGAAAAAATACTTGAAGTGTTTTATTGTATATTCTCATGATGTTTTGTTGTCTGGTATGAGACATATCTAGAAGATGGAAGTACGAGAAGCTAAAATATGTAGGAATGGGCATTTGAAGTCCCTATGGTAGAATGTATTACATTCTTTTGAATTAATATGTTGATAGGTTAAAGTTTTGATATTGTAATGTATTTTTTGTAAATATTGCAATATCATATTTTTGGGTCCACAAAAATTTAGAGGTAGAAGTTATTTTTTTTCTATTTATTGACAAGAAGGTTGGATGACAAAGAATAGTTATGATAGTTTTGGAGAATGCTCTACATTTCTGCACATTAATAATTTAGGATGTGCAATTTGGTGGGCATGTTCCAAATATTTGTAAAAAAAATTCAATATAGATATCTTGTGTTGGTTTGCTCCAAAATTGAAATTATATTGTTCTGTGTACAACATTGTTTCCTACGTTGGTTTTTGTGTGGCTTAGTTAATTGTGGTGATTTTATTTATGACTTATTGATTTGGATATGTATTGGAGGAAGAATAATTATATTAATACTTTTCCTACCATGGAATGTTGTGCTTCACACTGTGTTGTATGTATTGGAGGCTATTTTGGTCATCATGGACTCAAAATCAACTAAAGGAAATTTTAGAAGAAAAAATAAATGCAATATTCTTGGGTGATGCATGATGACCCTTACCTAATTAGATATTACTCCATTTAACTGGTTAGTAATTATCATCATTTTGACTATTGTATTATTATTAAAGAGAGTTAGAAGCATCCTTGAAGTGACTTATTATCAAAAAATCGCAACCTATTTCCTATCGTGTTCTTCTACTATGCAAGTTGTTTCATTACAAGTGTTATAAAAGGGCCAAGAATGACAGTATGTTAGAGGAATCTTTAAGTTTATAGAGATTGTGAAATAATCCTTTTGGCTTTGGATAATTAAGCAAAACATATATTCTTATAAAAAAAAATTGTTTACCAAAAATGGCCAACATTCCAAATTGACGCACATAGGTTCATAACCCTATGAGATAGATGAATCTTAACCACTAAAATTGTTTCCTTTTGAACTTTCATTTTGAAATGTTGAACCATCAAACCTGTATAAACCTTCATACATTAGTATGAACCCTTCATACCCTATTGAACTATTTTAAGCCAAAACAAACCTATGAATAACTCACCAAACTTGTCACTACTACATTTGGGGTTAAATTACAACAGCCACCCATTACCCAAGTGACACCAATAGGAATTGGCTCTCATCAAATGAGCATCATTCTTTTTTCATCACAAATTGTGATAGCAAGGGCTTCTATCACAATTTTGATGCATAAAGTTGTCGTGAATTGAAGCGAGAAGGGTTAATACACTATCACAATTGTGACTGCTATATGTCAGAGACATCATCGCATGTGCAATGTTTATATGATAGTTATGTTGTGGGTCTGATGACTAGCCATCAAACCTATCCATCACAATAGATACAAATTTGTGGAAAGAATGATGTGGAACCCAATGGCTAGCCATCGAAATTGCGACAAAAACGTAATAGAAAAAATATGGAATGTGTGACATTGGAGAGAGTTCTTTGCTAAAAAAATTATTTCTAAAATTCAACTTTGGTTATTAACATTATTAGGAGACTACAAGGCTCTTACCCCTATGATTGGTTTTCTTGTTATTTTTATCTTTTGGGAGAGACCAGATGATTCTTGTGACTATCCAATAAGAGTCATCTAGTCTCTCCCAAATGATAAAAAAAACAGGAAAACTAGTTATAAGGGTAAGAGCGTTGCAGTCTCTTGATTATGTTCATAACCAAAGTTGAATTTTAGAAATAGATTTTTTAGGAAAGCACTCTCTCCAACGTCACACATTCCATTTTTTTTCTATTACAATTGAAAAATTTAAAGTTACCAGATTGATCCTGCTAGCTAGGAGTAGCTGATTGTTCATTGTATTGTACCTAATCCGATGACAGTTCTATAGGAATTTATAATCAGCCTAGCTAATTAGCAACTAGACCAATGATTTTTTGTAAAAAAGGCATCAAATCTATGATTGAAGTCCCTAAGAAAAGAGATTCATGCAATGAATGATTTGAGAGGGTACCAAAAAAAAGGGAGAAAAGGAGAAGATATGATCATGACCACAATAGTGCGAATGAAAACTATGGACATATTGGAATGAATTCAAAGAAATATAATAGAAAGTCTACAAAAGGTTCTTATTAGAGGAATGTGATTTATGGAGGTACCAAACATGATGATATTATATATGATGTAGAGGGAAAATACAAGAACATAGATATGGAAAACAATTTTTCTGATTGTAGAACTAGTAAGCATCATACCTTTGTAGAAAGTCAAGATGATACAAAGCCTAGAAGGGTTGAGACAATGGGAGAAAGAAGTAATTAGGGTAGAGATTTTGAGTTTGATAGGTAAAAATCATGAGGAAGATAGTAATAAGCAAGTTCTACTAGCTA
Organism: Cupressus sempervirens; assembly: GCA_028749045.1. Taxonomy (NCBI): domain Eukaryota; kingdom Viridiplantae; phylum Streptophyta; class Pinopsida; order Cupressales; family Cupressaceae; genus Cupressus; species Cupressus sempervirens. Next base: position 780,799,613 of record CM053791.1, on the reverse strand, counting down.
GGAAAAATTGATTATTTGTTTTATCATACCCAATCTGATGATAGTTCTACAAGAGTTTTTAATCAACCCAACTAATCAACAACTAGACCAATGAATTGTAGTGACAAAGGCATAAAATATGTGACTGAAGTCCCTAAGAAAAGAGATTCAAACAATGAATCATTTGGGAGGGTACTGGAAAAAAAAAAGGGAGAAAAGAAGAAGATATGATCATGACCATGACAGTGAAAATAAAAACTATGGACATACTAGAATGAATTCAGAGAAATATAATAGAAAGTATGAAAAAGGTTCTAATCAAAGAAATGAGATTTATGGAGGTACCAAACACGATGATATTATATATGATGCAAAGGGAAAATACAAGAACAAAGATATGGAAAATAATTTTTCTGATCATAGAACTGGTAAGCATCATACCTTTGTAAAAAGTCAAGATGATACAGAGCCTAAAAGGGTTGAGACAATGGGAGAAAGAAGTAATTGTGGTAGATATGTTGAGGGTGATAGGTAAAAAGCATGAGGAAGACATTAATAAATATGATTGTTAAGTCAACAATTATAAAAACCTAATAGCCAGAGAATGTTTGCACGAGCCTGGAAGCTCCTTGAGATATTATTTTGTACAATTTAGTATGTACATGGTATGAGATTTATTTTCTCTTTCTGTAGACATGTTACTAAGAAGTAAAAAGTTTTGTATTTTAATTTGCCATTGACTCATAATCTGGTATGGTGGGTTATATATTAGAATTTGGTAATTGCAAGATTTGTTTTTTGCTATATTTTAAAATAGATTTCTATTTGTAAATTGGCCAAACAATATTTTTGGGCTCACCATTTTGAAAATAATTAGAAGGTTTTTTTATTAATATCAACAATGTACTTCACTTGAAACTTCAATTTTACATTAAATGCATCATGCTATAAGAAATTCTATTTGAAAAGTGTATGGACCACTCATTTTTTGATGGTACTATTTCTTAAGTTATTCAAATTTAACTTCTTGTTGGTTCATGGTGGATTAGAATGTATCTAAAAGGAAACAGTGAATTTTTCAAGATTTCGTGTCAAACTACTTGTTACTTGTTACATATAATGTCTTAAAATAGTTAAGTGCTACCTAACTATGTCCAAGGTATCTGCACACTAGAGGCATACTTCACCTACTAGGATGCCTACATACCTGTATCCATAGGATCAAGACCCTTGAACTACTCGCTCTAATGGATATGTAGTTATGGTTTCTAATTGTTTTGATGTAGTTGTATTCCTATAGCCACTAGTGAGCTTTATTCACCTAATACAACTCTTCACCATCATACACCCACTTAGGCGAATCAAGCAGTTTTCTATGATTACAATACTATAATACCCTAGTGTAACTTTTGTATTGTAGTTTACAATTAATATAAGGTTAACATATATATGTTCTAACTCACTCCTTATATAGTTATGTATAAAAGCCTATGACAATAATCAATATGACAAAAACTTGTTTAAAAGTACATATTCCTTTTATTAAATGTAGGGTTAATTACCTAAACATCCATACATGTATAAGCATGGTAAGTTACCTGGAATGTCATGAGATCAATCTTTAAAGTACCTAGAATGTCCTCATCACTTCTTGCTACTCTCAGGAGAATTCCATCTTCATTGCTCATGAGAAATTCATCACACGGGTACATCCAGGAATGTCCTTAACACCTCCTACATAAAATGAATCCAATATTACAAAATGCCCCCTAAGGAATAATAGTTTAAGTGAAATAAACACATGAAAAATGAGAGAGAAAAAGAGGAATCTACTTACCAATAGGCGTTGTTGTTGCATATGTGGCCATGTTTAAAAGTACATATTCCTTTTATTAAATGTAAGGTTGATTACCTGAACATCCATACATGTATATGCATGGTAAGTTACTTGGAATGTCATGAGATCAATCTTTAAAGTACCTATAATGTCCTCATCGCTTCTTGCTACTCTCAAGGGAAGTCCATCTTCATTGCTCATGAGCAATTCATCACACGGGTACATCTAGAAATGTCCTCATTGCCTCTTGCATAAAATGAATACAATATTACAAAATGCCCCCTAAGAAATAATAGTTTAAGTGAAATAAACACATGAAAAATGAGAGAGAAAAAGAGGAATCTACTTACCAATAGGCATTGTCATTGCATCTGTGGTCATGCTACCTGTTGAGTGAGTTTTATTGTTTTTCTATTGTATCAAGATCTGTCTATTTATATACATACATACTAATGGCATGATTTTTCACCCAACAAATTTTTTGTGAAATCTTGTGAAAATTGGGAAGAATTTTTTTTTTTCATTTTCTTAGGGTTTCTAAAAAATTTGTTAATCCTCATAAAAACCTTGGGGCAAAAGTCATATCTTATGTTTTGTTGAAGTTTTTGTAATTTGTCATGCAATTACTAAATAGGGATATAAGAATTATTTTTTTTTAATATTGATATCTCTAAGTCATTTTGATCTATTGTCTCATTATATCTCACACCTCTTTTATCTTTCAAGTCGCAATGCTGCAAAAGTATTTTAATTGCAACATCACTCTGTTCTAATCACTAACCATGTTGAAGGATGAGAAAATGAAAAATGATCTATCATCAGTTCATCATGACATCAGAGTGGTTAGTGCTAGCATGCAAGTTAAGGGTGCAAAGGAGCGATATAATGAAAGGCATGATCGCAGGTTTATGCGGACTTAAAAAGATTCAAGTCGTGATGGTGCAAAAGGAAGGAATGGCAGTCAAGATTTAATCATCATTTCATCATAGGAAATCAGATAAATTGTTAAGTTTGAGTCACGAAGATGTGAAAGATGATAGCAATTAAGTTCTATAGGTATCGCATGATCTGAGATTAAGTATGACTTAAAGGATTTTAAGCTACAATATTGCAAATAGAAGGAAGCAGTCAACAAGATGGTTATTGCAACATCGTCGAGCTAAAAGACATGTCAAAGTTTATAGTTGTGAAGGAGTGATAAAGAGGAATCACATTATCATAGATGGTTAAGAGAAACTTGGGGTTAAGGTGGCAAGGTTGTGAAAGCTTGTAATCGTGCCTTCGTAGGGTTAAGGAATGAATTAAGTATTTAAGTCACAATATTGTGATGAAAGGAAATGGTTAACCTTAGATGGTCATTGCAAGGTTGCAGGAGGCTGAACAATTAAGAAATTTTAAGTTGCGAAATAGCAAAAATGGAGAAAATAGTCAAGTTAAAAGGCTATCGCATGGTCGCACAGTTGAGCCATGAAATAATATTGTAAGGTGTGAAGCTACAAAAAGCATATGACAGTTAGGAGAAATTCTCATTGCACTATCATGAGGATTTGAAATGAGATGAAAACTTAAGTCATGATGGTGTGAAAAGTAATCAAGCAGTTACGATTTAAACTGTCACATCATCGCAAGAGTTTATGATTGACTTAGGGTTACATAGGTGAAGTAGAAAAGGTTTGAAATCACACTATCACAAGATTTAGTTATGGTTAAAATGTGAAGTTGCAAAGCTACCAATGTAAAAATTGTTAAGGTTAAATGGCTAGCACAGTGTCACATGGTTTTGAAGACAATTACAATGTTGAGTTGCGATTAAATGCTCAGTGCAACATCGCACAATTAAGGGAAACATCATGTCTGGTGGTTGCAAAGAGGTGATATGGTTAATATCTCAAGCATTGCATCATCGTAAGCATAAAAAATGTGGTTCCCACTACAAAGATGCAAAATGGTAAAATTGATGGTTATTGCCAGATTACAGTGTCAGAAGGAAAAAGTGGTAAAAAAATGTGAAGAGGTGATAAAGCATGAAAAAGGTTGATCACAGTCTCGTAGGCCCATATAGTAAATAAATAAATGAAGTTACAAAGTAGCGACTAAAGGGAATCACATCCTTATAGGCCAGACACAATAGTTAATGACAAAGGAAGCAAAGTGAAATAATAGAAAATAACCCTCTTCGCATGGTCGTAGCCAGAAACAAAGGAAGAAAGGAAACCATGGTGAGTGAGCGACAAGGTGGTCATCGTATCTTTTAGTTTTAAAAGGCATAAAATAATTTTTAAATGGCTATGTCTAAGCTAGATAAAGAAGTATGAGCTAGATGTACGATGGGTTAAAAAGTGAAGATTTTGCCAGCTTTTTGAAGATTGATAGGTTTTTAAGCATACTGATTTAAATTTCATTAATGTCACACTCCTATTTCAAAGATAGATAAATTCGAAGAAGCGCGAAGATTTTTGTTACTAGTTACATGACTATTTGAGTTGTCAGAGAAGAAATAGAGTTGCAGAGTGATTTGAGCAATTTCTTAGCATACAACATTCAAAGTACTTGAGATAATCTTACAAAAATGGTTTAGAAAGAAGGAGAACTAATAGCACAAGCAGTAATTGAGGAATCTACTTCAAGGGGAAGAGTTCTAGCCCATTTGTGGATGAATGGATGCAGATGCTACCTAGTTCTTCAAATGCACAAGCTACAAATGACATTGCTTTTTGAGATCCCTATGTATTATGTAGAGATGTAGAGGTGCCTGACATAAATGACAATGAATTGTTATGGTATTTCTATAAGAAAAGGATAGAGAAGGTCCCAATTTGCAACCCTTGGACCAGGAACCTGGAAAAGCTGATCAAGCTAGAGGTTTTTGTGGATGTTGACCTGGTAAAGGCGCTGGTAAAATTTTATAACCTAGTCAGCAAGTCTTTTCATAGAAAAGATAGAAGTATCTTCCTGTAGCTAGACAAGGAGACATTCATTGAGGAGTTTGACTTGGAAGGCCCTATGTCATTGCCAATTGATATAGAAAAATTTAATGAGAATTTTAAAAGCCATAAGAGCTTTTACATGGGCAGTATTATGACCAGGCATATGGCTTAAGTACACAAAGAGAAGGGGGAAATACCCAAGAAAAAGGAAGTGGATAAAATCATGCCTCTTAAGTTTCCAGAGGTATATGAAGAATATTGTTTTTGCTCTGAACAAGGTCCTAGGTTTAGATGGAACCATGTATGTTATTGGCGCACATTACATCATGGCATTTAGAATCCCAACACAAATGTGGGATATGATTTTGTGGAGTACATCATCACCAAGATTAATGGTAAACTGGTGGGTGCACAGGAGGGGAGTTTGGAAAATTGTAGATTCTTTCATTACTCTATGATCATGCATCTGATCATGTTTAAAAATGTAGATCTTTTTTATCAAAGTTTTTTCAAATGTATAGAGGAATGGGGAGAAATATTACCTATATAGAGATGGAAAAGGGTATGGCAAAGATTCTACCCTTACTCTAATGCTATTTCATTTTACAAGGACTTTTTGCATCCTATTTTGAAAATGATAGGAGTTAATGTTGAAAGGATACCACCTAGTGTGAAGAAGATAATTAAGCCAAATTTGAGTTGTGATACGGGAAAAAAAATAGGGCATCATTGGGGTAGTGTTTTTCTACTATTAATAGGATTTTTGGATGCTCCCAGCCCCCCCTCCCCCCACACATCTTCTTCCAAAGTTTGTGCCAGAAAGGTTAGGAATTGTAGAAATATTTTAGCAACTAATTTCATTAAACAAGGAGTACTTAGGAAAAGCTGTCAAGAGGGGAACTTTCCTATGTAGGTGTACAAAAGTAGGAGATTTTGAGATAGGGAAGAATATCATTGAAGAAACTGATGCATTCCTTAGCGAATGCAAATTGCTAGTAGCCCCTACTAGAATTTATGATCCCTGCAATGTAGTCAAGAATGCCTTGAAGAACATTAGTAATTATACTTTACCTCCAACAAAATGCCTATAGGAGGAGGATATCATTACTAACAGACTGGATGAGAATGTATGTAGAGAAAGAATGATTAAGTTATGGGATGTTGTTAGTTTGAACAAGAGATGAGGAAAGTTGATCCATCTTTCAAAGGATTTTACCCTAAGATGGAGTACTAGGCCAGATTAGATAAATGTGTTGAACATTTTGATGAAATTTTGGCCCAATTACCTGAGGAGATCAGAAGAAGAGTGGATCCTAAGTCTATTGAATAAGACATTATTGTAGAGGTTACTGATGATGAAGAGGATCAGCCTAAAAGTTTTGAGTGGGTAGACCAGAGGAGCAAGAAATAGAAAATGGTGGAGATTCCACGAAAGGATACATAGAAAGCCTTACAAATTCTTCCAAGAGGTAGCCAGTATTTTGATACTATGAGGAGAAAGTTTCTAATAAATCAAGCCACTAAGGATGAGAAGAAGGCCAAGAAACTTGAACTCCAAGCTCAGATGCTTGATGACAGGATCATAGAGGCCAATGAATTCATGAGTGATGATAACTTCATCAAAATAGAGGAGTTCAAAGGTTTTCTCTTTAAATTAAAGAAAAATGAGTTATTTATGCAAATGAAGCTAGGTGACTCTAATGAGGTGGTTGCTAAAGTGGTTCAGAAACTACACAAGTATGACCCTACCAGTGAAACCCTCTGTGTGGAAGAAGCCAAAGAATTAGTGTAGAGGAGCGGTACAATTGTCTTCCCAGGATGGGACATTAGTTCTTCATTTTTATTGGATCAAATGAGAAGATAAGAAAATACTATCTCTTTTGAAGATGAGAATCATATGGGAGCATTGAGAGGGTTAGGGTACAACATTGATGCTTAAACAATGGCTATGTGGAGTTTGTCCCCAGAGCATCAAAAGCCTACCCTTATGGAAATCAAAGAATCCCCTAGGGGTAATTTTATATTTTGGAATGTGCATTCTACTTCCAATAGCCAGATATATGGACTATAGAATTCAACAGCAATGATGGGCAAGAATAGGATAGATATTTTGGAAGAACAACTGGAAGGAGCTTATGAGAGGTATATTAAAACCAGGAGGCATTGTGAAGAGGAAATGAAAAAAGACATATGTCCTAGAACAGAAGAACCTTTAGTTGGAGAATGAAATGGTAGCACTGAAAAACACTGCCAAATATGCTATAGAGATTCAAGAACAAGGTAACCAGATAGAGGGCCAAGCATCTAATATTGAAGATACATCAAGTCAAGCTATGGTGGTTGATGAAGAAGCTTTGGAATCAAGTAAGGAATTGAGATTAGAACTATCAAGAACTTGTTGGTTCACAACATAAATGCACTAAAGCTTGTTTCTCAGGGTGTACACAACAATTATCTTGTTTTGCAAGGAGTTGAGTATAGGTGTTCAAAGGAAATTGCTCTGTTATCTCTTATTTTTACCACATGGGGTCCTTACACTCCTTTTTTTGATAATATTGTACCTTTGTTAGCACAAAAGAAAGATCTGCCAAAGGTAATGATTGTAAATACTAGAAAGATGATAAATAAACTAAGAGATTTGAATGGTTTCTTTGTTGGAAAATTGCAATTGATCTAGAATAAAATGAAAGTAATTGCCACAAGAACACCCAATTTTGTGCCTACAATTTTGGATGCTGATGGAGGAATTAAGAACTAGGTGGAGTGGTCATCCTCTTTTGACAAAATTTTGAATCATCCTAGATTCTTAGCATATTGCAATGATGAAGCAAGTATAGTAATAGTGTATGACTTGATTGATATGCTTTATAAGCTAGAATAAGAAATGTCAAAGATAACTGCAAAGGTTAAGGCAATAACTACAAAGGTTAAGGCAATAACATATGCCAAATGGAATAAATACTTTGAGGAATTGAATGTAGTTAGAGATGCCACCAAGACTGATATAGATATAGATATTGCTATTTGGGAAGTGATGGTAGATGTAAAAGCCATACCATCTAGTGATAGTGATTAGGCAGCTCAAAGTTACAGTTAGAAGCAGAAAAGAAAAAATATAAAGAAAAAGGCAAGGAAAGTGACAGGAAATTGAAGACCAACATAAATATGTTCAAAACACCTGTAGAAAGTGCCACCTGCCAATTTTGTAACTGCCTCTTAAATTTTGATCAAAATACAAAGAATGTTTGCAATGTAACATAATATAAAATATCTTTGTATTTTCTTTCCAATGAAATTTTAACATGTATCCTCCATCTAAATCTTGTTGCAATCCTTCCTATAAAAGGATTTCCAAGATGTGGAGTGAGGGTCTGAAGTCTATATATTTTTAGTGTTTGTGCTATTTTGTAGTAAGCCCAGTTAGTCTTTGTGTCAATTTCATGATGTATTCAATTTTGTAATCTAGGAATACAAATGAATCTTGAATGAAAATCTTGTCATATCTTGAGTTATTCTTGAGTTTATACTAGTAATATATTATTTTCAAGGAAGATTAATACAAAGGAAGGTTCTACAATATCTGTGTCTCTGAGTTTTGTCTCCATTTTCATATATCTATAATTTTGGGATTGAATGAACAAGGTTCTTTCACTTTACTGCAACTTGGATAGGTTGTATATCTTTCATTTATTTCTTTTAATTGAAGGAGTTATGTAAATGCTTTCATCAATTGATAAGGTTTCTAGGTATATGGGAGGGATATCATAAGAATAAAATTCAGGGTTAATTGCTGCTAAATTTAATTGCGAGGCAATTAAATAGCTCAAGTTTTGCTAGTTAGACTTTGTATAGCAATGGATAAGACATTGATCATCTATTCAGATGCAAATTGATAAGTTCATGTGGTTGCAAAGAGCACATTTAAATCAAATCAATATTTACTTTTCTATACTAAAGAATTAAGTTGTTGGTCATTACTTATTTGTAATAGTATTTCTCTACATTATAACTAGCTGCTATAATCAAAGAGTCATTGCAAATCTAGGAAGAATTGTTGATCATTTTTTGCTATAGGGGATAGATTTGAAAAGAAGAGTGTAAATGAATGAATTGTGAAAAGGAATATCAAAATATCTAGTCATTTCCATCCCTAAGGTGCACCCACCTTGGCCCTGTAGAGCATGAAGAAAATCCTACTGAATATGGGATCTAGCTAGTCCTTAGGCTTGTTTTTTGTCTTTTGCATCCCAGTATTAGGTCTTTTGCAACCTGCTAGTTTTGAAACACCAACACATACATACATATACATACACACACACACACATATATATATATACACATATGCATATGTATATATACATATACATATGTATATATATGTATATACATACATATATAGAGATCATAAGGGCATGAAAATGAGATGCAGAGATCACAAGGGCACGATAACAAAATCCTAGACTTTGACTGATCTCCACCAACATTCAGAGCTCTCCACCCTTGTTTTGTGCTCTCCACTCTCTTTTGCATACAACTCTCCATAATCAATCAAAAAAAATGGGGAATGATTAATGTCTTCTTTTCATTTTTGTTTAAAATCCATAATCCACAATCCATAAGATCTCTCTGTATACATACATACTTACATAGACACACATATATATGTGTATATATGCATGTATATATACACATATATATACATATACATATGTATATATGTATATCCATACATATATACATACATACATACATATATATACATACATATATGCATACATACATATACATACATACATACATACATATATACATACATACATACATATATACATACATATATGAAAACAATAATGCACTTTCTAAGAGTTTACAATTGTTCAACAAAATTAATGTTTTACAAGAAAATATTGTTGAAACAGTACATAAATTGCTTCAAATGAGAGGTCAACAAGTGAGGGTGTTGACCAATCTTAAAAACTTGAATTCTAAAATTGATTTTGATAAGGTAGAGGTAGATATTTAGAAGTTTGATAGTCAAAATTTAAGGCATGAGAGCGAAGGAGAAGGAATGGCTATAGAAAGAGAAGGAGAAGGAGCATCTTTAGAAAGAGACTACATGGCATAAACAATAGCTAGACAACATAGAGGGTATTATGGGAGCTACTAGATAGAATCCACGGAAGTGTTGCGGTAGGTACTATGACATTGGAAACACCAGTTAAATTGGTCTAGTTGCTGATTAACTGGGTTGATTACTTCATTATTATATGATCCAATGGTAATGTTAGTTATTATTTTGACATACATGAAAACATTATTATTATTCATTATTATATATACATACATACATGAAAACAACAATGCACTTTCTAAGAGTTTACAATTGTTCAACAAAATTAATGTTTTACAAGAAAATGTGCCTAAAGAACTGTTAGCTCAAAAATAAGAAAATATTGTTGAAATAGTACAAAATTTTTTCTCATGAGAGGTTCGCAAGTGAGGGTGTTGACCAATCCTGAAAACTTGAATGCTGAAATGAAATCTATCAATGATCAAACACATATGCCAGAGTTGCAACACAATGTGAAGTTGATTATAGATAAGGTAGAGACAGATATTCAGAAGTTTGATAATCAAAGTTTAAGGCACAAGAGTGAAGGAGAAGGAGCAACTTTAGAAAGAAAAGGAGAAGGAGTGGCTTTATAAAGGGACTGCACAACATAAACAACATCTAGACAACATTAAGGATATTAAGGGAGCCTCATGATTATGGCATTATACAAAAGTAGAACTTGCTTTTTCAACTCCTTACACTCAATTCTTCATTGAAGTTATTCTTCCAACAATGAGAATAGCTACTACAAATTCTTGGGAGCATTCAAAGATGAACCATCTCAAACTAATTTGATCTTGATTTTTGTGCCCCAACCAAAAACATGTACCTCTTAATGATTTGAATTTTTTACATGCTAAGGGATCATGTGCATGGTTCATCTTATTCGGTGATCATACACAAATGAAGTTGAAGCTTATTGTTTGGCAAGTTTGAAGTTTTGAGGAATATAATTGATAATCTAATCCAAGCTTCATTATCTAGCCTATGGTATATGACCTCTAAATGACTCAAAGCCACCACATGGGAAGGCATGTGGTGTCTCTTTATTCCATACTTGCACATGTATGACCATTTTGTATTGGAGATTCAGAGCCTTAAGAATGATGCCATGATCTATGCCCCATTTCCAACTCACACCACCTGACCTTGCTTTGCATGCCTTATTTTCCATATGAGAGAAATCAAAAATATACCAAATTCTTGATAAGTTGCAATTCGATAAAGAGGGATGCCAAGTGTTTCATCAAATGTATTTAGTGGAGATTCATCACAATTTACTTCAAGGCACTCTAAGTTAGAATTGGTTTTAATACATGCTACTTGGAGTCACCTTATTCTATGTTTTTTTGAAGATGATAAGGCTTTGATATCCATTGTAGTGATGTTCAAGAGAACAAAAAATCATATTCCCAGCCTGAGAGGACACTATATGATTTTTAGAGATTGGTGTTTCATGCTTGTTGTAAACTTGGTGTTTTAAATCTGTAAAGGTTTCTCTAGAAAGAATCTAACAAGAATCACAATGCATATGAACCGTTTGACAAAATAATTCAATTTCCAACCTGTAGTCAAAGAACGTTCCTATACAATTATTGGATAGCTTTCAAAACTTTTGTGACCTGTCCTCTTTAATGATAGCCCATATAGAATATTGTCAAAATATTTAGTGGAGGAGATTTGGAGTATCTAAATCATCACCTCACAAATTGTGTTTCTAAACTAAAGGTTCACGCCAAGCCACAAAATATTGAGCATTAACAAAAAACAAATCAACTTCAAAATAATCCATATGCAGGGGTGACTATAGAAACTGGATAAGAGGCTAGAATCCATAAAATGATATGTGAGGAACAAAAATAAATGTGAAGCTTCTTATCTAACAACACTTCTTAGTGACAACTCATGAACCAAACAATATAGACATGCGTGAACTATTTGATAGAATGCTACCATAATATTTGTTAAAAAGATTGTCTAAACTTTCATTCAAAAGTCAAACATTGGTAGGCATCACATTGGAACTAGAGGACATCATGCTCACATGGAATGGAGAAATCTTGTAGAGGCACCATAGTGAAGGGAGGCATGAATCATTTGTTGCAATGTGTCAATAGAGAGGTCATCCCATGAAATGGATAAAAAAGTGGAGTGATAATTACATAGAATACAATGGTCGCAAAATATGCACAATATGGAAGCATAGACAAGCACATGAACAATTGGGCAAGAGGCCCCAAGAGACTATTTTTTTCGGAATTGATTGGGTTAATGAGTAATATTCATACAAAATGTGGTTTGCAAAAATACCATATTGTAATGTGGCTTTGGAAAACTATATTTGATCCTGCTAGATGGGAACACCTAATTGTTCATTTATTGTACCTAATTTGATGACAATTCTATAGGAATTTGTAATCAACCTAGTTGATCAGCAACTAAACCCAATTTACTAGGTTATGGCTAGTTTCTTTCTACAAATATTTGCTATGATGTGTTTTTTGTAAAATTTCTTGTGAACTCTACGTTTTTTCTCCTGGTCTGCATTATTTTTGTGGAGGATCTTAAGGTAAGTCACTTAACACAGGTTGAGTGAGTTTTATTGTTTTACTATTTGGATTCTAGAATATGTGTGTAGCTGGATCAATTTTTCTATTGTGCTAAGATGTAATAAACACCTTAAAAAAGATCTCTAAATATACATGTTTAGAAGGAAAAGAAACAAAAATTTACATAGCCCTTGAAGAAATTGGCAGAGCTAGGGCATGGCAATGAAAGCACAGAGAAAGGGCACGGCATGGCAACAAAATTGTAGAGCAAGGGAAAAACAATGAAATCACAGAGCAAGGGTGTTGAGCTATCATTTTGCATGATGCTTAACGATAGGAATCATTTCAAACTCCTCTCTTGAAAAGCTAATATGGGATCAACTCCAAGGTTTCGGATGATCTTGTGACCTACTGGAATATGCTTAGTAGAAGATAAATGTGAGTGTTCACGAGGAGGCCTTTGCTAGTTCTAATCAATTTTGGATAAGATTTTGAATCTACTTGCTATCTCAAAAGAAAAAACCACACAAAAAGAAATATATTTTTCTATTTTTCTATATTTTAATGAATGCAATCTAACAATGCAACTATATGAATTCCTAAATTAACATGTATTTGTAAAAGAAAATAGTGAAGATAAGGTAACACAAAGTTTAAGAAAATGACTTGAAAAATAAATCCCTAACAGACATAAGCTACAGAAACAACTCGTCTGCAAGTTAAGCCTTTGAAAAGATTGGTAGGTAACCAATGAAAATAGGAGTAGTGCTTCCTTAATTCCATTGATGCAATCTTTGATGGGAATTCGGTAACCATAAGATGTTTCACTTTTCATCAAATCAAAAGGCCACAAAAAGTGTGCTCATGCGAGACAAAAATTTATGCAAGAACAATAAGGTAATCTCTTCTCAAACTAAGTACATCAGTGGAACTTGTAAACCTATGGTAAACACTAGAATTAAAAGATCATTCAATCAAAATAATGCAATAAAACTATTGGTTCCATTACATTCCATGAACATACATTCACAAAATATAACACATTTAGGCAAGAATAACTACACTCCAAATGAGAGCACTAATAGCATATATTATTGCATCAAAATAATAGCCTGAAATACATGTTACATTCTTGAATTTATAAGAAATCATCTCCTCAGTTTGTGTTGAGAGTGAGAGATCTCTTTATGCAAACATATGCTTCTAAACTAATAAAACAAATCTATTTATGTACAAACTGACTCTCTAATTGGTGCTAAGTAGGACTTCATTCTTATTTATATCATTTAATGGATGCATGAGCCTTTACATGTCTTTAAAACAAAGAAAGCATGAGAAAATAATAAGACAAAAGCCATTAGATGATGTAGGAGTCTCTAGAGATGCCAGAAATAGAAGCTCAATCTTCATTGGATGTTTGTAGGAGTTAAACTGTCGTTAGAATGCATTTTCAGTGCATGGAAAACTCTAAATTTGGAACTAGCAGTTAACTATTGTTGCACCTCTGAATTCTTCAAAAACTTTCAATGCACCTTTGAAAGAAGTGTACCTCGAAAGAAGCACACCTTGTGCACCTAGTGCACCTCAGAAGCTTGCGAACCTTGAAAGCTAGCACATCTCAAAAGATAGGTCCAAAAAATGCAAAAATTTACCAAGTGTCAAAACTAAAATTCTAGCTTCTAGGTTTGGTTCCCCTTCATACCAGAGTTATGTTTGGGTATTTGCTCTTGAATTTCTCTATAATATCCATCACTTGGGTTGCCTCCAAAAAATTCCAAAGCATCATATTTATCCTTTACTTTTTGCCTATAGTTGCCCACCTCTATGTGAGTCTCTACAAAATCTCCCAATTTCACATCCAGATCTACCAATGTCTCTTCAGTCTTAAATTCCTGTCTAATATCCTCATCAATGAAAGCTTCTTCAAAAGTCTTCCAAAATTGTTCAACAACTACTTGTATAGTCATTAATTTATCTCTTGGATCATCTTCAAAAATGTCTAAGCAAGCATCACTGTAATGTCTCTCTACCTCCACAATTTGCTCTTGGGTTTGATCCTTTAGCTTATGAATATCCGCATGTAATATTTCCATTACTTTATTGTCATCCACAATCTTCTCTATCTAATCATCTATCTTATCTAACTCATCTACCATATATACATCCATCAACATCTGATACCTCTGACCCTTTATCGATTGCAACGCTTGCAAATCTTTACCCCAGGTATTTACTTTGTCCATTAACCCAAAATCCTGGTTCAATATAGAAACCAACTTATTTGCATTGTTTTGCATGTGATGTAGCAGTTTAAGATTTCCTTGTATGATATGCACACCTTTCTCTTCAAAACTTTCCTGTTATTGCTGACAAGCCTTAAAAAAATGGATCTAATTATGCAGTCTCCTTATCCCTTTTATCAAGTGTCACATTTAGAGTCTCCTTAGGATTTTTAGGACCCAATGGACCAACTACTTCATTCAAATATCTTCTTAGGATTTCATTTGGCTTTCAAAGGCTTAACAATTCAGTCTCATCCTATTCCAAGTGCCTAAACACTTATTAGATTCTTATGGTAACCATTTATTTGGTAGTATCCACAGTGGGTTTTCCAAGCATGACCTCCCTGATTTGATAATCTTTTGGAGTCAAATCCTCAATATCTATATGCAGAGGAGGGATAGCAAAGTGGGTGAACAAGTCCTGATTTTGATCACTCATGACAAAGGCCAATGTTCATGCATCACCTATGGGTGGCTTAGATTTCGTGAGAGCTTCAATTAATTCTCCCATTCCCTCTTCCTTAGTACTATACAACTACCTTTTGTGGCTAACCATCACCTCTTTTCTCAACCATATTGGAGCATCTTCCATCGGAGATTTCTCCTTAGATGGAGAAGGAGCTTGTACCGCTATGTCTTTTCCCTTATCACTCCTCTCTGGAGTCTTCTCCTTTTGTGAGAGATCCACATCGGGCATCTCTATATCTATTGAGTCTACAATCCTCACCTTTGTATCTTGGGAAGTCTATTGAGGTTCCTCATATTTTTGCCTTTCCTCTGACACTTCATCGGTGGGTATTTGTTGTGACTCTTCTTCTTGTTCAGCTTGCACCCGTTCTTCATTACCTAGAGAGAGGAGTAGTTGAACCTTTATCCAAGAACAATAAAGCTTGGCTTGGTGATGGTGGATCACTTGAAGATCCTCATGACTGAGGTGGCAATTGACTCCAATCCTCTTGTGGAGGTTGATTTGTCAGCATATCCCTTATGGATGGTGGTGTAATAGTGGAGCTTCTTCTCCGTTCTACCTCTATAGCCCTAGAAAGATGAGTCCCTTGACTTAAGGTAATGTTATCTTCTTGATCTTCATCATCCTCTTCTTCCTCTTCTGGAATAACTTTTGGGATTGATGGAAAAAGGAATAACCTTTCTTATCACCTTTTGTCTCCTTTTAACTAGAGTTTTCATCTTTCTTCTCTTGGGAGCCGATGTAGATGCTTAATCCTCTTGTACAGGTGGAGACACTTCATGTGCTTCTATTTGAACTCCTTGCCCTTGTTATGGTAGTGACACTAGAGGATTATCTCGAGTCTGGATAACTTCTACATTTTATGCCCCTTGTACATTGTCTACCCCTTGGTGTTATGATGCTTGAATTGCCTCTTCTCCAGGCTCAGCTTGCTGGGGGAAGTTCTTTTCCTCTTACCTTTACCCTTCTATGCCCTGAAGTATCCAACTTCTTTATCAAGTTGATGCACTATTTCTGGTCTCATTGGAGACTAAGATGTGAATGTGTGCACTGTCATCTTTGTTCCTCTCCCTTTCACTAGGCAGGCTGTAGCTTGGAAAACTATGGTTTGTGGAATTGGATCTAGCTTGAATGGTCTCTTGAACTAATCCTTGGTTAATTGGATGACATGCCTCTCCCTATGATTAATATCTATGTTTTCTTCTCGATCAATCTTCGCATTCATGATAGCTCAATCAAATATCTTATCTATATTATACAAGGGATCTAGGACCTCTTTAGTATCTTGCTGCACGATTTTTAATGGGACCTTTAGTTTCAAGGCACTACCTGCCAAATAGAGAGTCATCTTACAATAATTCCTTATTCGGATTTTGTAGTCATCTACTGCATTCATCCAATGGTCCTCTATGGCATCTTCATGTTGGAATTGTTTCCCCACCAAGTACTGCACTCTGCCAATGTTATCAAAATAGGGATGAGGAGAGTTATAATCCTCTAAGGGATATTGATACCACTTAGAATCAAAAGTCACAGTATCCTATTTCTGGACAACACTAAACATACCTATAGTAATGGGCCATACCCAGGTATGAGTCTATCACACAGATACCTAGGGAGTTTCTTTTAATTCACAATTGTACCTGCTACCCTCAAATAGGTGAATGTTTTAAATTGGATGTAATAGGCGTCAATTTTTGTAATCTTTGTTGCTACCTCATTTGACATCTTTTTCACATAATCACCCCTCAATGGTCCAAATGATTGCAAAAATGAAGGCATCATTCACTATTTTGTACTCCTTACTATGCTCTAAAAGCTTTTTCCTTACTGGTTGGGGGTATGCTACATAAGGACATGCATTTGGATCTTGCAAGTTGCCCCTTTTGAACAATCCTGGATAATCTATTGCTCTTACAACTAATAGGTACACCAAATAAGATCTCATATAGAACTTTTGGTTGTTCTTGACTACCACCAATTAAAGCCCAATCAATTGGCATCTTTGTTGTTTTGATGGTCTAAATGAAGTGTACCATCCATATATTTAGGTGTCTGGCTACTGGTAATCCCATAACTCTACTCAGGAGCAATATAGAATGCCTGATATCATCTTTCATATAGCCCCTTTTCATGTCTACTTTGCCTTCTTTTTGTCCAAGAGGAGTCTTGTCAATGAGATATGAAGATTGGATGATTTTAGATGCTTCCTCTCCATGCTCTCTATACTACCTTTTTGCTTGATGATACATTAACCTGATGTATTGATATGCTCTCAGAAGATGGAATACCTTCTCTATATTCTTAGGTCTCAACTCTAGGATGATCTCTTCAGTTATACTTTTCACAACCCTTTCCTCTGAAACATTGTTCTCTACTAAATCCATAATCAACTCTAAAGACTGTATTGACACCAAGTGTGACGCTGCGTTAACTAGCCCTGATCTAATAAGTGTGGATACCATAGAGGGCCTTTCATTTGGCTTGTTTCATATCATCATGAACATATTCCAGTTGATATGACCTAGTTCAGTATCTCAGATCTCTGAATATTCATCCTGGAAGCGTGACTTTGTTGGAACACCTTGAAATTTGAAGACTACTAGTTTCAGAGCCATCTTTGTGCAAGGGAGGACCAGGAGGAAGCCATTAAATCTGCCCAAAACCAATATCCATTAGTTTGGAGGCGAAGAAAAATCAACTTACATAAACCCTAATTACTAAAAAATATAACCCATAAACCCTAATCCTATAGAAACTATTAAAAAACACCTAAAAACCCTTAAAACATCTCTAGTGAACAAAAAATGGTGCACCTTGCACACCTCAGAGGTGTGCTAGGTGCACCTTCCCCTATATAAAACCCTTAACACTAAGGGTGCGCACCTAGCACACCTTGTGCGATGCGCTAGGTGTGCACCGTTATAGTGCAAAGCCCCATGTTTAGTGTGAAAGGAAGGGTGTAGTGCACCTTGTGAGGTGCACTATATGTGCACCCTTTCACTACTTAAGTAATGTTTTTAGCTTATTGAAAGGTGCACATATGCGCACCTTAGATAGGTGTGTACATGCGCACCTTTCACTTAGGTGAAGCTTATTTTTAAGTTCTTTTAAATGTTTTTTTCTTTAGTTAATGTAAAAAAATGGTGCGCACCTAGTGCACCTTGGGAGGTGTGCAAGGTGTGCACCATTACCTATTAATGTTTTTAAACATTTTTGTGTTGTGTGTGCAGGTGGTGAAGCAGAGTGGCACACCTAGTGGGGTGCTGAGGTGCGGTAGCTAGGAGCTGGAGGAAAGAAGTGGAGTGAGGAGAGGGGTAGGGTTTGGGCGCACTTCCAAGAGGAACGTGTTTTCTTTCTTGAAGTGACTAGCGCACTGGTGCACCTTTAGGGGTGCGCTAGTGCGCCCCTTCTAAAAAAAAGATTTTTTCCCAAAAATCTCCATTTCCTAGCAATTGTTTTCAGTCAAAGACCTAGACTAGGTAAAAACACCATTAAAAACCCTAAAAAAAAAAGACCCTGAACTAGGGATCTAGAAAACTAAAAAAATAAAGTAGGGGTTCCCTGTTTCCAAGCAAAATGGGGTGTGCATTGTGAAACTAGCAAAGATCACAAGGACACGATAACCAAATCGTAGAGCAAGGGCATGATAATGAAATATAGAGATCACAAGGGCATGACAACCAAATTGTAGAGAAAAGGCATGACAATTAATTACAAAGATCACAAGAACAAAATTGTAGACCAAGGCCATGCCAATGAAATGTAGAGATCACAACAATGGAATGTAGAGATCACAACAATGAAGGGTATGATAACGTTCATAGCTCTCCACCCTTTTTCGGAGCTCTCAACCCTCTTTCCCATACAACTCTTCACAATCAAAATAAATGGGGAATGATTTATGTCATGCTTTATTTTATTTTTTTCTTATAGTCACAGTGCATCGCAATTATGATGCCAACATTGGTATTGTGACAACGTCAGGGATAATTGCAAAAAAAAAACATGAAATATCAATACAAATTACACTGTTGTCACAAATTGCCGACCCCAAATGTTGTAGTGTGTATAATCTTGTTTTGAATTGGTTTGAACCCATGTGAACCTATTTGAACCATGAAACTATGCCCCTGAACTAATGAGTCAAGCCTTGGAACCTGAACCTTGAACTTTTGAGCTTGTTGAACCCGTGAACCTTTCTAAACCATTCTAAATAGGTTTAAAGCAAGCTAAAATAAGTTTAAAGTTTTTTTCCTTATTTGAATTCAAAATGCAAATTGGAAAGGAAATGCTTTCCAAAGCACAACGTGCAAGTGGAGGGAATTTGACTTAAAACTTTAAACTTGGGGACTAATAGTGGAATAATAATATGTAGTAAGAGAATTTGATGGTTTCCATGTAAGAAATAATATATGAAGTATGACATGTAAGAAATAATATATGAAGTATGACATGTAAGAAAAAGTACTTGAAGTGTTGTATTGTACATTCCCATGATATTTTGTTGTCTGGTGGTGACAACACATTAGTATGAGACATATCTAAAAGATAAAAGTAGGAGAAGCTAAAATATGCAAGAATGAGTATTTGAAGTCCTTATGGGAGAATGTATTACATTCTTTTGAATTAATATGTTGATGAGTTGGAGTTTTGATGTTGTAATGTATGTTTCAAGTAAATATTGCAATATCATATTTTTGGGTCCACAAAAATTTACAGGTAGAAGTTGCTTTTTGCTATTTACCAACAAGAAGGTTGGATGACAAAGAATAGTCAGGATTGTTTTGGAGAATGCTCTACATTTCTCCACATTAATAATTTAGGATGTGAAATTTGGTGGAAATGTTCCTAATATTTGTTTAAAAATTCTATATATATATATATATATATATCTTGTGTTGTTTTGCCCCACAATTGAAATTATATTGTTCTATGTGCAACATTGTTTCTTGTGTTGGTTTTTGTGTGGCTTAATTGATTGTGGTGATTTTATTTATGATTTATTGATTTGGATATGTATTGGAGGAATAATAAAGATATTAATACTTGTCCTACCATGGCATGTTGTGCTTCACAATGTGTTGTATATATTGGAGGTTATTTTGGTCATCATGGACTCAAAATCAACTAGAGAAAACTTTAAAAGAAAAAATAAATGCAATATTTTTGGGTAATGCATGATGACCCTTACCTAATTAGATATTATTCCATTTAAGTGGTTAGTAATTATCATCATGTTGGTCCTATTATATTCTTATTAAAGAGAGTTGGAAGCATCCTTGAAGTGACTTATTATCAAAAAATTGCAACATATTTCCTACCGTGTTCTTCTACTATGCAAGTTGTTTCATTACAAGTGTTATAAAAGGGGCCAAGAATGACAATATGTTAGAGGAATCTTTAAGTTCATAGAGATTGTGAAATCATCCTTTTGGCTTTGGGTTAATTATGCACCTACAATTTTGGTCTTGGTGTAGTGCCTGCCCCTAGTTCACATTTCTGTTATCTTTGTCAAATTCTTTTAGGTTGATTTTATGCATTGATTAGTTTAGAGATATTGGATTTACAATATTATGATATTATTTCATGTCTTGAATTACAAATGTATCGGTTATTATTGCTTAGTTGATTTCATTCATGTGTTGTTAATGGTATTTAGATGATCCTAGTTAGTGAATGTGGTTTCTTTCATAAAAATGTTAACATGATGTCTTTAATGATGATTATTTTGTATTGATAGAGATGCATTGTTATATGTACGCATTTGATGTTAGACTTGTGATTTTTACGATACTTACCCCATACTTGCATGTGTATGGTGCGCGTGTTTATTTTATCTTTTTGTCTGAAGTGTTTGATGTGGTTCAGGGAGGGAGTCGTAGTCACCTGCTATTCAGGATCTACACGATGAACCACTCCCCGCCATTGTATGTTTAGTTTAGATATATTATATACATGTACATGCTCGTCTTTTATGCAGGATGTAGGTATCGGGCATCGACTTCCCTGAATTTCCAGGATGAGCGTGCCCTATTACAAATACTCAAATGGTGAGAATGGGAAGATAATGATCAGGTCCAATCCTAGCCATAAGCCTATAATACTTGTCCTGCAAGGAGGACTCATAACAAACTGTCTACCCTTTTTAAACCCGTGAGTGTTTTGTGCGTATGTTGTTTCGTGAGTCTTTGATGAATTTCTATTAATTAAGTCTAATTAATAGATTAAATTAATAATTTAATTTAATGGAGAATTATTATGATATTATGAATATTTAATTATATTTAATTAATTGAGAAATTAATTAAATATAAAGAATTAAATTGAAGATAAAAGTTTTAAGATTAAATTTAGAACATGATAATATTTATTTAATTTAATAATAATATATTTAGAGTTCATTTTTAAATAAATTCTAAATATTATTGTTATTTAAGTTAATAAATATTTATCAAATTAAACGTTCTAAATATATTAAAAAGTTAAATAAAGTTTAAATTTAGTGTAGAACAAGAATTTTAGTGTGCAAAGAACATTAACAAATAAAGTAAACATTCACAAACCAAAAACTAAATTCACATATATGCTTAGACAAAGAAAGCAAACAAGAAGTGCAAACCTCACAAGAGAAAACACTCCATGCTTTCTAGATTCTGTAGATGTGTCCTTTTGCTGTGGATGTATGCTCAAAAGCTACTTCAATGGAGATGGGTAATGGCAAATTGGTAGCTTTGTGAGCTCTCAATTTGGCATTATAAGGGTAAGATTGATGGCTTTGGTTCTCAAAATAGCATGGTAACTTTAGCTCAAAGATTGTTGATGAAATGGCTTGGGATGGGATTCAATTTATAGGCTAAGGGGTAGAGGGATGGAGGGATTAGATGCAAGGATGGATAAAGGCTTAAGGAGGGCTAAGATGCACTCAAAGGGGAGCACATGGATTGTGCTTGTTTAGCACCAATGGGAAGGTGACACTTGTCACAAGGAGGATGAGTGTGAGAGGGTAGGGTAAAGGGTTGGTTAAAGGCATGATGAGTGGGGTTGAGTATGTAAGAGGGATGTAAGAGGAATGAGTGTGGAAGAGGGAAGAGTGTGGAAGATGGGTGTAAGAGTCATGAGTGGGCTTGTAAGAGTCTTTTATGTTTTGTAAGAGCACTCATGACTTAGTGGTTGGGCTTTTTGAGGGGAGACTTTGGTTTGGATTAGGAAAGTCTTAAACTTGTTTAAGGAATGTGACAACATTAGGGGGTGGATTAGGCTTGGGTTTAGGATTAGATTAGGGATGTTAGAGATGTGCAAGTGGATGGCATTAATGAGGGTGGGTGAGTTAGTGGCTAAGCTTGGTTAGTATGGGTGGATGGGGTGGATTAGGTTAAATGAAGGATTAGAGATAGGTTAGGGGTTTTTGAATTTGAGGATTTCATTTATCAAATAGATTTATTTAATAAATGGGGATTTTTGGAATTAGATAGGAGAAAAGGATTTAATTGATAAATAATAGATTATTTGATTTATCAATTAGGACTATAGATGATTAATTAAATTAATCAACTAGGGGATGAAAAAGGATTAATTAAATAGAAATTTAATTAATAATGTCTTTTTAGATAACTAAATAGGATTACTAAAATAGTGTAATCAAATTTAGGTGTCTACATTTTGCCCCTCTTTGACATAGTGTTGAGACAACACTATTTCAAAGAAGTTTGAATGAAGACGACACGAGGAAGATGTTTTAGCAACAAGGTTGCCCCAGTCTCGGATAAGAAGAGGAGAGACTAGACTTAGCTGATGCACCCTCAAGAAGGCGACGGGGAGAGAAATGAGGCTCGAGACTTCTTGAAAATTACAAGAAATTGAGATGAGCTAAGACACAGGTTGGCAAAAAGAAGGGGCTGAATTAGCTCAAACTCTCACTATGGGAGAATGATAAAGGGAAATCAGAGGCACAAAGTAAAGCAAGCTTAAGACTTTCCAGGATTGGGGGGGGGGAGATGGAGGAGCGGAGCGCTATAAAAGGAATCCATGGTAGGGAGATGGATGATAGATTGATATAGCTGATGCAACAGGATTTCAAAGAGTCAGATTGGCGGAAGATGGGTTTTGGAGATCCCTAGGACTAGGATTGTGGATCTCGAAAGATGAGGCTTGGTGGATTGATTTGATTGGTGGATCCCTAAGACTAGGATTGTGGATTCCTAAAGCTAAGCGTGAGGAGTGATTCAAAGAGATACTGATGCATAAGCTGGGGTAGGAGCGAGAGATGCAGGATATAGATGGGGGATAATGGAGATGAAGGGAATCCATTGAAGCTTTGTGAGCGGGGAGATACTTCAAAGAGAAGTACCACCATGTAATTGAGCACTAGATTTGCTATAGGACTGTTGGTTAATTGCCAAGGTTACCAAGAACATCAAGGCCTTTTTACCAACTGTCCAGAGGACTGACGAACTGACTCAAAACAAACACACAAGGATTGCCCCAGTATCACACATGAATCCCAGAGGAAGCAGCGTGGAAACGACACTAGGTAACCCACAAGTAGAAAAAGAAAACAAGCAAAAGACCTGATCAAGACCTTACGCTCTAATTGCCCCATTCACAGCATACCATGATATGGAAGATCGTGGCAACCTTGAGGAGCGAACAAGGAGATTGCTTGGAAAAGATATTTCAAGACCCAACAAGGAAGATCCCAAATCAAAAGAAAGCGAAAATCCAAAAGAGAACTGTTTGCCAACGAGATGGGTAGGACGAGGTATTAACGGACCAAGATCAGACATGAGGAAAGCTATATCCTGCAAGGATCTATCAGAGAGCACCTAAGCTGATGGATCTGGATGAGTGATGCGTCTGGCAAGCTGAACTAAGAAGGATAACACTTTGGTGATAGGAGATCTAGCTAAAGGATGCATTGGAATAGCTAACCAAGGTGTGCGATGTGTGCAAGATGTTGATCAAGGACAAACTGACACGACCGCTAGATAGATACAATGGTACTAAGCTAAAGAGGATGTACAAGCTAACAGACCAAGATATGTTACAAATGTATAAGTTTGTTTATGTTTTGGTTTTTTGTGAGATGGAAATGTTTGTGAAGGATGGGATGTCTATAATAGTTGATAGGTTGATAGGTAGATGGTTTGTGAAAAGCTTAAGGAAAATGGGATTCTGTGTGTGCATGTGATAGGATACAAGCTAGGATACAAGATTATTTACAAGCTAGAATATGGTACAAGCTTCGGACAAGATTCAGATATATACAAGGTATGGTACAAGATTTACAAGGTATAATACAAGCTTTGGTACAAGATTTACAAGCTGTACAGGAGGTATTGACAAGCTGCATCAGATTTTGGATATTTGATTGGAACACCAAGGGAACAAGCAGGCGTTTTATGGGATGGTGGGTGGATGGATGAGGGATAGGATAGTGATAGATAATGGATTAGTCTTTGGTGCACAATGCGCCTGAATTACCAGGTTTTCACCAAGGTACCTATCCAAGGCACTTGAATTGCCAAGTTTTCACCATTGGACGCCTATTTCTCTTTACTATTTTTTTTTTGTATTTTTCAAAAGCTGGGTATACCAAGGATCTTCAAGCATAGAACTTCTTGAGATGAATGATGTTAGTGGGATCTTTCAAGAGTTCTCCTTCTGGTGTAGATAATTGATAGGCTCCGGAGCCAAAGGAGGCAGTAACCACATAGGGACCAAGCCATGTAGGTTCAAACTTGCCTTTCTTTTCTCGATCTGCTTGGACTTTCATATTTTCTTTGAGGACCATGTCACCTAGCTGAAAGTGTTGTGGGAGCACCTTCTTGTTGAAATTCCTTTTGAGACGAGTTTGATAGACTGTGAGATGGTCATAGGCTTGTTGTCTCTTCTCGTCTAAGAGATCTAGCTGGGTGAGTCGAGCTACTCTGTATTCTTCATCTGAGATTCGCCCTCGCAAAGATATGTTTAGTGAGGGAAGTTCAACTTCTATAGGTAATACCGCTTTGGCACCATAGACTAGGGAGTATGGAGTTGTGCCTGTGGATGTATGGAAGGAAGTTCGATAGGCCCATAGAGCCAGATTTATTTGAAGGTGCCAATCACGGCCGAAATCATTGACAACTTTCTTTAGGATTTTGAGGAGGGTTTTATTAGTTGCCTTTGCCTGGCCGTTACCTTGTGGGAAATATGGGCTAGAAAAGCGGTGATGGATGCGGAGGGAAGTGCATAATTCTTCCATGTTGAGATTTTCAAAATTACCTCCGTGGTCAGTGAAGATGGTGGATGGGATGCCGAAGCGGCAAACAATGTGGTACAAGATGAACTTGGAGACTTGAACTCCTGTAGCTGAGACTAGGGGGACTGCTTCCACCCACTTAGTGAAATAGTCTGTAGCTATTATTATCCATTTATGTCCATCAGATGAGAGAGGTGTGATAGTTCCAACTAGATCAAGGCCCCAACAAGAAAAAGGCCAAGGTGGTGCAATAGGCTGTAGATCCTGTGCTGGAGCGTGCACAAGATTTGCATGCTGCTGACATGGGAGACACTTTCTGACAAAGTCACAAGAGTCTTCTTCAATGGTAGGCCAATAGTAGCCTGCTCTAAGGATTTGTCATGCTAGGACAATACCACTCGTGTGGGCACCGCAAAGTCCTAAATGTACTTCTTTTAATGCCATCGCGGCCTCATTTTCATCTAAACATCGAGAGAGGGTATCATGATAACCCCGACGATATAGGGTATTGGCTATGATAACATAGCGGGATGATTTTTGAATAAGGTTCTGGCGTTGGGTACGTGTGAGGTGAGGGGATATGATACCATCATTAAGGTAAGCATGAATTTCATGGTACCAAGGGGATTGGGGACCAACCAAGATACAAACACGGTTTGAATCCTCATTCGCATAAGCGAGTGTGAGGCGCTGCTCAACTAAAAATTCATACTATGTAGCTTCTTGGAGAATTTCCAAGAGCGAGCCAATAGTGGCCATGGCATCTGCTGCCTTATTCTGCATTCGAGGCACTTGTGTAAACTGAAGCTTTGTAAAATGCTGGGTCAGCTGATCAACTAGCTCTTTGTAGGGTAATAGCTTGTCATCTTTGGTTTGATATTCATTTAAGACTTGTTTGATGATGAGCTGGGAATCGCCAAAGATTTCTAACTCAGTGATATTCCATTCTGCAGCTATCTTTAATCCTGCTACAAGAGCTTCATATTCTGCTATATTATTGGTGCTAGGGAATTGTAGCTTGAAGGCTTTTGGAATGTAATCTCCTTGAGGTGTAACTAATAATATTCCTGCCCCTGATCCATGAGAGGTGTATGAGCCATCAAAATAAAGCTTCCATGGGGGCTGTTCTTCAATTAGGTAGATATGCTCATCTGGAAATTCTGTGAGCAAAGGATATGCATCTACTAGAGGTGCATCAGCTAGGTGATCTGCTATAGCTTGCCCTTTGATTGCCTTTCTGTCCACATACTGGATGTCAAACTCACTTAGTAGCATAACCCACTTTGCTAGCCGACCTGTGAGTGCTGTTCTAGAGAGCATATACTTGAGAGGATCAATTTTAGAGACTAGTTGGATGGTATGACTTAGCATGTAGTGGCGAAGCTTTTGAGTTGAGAAAACAACTGCCAAACAAGCTTTTTCCATAGGAGTGTAATTGAGTTCATAACCAACTAGGGTTCTACTGATATAGTAGATGGCTCTCTCTCTGCTATAATCATCATGTTGTGCTAGAAGTGCCCCTAGAGTAGTAGGTGTTGCTGATATATACAAGATCAAGGGACGACCAGGAACTGGTGGAACCAAGATAGGGGGATTGGTGAGCTACTGCTTGAGCTGATCGAAGCTGCGCTGACATAAAAGATCCCACTTGAAGTTCTCATTCTTCTTTAGCAAGTGTGAAAATGGTGTACACTTATCTGCAAGTTGGGAGATGAAGCGCCGGACAGATTGAAGTTTTCCCTAAAGAGAGCGAAGCTGTCGCAGTGTCTGGGGAGGAGGCATGTCTAAGATAGCCTTGACCTTTTTGGGGTCGATCTCTATACCTCGTTTAGAAACTATGAAGCCTAGAAGCTTGCCAGATGTGACCCCAAAGACACACTTCTTGGGATTTAGCATGAGATGGTATTGGGCCAACCTATCAAAGACTTTTTCCAGGTCAGCAAGATGATCCATGAAGGTGTGAGATTTGACTAGGATATCGTCCACATAATCTTCCAAAATGCTATGGATAAGATCATGGAAAATGGCTGCCATAGCTCTTTGATAGGTAGCCCCAGCATTCTTTAGGCCAAAAGGCATCATGGTGTAGAAAAAGGTTCCCCAAGGGGTAGTGAATGCTGTCTTATGCTGGTCCTCTTCTGCAATCTTGATCTGATTATACCCGAAAAATCCATCCATAAGGGACAGAATTTCATGTCCAGCTGTAAGATCTACAATCATATCTATGTTGGGCAAGGGAAAATCATCCTTTGGACAAGCATTGTTAAGATATCTAACATTAGTGCAGATTCTGATGTCACCGGAAGGCTTAGAGACAGGGACCATGTTGGAGATCCATTTTGAGTATTCGATAGGTCGGATAACCTTAGCAGCTAACATTCTTTCTAGTTCAGCTTTGACTAGTAAGGCCACCTTGGGGTGCATTTTTCTAAGCTTTTGTCTTACGGGCTTGATTTTTGGATCGACTGCAAGATGATGAACTACAAGCTTTGGATCAAGTCCTGGCATGTCCTGATATGACCATGCAAATCGGCCAATGTTCTCTCATAAAACCTCAAAGAGGAGGTCAGCTTGGTCTTGTGATAGGGATGCAGCAATGTGAACAATTCTAGGGATCTCTGAAGAACCAATGTTGACTTCTCTAGTATCCTCTATTAGAATAGAAGACACCTCTGGTCGATTATCTTGAGGAGGCAATACTAAATCCTCATGTTCTGCTTGTGGCTCTGGATTTTCTTGCTGAGGAGTTCTCTTCGCTGCCTTAGCTAGTCCCAGATTTACCTTAGTTCCAGTTTTGGGTGTATCGAAACTAGGTTGGGGATTTTCTCCAAAATACCCCTTGGGATCTAGCTTGTAGATGTAGGCAGAATCTGGCTTTTTCTTCTTATGAGGAGTTTCGGCTCCCATGAATCTTAGAAGTGCTTCCTCTGATGCAAACTCATCAATATGTATGACACTTGGTCGGTCCCAATCTATGAGTTGTGGATGAACAAGTGGTAGGTCAATGAGATGGATGGATAGTTCTCGGAGAACAGAGTCTCCTAGGAAGATTTGGTCTGGGATATCGTCGTAGGCTCTCTTTTCAACTTCCTCAGGAATGTCTTCGATTTCGACAAGGTCGCGGTGGATGTTTGAAAAAGCGTGACCGTTCTCGTTGGTGCCCCCAGTTGTGGGTATGCCAAAGCCAAGTCCTGACTTTGTTTCCCAATTATGTGCTTCAATGGGGCATTGCATGCCCCTTTCTTCTGGTCCTAGTCCACCTCCTTGATAGTTCCATTTTTCAGTGATGAGCTTATGTTGTTGGGGATACTTTTGGCTGAAGTGATCAAGGCGTGCTTGATTTTTTGGAGGTGCATCCTTATGTAACCAATTGTTGATATCTGGAGTGAGCTCTTCATGAAGAGGGGTTTTTGAGGACACAAAGGTGGTTGGGCCAAACTGTTTGTATCGAAGAGGTGGAATCTCCCTAGCTTTGTGATATGTCGGTCGTCCATGGGTATGTGGATCAAGTGGGATTGCTCCGACAACAAATGCATCTGATAGACTATATTCTCCACAACCTTTGTCGTTGATCTTTACGGTAGATAGGGTGGAGGCGAGGATGGTTTCTGCGTCATTACAAGTGTGGGATGAGCTGGCGATGGATGTGCCGATGTCTATTCCAGGGCAATGGTTTGTATATGAAGCTTCAACCGCATTGCAGTAAGCAAAGGGTTTTGGATTGGCATGGATGGTTACCTCAGTGCCCTGATGCAGAAATTTGATGCACTGATGGTAGGTGGATGGAACGGCCTTCATAGAATGAATCCATGGGCGACCGAGGAGGATGTTAAATGGTAGGTTTAGATCAACAACATGGAAAACTATCTCTTGGATGACTGGCCCAACCTTGATTGGTAGCAAAATAGTCCCTTCTGTAGTCCTTTCCAAGTTGTCATAAGCTTTGATGGTGATAACCTCACTGATCATATCTGCCTCAGTATACCCAGCTTGTTTCATGAATTTCAGGGTGCAAATGTTCAAGGCTGATCCATTATCTATCATTACTCTTTTTATGGCAAAATTGGATAACATGATGGCTATGCGAAGTGGAAGGGTGTGATCTGGCTCAACCGTGGGTATGTCGGTGGGTTTGAAAGATAGGGCACATGAGGATGAAAGGTGTCCAACAAGATTACGAAAATCAGTAGCATTGATATTAGAAGGGACACGGGATTCTATGAGAGCACTGTCAAGGATGTCTTTGTACACAGGACTAGTGCGGAGAAGGTCTAAAATGGATATTTGGGCTGGCATGTTCCCAAGGTGTTCCAAGATATTGTACCGGCTTTTTGATGGAGCTGATGGTGCTGATGAAACTGGTGGGCCTGCGATGTTAAATCGTGCTCTTCGAGTGGTGACCGCACACTCATTGTCTGGTCCTCGGATATTGATAACATTGACAGAAGGCTCTTTCTCAGATATACAACCTATAAGGCTACCATAGTCTATATAGGATGAAGTGTGGTCATTGTTCTTCCCATGCTGTTGGTTTGGCTGGCGGTTGTTGGTGTTGTTTTGGATAGGTGTTTTTCCAGGATTTTGGTTGTTGTGTGGAGGAAAAGCATTTTGATAAATCTGTAAGCCTGCATTGGGAGAGGTTTGGGCACCAACAGTGATTTCCTTCCAATCAATAAGGTCCTGTACATAGTCTTTCAGTTTCATGCATCTGAGGGTGGTGTGACCGTTTACCCTATGGAACTTGCAATACTCATTGTCCTTGTACCATGCAGCTTTGGATTGGCTTGGATCAATTTGCTGGGTAGGAGGAAATTTGATGAGGTTTTCTTTAGCCAATTTCTCAAAAATAACATCCAATGGCTCACCAAGGGGTGTATAGTTTCTAGGTGTAGGTTGGAATCTGGGCTTTTGCCTTGCAGCTACATTGATGGCATTAGCTTGATTGTTAGACCCTTGAAAGTTGGGTCTTGTATTGTGGTTTTGATAGCTTTGGTTATTTCGTTGTTGGTAATTGATAGCTTGTTGGTTGTTTGTTTGATATGGTGGGTTAGACTGGTTTTGAGAAGGACCAACGATATTCACATGTCTGGTGTCAGTAACCCCATCTGTTGCAACATGCTTGTTTTTGTTCCAATACCTAGACTTGTCATTGGAATGTGATTGATTTTGGTTGGCCTCTTTGTAAATCTTTACCACACCATCTTTGATGATTCCTTGCTCAAGGATCATTCCTTTCTCTTTGATATCCTTATAGGTCTGCAAACAGTTCATGGTCATGTGGTGAGCCAAGCTGGGATGTGCATTATCAATAAACATTTTCACCACATGGCGTTCTGGCAAGGTGCAGGATATGCGGGTGGTAAGGGTTTGCCATCTTTGCAGGTATTCGGCAAGGCTTTCTCCACCTTTTTGCTTGGTGTGGACAAGATCAACTATTGATAGCTCTGTTTCAACAAGATGGGCATATTGGGCTACAAATGCCTCAGATAATTCAGCAAAGTTTTTAATTGTGCCATAGGGGATTCTATAAAACCATTCAAGAGCTGGTCCAGCCAAGCTTTTGGGAAAAAGGCGCAAGAGGAAGACATAATTGTATGCCACGTCCTGGCAATGCATGTAAAATTCTTTGATATGTGTGACAGGGTCTCCTTTTCCTCTGAATTTGTCAAATTTAGGTACCTCAAAGTGTTTGGGAAATGGTGTCATGGTAATGGCTCTGTCAAATGGGTAAGGACACACATTCTCAAACTTGAATGTCTTTGGATCATTCCCTTCTTGGATGGCTTTCAGAGCTGTCTTCATTTGCTCCCACTCTGAATTGATAGGTGATGGTTGGGGTGCCCCCAATGTAGGAGTGCCTTGAGGTAGGTATGTGCTGGATGGGGCCACTGAATATGGATGGCTGTGAGGGATTTGCTGATAGGGATTGTACATTGTTTGGGCAGCTGCATGGTGGATGACGGGTTGTTGAGGGGGAGGTGGCGCATATTGCTACATGTGCTGTGAGGCTTGCTGTTGATATGGGATTTGAGGTTGGGATTGAGGAACATAAGCTGGCTGTGGGATAAATGGATTGCTTTGTGGAGGTAAGGTATAAGATGGTTGTGAGGCTTGGGGAAAGGATTGGAGGGCTTGTGGGGTTTAACCAATATATGTGGGTTGTGCCCCCATTTGGGATGGTATCTGCAAATAATTGGTGGTTGGCTGGGGTGGTGGATTACCTCCTAGAAGTGGCATTGAAAAGTAGTTGGTAATTGGAGGTAATGGATTAGTTGGTGGTGGAGGTGGTGGGAATTGAAAGCTTGGGAATGGAACTGATGAGGTTTGATAGCTTGTTGGCTGGATTTGGAAGCTTGGTAGAGTGGTGGCGGGAGTTGGGGTCATTTGGGAGCTTGGTAGAAAATTGTTAGTAGCTTGTGGGATTTGATAGCTTTGTGGAGTGAGGGTAGTAGCTTGTAGATTTGTGGCTAATGGTATTGAGCTCCCAAGACCTAATGGAAATGATGGGATTGTGTTCTTGGCTGCAGTGAACAAGCTGGGGGTGATGAAAGGTTGATTACTTGGCCCCATGGGTGACATCCCTGTTGTATATTATTGAGGTTGGCCAAAGATGCTAGCACTGATTTGGGAGATGGGTGGATTTGAAGGCTGGGTTGGGGAGCAGCAGCAGCAATAGTGAAGGGGGTGAATGGTGAGTTGTTTTGGGTAAAGGGGGTTTAGAGCGGAGAGGTATGAACCAAGGATGGAGTGGTGGTGGCTGGGTTGGCTTGCGGCATGGAGATTTCAACTTGGGTGGATGATGGTATGTTTGGGTCTGTTGGGTCATATGGATTGGCTGGAGGCTCTTCTTTTGGAATATATTGAGGATAATTTGGATCATAAGAGCCTATGGGTGGTGGCAGCTGCCCAAACAACGGGTGAGATGGATCTGATAATGGAGGGGGTCTTCCAAAGTCAAAGGTTCCTACATTGTCCCTTCGAAAATTAGCCATGATTGTCTCTTTGTTTTTGTCTATAATGGCGTTTACCAATACTGCATTTCCTGGTTGGTTCATGAAAGCTTCAATGTCAGTAGGTGATGGCATAGCTTGCTCTGGGCTGAAGGATGGCTAAGTGCTCAAGGGGGGTGAGGCTGTTCGATCCAAATGATAGGGCTCCATTGTTTCTTTCTTCTTGGCTAAGCGAGTGACGGGTGGCATGAAAAATGCTCCTAGGGATGAGATGCAATAATGCTGATGGATGCAAAAGGGGGAAGGCTTTTCTATGCAAATGATTTCCTAGGTTGAGGCAAAGCTATATGAAAAAACCTAAGGAGGATTGGGTTGGGGATTCTAACTTCAAAGATATGTTGTCAAAGCACAAAAGGTCTGCTTTCCTATGTGCAAGCTTGGTGGTGATTGTGTCAACTTAAGGATAGACTGATGATCCTTTAGGAAGAACACGAGATTGACCACTTGCGAATCCCAACCTTTAGCTCAAGGTGATGAGGGATAACAAGTGACAAAGCTAGATTACCCTAGACAAAGCTCTGTTAAAGGGATAACCTTGGTGAGATTGGTGGATTTGGAAGATTTTAGAAATGGCAAACTTTTAGCAAGGTGACAACAATTTTGAAAGCTTAGATGTGCAGATTTTCGATTACTGGCTAGATGGTATGATTATAAATGAGATGGATGAGCTAATAATGCTTAAGGGGATAACCTAAGATGGCTGGCTTTTCTACAAATATGACTCTAAAGTGAAGCTTATCCAAGAAGATGTGGAGAAACAAGGGTGTCTGGTCATAGAAATCATGCCTAGTTGGTAAGGCATAAGCAGGATTAACTCTTGGATGTTGGCTAAATTTGATGGTGCGCTCTAACCAGGCCTCTTGAAGTGCTTCGTCGGTAGCTTTGTCCTCTTCTTTGTGGAGTTTGGCAATTCGTGGGCTTGGTGTTATTTCTTTTCTCTTGGCTGAAAGTTCTTGGTATGCTAGAGATGGCTTGAGTTTGACCTTGTGAAACTTCTGTTTGGGTTTGGGTTGTTTCGACATAAATTCTTGAATTTGCTTGACTTTGGAAAAAATCTCAGTTGTTTTGCTTCAACTTGTTCAACTTCTAAAATAGGCAGTGACTACGCTAAGTGTGCCTTAAGCTAAGATTGACCAAGTTTGGCAAACATTCATTCAACAAGTAAAATAAAAACAAGCAATAGATAGGAACACCTAGATAGAAGTTTGTGGTTCTCAGAATGCGATACTTGTGCCAAGGAGTGTGTATGTTCTACAAATGTTTCGATCAGTCACTCCAAACACATTAACATCCTAGATGGTTTTCTGCAAGGCTGAAAATTGGTTTAGCTAGGGAGTCCTCGATATACGCAAGGTATGTGAGGCCCAAATCCATAGATGAGACCAAAAGGATGTCACACAGCCGAGAGGAGCGGTAACCCACTTCTCCTCTTTCACTTCTCAAGGGTATAAAGTTCCTTGAGGCTTAGCCCGAATGACAAAATCTTGATCCCAAGAGAGGTGTCTTTTGATTCACCTCCCGATTCTTATACTTCGCCGGAACGCTGGAGTTGAGGTCGTCCAAGGGGTGATGAAATCCCCAAGCAGGCCTCCTAAAAAGAAACAAGGTTTTGGATCCTAATCTTATGCACCCAAGATGGCCTCGAAAGACGACAAGGGGAGAGAAGACTTGGATGACCTTGGGCTAAAAAACATGCTTGTTCTTTTACCAACTGACTCTTATGTGTGTTAATCTAGACTTTGCAAGCACTCATGTTTAAGAGACAATGTTCAATTCCAACTTGAAGCGCCAACAAAAGTAAATCGATCGAAGAATGCAAACAATAAGAAGAGTTAGGGTCAACAAAAGTAAACTTGCGCACCCAGAGGCCCTCCACGTTAAGCATCGATTAATTTTCTTTAAGGCATTCAAGATTGAGTGTGAGTTTGTTTTAAGCCCAAAACAAAAGTGTGTGAGATTCGATTTCAAGCACGCGCTCGGAGGCTCTCCACGTCAGTTGTTGTTCAATTTTAGTGCCCAAACTTGAAGTGTGATCGATTTAATCTAGAGTTTTGGCCATTTAAGAATTTTGATAAAGTTAAAGCAAACGTTCAAAGACCAAGTGAGTGAGTTAGATTGTGGAACATTTAACACCTTTTTCAAGTAGACCCATCCCCATAAATGGCGCTGAGATTGCAACCAATGGTTAATATTTGATGGGTGATTAGAAAAGAGGTGAGTCCAAGGAACTACTCAAATTGATTTTTTTAAATTTGTATTTTAACTTAACAAAGTTTTTTAAATGTCTAAAAATCAAACTTTACCTAGATTGCATATGGAAAAGAGATTTGTTTTGTTCAATTTTAGAAGCCCCAAATGAAGTGTTTGATATTGCAATGGTTAATTGATCCTTGACATTCAAGATTGGATTTGTTGTTTTAAGCATGCATTCCAAGGAAAGTTGATTTTAATCCATGACATTCAAGAGTGTGTTTTGAGCAACATTCATTCAATGGAAAATGTGTTTAACCATTCAAGTTCATTTTTTTAGCAACATGCATTCAAAGACAAATGGTTAAACATTCAAGTTCATTTTTTAGCAACATGAAAACCTGCAAGAAACATGGTTAGTGGTTCCATATGTGCTCCAACCTGCAATGAGACAAAAAAAAGCAATTTAGTTAGTTAGCCAAAATCTTCAAAAATGAGAGCTTAACTATGGGAAAAAAAATTTTAACTTTTTTTGCTGTTTTTTCTACGCGTAAAAATGCTTAAAATGGTCTAAATCCTACGAAACCACTAAATGGTGCAGAAATAAAGATTTTAAAACAGAAATACAACATAAGTAGGCAGAGATGACAGTCTATCAAGCGGAGACGCCAAAATACAAAGATGCGAAAATACAGAGACGCTAGTATTCGGAGACGACAGAACAGATTTGCGGCACAGAAAACAGGTGACAAGCAGAGACGTCGATTTGCGCAGATGCAGATTTTCGCAGACGACGATTTGGATTGGCGGTGGCGGAGACGTCGATTTGCGCAAACGCGGATTTTTGTAGACGTCAATTTTCGCAGACGCAAATTTTCGCAGACGTTGATTTGCGCAGACGCGGATTTTCACAGACAGAACAGGTTGCAGACGCCAAAACTGCGCGAAAAAAGTTGAAAAACGCGAATTTTTTTATAGATGGTATTTCTTCTTCCTAAGTGCGTTCTTTAACCTGCAAAAACAAGCAAAACACCCTCACAACACACTCAAACAACAACAAACATTAGATGGTTAGAAAAAATGACATATAGATGAAAATAGATGATTAAATGACCCATAGTGGGGTCCCACCGGGCGTGCCAAAATGTAGAACAAGAATTTTAGTGTGCAAAGAACATTAACAAATAAAGTAAACATTCACAAACCAAAAACTAAATTCACATATATGCTTAGACAAAGAAAGCAAACAAGAAGTGCAAACCTCACAAGAGAAAACACTCCATGCTTTCTAGATTCTGTAGATGTGTCCTTTTGCTGTGGATGTATGCTCAAGATGCTCAAAAGCTGCTTCAATGGAGATGGGTAATGGCAAATTGGTAGCTTTGTGAGCTCTCAATTTGGCATTATAAGGGTAAGATTGATGGCTTTGGTTCTCAAAATAGCATGGTAACTTTAGCTCAAAGATTGTTGATGAAATGGCTTGGGATGGGATTCAATTTATAGGCTAAGGGGTAGAGGGATGGAGGGCTTAGATGCAAGGATGGATGAAGGCTTAAGGAGGGCTAAGATGCACTCAAAGGGGAGCACATGGATTGTGCTTGTTTAGCACCAATGGGAAGGTGACACTTGTCACAAGGAGGATGAGTGTGAGAGGGTAGGGTAAAGGGTTGGTTAAAGGCATGATGAGTGGGGTTGAGTATGTAAGAGGGATGTAAGAGGAATGAGTGTGGAAGAGGGAAGAGTGTGGAAGATGGGTGTAAGAGTCATGAGTGGGCTTGTAAGAGTCTTTTATGTTTTGTAAGAGCACTCATGACTTAGTGGTTGGGCTTTTTGAGGGGAGACTTTGGTTTGGATTAGGAAAGTCTTAAACTTGTTTAAGGAATGTGACAACATTAGGGGGTGGATTAGGCTTGGGTTTAGGATTAGATTAGGGATGTTAGAGATGTGCAAGTGGATGGCATTAATGAGGGTGGGTGAGTTAGTGGCTAAGCTTGGTTAGTATGGGTGGATGGGGTGGATTAGGCTAAATGGAGGATTAGAGATAGGTTAGGGGTTTTTGAATTTGAGGATTTCATTTATCAAATAGATTTATTTAATAAATGGGGATTTTTGGAATTAGATAGGAGAAAAGGATTTAATTGATAAATAATAGATTATTTGATTTATCAATTAGGACTATAGATGATTAATTAAATTAATCAACTAGGGGATGACAAAGGATTAATTAAATAGAAATTTAATTAATAATGCCTTTTTAGATAACTAAATAGGATTACTAAAATAGTGTAATCAAATTTAGGTGTCTACATTTAGAACGTGATTATATTTATTTAATTTAATAATAATATATTTAGAATGCATTTTTAAATAAATGCTAAATATTATTGTTATTTAAGTTAATAAATATTTTATCAATTAAGTTTCTAAAAAAATGAAATTAAAAGTGAAAAGATATTTAATTATCATAAAGATTATAGTTCGCATGATTTATGCGTGAGTTGAAAATAAAAGAAATTAATTGAAAAGATTAAACATGTGAAATTAATAAAGATATTTAATCACATTAAGTGCGCATGAGATTTATAAGTTATAAATTGATTAAAATAGAAGTTGAGTGGAAATTAAATAAAGAGATTTAATAATCCATTTAACGTGCATGAAAATATGAAAGATAAGATAAATTAAGGTTGATTTTAGAGTTAATGAAATTGATCAAGAGACCTCTTGGGTAAATGCACAATTAGTGCCCTGATTGTAGGAAGAAGAAATCCTTATCAAAATTTGAGGGTTCATTTTTCAAGGGAGAGTTTTTCAAACACAGGTTTCAGGACACACACAGGTTTATGGAGAGCAATTCGAAGGGTTTGGAAAGAAAAGAATTTTACGTGGCTTGAAAGATTTTTCTTGTGGTAGGAATTTTGCATCTAGTTGTCGGAGGTTAGCATCAGATCCAGGTAGGATCTCGTGGCTTGATTGTATAGTGGTTTGCATTCTTCAAGTTTCTGTTTGCTCTGTGTCTTTTGCATGTGTTGTTTTTATGGTATGCGATATTGTTCTTGTTTGAGAAATATCTGTACATGGCTTCGTTGAGTTTATTTTAGAAGATTGTATTTGAATAAGAAATTAGTTAAATACGAGAATCTATTGGACATTGAAATCAAGCTTGAGTTTCAAAAGATACACGTTGTCCTTTTTCAATAGATTTTAAGAAGGGAAATTAATTTGAGGACTAGTTTGAAATAAAAAGAAGATTGTGAATTTATGCCAAGAAGAGATCATATATTTTATATTTTAGCCGAAGAGAGGGAGGAAAGGGCATTGTAGAGCAGAGGAAGAGCGTATACCCCACCTCGATCAAGTCCTCCCCATCTCCTCATTCGCGACAAAGTGGCACATTCGGGCCCAATTCCGCCTGCAAATATATGCTTTACAATACAATTTATACGCTGCAAGAAAAAGGGGAAAAATCCTTCTTGTAATGAATTTGGTAGCCCGAATTGTCCGTGCCCACTCTATCCAGGTGTATGATGTTTTCAATGCGATAACCACGCGGCCTGTTTGGCCAAATTGCCTGCTTGTAGTTGGCCCTGGGGGTTTAAGCTTTGCCCCTATGCATTTATGCGCACGCTTCTCGTCTTTGCGACAGGCGTAATTTAATCGACGCTACTTATGGTTCAACTACTGTAATCGAGCTTTTCAATCTGCACGGGGAGATGCCATAAATGAAATTGTGGGTGGAAGTTGCAGGTCGCGCAGGAAGATTTGGGGCGCGTAAGGGTTTTGTATTTTGATCGCGCGATTTCAAAATTTCACGAACTGCCCCATACCCATATCGCAAATTCAGGTGACTTTTCCCTTGGCAGACAGATTTGGTCTCATCCTTTGGCAAGAATAATTTGGCAATTTAGCGAGCAATCTGTGGAGAAGAAACAGTTCTTCAATGTTCAAAGAATTATTCGAGGTTTTGAAAGATTATCTTTATTAATGTTTTATAATATTAATTTTTAATTATTGTTTTAATTAATATTTTTTTTCAATTAATAATAGTTATTAATAAGATTTCAGTATTATATTTATGAATATTAATAATCATTATTAATTTAAATAATAATGCATTTAGTATGATTAACTTTTAATTAATAATATTAATGACCATTTTTATTTACAACTTGAGAGATTGATATAAATATTTAGTCGAAATTTATTTAATTAATTTTTAATCAAAAAAGCAGTTTGATTAAATTTAATTAATGGTGAATTGGGTGAAATAGAAATTATGGATTTATTAGGAAGATTAATTAAATAATTTTTAATTATTTAATTAAATATAATTTTAATTAAGATTAATTAATTAATGGATTATATAGTTATTGAATTATTAATGGTTTTGATTGACGATAATTAAAGATTATTTTAAATAAATGACTATCCTTTGATTATTCTTTTTAGAAATTGATTTTTATAATGAGGATAACTTTATATATATTTTGAATTGCATAACAGATGAGTTATTGGATGGAATAAACTAAGAATCTTATAACTTGAAACAAATGTTGAACTGAAACTATAACCTTACATTTAACTCAACTATATGTTTCAAAACAAACCAAACTATGAACTGTATTATTTGTTTGTAATATCTATGCATTCGGATTTTGGAGTCGAGTAGGTGTTGACCAGTCTAGGATGTACATCAGAGGCCGTGTGAGATTTCTTTGATACTTTTTTATGTGGTTGGATGTTATGATGTGTTTTGTGATTCATATTGGAAATTATGTCTATGAGGTTTATCTTGTGGAGCTTTTATGTGTTCTTGGATAGGAGAACCATCTTGTTATCAGGTTGCCTATTAAGGAACCAAGTTTGATCTTTATGGGTGTTGTGGTATGGGACACAACTGTGCTTTTATGTGCTTAGGAGAGGTTGTCTAGGTACATGACTTGGGAGTGGCTTGCATAGGGGTCCGGGACCCAAAGTGGTCAGTACCAGGGTAACCTAATGCAAGTTATGTAATAAGTGATAACCTAGTAATTAAAACTTTTGGGGGGAAAACACACTAAAAAGATAAGTTAGAGATTTTTGATCTACCCATGCCTTTAGTGCTTGTATAGACTAAGGATGGGAATGAGATGAGTGCCTCATCTTCTTGAGAGGGCTTTCTAGTTTCCATATGTGTGATGTTGAGGGTCCGGGGTTCAGAGTAACCAGTCCTGGGTAACTCAACGCTTGAGGGTCCGGGGTCTCTTACGAGATCAGTCCAGGGTAACTCAAGCAGCCATGTGATGACACTCCCTAGTATGTAGCCTGAGTCTTCTCTGTAGATTTTGTGTATCTCTGGTGGTGTACTTATTGATTGTGTTTATTGTGGTTACTTACTTTCATTGATGATGATTGGTGATTCATGATGTTGTACTTTTGACATGTGGCTTTTGACTTGAGATGATTATCTTTCGTTGACTTTATCTTATGATCTTGGTATTTGGTTTATACTTGGTTCGTGTATGATGTTTGGTTATGTGGTGTCAGTATTGGATTGAGTGTTCTTACTTTTGGATTATTTTATCTTCTTGAGTAGTATGTGTTACCTTTGAGATAGTTTTGGCTAGTAGGTATTCCATGCCTAGGAATGTTTTATGTTTGATAGCCGTTTGTGGATCATTCATTATCTTCCCTGCACGGTGGGAGTGGAAGCCTGACTAGGTAACCACGTGGTCGGGAGGTAGTGCCTTCTTACCATTTGGGTTCCCCTTCACATTGCTAGCTGTTGGATGTTCATTGCAGAAGATGTACCTTTATCATTCTTATTTCTTATCTCAGAGACTTCTTTTCAGATGATGTATATATGTTATCATGTATTCTGATTTATTGTATCTATTCTCACATACCCTGCGACATGTGCAGTGGATGTTATTTATTGGATGTACTTTCATTGTGTTAGATATACTTATGCATTTGCTTATGCGATTATGTATCTATTATTTCTTTATGATCTTGAGACATTGTACTTGAAACTTAAACTAATTAACTTAAAATTATTAAATGTGACTCAACGTAAAGGAATTCTTGAGGAATTGAAACTGTATCTATATTTACATATGTGTATTTGATGTGTATGTTCATATTGCTTCCGCATTAATGTTATCTTGATGTTGTTTAAACTTCAAAAAAAAAAAAAGTTCAGTAAACATTATAACATGTTAGGTTTATTTCTCTTGGGTTCCCGAGCGGGGCGTTACACTTGGCAATGTGTGTATTTTATTTTTTGTTACAATTTTAAACTTGAAACATATTTTTTTTTTGTTCAAAAAATTATTCACTTGCAAGATCAAATAGTACCAATGAGCATGAATAAAGTCTATGTTAGAGGGAGAGTTGACAACTTCCCACTTTTAACTTTAGACAAACCTTCAAATCAATTACGTTTTGCATATACAAGATATAATGCCTATATCTATTATTGTGCATGTAAATGTTAATGTTAAGTTAATTTTAATATTCTAATGATGATTATCGATTTGCATTATTATATGGCTTTGATTTTATACACAACATATACTTTTAAATTTTATTATATAAATTTGATTTTATACACAACATATAATTTTGATTTTATACACAACATAACATTTTAAATTTTCTAATTTAAAATAAAAAGATAATGACTAATTAAAATGGATAATTAAAGTTTAGAATTGATTTTTAGTTTACAAAATTGATAATCCAAAAACACATCATTTTAAAACAAATCCATAAATATATATACATTACACCCAAAACAAGAAAAAAAATAAAAAATGAAGACAATGATGACGATCAAATCTAAATAATTATTAGTCCCTTAATATTTCCAATGGTGGTCATAATTAATTTATCAATTAGTGAATTTGTAAAGGTTAAAAGTCATTTTATTTTTAAATAAGTTTTCTATCAGCAATTCCTAATTTTTATCTGCCAAAATAAATTTATTACTCCAAAATTAGAGAAAAAGTTTTAGAATGTTCCAAAATTGTCAAAGAAATTATAAAAATTTAAACACCACTTCTTCTAATTTTATGGAAACTTAGCACTTAGTGTCAGTGTCATTCCTAAAACTTGTAACCAAGATTTCTTCCCAATAGACAAGCCACAATCTGTTCAAGAACTCATCAACATCAAATCCATTCACTTAATGAAATCGTAAAACCCACTTAAGACTTTGATTATAAGCTTCACAATGAGGATTTGAGTGTGGGCATCATAGTAGGAATCAAATCTTGGTTGGGATGTCGAGATTTGAATTACTTTCTATAGTTGAACAATTCCTCCCACTTAACCCCACATGTGCCCTACCCCAATTTTTTGCAACTATATGCAATTGACTTTTTTTTTAGAATATCCAATGCACATGCAAAAAAAAAACATAGTCGCCCAGTTTTCTCCATTTTCTTCCTAATCTTAAACCCATGAAAAATCAGCCCAAAAAAAATGGCTTTGCATCCATCAAAACTGGACATATTTATTGATGTTTCTTTTGACCTGGAACCATTGAAACCAAAGGGAAGAAAATGGGTGCTAGTCATGAGCTGCAGATTGTGGATGTAAAATGTTTGCTATATATCTAGCTAGAAATTGAAATAAATGTGTCGAGAAAAAATACTGAAGAAATACAAAGTTGCCAAGAATAAAAAAAGGTATCGATCACATTGTATTTAATAATGATTATTACATTATGTAACTAGTGCATGATTTATACAAAGTAAAAACTACCACATAAAGAAATAATTACGAGGAGTTTACATGAGAAAATAATGGGCATAAAAAATAAACAACAATTCTCCTTATTTGCCTTGATGTGTGACAAAGAATTAATAGTCTATTACGGTGAGATCAGATCCATAAGTTATGGTAATAACTGAAACATAACACCAACACCCCCACATAAGGCTATTTGAGGAGAACAAAATGCTAATGAAAGAAAATATCTAGCTGAAAATCTTATGGGAGAAGGAAAAAAATGTGAACATTTGTCAAATGATACCACCATATTGATGAATGAAGATTCTTCTTTCAAACCAACACGATGATCAGGATTAGTCCACATGAGTGCCTCCAATGACACTACTTGAACAATGAGCAAATGGAAAACAAAGGCAAAATATTTGCTAATCAAATTGAAGATTGAGTAGACAGTAATCTACATAGCTCCCCCAAACAAAGAATAGATGGAAACTGAGGCAAAACATCTATCATTCAAGGATACAAATGACACATGAGTCTATCTGAGTGACCCTAATGATACTACTCAACCATGCACGAATAAATTGATGATTGAAAATGCAAGTGTCAATTGTCTATAAATCTGATCAACTATAGAAGCAAAGAAGCATGAAAGGTCCATTGAAAAAGTGTGTCACGAGAGAGACAAGAAAGGCAAAATCCATGCGAAGAGAGCATGACCTTGACCTATCTCTGATGCAAAATCCAGTCCAACCTCTAATGTCATGACATTTTGATGCGAGCCTCTACCTGTGGGCCTAAGAAGAATAGATGGCTTTCACTTGAAATAATTGAATGACATGAGAAAGAAAGAAGCTGAAAATTCCATCTTCGAGAAATATGATCTTCAGTACTTGCAAACAAAATATACATTTATTTTCCTAATAGTTTTAGCTCTAATACCATGTAAAATTTATGCAATAGATCTAGCTAGAGATTGAAATGAACATGTAGGGAAAAAGTACTCTAGAAATACAAAGCAACCAAGGATAAAAAATGTATTGATCACATTGTATTCAATAATGATTATTACATTATGTAACCAGTGCATGATTTATAAAATGTAAAACTATTGGATAAAGCAATATTTATAGAGAGTTTACATGAGAAAGTAATGAGCATAAAAAATAAATAACAATTCTCCTTTTTTTTTTTGATGTGTGACAAAGAGATAATAATCCATTATGGTGAGATCAGATCCATAAGTTATGGTGATAATTGAAACTTAACACCAACAATGGGCACTGGTGCTTAAAATAACAGTTCATAGATTACCAAATGAAGATGACTAGAGATGTTGTGTGAATCACATGTGTAAATGTTATGTAGATAATTGATGAAGCAATTGTTGTATGTAAGCTAAACATACATCAACTCTTAGATGCAATCATTTTGAAACAACTCTTGGTCAAATGTATTCTACTCACAAATCTCTCCTAATTTTAGTTCAAAAGCTTCTTTTTTTATAGACTGCAAGATATTTGACTAAGCAAGAATGTCATTCACGAAGGGCCTTGCCACACCTTGTCTTTAGAGTATACCAAACAAAACAATGGTAGCATAATGCTGATCTTAACCTGAGAAAAGAGACAGTCAGAAAGCGTTGAACTAATCATGAAAGATCGAGGCTAGTCTAAGGCAAAAGAATGACAATCGTATGAATACCTTAGCATGAATTTGACAAAGAGTTGATGTGTTTCAAATGTGCAAAAGCAGATCATAATTTCCCATTTCAAAATTAAAAACATTGTCAAAATGTGAAGTCCTTTTTTACCTTCTTGGTAAAACAAATGCACCTTGTTTATTGTGAGTGTTTTAGTTTCCCAAAAGAATTATTTCATATTTTACAACTAATATGTATAAAAAATTTATTAAATATAGATGCTTCCAGAACATGTCTCAGAGCATGGAAATACGAGATATCTCATTCTATGTTGGATTAAAGCATATTTGATAAAAATTATAATAGGAGTATTAAAATTGAGTATAATTTAATTTAATAGATGGAAAATATTTATTTATTTTCCATCTTATTTACTGTATTTTATAAGAATATATTATATTAATCTTGATATTTCACATTTTATAGTTGATAAAGAAGTTAGAATATATCATAATAAAATAAATGAGAAACATATTTAGTTGATTGAATAGAATAACAACGCAACATCTAAGCATCAGTCAAAATGTGTCATTTATTACAATTATCAATTAATTAGAAAAGAAAAAAAAGTTTATTATGAATTATGGGTATGTTGTAATGGTTGAATAAGGTTTTTCACAAATATTGTATACTTTTTGAATTATGGGTATAGCTAAATTTAATGTTTTACATGCAAATTCATATTAAAAAGTTAAAATCATGTCAAAGTTATTTTTTCTCAAACTAAAAAATGTCTAGTTATGAAATTC
The DNA here is from genome assembly GCA_028749045.1 of Cupressus sempervirens. Lineage (NCBI taxonomy): Eukaryota > Viridiplantae > Streptophyta > Pinopsida > Cupressales > Cupressaceae > Cupressus > Cupressus sempervirens. The sequence continues at coordinate 780,754,850 of CM053791.1, read as the reverse complement.
ATGAAGAAAATTAAAAGTTTGATATCAAAATGTTCTATCACGTTTGAAGAGAGTGTTGAAACTATGTTCATTAACTTGTACAAATAAGCTAATTCAAAAGTATTAGCAATAGACAAATCTAAGTGAACTTTTTGCATTGTTAGTTGAGATAATACCATTAAAATTGTTGCCTCAACTGCAATTAATAATTTACATGTGACAAGTTTTAGTATAAAAGTTAGTAATTAACCTCAACCTTATCTAATTAACTAAACCATAAAATCAAATTTTAATGCTTAGAATTATTAACTAGAAAGGCTTATTGTGGGAGCTCTGCTCCCAAAAATTACATTTTTGATGGAAATTTTGTAAGACCTCGTCGATTTTTTAAGTTTCCAAAGTATTTTCTAATGATGTGTAGAAGCTCATTTTTAACAATTTCTAAAAATTAAAATTTTCTTAATGTCACAAGTTTCTAATAAACTAAGGCACCCCCACTTTTATAGAGATTTTGATTGTGCCTAAAATTTTCTTAATGTGATAAGTTTCTAATAAACCTAGGCAACACCACTTTTATAGCAATTTTGATTGTGCTTGCAATTTCATCCATATTGAATATATTTTAAAGAGCTAAAATACAAAGGATACCATAACCATTACTTAATATTTCTACAAAAATAACAACCACAAAATCAACAAACAAATGTTTTTACAGTGATGCTAATAATGATGGTGATCTAATATTGAAGATGTTTTAGAGGCTTCAACTAATATGTGAATGCCATTGATTTTGTTTTGTTTTCCATCTGGTAATGTAAAGAGTGATTGTTACTTGTTGAAAATCTTAAAATGTTTTTTCAATTTATGTGCAAATCAAAGTGTGGGAAACAAATCACTTGCTTATCAAAATTGGTTGCTCAACTTTTTTTAATTTTTATTTTATGTGAATTGTCTGAGCATTGTATGCTTTCATTAAAATGGTTGAATAAGGAATTTGAAAGGAAAACTTGGAACAAATAATTTTGAGGATTTGGTGAAGCATTTAAACATGTTGGCATTAGAATCAATTTAGAAATGTTGTGAATGATCAAAATCATAAACCAACCAAGTATTCTTAATGATTAGCAAATCATTTGCTAGATTTAAAAGTAAAAAATAAATGAGAATGGTGTATTAGTGTTTAAGTAAACATGATTGTTAGGATTAGATAGATGATTGTGTTTCTAGAGTATCTCATTATGTCAATGATTGGATTGACAATCAATGCCCTCCAAATAAAAAACTTAATCCATACTCTTTACACATCTTGAAACACTCTATATTGTACCAGGTGGATGATAGTGCTTTTACTTAAATTAAGTACTCTATATGTCACTCGGTGAATTTTGTTTGTATCATACGTTCACACTAATTGATGAGGAACATTGAAAGGAAATATTATGTTGCTTCTTTATCTCTTTCAATGCCTTGATTATGTTTTTGTATACATCCATTATTAAATATAAAAACTTCCTTGTTAATTATTTCTCAGAAAGTTGTCCTTAGTGTGATATTGCTACTAGGATTTAACTGTATGATTTTTGAGTCAAACTCATTAACCCATGCTTCATGAGTGGTGATTCAACATGAATCTATCTCTCATGAGAATAAATGGAACACTTAGCACTCATTGGATCTAGGTGATGCTCATAGGGGTGAAGCACCTGGGACTTCCCAGGAGGTCACCCATCTTAGTACTACTCTAGCTAGAGCGCGCTTAACTATGAAGTTTCCTCCATGGTTAAACCCAAAGCTTGCAACCCATTTGAAAAACCTTCACCAAGTGTTGTGCCTTATGAACCATTCATTAGAAAGCCCCTTAAGCTCATCAATTGATAAGTAGGAGATAGTTTCCATAGCAAGTCAAATTGTGATATTGCTATCAAGGATGGGTGACCTCCTGGGAAGTCCCGATGCTTCACCCATGTGAGCATCACTTAGATCCAATGAGTGCTAAGTGTTCTATTTATTCTCATGAGAGATGGATTCATGTTGAATCACTACTCATGAAACATGGGTCAATGAGTTTGACTCAAAGATTACATAGTTAAATCTGGATAGCAATATCACAATTTGACTTGCTGTGGAAATTATCTCCTACTTATCAAGTTGTCCTTATCCGAACCCTTGTTCTTAGGCCGTTCCACATAATCAATACTTAAAAAGGATGCTTCATAATATAAATGAAAAAAAGTTAATATATTTTTTGAAATTGATTTCGAAAAATCTGGCTATATTGGTCAAAATTTAGGTAGTAATATATATATATATATATATATATATATATATATATATATGCATATTATTTTTACAAAATGATAGATAAACATAACTATAAGTAATCTAGATAACAAGATCTATAAATCTTATTGATACAAAATATAATTAATAATTACATTGTACTGTCTATAGTTCCATGTAATGAGATTATATTGCACCCAAATTTACAACACATAACAATTTTTTTTAATAAAACAGGTTATTTTAAAATTGGGAAAGTAATTGTATTGTTGATAAACTATGTGAAATGCATAACTATGCCAAAAAGTCTTGTGACATTTTCAAAAATAATAAAATTCAAGTAATAGTTCCTTTAACTAAAAAGTACCACCTATAAATCTATAATTATTTTATTTTGGTTATTGTGTTCACATAATTTGTCTTGCCACATTGTTAAAAATGCAAAAAGTTCATTTACAAGTTTTATTGTTGTAGAAGAGGTGCATATGTTCATTTTCATTTGTTTTATTTTTATGTCAATAAAAAGGAGCACATGAGATTCATTGTAAAGATAAAGGTTTATAATTCAATTATACACTTTTAATTTGATATAAAGGAAAAATAAATATGTTATTATGCATTGTCAAAGTAATGTTTAAAGTTCATGCATATTGCAAGATATTATACATCTATCATATGCAAATAGCTAATTATATCAAACATAATTTCTTTTACTTGCATGAGATTCATTGAAAAGATACATGTTTGTAATTCAATTACACACTTTTAATTTGAATGTAAATGAAAAATAAATATTTTATTATGTATTGACAAAGTACTCTTTAAAAATTCATGCTTATTGTAAGATATTATACATCCATTATATGCAAATAGCTAATTAAATCAAACATAATCTCTTTTACTTGACTTGCATTGAAATAGACAAATCACTCCATTACTTACAAAAACATACTAATGCTTTTATACTTTTAAACTATTTAATACCTATAATTTAACCATCCCACAAATCTATCTTTCATTTTTAATTTTAATTTTTAAGCAAAAGGAAGGAGTCAAGCTCTTATAAAATTAGATTGAACAAAAACTTAAAGTACAAGGGGCGCAAGCGCCAAAGTTCTCGCCTTCATGATTTTATGGTTGATTGAAGTAGGTTTTGGTTAAAATATAATGTATTTAGTTTAATAAAATAACAAATAAATAGTAATGACAAATAGAACATTATAGTGGTAAGCTAAATTAAATTAAAGAGTATAGTCAGTATATTATTAAATTATATAACTGCAATGATATATATTAATTAAAATAGTAAAAGAATATATAAATAAATATTATAGTATCATGGTAAATCAAAATTAGATGACATCGTAAAGAACATTTATGAAACCAAAGATATTTATGAACTAATTATATATAAGATATAGATAAAATTATATAATTTTTTAAAAAAAGAGTTAAATTGATTAATTTTAATGATGAAATTGTTTGATATATCTTGTTTAAGCGATAAATTCATCTAATTGAAGAAGGTGGACAATATTCTTAAGCTCAAATCTAATGCATAAAAACAAATAAACATAAATTAATTTAAAAATAACATTTATGCTTTAAAAAAACCAAACACACTTATCATAAATAAAGTTGATAATATACAAAGCTAAACAATTTGAACTTTATTAAAATTGATACAAAATTAGTATTATGTATTTTAAAGTATAAATTAAAAATATCAATATAATAAAAATTATATATAAAAATAAAAAATAAACAATAAATCTATTAAAAGCATTGGTTTAGATATGTCAAAATAAAAGAAACTAAATTCTAATTTAAACTTATATATAAATTAAAATTAAGATAAATATGAAATTAAGCTATATAAAAAATAATTTTTGGAAATTGACAATTTAAAAGAGTTAAAATGTCTATATTTGATTAAAATACCTATACTTGATTAAAATGTCTATATTTAATAGCATTTCACAAATTACAAAAATAAACATCAATTAAAATTAAAAATGATTGTCTTTTTAAAAAAAAGTTTGTCCACTAGTCACAAATGTGGAAAAGGTAAAATTGAAATTAATGCATTCATGAGGTGTTAGGAAAATGATTATTTTTTAATAAAATTTATCCACTTGTTACAAGAAAAGAAAAAATAAAGTTGCAATTAATGCTTGCATTAATAGAAGTGTTGGAAAAAAATAGTTGTATTTTTGTTGAGGAAAATTAAATTTTTTCATGGCCTTTTTTCTCATGAGTCAATAAGATTTTCAAAAAATTGTATTTTTCAATTCCAAAAAATTATACAAATTACAAAACCTTTTGCAAACATTACTATATGAATGAAATCTAAAATCTGATTGGTGCAACTATTAATACAATGGACTAAGCGAAAACATAAGTTACCTGCCGTAGGCAAGAACTAAAAATGCCACACCTCTCCACAAAACCACACGAATTAAAAAAAAAACCAAATCTCCCCTACAAAAAAAACACAAATTACACACTAGCCATATCTACTACACTTGATAGGTGCCGTGAAGCAGAGTTGTGGGATTGGAAAACTATTCAAACTTTGTTCGGTCTTCTTGTGCTGTCAGTTGTTCTTTACGGGTGTGAATTATGGGCCAACAACACTACTATAGCACAATGGAAACAAATCGAAGGAATCTAAAAACGCTTAATCACAAGCAAGTTTAAAATCAAAATCACTGTTCCATATGATATCATGCTAAGTGAAATGGGGGCTGCTCCTATTGATGCACTTGCTATGGTTTGCCTTCTAAGTTATCTAAAAAGAATCGAAAAAATGGAAGATGATAGATGGCCTAAAGTGGTCTTTAGTGACACACTATGTCAGCGAAAAAGGACATGGATGCAACAAAACATCAAATGGATGAGTAAATGGAATATTCAATTCAATATGTGCTCCACAAATAATAAAGAAATAAAGGTCTTTGTCATGGAAAAATTCTACAAGAGAAATTGGAGAAGCGAGATCAGAAGGAAGAAATTATATTATATAAATGAGTTCAACCCCGTTTGTGATCAACTCCAAAAAGCATACATAGGAGCCAACATTTCTTGGAGGGCTAAAATTCTTATTGCTCAGCTGAGAACCAACTCTCATCAACTTCGTTGTGAGACTGAACGTTGGAAGAGACCAAAGGAGGCTTGGGAAGAAAGAATTTGCAGATTTTGCAATTCTGGAAAAGTGGAAACTGAACATCACTTTATTTTAGAATGTGAAGCCTACAAGAGTAGTAGAGATAAATTTGCGAACATTATATGTGACAGTTCTTGGCATAACCTATTCAACGAAAAGTACATTGAGCAATTGGGTGGACTCATCATCATCTTACACAAGCAATGAACATTGTTACTTAACTCTGTTTGAGTTGTCTTGCTGTCCCATAGACTATTTTTAGCCTCGTGGACGTTAAAATTTTATCTATCTCTCTATCATGTATACCGTAGGACGGACAAGCAGTGCGAGACCAAAGCTTAAAAGGCGAGAAGGCCGCTCTAAAAGGCGAGAAGGCCGCTTTTCACCCCCGACCATTAAAAGGTAATGTTAACTGCGGTATCTCGGATTGGGCTGGATTGGTGTGTTTCAGTATGGAAGAATTTCCCAAAAAGCCGGCCTTGCACTTGAATACTAGAGGCACCTCTACGAGGCTTGAGACTGTGCCATTGAAGAGGGTCATATTCTTTCAGTGAGTACAAACAACTAAAAAGCTGGCTTGAAGCTTGGGATTGAATTTGAATTCTCAGTTGTTATTTTTACATTGAATTCTGAACATCTGTAGGGCTTCCATCATAGTTATCTGTTTGGGTTTTGTTCGACAGTCGGATTTGGCGCCGGATTTGGATAAGAAAGTTGTGATTTGGTTTTTACTCAAACGTGCTTTCATGGAACTAAATTGCGGTAGAAGAGATGTAATCTGGGTCTGATTTAAGTGTGGTTCTTTGGTACTGAATTTAATCTAAAAGACGTAACTTGAATGAAAGTGGTTCATACCTTTGGAATTGAACTCAGATCGTCTGGGTTCTTTGATTTGGCTAACTTTTCCCTCTAGGGCTCAAGTTCGTGAATTCCTGTTTGACCAAGTGAGATTTGACGCTGGCCATTTCAAGTGAAGATGAACATGGATGACAGGATACCTGTGATATTCACAGACCATGGAGAACCTTCAGAGCCCTCTCTGGTTTCAAGCCTAGCTGCAAAGCGCCACAAAAAGCTAATTTCTGCTGCCCATATGAAGAGGAAGAAGTGGACCGAAGAGGAGGAAGAGACACTTATTAATAAATACGGGGAGCTTGTTAGATCCGGTGTTTTGGGCAAGCTTAAGACTAGGGAAAGGAAATTTGAGCCCATTGCAGATTATGTAAATGCCATGCACCATGCACAAGACCCTGTTGCCTTTCCTTGGGAGTGGACATGGAGGGATGCGTCAACGAAAGTGCAGAATATGAGGCACCAATATCTGGGTGTTAAACAGAAAATCAGAAAAACTAATGTGGAACATCTGGGAAATAGTGGAGACCAGGAGGAGTATGATTGGGAGGAAGGTGTTACCCACTGGCTTAATTTTCTCAAATACAAGGAAGTGTTTGGAGATGTTGAGCTGGACCTGAATGACATGGTTCCTAGAGGGAGTGTTCATGTGGGTAGCAACATGAGAAATGGTGTTGGAAAGGGAAGGATTTGGCTCGGGGTAAAGAGCAGAAGTCAGAACTATCAAAGAGATGGTGGTATTGATGGTATGATTGAAGGAGATACAGACTTACCATTCGGCGTATGCTCTTACGGTGGAGGAAGAGTTGGACAGGAAGGGGGAGAGAACGGGTCTGGCATGCTAGCGTTGGGTTTTGGGGGTCTCGACTATGATGGAGGTGAAGGTGAAGGAGATAGTGAAGGAGAAAGTGGCGAGGAGGATGGAGAAAAGGAAGAGGATGATAGCTTGATTCAGAGGAATAGGAAAAGGAGGAAGAAAGTAGACAAGACTTTTATCTACGATGCCAAAATTTTGGGCTTTTTGGGAGCTCAATTTGCAGAATTGAAGGATATCGAGATGAGAAGAGATGAAAGGGAGAGGCGAAGGGAGATTGAGATGGAAGAGAGGATAGCATTGAAGGAGGAAGTAGAACGGGAGAGAGAACGAGAGAGAGAAGACCGCCAGAGGGAGAGGGAGGAAAGGGAAAAAATACGAGAAAAGGAGAGAGAAGAAATGGAAAGAGTGATTTCAGAGCAAGAGTGGGAAAAAAAAATGAGAGAGCAGGAACAGAGAGACCAAGAAAGACATCGATGGAGATGTCTTGAAGAAAAGAGGGACAGAGTAGAAATGCAATGGATGGAGAATATGATGAACTTGCAAATGGAACACCAGACACAAATTATGCATTTACAAGCACAGTTAGCTCAAGGTCAACAGCAAATTTCAACTCTTTTCTCTGCCTTTTTTGGACAATTATCTGGTCAGGGGAGTGACATAACTGGTCAAGGGGTCTCTCTTAATCCTATCATATCGCAGATTTTACAGAGTGTCCAACAACCAGCAGTTGGTCTTGTTCCTACCAGTGACAGGAGAGAGGAAACTAATGGTAGCCAGTACATTGTGGATGGATAATGTAAGGTTGCATTTTCTTATCGGGTAATTGGCGCTATATGGTATGTCAAGCTAGACATACAGACTTGCATATTGCTATGCATTAGGAGATAGCTTCTGCCAAAAAATACAATTACCTTGCATGGGATATGATTCATTATCGACTTGAGAGGGGACGCTTGCCCTGCTAAGTGTAACATAAAATTGAAAGGTTCCTGGCCACATTGCTGCAGTCTGGGTGGAATCCATCAATTGATTCCACTCTCATGTCAAAAATGCTACTTGGCTGGCCACATTCTTCGGGAGCGGATACCCACTTCCAGACATCTCTATTGTTCACTGAAGGACATTTCTCATCGGTTGAACTTCAACGAAGGTAGGATAGGGAAATGCCTTCAACTTCTTCAGTTTCTTACTTATATTCATTTAATACATTTTCATACTGTTGTACAATTTGTGTTCAATAAATGAACTTCAAGCAATCAAAGATATTGATTTTTTCAGATGTTTCAAAAAATTGCAAGCCAAATATCTTTGGCTTAAAGTTCCTTCAAAAGATGAAGAAGCTTCATTCATTTCCAGATAAGTTACATATGTAATCTGTACCGAAAATGTGATGTTCTGGTTTCTTACCGTGAATCAAGATGATCTATTCATGAAATTGACTGGTAAAATAGTTGGTAACTGGTCAAATTATAACTTTTTGCTGAAAATCTGAAATGACTGCTGCAGTGGTTGTGATACGTACATGTTTCATATGCCATAATGTGATCTGGTTTTCTCTTTACTTGCATGAAGTAGAGGATAGGTTCTGCTGTGAGTGATGTAAACTTAAGTCCTTGAGCATGTTCTACATTTGATGAGGGAAGCTTCACTTTTATAGAGAATTTGGATGAGCTGTATTGTAATTCTGTAGAATAGATTTACAGCTTTACCATTAACGGCATACTTTGAGGCCTCTTTATCTTAATTATATTATTTTGTGTTTCGGCTATCGCTCGCTTTTAGGTACATTCGTTTCAATCTGATAAGGATGAATTGTTTTGTAATATTATAGGTATTTCTGAAATTCTTGTAATTTTTTAGATCAGATTTACAGCTTTACCGTTGATAACATATATTGAATTTTTTTCTCCTCTTTCATAATTTTTTGTGTTTTGGCTCTCTTGTACCATCATATAAGGCTATATCATTCTGGGGAGGATTAATAATTTAATTGTTTTCTAGTATTATAGATTAGTTCTGAAGTTCTAGCATTCAGTCCATATATTTGATCTTTTGATATATCAGATCATATGGTTTTGATTGGTGGCTAGAGGGTCTCAAATTTCAACCATGTTATTTGTTGGAAGTCTTAATGGGAAACTAAGATATTGAGAGGGGGGTGAATCAGGATCTACAAAAACTTTTACTTCTTGAAACAACTAACAGATCAAATGTATTCACCTGTAATCCATTTCATATCTTAGATCATGAATCATATAACCATAAACTGTAATACTGAAATAGATCTAAGTATCCATCACATCCCTATACATGCAAGTAAACGAAAAACACATAACACACAAGATTTGGTTACCCAGAAACCCTCCAAGGTGAAGTTAACACTGGGGTGGAGATGACACCCACAAATCTTCACTACTATAGCAATAAAGTTGGCCTGTTAAGGGTACAATGTTCGACCACTTTTGGTGATCTACCTTGTGAGGGGTTTGCTCTGTTAGGAGCTTACAAGACTTATTTAGTCTACCTTGATTAAAGGATTTAAACTCACAACTAAGTAAGCACTCTATTAGGAGATTTGAATAGGCCTATTAGGGCCACTCTGTTAAGAGATTTACCCTGATTCATTTTTAAGAATGTCTCAGTGCCTGATCCTTCGGTTAGCACTCTGAAGTTGGATCATAGATCTCCTCTATGCCATTTTGTTTTGATCTACTTATCATATATATTCTGTTCTGCCCTTCATTGCTAGGTTGCTCTCTCTGATCTCTACTTCTGATCATCAAACATAGCCTTCCTTTGCTCATATACTTGTCTCTTCGCTCTCTCTTGATCCTTCTCACACACACATGATCATTCTCTTTAGATTTAGGGTTAGTATCCTTCTTAAATAAACAACTGGAGAAGCTTCTAGATTATGATTAACAATTCAAAGCTCTCCCTTTTTCCGCTTAGTCCTTCCAATTTTCTGATTGGTTACTCTCTGCCTTCCTAAGGATTGATGTCCTCAGCTTAGTTGTCTCTACAATTTGTAAATTAAGTGTAGAAGTCCACAAAAATGATTTACATAAGTGTTTGTGCCATCACAAACTCATATGTCAAAACTAGTTTACTCGGCACTTGAATACTCTGATGCTTGGTCACAATTGATATTCATTTGTCCCTTGGCTTTTGTATGCTCGGTAGTGACTGTCTCAATTAGTATAAACTAATTTTGCTTCGCTCAACATCTATTATCTTTACTCGGCATAAATTGTTGCTTAGTCCATACTGGGGTGCTTGACAACCAAAGAATTGCTTAGCGCAAACTGAAATGTGAGCAAGTCTTAGATCTCTCGGCCTTCATCGGGTGGCTCGATCGCAGTGATGACCGACCAACTTTGCCTAAGAAATGACTAAGTGTTTGACATTGATAGTCAACACAACATGGAGATCAACAATTATTACGATATATGATTATCATTTAACTTTGATAGTGTATTTATTGAGTTGTATATTTAATAAATCCTAAGTTGCGTGTATGGCAATGGATATGGGCTTGTGATTCCAATTTGAGTATGCTGGTATGTGTTGAAGTCAGTTTTGTTCCACTACAACATATAGAATCAAATATGTAGTATTTCAAGATGAAACACCAAATCTCCAAATCTCTCTTGAATAAGGATCTCATATGCTAAACAGTGTAGAGATGCTCATATGCTAAACAATGTAGATGAATTGTGTGATCAAATGAGACAACCTCAAGGTTCCTTCTTAATGGTGAACTTTCACTCAGATGATGTGATATGCTAGTTATCACAAAGAGACTTACACTAATCATTCAATGAGTACGAACTTGACTTTTAACTTCTTCAATCACTTCCAACCAAATAACTTGTAAAGGGAGGGATTTAGAAATTCTATCTTACTCTAAGAATGTAAGACAATGTTGATGATGGGGTGAGTCTTTAACCAATCCTTGCTTCACCAAATCAACTAGGTGTAGGAGGTTGCTATCTTCTATGGATGCAAGAATGATTTTCACATTGTTAATGCTCATCCAAATGCCCTTTGAAGGTGCATTCTAAATGAACATCTCCAATCGAAGTTAAACACTTGTAATATAGTCCCAAACCTAACCTTGCACTATTTCTTGCAATCAACAAGCACCAAAAGGTATGGATACTAGGTCCGCCACTAATCACCATTCACCAATATCTTCCATTCATTTACTTTTTTCTCTACTTAACATAGAATAAAATTTAATCTAAGCGAGAAATTGAAGAAATTATGCAACACTTCAAAGCAACATGAAGTAATCCACCATGAAGACCAACAATTAATCATCAATTACATTGGTAGCATTATGGCAACAATGAAATGTCCCTTTTCTGATTTTTTTATGATATTTCCAACCTTTAATCAGATCTTTAAGATCAAACAACTAATATCACAAAGATCCTCCAAATTTCTCAAGAAACCCCAAATCGGGTATGCCAGAAATTGTGCCAAAAGCTTCACAGCTTCACCAATTATTAATAAATCTGAAAGTGGAAATTTTTATAGAAATTTCAGCAGCATAACAGCCTACAAAATGACATTTCCAGATCCGTATAACCTTTACACAACAGTTCTCAAATGTAGGACAAAAACTATGCTCATCGGCCTCCCGAAATTAACACAAAAATGCCCGAAAACACCACACAACACTAATAAACTATCTCTGAAGTTTAATCATGTCCCAATACATATATTCAGCTCTATTTTAACAGCTTAAAGTCTGAAATACAGCAGCAACCAAAACTGATATGAAATGCTCAACTGAAAACACCAAACTCATGCAAAAAACACACCCAAAAACCCACAAATCTACACTGTTCAGCATAAAGGCAAACTCTGTATGAGCATGCACATGGAATGGCTTCAAACTCTCGTCCTTAGCCTTCCTGGAAACCTGCAAACTCCCGTTCTTGGGTCTCCCTGGAAACTTGCAAACTCCCGTTCTTGGGTCTCCTTCTCCACAGGTTTGGCAGCCTCTGAAGAATAACAAAGAATGAGCAAAAATCAAGTTCTCCCCCAAAATGCCTCCAAACCTCTTTTAAAAAGGGCATAACTGTAACTCACGTCCAAGAGAGGTTAATGAAACATATTTTAATAATAATTATCATTTATTAGTCCAACGGTTTCCAAAAATTAACTCCCTTTTTTCGAAACTTCACTTTCTTGGGCCTGCCTGTCTTAGCAAAGATTATTATTTTTTAATTATTTGAAAAGGGGACATGACAAGTCCTCCCCTCCCAAACATTGCTTGTCCTCAAGCAATGGTTGAACAATAAACCAATCAATCCACCTGGATCCCAAATGTAGTCATGAACTATACTACTACCAATTAACACAGGCTCCTGCAATATCCTCTGCAATATGACCAAGAGGAATCCATAATCAAACTGACAATTATAGCTCAACCAAACTCTGAAATCACCACTACCACAATCAAAAACCCATGAGGCACAAACTCTTAGAACATCAGAACCCAAGCAAAGTGGACAAATCAAACTACCAACACAGTAAATACCATCAACGCATCCCACTGGCCTATACGGAATGCACAATCCAACTCTGCAACAATGGTGAATGCTCTCGAATGAAACTGTACCAAGTATGGAGAATCCACACACTGCACAACTCCTGCAGTCAACACAACTTTGCAAATCATCGGCCACTATCTCATAACCATAACTACCATGCACCCCTGATGGTGAAAAGCCATCACAAGATAAATAGCAAGAATTGGAACCCAAACCAAATCTTCCTGCCATCAACTCCTCAACACAAGGATCAAATGCTAACTGATGTACATACCTTGCAATATAATGTTGATAAAAAAAACCAACCTTAGTCAACAACTCACCATGAACAAGTGATACAACCCACTGTGACTGATCACCAGCTAAGTCAGGAGATGTCATAGCCAAAGGAGTAGAATCAATAACAACACCCGCTGAAGCATCACTCTGAAACTCCTGCTCTAAGTCATGTATTATGAAGCTGTCAACTGTAGAACCTATCACCATGTCATGCCCATCACAACTCTCATCTTGAGGCATCAAATTGTCCCATAACTGATGGTAAGCACTAGGAACCAAAGTACATCTCTGTATCATTATCTCATCAACATGGTCATCAAAGGTAAATTGATGAGCATACCTCACAGTGTAATGCCGATAGAATGCACCAATCTCAGTCAGTGGCTCAGACTGTAATCCAAATGAAACTAACTGCAGTTGATCATTAACCATGTTAGAACTAACTACTACCTCCGAAGATATCACCAAGGGAGTAGTGTTACTAGTAGGAACCATGCCAACTGCCGACTCACCAACATCACACATGATCTTTGATAAATCTCTAGTCTCTGTGCCATCAATATTAGAGGCCACCACCATGTCAGGCATACAACAATCTGCTACAACACCCAACTCAACTGAACCTAACTCTAGTGGGAATGAACCTGATATTCCAATGTTAGTATCAAGAATGGATGCATCCCCATCTCCACTGTCGCTGACAATCTCAGCCATGGACATCCTCGGATCACCAAACACCACTGCTTGTGACTATATAGAATCAGGTGAAGACTGTAGTCGCTCTAACTCCATGGTCACCTTAGCCAAATGAAACTGACTCCTTGAAAGCCAACTGTGTACTCTCAAGAATCTCAGAAGTCACCACAAGCTGCTCAGTAAGCTCACTCACCTCATCTTCCTTGGCCAACAATGCATCATATGCTGTACTACCCCACTCCATAAGATAATCACTGTCAGCTACCAACTGCATATAATTCTGTCTCAAAATCCGAATAGCCTCCCATAAAGAGTGGATCTCTGTCAAGGAAAGATAACTTCCTTCCTGCTCATCACTAGTAGGAGAACCCCATCCATAAACTGCTAACAACTGACGAGCAGCATCGAAATGCTGGCAAGTGATAGCAATGTCTTGGTCACTAACTCTCAACTGATTAGACACATGATGGCACTGGCTTGACTGTCTCCTACAAACCTCCTCTGATGCACTGTCTAAAGGAGTATCCTCAAAGTTACTAGTCTCTAGAGTATTACCATCCATATCCTGTGAATCAAATCTAAAACTCATATCAACATACGGAGTATCAAAAACATTAGCATTGCTGTCCAACTCCTCTATACCCAAGGAAACTAAGTCTTCAAAATTGCCCACTGCATCCTCCTGGATGTCATCAATGCCAATATGATCCTGGGACTCATCTATACACACTGCCAAATATGAAATATCATCAACACATTCTACCAAGTATGGTCGACTGGATATATGAACAAAGCGCAACATCGGTGTATAAAAACTAATACCAACATTGGACAAGCTGCTAGCACAAGAAAAGACAACACCGTGCAATCTGCTAATCAAATCCATGATAGCACCCAAACAAACACTGCTACCAAAAAGTGTTAAAGATCTCCTGTCAACTGAATCCCAAATGCCAATATGACAATCTTGAGTCCATATCTGTAAACTAGAATCAGCTGGTAACTCAAGCAAAATCCTCACTTGAGTAATATGACCAATACCAACTAACTCCACATACCTATCATGATGAGATAATGAAGTCAAAATACTATCTTCACTCACCTTCAGCTGGCGGGATAAATCATGTGAAGTACTACCTGCCTCAACCTCATGTGATGAAGCATCTAACTGTGCCTGGTACTCTTTCTCAGCAAAGTCATGAATGCTCAATGTTTGCTCATCTCTACCAGGTATCTCACCATCCTGCACAACAACATCCTCATAATCATCATCTGAACCCACTACACTGTAGTCACTGCCTGTTGTAACTATACCATCCTGAATACCTGTGGCATCACTCTTTGTCAACCTGTAAACAATTGTCTCAATTTGAGTATCAAGTTGACCGTTACTATCAATTTGTGTAATATCCTTTCCCACCACCTCCTGTGGCAGAGTAGAATCTGAGACCTCTACCTGGCTATCAGCTAGTTTCTCAAACTCCTCATGCAAGTTCTTGGGAATTGTGTCATCTGTCCTGTGAGAAAATCTGCCAAATAGAAATCCAGTCAACTTATCCACCTTAGCTGGGTCAGATAATATGTCATTCATTATACGGTGGTGCTCAACCAACTGTTTAGACATGTCATGGCTTATTTTCATAAGTTTATCTCGAATGTCTAAATAACCATCCTTTCTACTATTTTCACTCTGGCTATCAATTGTCCAAGATCGTTCCCTCTGAGACTCTGTACTATACCTGTCCATTCTGGATAAAGTATAGTGTAACCCCAATAGGATATAACTTCTTCAAACACCAAGAACTAACATGCAAATGATTAGAAGTAGCATGCAACCATATATTTGGACATGGAACTGATTAGAAGCAACATGCAACCACCAAATTATGACATGCAAGCTCTGGGTAGTTGTCAAAACTGGCATGCAAGATCTGGGTAGTTGTCAAAACTGACATGCAAACTTCTACAACCACCAAATTCACCAAGAACTAACATGCAAATGATTAGAAGTAGCATGAAACTATAGATTTGGACATGCAACTGATTAGAAGCAACATGCAACCACCAAATTATGACATGCAAGATCTGGGTAGTTGTCAAAACTGACATGCAAGATCTAGGTACTTGTCAAAACTGAAATGCAAACTTCTACAACCACCAAATTCACCAAGAACTAACATGAAAATGATTAGAAGTAGCATGCAACCATAAATTTTGACATGCAGCTGATTAGAAGCAACATGCAATCATAAATTATGACATGCAAGATTTGGGTAGTTCTCAAAACTGAAATGCAAGATCTGGGTAGTTGTCAAAGCTGACTTGCAAACTTCTACAAACCCTCAGGCTGGCAAGATCATGGCTCTGATACCACTGAAATGTCCCTTTTCTGATTTTTTTATGATATTTCCAACCTTTAATCAGATCTTTAAGATCAAACAACTAATATCACAAAGATCCTCCAAATTTCTCAAGAAACCCCAAATTGGGTATGCCAGAAATTGTGCCAAAAGCTTCACAGCTTCACCAATTATTAATAAATCTGAAAGTGGAAATTTTTATAGAAATTTCAGCAGCATAACAGCCTACAAAATGACATTTCCAAATCCGTATAACCTTTACACAACAGTTCTCAAATG
Organism: Cupressus sempervirens; assembly: GCA_028749045.1. Taxonomy (NCBI): domain Eukaryota; kingdom Viridiplantae; phylum Streptophyta; class Pinopsida; order Cupressales; family Cupressaceae; genus Cupressus; species Cupressus sempervirens. Next base: position 780,738,578 of record CM053791.1, on the reverse strand, counting down.
TAGGACAAAAACTATGCTCATCGGCCTCCCGAAATTAACACAAAAATGCCCGAAAACACCACACAACACTAATAAACTATCTCAGAAGTTTAATCATGTCCCAATACATATATTCAGCTCTATTTTAATAGCTTAAAGTCTGAAATACAGCAGCAACCAAAACTGATATGAAATGCTCAACTGAAAACACCAAACTCATGCAAAAAACACACCCAAAAACCCACAAATCTACACTGTTCAGCACAAAGGCAAACTCTGTATGAGCATGCACATGGAATGGCTTCAAACTCCCGTCCTTAGCCTTCCTGGAAACCTGCAAACTCCCGTTCTTGGGTCTCCCTGGAAGCCTGCAAACTCCCGTTCTTGGGTCTCCTTCTCCACAGGTTTGGCAGCCTTTGAAGAATAACAAAGAATGAGCAAAAATCAAGTTCTCTCCCAAAATGCCTCCAAACCTCTTTTAAAAAGGGCATAACTGTAACTCACGTCCAAAAGAGGTTAATGAAACATATTTTAATAATAATTATCATTTATTAGTCCAACGGTTTCCAAAGATTAACTCCCTTTTTCCGAAACTTCACTTTCTTGGGCCTGCTTGTCTTAGCAAAGATTATTATTTTTTAATTATTTGAAAAGGGGACATGACATACAATTTCGACAAGTCTCTTCTTCTACTAGCTGACTTCTCTAATGTCTAACCCTTTACAAATGAGAAGGTCTTGGCCTTTTAGAGTTGTTTGTTACAATGAAGGGCCAAATTTGATTCAAGATCAAGGGCCACACTTTACTTATTACAATAGAGTTTCCACACTACCAACCAATTGCATGAAGGCACCACCTTGTGGGCCAATGAGAAAGTTACAATGCTTTTAAGAGCCACCACCTTGTGGGCCAATGAGAAAGTTACAATGCTTTTAAGAGCTAAGGAGAAAATTGTACACTTGGCATGATATGATTGAATTTGTTTGGACACATGTAACTGAACATTTCTGATTGGTAGAAGTGGGTGCCACCTGAACATCCTTATCTTGTAGATTCGATCAATCTTTTGGTAATGAGAAAATATCTCTTGATACTCAACATTATCAAGCCTTCAATTTTGATGGCATATTCCCAAATGTTTCATCTTCACAAATTTTTTCCATCTTCACAAATTTTCTCATTGCCATGATTTTGAAATTGCTTTTACTTGAATCTTGAATTTCTTAAAGTAAGGAAATTCTCATGCCCTTCCTTCATAATGAACATGGATATCCGGAGGTAATTCAAGTTGGTGATAAATTTCTTTGGTTTTCTCTCTTGTTCTTTGTTTTCATGAACTCTATCCTGACTGTAGAATGGAAATACAACTCATGTTCACGGAGTAATGCAAATGGTATAGAATACTGCAATTGATATACACATAAAGCAAAACATAGAATGTACCTTAATACCACAATACCAATGGGCGAGGAAATGGTTTATATATTTGTACCAAAAACATTGTGAGTACATTAACAACATTCCAAGTACTTATAGAAGGGTCGGTTGGTTGGGCAAACCCTCACCTCCTGACTACCTAGCCCGATTAAGCTTTAACAAGTAGTACAATAGTTACTTTATTCCGACTACATTTATCACACCCCCCCACCCCCCCCTCCAAAAAGAGAAGTCATCTTCCAGACGACTGCTGAATATTGAAAAAATTGTGATTTTAAGAAGAGGGATGGGAAGACATCCCTGTACTCAGAGCTCCCCATAGCCGTTGTAGGTCACGTTCAACTGTCTTCTGTTTTGTTCGAACACCTTGTAGTACTCTTAGGGCGCCCATCTTCTTTGCTTCTGTTGTGGCTATCTTGCTTTCCAAGTCAGTTTTGTCGACCCTCCAAGTCTCCTCCATGGCAACTTTTTCTGCTTGCTATTGATCTTGAAGAGTTTGCCTTTCCAGCTCTCATTCCTTAGCCAAGCTTTTTCCCTGCTAGAGTTCCAAGAAGGTCCTTCGAAAGGCAACTTCCATAGTTGTAAGGATCTCCATGAGAGGTGGCGGTTGTTCTTGACCACCGAGAATAATAGCTCTGCTTGTCCATGTAGTTGTTGTGTCCTTTGAATATCCACTCTGATTTAATAGTCACCAGTCTATATTCCAACCCGTCTGCATAAATGTGGCCAATGCTTCTGCTGCTGTTATGACAACTTCTAGATTCTGAGACCTAGCATGTTGCATGAGCTCCCTTGTAGAATGCTCCATGACGTGCAACTTGGTGAGAAATAACTCTGCCTTGGCTACGAAAGAAACTGTGTTAGGAGGTTCCCTGCGCTCGCTTTGTATCTCTACCGGGTCCTCATCAATTATCGGTAAAGGAGAAGACACCATCCCTTCTTCCTCAAGTATTCGGTCAGCCTCCTCCAAGACTATATCTGCCATAGTTGTCATACACTGCTTAGTGAGAATCTCTCCCTGCTGGTTATCCACTGCCTCCCTGTTGGTTATCCACTGCCTCTGTTGACTGAACTACAAGGGCAACTAGGTGCACTACTTCTGGGCCTATAGTTGTTTGCAACCTCACCTCTGTGCACACTTTGTCTGGCATCTCAAATCTATTACTTTAGTATGGGTGTGCTGTTCTGGGGGGATTAGTTGCACCCTCCCTAGAAGTGATAATCTGGAAGCTCCCCATTGCGGAAGTTGTTGCTTGTCGCCCACTGCTTTTCGACTCTCTCTAGGTTTGGGTTGGGAACATCTGTAGGTGTTACTTTTGTAGCACTTCCTGTAGTAGTTCCTTTGGGCCCACCAGTCATGCTTTGGTCATGGTAAATCTCTGGAGATTTTGATATTCATGTTGGAACTGGCCCCTCCGCAGGTGGTAAGAAAGCAACTTCCTGTGGAGTTCCTTGTAGGTGAATTAGGTGGATTTTTGCCTCCTGGGATTTTGAGGAAGATGAATCTGTATCGTTCACCTCCTCTTCGGAACTCTCTTCGTTCTCCTCATCCTCTTCTAGTGTCTCCATCACAACTGCCTGTTTTGGTTTCTTTTTTCGTGGTTCGCTGTTGTGAGATCCTACACTCATGGTGTCCATATGGAGCCATTATGTCATAGTTGGCTTGTAGGGTTCCACCCTATTAGCTGGTATCAATGTCCCTCGATGCTTGTTGCTCACCTGAGTTCGTACTGCTTCTAAAAATGAAGCCACAACATGATGGGGCATGTAAAAGGCTTTGTGTTTTAACTCCATGAATTCCCGAAGTCTGTCAGAAAGAAATTGGGCCTAGTTATACGTTAGTCCCTTATATAATCCATCAATCGCGAGCAACATCCAAAGGGCAATGTTTGAAGTGTGGCTGCTGACTGTGAGCTTACTTTTCACCAATCTACAATGCATCGCCATTCATCATTTACAATGAAAATTTTCTTGAGACCCCTACTATTCTTCAGAATTCCTTCCCATTCTAGATTTGTAAGATCTTTTCTGTACATTAGTTTCAACCACTTATTTTCCTCTACAGACATTAGGTTTTTTTCTAGTTCCTTCCCTTTATTGGGAATTCCGAAAACCTTATTTATTTCCTCGACTGAATAAGTAACTGTCATTGGCTGCTGGAAATACTGGACTATAGATTTATGGCATGATCTATGATAACTTGTGACCAAATTCCATAATATAGGTTCAAACTCCTTTAATTCAAAGATTGGCATGAAAATTATTTTATCTACCTTGGCTGTGCACAATGCCTTCTTCAGAGGATGATCTTCTTCCGCTTTCTCCCACCAGGTCTTGCATTCGCTTCCCATCACACTTTTAAATGTGATATTCTTAGCAGTGATCTTTTGTGCCATTTTACCCTTGCACTTTGCCATCTTCCTTATCTCCTTCTTTGCTTTCAGTGTCGTTGGTTTCTTCTTTTTGGAATCAATAATGTTCCCTTTGCTCGGGTTTCTTATGCTTAATTTCACCATTGTGTGTTGATGCCTCAATTCCAAAATTTCCTTAATTGTTTGGATATGCCAACTGTATCAACCGTTCCTGTGGTGTGGTTTCCTGCAATCCTCTGTATGGACCTCCTCCATGTACGACAGTGTGGAATGGATTAGATATTGGCTTCGTACAGACGTAGTATATACTCATACGGTCTATGAGTAGCTTCCTCCTTACGACCTAATTTGGAGAGTTTTCTGTGTACCAACTGAGTATGATCTCGTGCGACAAAGATGGTGAGTACGACTCCCTCATATGGACCTAGTATGGAGTGTTGTTTCCGTACGGACTACATGTAGCCCTCCTTGCTTGGTGTCTTCTTTGATACGACCACTCGTATTGTTGCTTCCCTCCATACGACGACCTCTACCAATCCTATTTCCCCTCGTATGACTACTGTTCCCCTTCGTATGGTAGCGTCCGTACATTGTACTTTCCTCGAGTGTTCTCATATTACCGCTATGTTCTCCTTGTCTTTAGGTTGTACGACTATTGTTCCCCTTCGTATGACAACGTCCATACACCGTTCTTCATGTGAATGCTCTCGTACGACCTCTATGTTCTTCTTGTCTTTAGTTGTGGCTGTTTCTGGAGGTATTCCAGTGAAGGTGATAGTTTGTACGGTAACCCCTTTATATGAGTTAGGGAGAAAGTTTTTTGTTAGGCTGCTTTTTGCTTTTCTTGTTTGCTCATTTCCTCCTTTCGTACTTATTAAATAGTTGGTTACCTGTTTATTCCTTTCTTCATGTACTTTTAACTTAGACCCATTTACTAGGTCTTCGATAGGTTTATTATCTAGAGAAGATAACTTTATTGCCCCATTTTCTTTATACTCCGTGTACCCCTTCGGGTATCTTTGTTCCAACTCAGATTCTTATATTTGCAACATATTACATTCTATGTGGAAAACTTCAGTCTCCCATTTTCTAGTTGAATAATCCATAAGGGAACTTGTTTCATTGTCTGAGCATTCTCCCAGCTTGAGCACTCCTTCCTCGTCCAGTTCCATCCCTTTACGGTCTTCCCCTTCTAAATCTGATGCCATGTCTTGACTGATTGATTGGTTCTTTAGGTCTATGATGTACTTTCTTCCTTCTGATTCAATAGATAGAGTGTTCCATTTCCAATTATGGGTGGCTTTTGTTGTAACTAGCCATTCTCTTCCTAATAAAGCATCGTACCCTTTCTTTTCTAAAGTAATAACCACAAAATCAAGAAAAAATTGTTGTGTACCGACAATGCCTTTTTTTCCCATCAAGGTCCTTATTGTTTTGATTTCGTGCTAGTCCACTCCCACTAGTTGAAATGTAGGTGGCCAAAGTGTGGGTTTCCCTATTGCCTTCCATGTTGCTTCAAATAAGACATTTACCCCAAAACCTCTATCAGCAATAGTATTCGAAAGTTTGTACCCTAATAACTCCATTTCTACTGTTGCTGGTGTTCTCCCTTTTCCTATAGCGAATATGGTATTGTTTTTTGTTTGGATCTGTACTTCTCCTTTCTTCTCTCCCTTAGAGGGTATCCCTCTCAGGCTTGCCCCTTGTGTTAATGCTACCTGTAGCTGAGGTGATGTTTCGAATAAATCAACAATTTTCACCAAGATGGTGGTCTCCAGTACTTGCCTCACAATATTTAGTACACCCTTGTCCGTAGACAAGTTATGTGGTCTTGCCTTCCCTTTCCCTCCCATGTTATCTTGAATGTCTTGCTTTGCTTCCTGAAATCGTTCCTTCTCCATAGTAGCATCCGGGTAGGCCAGTTTCCTGGCTCACATCCTTGTGATGGCAAGGATTTCACTTTCCAGTTCTTCAATTTCTAACATATTCACCCCCTTCTATCTGGGACAATTCGCATCCTCATGATTGTCTGGCCCACACCATTTACACAACATTCCTCCGTTCTACCTTTCTCCATTTTGGCAATCTCGTGCAAAATGTCCTCATTCATTGCACCTCCTACATAGGATCATAGGTCTCCCCTTACAATCATACTAGATTGCACGCCGAAGTGTGTTGTTATTGTTGTTGCTGTTGCTATTATTATTACTTCCTCTTTTTTTATTTCTGTATCCTCCTGGTGAGGCTTCCGTATTTGTTTATTCTTAGGAGGGGTGGAGGGTGGTGTAGATTTCTCTCCTTGGGTAAGGAATACTTGAGTGCTCCGTGTTTTTAAATTGTAGGGACAATCTTTAATTGCGTGCCCCAGTACTTGACAAATCTCACAAAATGCTTTCTTTGGACATGCTCCTTTTGTATGGCCTTCTTTTTCATAGTCGGTGCACCAAAGCTCCCTCCCTTTTTTTTTCTTCCATACTCCTTGCCACTTGCTTCATTAATTGCCTCAGGTCTTTTCTCAGGGCTTGGATGGTTTTGGATTCATCTTCACTTTCTTCTGAACTTTCTCTGGCGCTTCCATGCCTTCTCACCTTGGAAGTTTTTCTCTTGCTTTCTATGTCCATCGCGCGAGTACATGCATCCCCAAAGGTTGATGGTGGGACTATCTTCATCTTTTTCCTAGGGGACGGTGTTAATCTTTCAATGAACCATTTTATCTTTAGTCCATCCACAGGCTTGTTGTCAAGTTTTCCTATCAGGTCTTTTAGTCTTCTACTGTAGGTTGTAACGAATTCACTTTTCCCTTGCCTTGTGTTATAAATTTCCATTACTATTTCATCATCGCCCCTCAGGAGTCTGAATTCTTCCTGAAAGGTTATACGGATATTATTCCATGCATTTTTCTTTCTTGCCTCTAGATCGGTATATCAGTCAATGGCTATAGCCCTTAGTGTGGTAGGGAAGGCTTTTAGCCACTCCGTTGCATCATTTTCTCCGTTGGCTTGCCATATGGTTATGCATATTTTACAGTGGCGTGTGGGGTCCTTCGAGTTGTCCCCCGTGAACTTGGGAAATTTTTGTTTGTCTATTGCCATTATGTTGGCCTTTTTCCCTCCTGGTGGAATGCTTCCTCTTGGCAGAATACTTCCTCCTAAAATTCTTGGTGGAACTCTTCCTCCAAATGGAACACTTCCTCCCGATGGAACTCTTCTTCCTGATGGAACACTCCCTCCTGATTGAACACTTCCTACTAATGGAACAATTCCTTTCAACGAACTTGATTCTTGATTACTGGAAGTATCCTCTTCTCTGGAAATTTGCTTCTATCGGAGGCCTCTTCGTGTAGGTGTCTTTGGATTTCTGTACCCTAACTTCTTGGTGTCTCTGAGATGACCAAATTGGTTATACCTTCGATTGTATGCTCAATCAACCCCTCTTGGATTTTGGTGGAATCCTCTTGTCCTTCCTTCAAGTTACGACATCTCTCTTACTGCTGTTGGAGACATAGTGTCCTCAAGGCTACTTCCTCCTCAGTTTCTTCTCCTGGTATCGGCCTCGAATATATGTTTGGAATCAGGGGCATGAATCAATTTAGTGTCTGTTTCCCTTTTTGGAAATTTCATGTTGCTGCAAGTCATGTTCCTTGGTCCTTTCAGCAAACTGTTGGAGTACTTGTTGTCTCCTCTATTCCCTTTGTGTCTTGGTTCTTTCCTCTTCCACCTGTAACAAATTGTGTGCCAATAGGCGAGGAATTTGTCGCAGGAGATCGTACACCGTTGGTGGCACCAAAAGTTTGTCGCGTACCGTACCTTCAGGGACAGGTCTCTCACGGGCTTCCCTTTGTACGTACTGATCGACCGCAACTTCTCAGGCCATCACCAAATCACGTGTCAATTGATCTTCCCTGGTTATTTTCTCTTCTTCTTCGTCACTATTTGTTTCTTGTGTAAGTGGTAGAAAGGGCCTTCCCATTACTCCATCTTGTCGACCCCCAAGTTCGGACTAAGGCAACGACGCAAAAAATGTAGAATGGAAATACAAATCACATTCACAAAGTAATGCAAATGATATAGAATGCTGCAATTGATATACACATAAAGCAAAACATAGAATGTACCTTAATACCACAATAACAATGGGCGAGGAAATGGTTTATTTATTCATACCAAAAACTTCGTGAGTACATTGACAACATTCCAAGTACTTATAGAAGGGTCAGTCGGTTGGGCAAACCAATTGACGCATTCCCTCACCTCCTAACTACCCAGCCTGATTATGCTTTAACAAGTAGTACAATAGTTACTTTATTTCGACTACACTGACCTCGATCTTGAATTTGCACTTTGATGGTCTTCTTTTGGAACCTCCTCCTCCTCATTTGAAGTCCTCGAGCATCCTCTTGCTTGAAGTTTTGGACTTGACCTGCCATCATCTCCTTGCCCTCTTAGCTTCTCCTTAAATGATTTATCTTGCAAAACAAAGGAAGCGGCAGTAAGATTGTAAAATGATAAGAAAACATGAAGGAAATCTGATTTTTTAATGAAATAAGATTGCATCAACATCAAAACAAAGAAACAAAGGCATTTAAACATGGATTCTTTCAAGTTCAAAACCAAATTTCTCTATCTTATTGCAATTCCCAAGTTCTGATTTTATTGACAAAACAATCCTAATCCTGCAACTTATTATGAATTTACTTAAAATCTGGAAAATAAGTGAGTTTTTCGATACATAATATACCCTGATTTTATTGTTCTCACCCTCCTCATTTCTTATCTTTTGAAAGCATCCTGCTATAATTGTCTGAGATTGCTGCCTTACGGAGTTTCAAAGTTGTTGGCAAGGATGTAATTGTTCTCCCAAGATGGCCTGCTGGCCTCTTGAATTCAGTTTGCTTCCTCTGTTTTGATAACTCACATCCCCTTATGATAGTTTGCTGCTTCTATGAGGAGAAATTGCTGCTAACTCAAGAGGAGTTCTCTGTTTCAGAGCAGAGGCGTATTTGCTTTGATTTGGTAGCAAAATGATTTCTCATCACCCTCTTTACATAGGCAACCAACATCTTGAAGGACATGGTTTCTATGAGAAGGCTGACATGTTCTTGGCCCATTAAAAGAGTTCATTTAATCCCTCTTTTCTTCTTCACTGTAGGCTGACTTGCTTGGGGATTAAAAGCATGTTTAGTTCATTACCCTCTATCTATTTTTGGGCTTAGTCTACCATAAGGTGAAAAGCCCATGTATTAGAGGATTATTAATCCATTGGGGATGGCAGAATCTACCATCTGTCAAGGAATTTCCTTGCGTTAACTCAGACTCCAATCTTGATTTTTATTCTCTCTCTCTCTCCCTCTCTCTCTCTCATTGTTATCTCCCATTTTTGTGTGATTTGGAGGTTTACAAACAAGTTTTAGCCTTAACAAACTAAGGCAGAAATCATGGGTGGATTTCCACCATCTCTGAACATGGTTTGTCTTATCATCCCAATGTCCCCCACATGCCTTTGCTGACTTTTTCCCGTATTTCATTGTAAATTTGAAGGCTTTAGACAGGTTTAGAGCAAGGTGGAATTTACGTGGTCAAGAGGATAATGTATCCTCGGGTGATGGCAGAATCTTCCATCCCTCAAGGAATTTCACTTTTATTACTTTTAAACTGCATTCTCATTCCTCAAGGAAACCCTCATTTTCTTTCATCTTCTTCTCCTTATCAAGCATGTGTGGAGATTAGAAGGTGGAAATTCTAACCTTTAGAGGATTTTGAATCGCCACCTTCACTTTATCAAAGTCAATGTTCATCCCTTTATCTCCTTTTATCCTTCCATTTTCGCTGTTAACAAGCATGTTGAGGGGCATTATTCGAGTTTGAAGTGCCATAAATTTAAATGCAAAAGTGAGGGGGAGGAGAGAATTCTGAAATCTTCAAAGGGAGGCAGAAATTTAGAGGTGTGAGGATTTTTAATTTGTGTCCAGAACTTAAATTCCTCACCTCTTCTATCCTTTAATTCTTTGCTTATGCTCATTTCCATGTTATTTGATCTCCATTCTTATGTTTATTGTATGACTTGGGAGCCTTGTCCATGTTGTCATTATCATCCTCAAGGCAGAAGCTAGGGGATAGAAAGGATTGTAGAATCCTCTAAGGCTGGCAAATTCCTCCTTGCCTTGAAGATATACCTCTTGCTACATTATCTTCAAACACATAGCTCCCCCATTGAATTGCAACCATCACTTGACCTTGTCATTTTCATGCGTAGAAGTCCATGTAGATAAAGGGCAGAAATTTGGGAGGAGAGGAATTTGAATCCGGGGAAGGCAACAGATTCTGCTGCTTCCCAAGGATTTTCTTCTTGCTTGCTCATATTCAATCAATCACTCCAAACTTTTCTTACTTCCCTCTTGGTAAATCTGTCCTTACTCATAGGTGATTGCGATTGCTTTACCTCAGATTTTCATTCCAAATTGTGCCTCTCGTTTTGGTGATCAGATTTGAGGAGGTGGAAATTCCACTTCCTCTAGGATTTGGAATCCTGGAAGGTCAGCAGATTCTGCCCCCTCTTGAGGATTCTCACTCACCACTTTAGCTCTGCTCACTTGGTTTCACACTTATGATTTCACTTTTCTTGATCAGACATGCTTTAGGTGGCTGCTGTCACTCTCATGCTGGATGTTCACCTTAAATTGCCATGCATTATCCCCGCCCTTTGGTAGTTTGATTGAGAAGCTTGTAATCTTGAGGTGGCCGAGATTGTGAATCCTAAGAGGGCAGCGGATTCCACTCCTCGTTGAGGATTCACACTTTATTTTCTTTATCAAACTTGTCTTGCTTTTCCCTTATTTCCTTTTCAGTTGGTCTTCTCTTGTCAAGTATTTCATCTTGCTTTGCATTTGATTGAACTATGGCTTGGCTTGCTCATGTTTCAAAGGGGCGGGAATCTTAGGAGGCAGGCGGATTCCGCCACCTCCTGAGGATTATTTTGGTCTAACAAATTTACCTCGAAAACACATCATTTTGCACTCTTCCTTTGTTTTTCTCATAAATTTACACATGAAACTCTCTTTTAAAAGGGGTTTTTGGGGGTTGCGAGGATTATGAATCATTGGACATTGTCGGATTTCAACCTAGTGGCAGGATTTTCATTTGCAAGTCAACTCCCAAATTCCTCGATTCAATTTGTCTAGCTCAGAGGGCGAGAGGATTTATATGAAATATAACATGTAAGTATAAGGTACATTTATTATACTTTTAAGTTATTTCTTATATAAATATTGTTAGGATGTTTGAGATAGGCTTCAACTTCATAGAAGTTATAATAAAGATTTTAGATTTTTGTGAGTTTTCAAATAATTTCAGACTTAGCCAAATTTCAGGATTCAACATGCCTTTAGCAGTGTTCCCTCATACAACCTTTCTTGACTTTCTAAGATGAAATTGAAATTGGAACAAGGATATTCAAAAGGTTTTAACTCATTCCATCACAAATCCTTTGGTTTCAATGCCATATCCCTGACTAGCTTAGCCCATTTTTGCACATGAGCCTAACAAACTTGACTACCCACAGGCAAAGATGCCCAAACTCATCTTGTGGACTTGGAGACCTGAAAATTGTTACCACTTGAAACCATCTAAGACGACTACTTCTACTGCTAAAGCAAAAAAGGGGAGTCTCCAATTCCAATAGGGCAATAGCGTGAAAACCTCAGAACAATATGGAATTTTTTCCCCTTGGGTATGGCTACAGCCCCATATAGATTAAAATTTAAAAATACACAATAAAAAAAATAAAATTTGATACTTTGTAGCAAAAATAAGTTGATAATATAATTGAAATTACATTTCATAAATTCATTAATCATTCATATATCTATGTCTCAAATGACAATCGTGCGTAATTAACATGTAATATTAGTTAATATCATATATCTAGTTTTCATTCTTTGAAATACTGAATTGAAAAGATACTTGATAATTTTGAATTTCAAGGCTATAACTTGATATTATCATATAGCATATTGATAAGCATAACTCAAAGAGATAACGATCACAAAACTTGAAAATGGTAAAAGTCTAAATACACTAAAAATTGTATCCTTTTACTCCTCCACATTAAAAGCATCTAGATCAAAGTCATCAGTTCATTGAACTTCACATTCATTTGAAGCTCAAGCAACTACAGTGTCACTCCCACTAGCTGCATTAACATCATGTGCAGAAGCTGCCTTGTCATCTATGCTGACTTTGGCAAGCTCTAAAACAGATGCATCCAAGTTGACACTAGTAGGGGCTATGTGCCGATTCTTGTCCTTTCTTTGTAGTCAACTTCCTTAAGTGAGAGGAGAGGCAAGTTGGAATGAATGTAGATATTTATGTTCCCATTGAATTGGTTGCTGTAATGATCCCCAAATCAGACCCTTACATTTTGGAGAAGAATTAAAAATAATTTTTGGATACCCCTCTCTCTCCTTGCTTCTCCCTTATTAAATATCCGATATTCCCAATGGTTGTGTCCTTTGAAAGTTATTTTAATAATAATGTTATAACTATAATATATAATTAATTTAATAATCTATTACATTTCATTAATATATTGTTATTAGTTATGTTTAATACATTAGTATTATATAGTATATTATCATTATATGATATTTTATTATTACATCAAGATAACTTTAGTTATTATTATTCACTCATAATATAAATATATTCTATTCTTTTATATTATTTTAATAATTACTTATTATTTAATCCTATTAAAGTTGGGGATATCACAGTTGCACTTAGCTAAGTGAATAAATGAGCATGTACTCCAATTTTGCTGAGTGGAAAATTAACTTGCAACCTGATGAAATTGGAGGGAAAGTCAATAGTTCTTAGAAATGGGAAAGAATAGTAAGAAATAAGAATGTTTTAGATGAAAAATTAGAAATACTTACCTATGATAGAATTTTGCTTGTAAGTGGTTGGAGGAATAAATGAGCATGTACTCCAATTTTGCTGAGTGGAAAATTAACTTGCAACCTGATGAAATTGGAGGGAAAGTCAATAGTACTTAGAAATGGGAAAGAATAGTAAGAAATATGAATGTTTTAGATGAAAAATTAGAAATACTTACCTATGATAGAATTTTGCTTGTAAGTGGTTGGAGGAATATACAGCTTTTCCATGTAGATACCAACATGTATGAGCATCTGTCTTGTATTTATCTCAAAGAGGACACATATTATGATCTTGTCTTGTTATAAATCTACCAAATTTACTTTGAGTTATTCACCATTTCTAGATCTGAGAAGAATCTTTGGAAAGCTATTTTGTGACCATCAACAACTGATAGGGGTTATCATCAACAACTGATAGGGGTTATGGTGAATGGGATGCCAGGCGGGAGGGAATTTCAATTTGACAGCAGGTGGGAATGTCTGTGGGCCTGATGGTTCTGCGAATGGGAAGCCAACGTCAGAAGATGACAGAGGTTCTGATCTAGATGCAGATGGGAATCTGAACACTAGGGATCCACTTGGGATCCCCAAGGTTCCGGGGAAGGAAAAGTGCCAATTACAAAAGAGGTTTGAATCTTTTCAGAGGGAAGGGGATCCCCCTCACGACCCTCTCCTCCCTCGGGACCAGGCAGAGGCTTTTTGCCCATGGTCTTCCCTTTTTGGGGTCAAACCCATGGGGAAATTGAGTTTCCCAGAGGCATTAAATATATCTGACATGTCTAAACAGAAATTTGCGATTGTAGTGTAGAACACAAATACACTACTAAGAGGGCGGGGTTTTGCCGATCTCTCTACCTTCGTAGGCATTCCATTAATATAAAGTCAACATCAAAACAAGTAGGAGACAATGCACAAGAGACAATGACAGGATGTAACGTGGAAACTCAATGCGAGAAAAAAACACCAATCCAAAGACTGCTAGGAGCTATTGTCCTAATCCAGTCTCACAAGTTCTTTTGACTGATAACACCGTTAAGCTAAGTTGCCGGTTCGGATTCCAGTATGGATGCGGGTTCAAGATTCAGGTTTGAAATTCGCCCATATTTTTTCGGGCTTGGGTTCGGATTCGTTTTGGGTTCATCCATGCAAAAACATATGTTTTTTTAAAATATGTATGTGTATATATATTGAACAAAAAATACATCCATACTTGAATCTACTAATAGTAAAGGAACATAGCAAAATACACCACCAAATCTATGTTTCAGTTCAATAGGACATTAATTGCATAATTCAGCACTACATAACACTTGATACACTTTGCTTGGTCACATGCATGGAACATATTTTCATATCATGGGGACAGTTGGAGAATGAAAGGAATTGTCAAAAGATAAGTGCAGTTATCTGAATTTCTATTTTGTACTGGTTAGAGCATTTCTAACCAGGCTATATCAAAGGGTGAGATACAAATTTGAAGTCCTGGGTTCAAACATATCATTTCTTTTAAAGACATTCCTGTGTAATCATCAATTTAGATGTCACCTATATTGTCCATTTGGATTTCCTTTATAAGCGAGTTTTCATTTTCATAAACAAATGCATAAATGACATGTAAACATCTTTTTTGGTATTTTTAGTGGTCATAAGAGGGTTGAGAGGTCAAAAAAAACACTGTAAAAAGTCTAAAAAAATGTTCCAAGACCAAATTCAGCCCAGGTCTAGACAACAAATTCTTCAAAATTTGCTGCAAATTCTGCCCGGGTTCCTCTGACAGAATTTGCACCAAATTCGTAGCTCTGCAAGAGAATTTGGAGAGAAACAAGGACCAGACTTTGTACAGAATTGAACCAGACTTGGAGGGTTGCTGGAGAGAATCTGGTAACTTAGCCGTTAAGGGCTACAACCCCTCTGTCAGAGCAACAACTCTTTCAATTTGAGCACTAACTTACTAAATCTGAACAACAATTCTGATTGTAGAAATGATTTTTGAATAGTTTGATGAACAAGTTACAAATCAACACAAATCTGAAGATATATATCTCATCAGTTACATTTCTGTAATGTCTTTTATAAGCATAATTATTGTAAACTGATCTTTAATACTTATCTGCACAATCTGACATATACAATTTCAAACTGAATCAACTGAACTTCCAATTCTGTTTTAATCTGAGAGACATAATTCCAGATTCATTGACTGTAATACTTGACTAACAGAGTTTATTCAAATCAGACTCCAATACTGTATTATTCTTCAACGTTTAACCAGACTGCAGATTCACTGACTAGCACATCTGAAACAAATACAGAACAGCATATTCGAATTACATTTGATGAACAGAAGCATATCATAATAATCAAAATTAGAATATAATGTTCAGGAACCTGATACCAGTTTACTACTTTTTGCTGTGCACGAATCAATGTCTTTTTCCCTTGTTGAACAATCTTCTATTACGATAATAGATAGTTTCTATTATTATTTATTATTTAATGGTTATCTATTGTAACCTCCAATAAATATTAGAATGTATCTAGGATAGAATGTTTCTATTCTTTACGATTGTTTCCTAAGGAAACATCATTCATTCTTTTGTATATATTGATCCCCTGATCATTGTTAATATCAAGCAAATATTTACCAATAACAAATATCTACATATGGCAGTTGGTTGAAAACGGGACAATTGATTTGCGGTGGATTCCTACAACAGATCGGACTGCAGACATTCTCACTAAGCCTCTTGGTCCAGATAAGTTTGTCCAATTTAGAGGACAGCTTGGTGTTGTAGATAGATTAACCATTAAGGGAGGGTATTACGATAATAGAGAGTTTCTATTATTATTATTTATTATTTAATGGTTATCTATTGTAATCTTCTGTAACTATTAGAATGTTTCTAATATTTAGTTTCCTATACCTAGAATAGAATGTTTCTATTCTTTACGATTGTTTGCTAAGGAAACATCGTTCATTCTTTTGTATATATGATCTCGTGATCATTGTTAATATCAAGCAAATATTTACCAATTACTTCGTAATATCTTCCAACTTTTCTCAGGCAGTTCCATCTCTGCTACTGTTTCTGTTTGAACTCCAAAATGTTATATCTGCTCCCTTTCAGCGTTTAGCTTTCAGAACACTCCAGCAATGATCTTCAAGTCATATAATTCATTTTCATTCGTATTCTCAGAACTCTATATTTATGCAACCAAGGGTTAAAGCAATTTCCATTGTCACCACACACGTTGAAGAATCCGAAGTCTTTTCAATTAAGAAAACAAATTCTAAATCAAAAGATTATATCGGGACCTGTTAAGTGCTTGGATGCCCAATTATAATAAATAATCTTTAATTCTCAAAGAGTAATTGTTGGGTCCTACTTGGTTGCCAACTTTGACTGCTGAATCAGCATCTCACGTTGCAAAGGTAACCGACAACTACAGACATAATAAAATCAAAATAAAATAAAATTGCGTGGCACAGAACTGGTGCATACACTAACTTTGTTTGTATTACAATTTATTAGAATGCTATGGAAAGAGCCACATCCTGTTGAAATCGAATTTTTTGCTATGTGCATTTTTGTTTCATTATTGTCTTTGGCATCACTGCTGAATATTTCAGGGATGGACTGCGACACAATAGTTTGATACTTTCTTCATCTTCAATGATAAATTGATTATACGCATGCTTCATCTTTCTTGGTCTTCAATCGTTGCTTCTACAGAGGTGGGTATCAATTTTATACAATGTGTGTACATATTTCTGAAATGTATACAATATATGCTGTGAATTTCCTTAACATATTGTAATCCCTAGTGTAACAATAATATTCACTGTATTTATGTATCATTTTGACATCAATGACTTAATAGGCCAACAATCTCCCCCTGTCATTAATGTAAAAAACACAACCAAAACTGCAAATAGTCCAACCTGACTTGAGCTGATTAGCAAAAAACTATATGTTGTAATATTGACATGAAATACCCTGTTCACATTAGAAAACATTGTCAACCAATTCTGATCCCTGCAGACACAAATTTTGTCAACTAAAACTGAACTGAAATGTCACCAAATCTGTTCTGAACCAAAATGTCACGAGTTCTCCTCTTTTGACATCAATGGCAAGGGGTTGGGATATAACAGATACAACAATGAATATTCCCCTTAAGCTCATGCCCTATTGCAAGAACTTAGCATGGCAATGCCATAACTTCATGCTTGTCTCGAAGACATTCAAATGAAGCTGCAGGAAGAGGCTTAGGGAAGATGTCTGCCACCTGCTGTTTAGTATTAACATATTCCATACAAACTTCACCCTTTGCAACCTGTTCTTTCAAGAAATGAAATCTTATAGAAATGTGTTTGGTGTGTGAGTGTTGAACAAGGTTTTTAGAAATATTGATTGTGCTAGTATTTTTACAATATATAGGAATATGTCTACCAAAAATAACCTTTAAATCCAAAAGAGTTTGTTTCATCCATAAAACTGGTGTACTATTACGATAATAGATAGTTTCTATTATCTCTGTTTAGTATCTAATGTTTATCTATTGTAATCTCTTGTAAATATTAGAATGTTTCTAATATTTAGTTTCCTGTTTCTAGAATAGAATGTTTCTATTCTTTACAATTGTTTCCTAAGGAAACATTATTCAATCTCTCGTATAAATTGATCTCTTGATCTCTGTTAATATCAAACAAATACTTTTCAATTGCTTTGTAATATGGTATCGGAGCCAATACTCTAAATTTTTCCGAAAAATAATTATAATTTCTTGGTCGAAATTATCAGACTTTTATTTTTGAAATTATTTTTCATGCATGTTTGCTTCCAAAGCCTTTGGTTTGTCTTGGGTTTTTTGCTAAAAAATTGTGCCATTTTGTGTTAACTCATGCAATTTTTTCTGGGTGCAACCTTGCGCCCTTTTGTCTACAACTGGCACGATTGAATCCTCTGAAAATCGAGGGTTATTCTTTGCTGTTCACATGGAGGTCAGTTGGGCGCCATTTCTGTGCAACTCATGGCCAAATTTTTTTGCCACGTGCATCCAAATTTCTTTTAAAATCACGCGTTTGTTTTTTGGCCTATTTTTACCATTTTAAAAAAGTAGTCTTTTTTGCAGTGTTTGGAGACGTCTAGGGTTTTTACAAACCTCTAGTCTTGATTTGCGCCCATAATCAACATTTTTTTCTATAAATCCGTCACTATTTTAGGGTTTTTTGCAGCCAGGCCGTCTTTGGTCAAAACCTTAATTTTCTATATTGGATCCAAAATTCTTGTATAGATTCTTGGGGGGTTTTTTGAGAGCTCAATTGGGTTGTTTGTTTTTTCTGGGTGCCTCGATTTTTGGGCCAGCAGATCCAACATCCGACAACATATTTTTTCTAGGTTTTTCGAGCTCTCTTCTGAGTATCTCTTCATTTTTTCTAGGTCTTCATCTTTTTTGCTTCGAAGTATGTGCCTTCACAAATTTTCATTGAAAAACATGCTATGGCATCTCTGATTGATATTTTGCTTGAGGGAAATCAAAAGTTCAACGGTCACAATTATGGCATGTGAAAACAATAGATGCTAACCATCTTCAAATATTGCAACAACGATCAAGTGGTTCTGGGTACTACAACTCGACCTACTCAACCTGGTCCTGATTAGATTACATATGATCAGCATAATTGGGAGGCGGTGATGCTTCTCAAATTATACATGGCTGATGATCAACTCCCTCAGATTCCATCCGACAAGACAACTGTCAAGATATGGGAGTATTCCAAGACACTTCATGGATTTCGAACAAAAGCAGGGCCTTCTTTTTCAAGAATACTTTGTTTTCTATTATCATGGATGAGCGGAAATCGCTCTAGGATCCTCTGAATAGGATTCAGGAAATCCGTGATCAATTACTTGCCTTTAGATGCAAGATGAAGGAAGAGGACTTTGTGGTCATAACCCTCAAGAACTTACCCAAGTCCTAGGAGCATTTTTTCGAGATTCTCAATATCACTTCTATTGGTATTGATCTGAAGCTCACAAATCTCTTCACACTTCTGCTTCAACAAGATTGGTGGAAACAACATTTTGGTAGCATTTCCAGCTCCCCCTCTACAGAGCTAGCCTTTTTTGTTGAATCCTTTCAGAAAGATAAGGGCAAGTCTCATTCACAATAGTCTTCTTAGTAGAGGTCCTCGGCTCCAACTTCAGAAGGCTCCAGGAAAAATAAATTCAATGCAATTATTGTCACAAGTATGTGTTGATGTCAGTTTTGTACCACTACATAACATATAGCAATTGAATACTTGATATGGAATATCAAACACTCAATTCCTCTCTTGAAAAGTAAATAGTCATGCAGAACATGAGAAAAACTCCAAGGTTCCTTACACTTGTGGATACTAACTCAATTATATTAATGTGATTTGTTGGTTAATAATGTAGGCAAGCTTACGTTATTCATTTGAAGATAACTTGGATTTTTGCTGTGATGGTGATGAATCTAGCTTCGCAATGTATACTAGCACCAAATGATGTTGATGGTGGTGATGATGGAGGGTATGTTTGCCAATGATGCTTCTCTTTTTTTAAACTTCTTCTTAAATGAACTCCAATTACTGAACTACTTGTTGCTTTACCTCTACTCCTATGAATGGAAAGATTAGCAAATGGACGGGGATCAAATCTGATGAAAGCTTACCAGTGGCTCTACCTCCATAGATGCAATGATTCAAGGGAAAAAAGACTAGATTACCATGCAAGGCTTCCTAACTAGCCGCTAGGATGCTAGTGGCCTAGTTTATAGATCCCTATCAAACATCCACTAATATCACCATACAACTATCCATCTATTCTTACTCTTGCTTAACAACTTTCTTGAAATGAAATCTACTTTAACAACTTTAATGGAATTTAACTCTAACTATTGGAAGTAGAAACCATGCAATAACACCAAATGTTCTTATCACCATGCAAGTCACAACAATGATAAGAGAAGCAATTTTAGTATTATCTTAAGCAACAATTTTCTTCAACCCTTTACAAATGAGAGCAAATGGCCTTATATAGGGGCCAAAATTACAACCAACAGTAGAGATTAAGAGGCAAAATCAATGATCTAGATCGAATCCCAGAAACCCTAATTAGGGTTGCCTGCCAACTCATCATTGGACCAAGAAAAAAAAGGAAAAGTGGCAACCAATGAGAAGGCACCAAAATGGTAGCCAATCAGAATCAGACACCTATCCTACCCAAGAAGAAAGGAGAATTTGCCTCTTGGGCTTACATCAAATGATCCTCTAATATAATTCTACCCTTTTTTTTCATCTTTTTAGCCAAGGCAATGAAGTTGGCTAGCGTGTCGTTGACTTCCTTTATGGGAGGGCAAGGTATGTGCTTCATCTTGAGCTCAGCTGAATTCATTGTTGCTCGCTGCTTGCAGTGTCTTCTCATGATCCTTCTCATACTCTCTCGCATATCCAATAAAGGCATTGAGAGAGGCAAGGGTGCCCAAATGCTTCTTCTTGATGGCAACCTTCCCCAACTCATCCAATCTTGATCCAAATTCTGTCTCATTGACATTCTCCTTTTTGATATCTTCAAAATCAAGTGCAGCCCCAACATCGCTCATCATGGTTGAAATGGAAGTGTCAATGCTTGTGTTGTGCTGTGCAATCTCATTTTGTATCTCTTTAAGTATCCTCAATCTGATAGTCAAGGCAACAAACCAAGACTCCACCGAACTCATTCCTTCTTCATCTACCAACTTGGTTCTCTCCAAATATCTCTCCAGTAGCTCAATAAATCCCCGTACCCTGGGAATGGCTAAGTTTTTGACTGGAAGGAAATCCTTCCACTCCTCGTCAAATGTTTTGAATTTGTCTCTAATAGCCACAAATGACTTGAATGTCGAGATAAAGGAAGGCAAGAAATTTTGCCCATCTTGAATTATATCACTGGTCCAATCTTTGACTTTGCGCAGTTGAGCCAATATTTCATCTATGTTGCTCATGTTGTCTTGCGGAAGGGCTACTTGGTGCAACTGTTGGATATGCTGACAATCTCTCCGATACTTGGTCTTGGCCTCCAACTTTACAATCCTTTCATTTGCCTTCCTCAATCTTTCTCTAATTGAAACCATGCCTTCCTGGATCTCCTCACACTCCATGTCATCCGTGATTCTTCCCAAGTTATGCTCTACTATTTCATACTTCTAGGCTACAATCTCATCCACTGCCTTGCTAACCTTTGGTATAGCAATCTAAACTTTTCCGTGACCCTCATCATTCCTCCAGATTACCTTTGCCACTGTTTTTGCAATTTGTTTCTATTTCTTACTATCTTCCTTTTCCACTAACCCTTGAATATCTTCAACTGTTCGGACAGTCACCACCTCGCCTCTTGGCATAAGCATTTTGCCTTAACCATTTTCCCAAATCTCAATTCGGTTCGACTAGCAAAGCATCACCAATGGCCTCAAGCGCCTAGCTTATTTCCTCAATATCAATTGGCCTATCCTTTTCTTAACTAGTGACTGTCACATCATCTCCATGTTGGTTCTTCGAGAGAGGAGAGTACACAGTGCTGTCACTATAACCACTTGATTCTGAATCAGAGTTAAGCTCTACCGCGACCCTTTGTCCACTTGTATTATCCCCTTGCCTTTTAGCCTCAATTATGCTCTTCCTTGACGGTGCTGCATTCCGTCTCTTTGCTAGAGGTTCCCGATGTTCTTTACTTTTCTCAACCTCCAAATTTCTCTTCTTGCCCTTAACTAGTCTTGGTTGCTGGCTATTGCCTTCACATACACCTGTGATTTCAAACTCTTTATTTGGTGTTGAAGACCTCTTGTGTGTGTTGCCTTTTGTAGATTTCAATATCGCCTAGCGTTTATATCCTGTTACATGCCCCTCCTTCTTCCTATTGATTATCGCATAAGTCTCCAAACCTCGAGACAGAAGTTCGATATGCTTATGGACACGGGAATGCAGAGCAATATTCGAATGATTATCCTTGCTGCAGGAAGGTTTTGATGTTTTCCTATGCACTCGGCCCTGCAAGACAAAAAATAAAATGTCAGCAAACATACGAAATAGTACATGCGGGTTGGTGAAAAGCAAACGTGGGAGCCTCTATATTATGCGAGTAATCCTCTGAAAAAGAAGAACTTGAAACATGCCACCTCCCCACAATACCCACACGCCTCTAGATATTTCAATGTTCGGGCAGAGATTGCACCTAAAGAAATATTATTGATTTGCAGCCTACAGACGTTGAGTGATTCATATGACTCAAATCTATGGTATCAACAAATGACAAAATACAATCCACCGATTCTGAGTATGCCTTCAGGCAAGACCATTTGTTTTCGTATTCCATTTGATACGGCTTCTTAGGTAATTTCTTCAAATAATTCATGGATAAGATAGTATTGAGATAGGCATTCTCCTTTTGCAATCCTGTCATAGAAAGCTATAGTATTGCAAACTATATAATTTAAGCACTCCATGATACGTGCTTGCTGCCTGTTCAGATTGACCATGAAATTCTTGAGCGAAATGTTTAACTCCTACATCTGTTCCTTGTTTATGCATAAACCTAAGGAATATAGGATCACTAATCACTGCAAGCTTATCTATGGTGCATATCTGTATGTATTACATGCCTTTATCTGTCAACCATCCAAGAAGTTCTGACAATGATCCATGCCCGTTTGGTGCCTCAATAATTTTCCAAGATGACTCCATAAGGATTTTGTATCCCTTTCTATCACTCAATTTGCCGACACAAAGAAAACTCCCTTGTGTTACAAACCAAACCTATTCCTCTTCAAAGCCAAAATAATCCTGATCTTCAAAATTGTATTTTCTGCTGTTACTATAATAAGAGGTATTGAAGAGTTTTCAGGAAAGCCTGAATTTGCAAGCTTCTCAATTGTGAGGCATTCTTCTGCCTGTGTACTTCCATTGTAAGGCCACCCATCTTTTGAACTTTCAGACAGAGAATTCATGTGCACCATTTCTGATTCCACAACTTGCTATTTATATCTTGGCACAATCCCCCTGTCACATGCTTTGGCGAGTATACATCTTTTGTTTCGTTTGACTATCGGCTGCATTACTTGTACATTTCCTTAGCAGTATGATTATCAGCATACATGATTTGCCCTTGCAGAACTGGGAGTATTCTTTCCACCAGCCAACCCTGAAAAGATTGACAAATGCATTCTCAAGAAAATGTCCAAATTTTTTGAGCTCCATTAGTGGCTCTTTCTGGGGACATATGCTCCCTGTGGGCATAGTGAGATTCCAGCTATCTTTGGAGGACTAGACCGTGCACTCATGCTTTAGCATGATACACATGAAACTGGGTGGCCTCCCGGCCCCCCAAAAATTAAACATCACTTCTTTCCTTGATCAAATACCCGATTCTGATCCTGCAATACTTTGAACCTGCTGAATATAATATCATATTGTTCCATAATAAAATCTGATTTGTCAGTAAGTAACCAACAAGCATCATATGATATGTGTTTTTCTTGTTCCAGATTAGAATTAATATTTTCCTTATCAATAGGATCTTTTAAAAAAAAATCCATCTGATTATTTAAATTAAGCATGTGATTTCTTACATCATTGATTTGATTAGTATATGTAAAAGAAAAATGATAAAAACTTAAGAACATTTCCCTAAGCATATTGTTAACAAATATTAATGTAGAGTCCTTAGGGATACTTACCTCGGTGTATTGCTCATACTTCTTACCTGTATCAAATGCAGCGTCCTCAAGGGCAATACTTACTATCTCTTCTTTATGAATGTAATCCTTGGCACTTAACTCTTGTTTAGCCTTTGATGAATCCCTTAAGTCACGCTCTTGAACAGTCATACAAGCATCTGGATTAGTTTTTTCTGCACAACTTGCTTGATCTCCATTCACTAGATGTTGTCCCTCATAACAAAGAAGCTTTGAAGACTGCTCATATTCAGCGACTATTACTCCTCTTCTATCAAAAATCTGACCATACATGACAGCTGGAGAATTTTCAGAATTATTCTCATATGTTTGAACTTGCTGATCATAAGATGAGTCAATACATATTTCATCTTCTAGTTGCACATCATGAGTTTTATCCATTTCAAAATTATTATCAAGCATGCTATCTCCATTATAATGCTGATATACTTGATTGCGTGAAAGATCTTCAAACAATGGGCTGAACATAGAATGCTTGGGCACATCTCCGTGAGATGAAATTTCATCCTGCTCATATGGCACATGATGTTCTGTCTCATCTCCATAAAATACTTTGTCAGGATTCTTTATTATTTCACTGCATAAAAAATCTGAAATGACTTTGAAGTCCTTGGATGCCTTTTCTTCTTCTTCATGTATGTTCACACTGTCCTCAAAATCTAGAAATGTATAAGAGTTGTATTCTTCATTCTCTTCCGCTAGTCCATCACATATAGGATCTGAAAATTCTTTGAAATTGCATCCAAATAAATTTCTTTCTGTACTTAGATCATAATGCACATCTTCAACCAATATGCCATCCTCTCGAGAAGTGCATGATCCTTCTGGTTCATCGGTTTCCACTTCATGAAAGTGATATGCTTTTGTAGAAATTAGATTTTCATGTTCATTAAATGTTTCATAAGACACATCCTTGATCTGATTTTCTTTATGCACTAGAAGGAATATTTGACCACCCCTTTCAACATACTTTTGATACTCCATGTCTAACAAGGTCGAAATCTCATCCACACTAAGAGAGTCATCTTCATGATCGGATTTTTCTTGAATTTCTTCTATATTGTTTTACTTTAGTATCTTTTGCTTCATTTTTAATAGCTTGATCCCATATCTGAAGGAGAAGTTTTACATTCGGGTCCTGTGGTGAGATTCTCAATTTGACAATTTTATTCAAAAATTCCATGTAAGGAGGTTTTATGTTTGATGGAATCTCATGATAAGTGTTCATCACTCTCGAAAACAAATGTGCTGAAGTTTCGCCTTCATATCTATCTAAATTGAAAAAGGCATCAAGTGGAGACATGTAATGATCCTCTTCCATGTTGCAGCTTTGATTTTCATCTTGTTAGTAACAAAGTCATCTTCCTCACATGTATCATGAAATTCACAAAGGAACCATCGTTCAAATTGTTTCCAAGATGCAATACATTGTGTGGGTAGTGATTCATACCCTTGTCTTGCATTGTCTTTTAAAGTTCTGGCAAACAACTTCATCACTTGATCTTCCGCACAAATATCATAATTTTCTATAAATGTATAGAATGCATCCAAATGTCGAATTGCTGATTCATCCCATTCTCCATGGAACTTTGGTACTAACTGTGAAAGCTTTGGAGATAACTTCCTAGGTTCATAATTGAAATTGCTGAAGTCCAATGGCCTGATGCCATCTGGAATAAAAGGCTTTCTATCAAATGATCGATACATTTGAAAAACCATCTACCATTTCCTTTTGAGTCTACTCCCTCAGCAGAGTAACTAATGATTCGGGAACTCCTTTTGTTAAAATACCAATCACAATACAATAGAGTCGCCACCTCCAAATAGAGGAAATGAACAGTCTTCAAAAATTTGAGTTCTTCCTTCCAGCAAAATATATCTCACCAAAGATTGAATCTGCAGAACAACTTAAAGAAAAACATACAATGCTTCTACAAGATCCAATCTATATAAAGCAGTTTAAGATTTATAAAATAACTCTGAGAAATTGAAATCTTTAAGGAAATTAAAATGCAATGTAAAAAACTTATCAATTTGGAATCAAAATGTTTCAACAAATTTAAATAGAACCTAACTCTTACTGATCTTGAAAACAGAAATTCTTAGGGTTTATTTTACAACTCTTCCCCAATAGAGTTGCCAATCTGTTGGTTCCCAAAACCGCAGATTGGAATCCTACGAGCCTTGCTTGCTCGATGTTGGGATGTTGATATCCAACTTTAGACAAAACCTAAGGAATATAGGATCACCAATCACTGCAAGCTTATCTATGGTGCATATCTGTATGTATTACATGCCTTTATCTGTCAACCATCCAAGAAGTTCTGACAATGATCCATGCCCGTTTGGTGCCTCAATAATTTTCCAAGATGACTCCATAAGGATTTTGTATCCCTTTCTATCACTCAATTTGCTGACACAAAGAAAACTCCCTTGTGTTACAAACCAAACCTATTCCTCTTCAAAGCCAAAATAATCCTGATCTTCAAAATTGTATTTTCTGCTGTTACTATAATAAGAGGTATTGAAGAGTTTTCAGGAAAGCCTAAATTTGCAAGCTGCTCAATTGTGAGGCATTCTTCTGCCTGTGTACTTCCATTGTAAGGCCACCCATCTTTTGAACTTTCAGACGGAGAATTCATGTGCACCATTTCTGATTCCACAACTTGCTATTTATATCTTGGCACAATCCCCCTGTCACATGCTTTGGTGAGTATACATCTTTTGTTTCGTTTGACTATCGGCTGCATTACTTGTACATTTCCTTAGCAGTATGATTATCAGCATACATGATTTGCCCTTGTAGAACTGGGAGTATTCTTTCCACCAACCAACCTTGAAAAGATTGACAAATGCATTCTCAAGAAAATGTCCAAATTTTCTGAGCTCCATCAACACCTTTGTAGGCTTATCCTCTCATCAGCGCACTGACTCTTGTGCTTAATGGAGGATAATCCACACCTGGTGGACATGTGCCTGGTTGTAAGACTTATCATGTTGCTAACTCTTAGGCATTCTAGATGCATCATAGAGGCCTTTATATAAAGGCACCTTTAGTGTACTATATAATGGAATTGAATATCACATTGTTATTTTGATCATACTTTGTTGGTCTTTTGTGCTAGTTATTGTGCTTCTTAGTCTTGGGTGAATCTTTCCTTAAGGCAAATTCTTACATGGTATCAGAGCCATAGAGGTGTCATTTCATAGCCACTGGAGACTGATCTTGCTTCACCTCTCTATGGACACCTCAACTCAGATCCGGAGTATCCGCAAATATTGGGAGCGTCTAGAGCCAAAGCGGACCTCATCATTGCATTCAGAGCGTCAATTCGGTGAAAATTGACTATAAATTCGTCTATGTTGGGCCATAGTCAAATTTGAGGCAAAATTTTTTTGCAAACCGACACTCGAAGGCCTGATTTGCAGAATTGGTATGATCATTTCCGATCTCTGAATTTAATTTTCAGATCTGCATATTTTATTATTTCAGTCTCTGCAATTTCTTCGCATTATTTTTCGGAATTTTTTGGCTATCAGGCTAGTAGGAGAGATTTTTTGCAAGACAAGATTGGAGCTTGCTGGTGCAAATCAGATATTTGCATCATATTCAGAAGGTCAAAAAACCCCCATATCGACTTTTGTTTCACCAAAATTGGACCTCTGAGGTGAAACTTAGAGTTATTTGATTTTTGGAGGCGTGACGGTGGCGATTTAGGAAAAATAATAACAAAGGTGATTTTCAAACAGTGATATCTCCCTCATACAGACTCTTTTTTGTGAGCAATTTTTTTTGTTTTGGAGTAGAATTTCGTGATCTACACATTGGTGCAGGATGTTTGAGCTCTCTATTCTTGAATTTTTCAACAAGTCGCTAATTCCGATTTTTGCCACTTCAAATGCTCAGTATAGGCTTATTTGGACACTTTTAATCAGGTTCTGTTTTTTTTGAAAGTGCATTTTTTTTTTGTACTTTCTAGATCTGCAATCAGATTATAGGCTTCTGTGGACAAAAATACTACTTTTAGAAATAGGCCATAAATTGGCTATTATAATCGCACTAAGTATAAAAAGTGCCAAAATCTTTCATTAGGGGGGTTTATTGATTGATCTCATGGAGTCTTGTCACATATGTCAGTCTAGTAGAAGACCTAAGTTGACATCGAGGAACTATAAAAAATGGAGTGCATTAATCATTGATCCTCTAAGAAGAGAACATATGGAAGTGTTTCTTTATCTATCTTCAAAGATATTGCCACCTAATCCTACTTTCAGATATCTTTCTCATCTTTTTCACTTTATGCATAGAAGTATGACTGAGGAATCTTTTGCACCTCTTAGTATAACAAGTTTTCCTCATGACGTTTGGATGGCTGTTTGGGAAGCATATGGAGATCCACGAGTCCCTCCATTTCCAGAGGACATTCTATCTTTAGTCGCTTCAATAATGGTTCCTCCAACTCCAGATGAGATCCTACCTCTTGATGCTCCTATTGATTCTACTGATCCAATTCCAGCAACAGATGCTCCTGATTCAATGCAACAGGTATTACCATGTCTTCCTACTTCAGCTTCGTGGGATGACTTCCTACTAGACATTGTAGGGCTGTTCGTGGAGTCTCACATTGAAGATGTGGGAGACATCATTGATGACATCAATCTTCTCTTTGTTGAGGAGACTTCTTCACTCGTTGCGAGGGCACACTCTAATCCTCTACCACTTGATTGTTTTGACATGCTTGTGGTTTCTTTACAGCAGATGGAGAAGGACTCTTTCACTTATGAGGAGTCATATCAGTCTGTGGAGATTGTATTCTAGTTTCTTTAGACATCATATTTTTAAAGATTCTTCCTATCAGTTGGGAAGCGTTCTCTACAACACCTATGACACCATTTCTTCCCACAAGGAGGAACATTTATTTAGCTTTCATGGTGCAACTTCTTTAGTCATCAAGGAGCTTCTATCATGGGTGTGCATCCATCATTGAGGGGAGGCGACATTGCTTCCCTTCCTCCATCTTCCTATACGAATGCTTCATCATCTTTGGAGTTTGATTCAGTTTCATCCATGGACATGGTACCTTGTTTGCCAACTTATTTTGGGCTTTCACCAGATTGGTTCATGGCATCTTCATTTATCAAGGACTTGTCGACATCTGAGCAGATTTCAGAGGCACCATCCACACCATACTACATCTGGATTCCTCTTCCATCTTCCTATCCATAGTGGGAAGCATACTTGCACCTATACTTGGTGTATCTTCTTCCTAGAGGGAGAAACATTGTTTGTCGGCATTGTATTTTCTTCTGTCTTTAGACACTTATCATTCCGAGATCCTTCACTAAGGGGGGAATTTCATCGAGGGATTCACTATTTTATAAGCATGATGTATGTCGTAATGGTGGGGGGGGGGGGGGGGGGGTCTTGATTACTCCATCCATACATGCATCTTTCTTTATTATACATATCTGTCTTTTTGGGGGAGGGTTTTTCTTATGAGGTTTTCCCTCTTTCTCTGTTTGCAGAAAGATTTCATTGCATTGCATTTGTACTTGGGTACCTAACATGGCCTAGCAGTCGGGACCCATTATGCATTTCATCATAGCTTTTGTGCGCTTAAGTGCATTCCCCTAAGTTGCACTTAGGGGGGGTGTTAGTGTAAATAATAATTATTTACACTTAAGTTTACTTAGGATAAATGCATTATTTTATTATTTATTAGGTTAGACACCTAGGAGTTTACGTACTCATATGAGTTGTCATGATGACAACACAGGAGTAAGCAACTCCAATTTAGCACATGGTGTCTACAATACTGGAGTTTGCATAAACAACTGAATCGTCATGTAGACAACACAACTGTTCGCACTATTATTTTAGCACATGGTGTCTACAACATAATTTTGCTTGACACACCTTTGTAGGCTTATCCTCTCATCATCTCACTAACTCCTGTGCTTACTGGAGGATAATCCACACCTGGTGGACATGTGCCTGGTTCTAAGACTTATCATGTTGCTAACTCCTAGGCATTGTAGATGCATCATAAAGGCCTTTATATGTAGGCACCTCTAGTGTACTATACAATGGAATTGAATATCATATTGTTATTTCGATCATACTTTGTTGGTCTTTTGTGTTAGTTATTGTGCTTCTTGGTCTTGGGTGAATCTTGCCCTAAGGCAAATTCTTACACTTGTAACTGCCTCTAAGAAAGGATCCTGATGATCATCCCAATCCACTGGACCCAATTCTGTTCCATCCATTGTATCAGAATCTTCTCTTAGCACATTTTCATCATCTTCCAGCTGATCGGGATATCAAGGCCTCTCCATTTGATTGCCCTCATCATGTTTACTGACAATCTTGAGAAAGCTAGCTTTCTCACATGAAAGTCATTCCATGCATTGGCCCAAAAATCTTCTATAGTAGGAATATGTTTGAATGTGTTTTTGTGGGACGCCTTGATAAGACCATTAGGATCAAATTTCTGTTTTGCTCTATACCATCCTAAATGATATCTCTCTAACTCTTTCTCTGAAGCTGCAAAGGCGACAGGATTGGGGCAAGTATCATTGCTTATTCCAAATGAGAAGATAATCCTTGTCTGTTTCATCATCTTGTCATAATGCTCAAGTTGTCTAGCCAACTCCATCAAAACTATCTTATCGGGTGGGTACCTTGGAAGTCTCTTGGGACAAATTGAACTTCCTGCGACTCTACTGTATGTGAATTGCAGAAATTGGATGAACCAACTCCCATATTTCGTAACTTTGCTTCCACTTCCAATGAGAGCCTCCTAGCAGGTGTCCCTTGTAATATCCATACCGTCTTCATGGCAAAGGCGTCATAAAACATCTTATAATCTTTGGTGTTGTGCAAATGAAGCGGTGGATAGCACTCATGCACCAAACATTGTCCCGACCCATTACCAATTACTCCTAAAGCCTTAAGTCCGGGATTTTCATATAGTCTCGTAATCAGATAGAAAAGATAGGATCCATATAGAATTGCTTTTGATTTTGCACTGTCCTAAGTTGCAACTATAGATTTTCACTTATAATTCTAGCCCAATCAAATTTTCTCTTTCCATTTTCAATTTCATTAATAAAATAGTACATCCAGTTCTCGAATTGCATACCTTGAGCCATGCCCATGATTCAGTTGAGAAGCACAATTAAATCGTCGTACTTTGGTTTGAAATCTGACTTGGTGAGCTTTGACAACTTGGTGACTCCCTTCTTGCCTTCGTGTAACCAATTCTGCTTTAGATGAATGAAGTAGGCCTCCTGGTTACCCTGAAAGAATTTGGTTTTTTGATCCATCGTTACCACCGTCACGCCTCTATGCTGGGGAATATTGAATACTTCTTTGACCACTTGTTCATTGATGTTAGCCAACACTCTCTTGCTTGCATCAAAAATGATGGACTTGGTCACAATATCAAATCGGAATGCACATTTCATTACCAATTTTGGACAAGGCAAGGTAGGAGGGAAAGCTGTTGCGTATTCTGTTCCTGTAGATCTTCGCCATGGGGGATTGTCCTTCAATCTATCCTTCAACTGTACCATGTTCACTGTGCCGATATTGGTATCACTTATTCGCCTCACTTTCGAGAAGAAGGTGGTCTTAGGCATCATGTCTTCCTTGTCTTTTTTGATATTTGTTCCCTTTGGGTTTTTGCTTGCACTAACATCTACCATCCTAAACACTTGTTTCCGCCCCTTCGTTCTAAATGATATGGACTACACTTATCAATCTCCAACCTTCTTTGCATCGATGGAATCTAGCTTATTTCTGCCTTTTCAAATCCTATCTCTACACTTATCAATCTCCAAACTTCAATCCTAGGGGTGGGACTACCACTTATTCTTGCCTCTTTGTTACCTTAGGATGGACCACACTTATATCTCCCAACTTCAAACCTAGGGTGGTCTAGTGTATTTCTGCCTCTTCAAGTGTCCTATCATGAAATCTACACTTATATCTCCCACCTTCAGCCTATCAATGGAAATGATGAAGTAGGGGATGAAAAGTGCAAGAAGAAGATAAGGGAAACGAACCAAGCGAGAACAAGGAATAGAATCCGCCTTTAAAACCAATCTTCACTTTTAAAAATGAATGTAAATTTTACCTTAAATTTGCCTTTACCAATAATTGGGTCTCTTCACATTCAGATCGGATCTCGGAAATTTCAATCATCCTCCAAAATATGATGCCCTAGCAAATGAATTGCTTGCAAAATCTGCTTATGCCATTGAATTTTGACCTTCTTGCCAAAATCACCCAAAATGAAGGAAATTGCTACCCTAGAGCAAAAAAATCTGCTCTAAATCAGAATTTTGGTTCTCAAAATTTGCCCAAAATTGCCAAAATTCAAACCTTAAATCGCTTTGCCTCTTCACTAAACAATATCGCCATAGTTGGAATAAGCCGTTGCCAAGGAGGTGGAAAGAATGAATGAGGAAATAAGAGGGGGGAAGACCCTCCTTATACCAAACTTTTGCCTCCTTGAATAGGGCCGACCTGCCTGGAGGGAAACAAAATTTAAGTTAGTCCCGCAATTAATGGCCTAGATTTAAATGAAACATTAAATTGACTTAGCCCTATAGTGAAATTGGTCCATTTAATTGCTAGTTTGATCGAAATTTGCAAAATAGAAACAAGGTAAGGTTAGGAAATGTCAAAATTTTCATTTAACAATGCTTTGGTAATTAAAATATCATTAAAATCAAATCTAGCAAGCCAAAATCGATTTTTAGATCCAAATTACCAATTTCCTTTAACATTTCTAAAATCCTCTAGGCAAAATTTCAACCAAATTAATGCGATTTTGCAATTTAATTTAATTTCAATCTTGCAATGCAATTTCAATTTTTTAACAAAATAAATCCTTTTCCTGGCAGTCAAAATTCAAACTCCAATTTCAATTTCACTATCAAAAATTTCCTTTTCAATAAAAAAATTCAAGCTTTTCCAAAATGACTAAATCAGACAAATTCATTTTGAAAATGCTCAAGCTTATACAATTATTTCAAATTTTCAAAAAAATCCATCTAAGTCCAAAATTTGCAAATTTATCCTACTAGATATCGTTTTAACCATCAAAAAAATGTTGTCATTGAATTTTGTTTGGCCTAAGGACAAAGTTACATGTTTCGGAAAAATCAAGTTTCTCACTGGGTGAAAAATAAACGAAATCAAACCCCTCCTCTTGGCCTGAAGGTGTCCAAGGTGTGAAATTATCAATTCAAAACCTTTGGACAACTCCAAACTTGCTAAGGCAACTAAAAAAAATTCCCAAAAAATTCGCGAAAATTGCCAAGGCGTGCCCGAAAAAGGGGATCCTCAAAAAGTTTTGGTGCGATGATGTGAAAACCTCACAACAGTATGGTCACATGAAGGTTGAATGTCGGAAGCACTTAGCTACCCTATTTAAGCAATCTCGTTCTCAGCCCACAACGAACAGTGTAGAGCAGACATAATTTGCCTTTTATGCCTTTTGACATCTTTGTGCTCAGGATAGATTAACCATTAAGGGAGGGTATTACGATAATAGATAGTTTATATTGTTTCTGTTTAGTAACTAATGGTTATCTATTGTAATCTCCTATAATTATTAGAATGTTTCTAATATCTAGTTTTTTGTTTCTAGAATAGAATGTTTCTATTCTTTACGATTATTTCCTAAGGAAACATCGTTCAGTCTCTTGTATAAATTTATCTCTTGATCACTGTTAATATCAAGCAAAATTTTTTCAATTACTTTGTAATATGTACAATGTGCAATGACGACAATATATTCAGTTTCAGCTTTGGAAAGTGTAACAGGTTTCCAATTCTTGCTTAACCATGCGACTAATTTGTTGCCCAAAAAGAAGGCTCCCCTACTAGTATTACATTTGTCATCTAAACGACCTGTATAGTCACCATTTGTATATGTGTCAAGTGAAAATTGATCATTATGTGGATACCATAGTCCAAATTCAAGAGTATCCTGCAAATTTTGAAAATTTGCTTAACAACGTTGACATGAGAGACTTTAGGTGAGCCCTGAAACCTTGCAACCATACACACTGCCTTGATAATATCTGGTCTAGATGTTGTGAGATAAAGTAGACTACCAATCATTGATTTGTATTGAGTCTGATCTGTTGTGGTGATTCATCGCCTTTACCAAGCTTACAATCAGTAATCGTAGGAGTACTAATAGGTTTGCTAGAATCCATTTGAAATTTCTTAAAACATTTCTTTTGAATATTTAGTTTGAGATAGGAAAAGTACATTATTGAAATGAAAACTTAAAAAACCAAGAAAGTATGAGAGCTCTCCTAACATTGACATTTCAAAGTCTAATTGCATTTGATTAGCAAAATCTTGACATATTTTGTCATTACCCCCAAATATGATATCATCAACATAGACAACCACAACAAAGATTTGATCACTAATAGTCTTGCAATATATGTTACTACCTACATTACCTCTATGAAAACCTGGTTGAAGAAGATGCTGATCAAGCCTGGAATACAAAGTCCTTGGTGCTTTTTTAAGGCCATATAGGTTCTTTTTAAGTCTGCAAACACAACCTTCCTTTCTTGTACAAACAAAACCCGCAAACTGTTCCATAAAAACTTCCTCCTCTAAATAACCATTCATAATGGCTGATTTAACATCCATTTGCCAAACTTTAAATTTTTATATGTTGAAAATGATAGAAACATATGAATGGCTTCTAGTTTGGCTACATGAGTAAATGTTTCTTCAAAGTCTACTCCTTTAATCTATGCATAGCCTTTACAAACCAATCTAGCTTTATTACCAGCAATTTTACCATTCTGGTTGAGCTTATTTTTAAATAGTCATTTTGCACCAATTACATTTTTATCAATTGATCGTGGAACAAACTCCCAAGTTTGATTCTTATCAATTTGTGCCAACTCCTCTTTCATTGCTTTAATCCAACATTCACCAGTTAAGTTTACCACATCCTCCTCCTTGTCCTCCTCAACATCTAGCAAGACAATTCTAGATATATCTTGGACGGTCATATCCAAGTTAGGAGTCTCGGGTAATACATCCCACAACTTCTCTAGCGCCTTATATCTTGGATCCTTGCGTGACAGGAGGCGCCAGTTATTGTGAATAAATACCAAGTCCTTTGCGTTCTTTGAACCCAATCGGTTACACTTCACTGAGTGGATAAAGGAGGATGTACTTTGATTCCACTCAGCAGCAGAAGAGCTCGCAACCTAGAGAGACAACCAACACAATTTAAAAAAATTATAAATTGTAATTTTACAATACAGTAGGAATTTAAGAGTGCTAATTCTACACGCTAAGTGGCCATAAGAAAAGGAAAAAAACCTTAAATACATACTTGTGACGAGCTTAATGGCAAGAGGTTGGAGGTACATGTAATTTTGCCTATGTAAGTACCACCATCCAATGGCATCCATTCTACTTTGGTCATTGATTGCATCAAGGGTTGCATTTTTGCCTGAGACAAAATCTACAAACTCTCTTCTAACATTCGATGCCACATTAGGATCACCAAAGAGCCTGCTAAATGCCCTCTTATACCCATTAGCAACCTTAGGATCTCTATATGGTGCCACTCTACCAAGAATAGAAAGTATCTCACTGCTATA
This sequence comes from Cupressus sempervirens, assembly GCA_028749045.1. Classification (NCBI taxonomy): domain Eukaryota; kingdom Viridiplantae; phylum Streptophyta; class Pinopsida; order Cupressales; family Cupressaceae; genus Cupressus; species Cupressus sempervirens. The sequence goes on along the minus strand of CM053791.1, from coordinate 780,703,445 downwards.
ATACCTAGGAGAAAGTGCATATGCCAGGAGGTGTAAAGGTGTAGTCATCTTGTTCCAGCGATGTAGGACAATTTCACCTTATTGTACAAGGTTTCCGTTTCCTCAAGATCTCGCTCTCTCCTCTGAATGACCTAGGATGTCAAATGATGTACATGTAAGTTATCTTGATGCAGTGTTAATGTTACATCCCAAATTTTGCACTAAAATTTTAAACTGATTATAGCCATTGAATCAATTATTTCTTCATGATTGTGTGAAAATGAGTTAGTTAATATAGCCGTTGTTTATTTCTTTATAACAATGTGAAATTGAGTTAGTTAATTATAGCCGTTGTTTATATTTTCATGATCACGTGAAATTGAGTTAGTTAATTTTAGTCGTTGTATCGATTTAATTATCATATGAAAGTAAGTAAATTATAGCCGTTGTATCAATGTATTCAGGATTATGTGAAATTGAGTGAGTTAATTATAGCCATTGAACATATATGATGAGCATTTAAAGTTAGTTATTTTGACATTGATGAAATCCCTAACGGTCACTTGATGATTTTGAATTAGCAAGTTATAAATCTTGAATTGATGTCTTGGCGAGAATGTTGTTTTGAATGATTATAGGAAGAAGATTGAACAGAGAGGGGAAGCATTGTGAAACAGGGTCATCGGAAAGGGATGGTTGAATAGCTCAGTCATTAGAATAGGCAGGTTTGACCTAAAACCATCTTGGCAAGGTTACTAGGACTTGGCAACATATTTCATGGTGGAACCACATGAGCTATAAAGTGAAACGTTATAATAGAATAGTGTAAAATAAACATAAGATCTTACCTTTAAGAATTATTAAATATTAATATGATTTAAATATTATTTTTCATTCTCAGATATGATCATATGTAAATAATAATAAAATGACACCATTACATTAAAAATATTAATCCAACGATGCCACCTTATTATTATGTACATACAAGCATAGATGAGAAAATAAAACAATAATAAAATAATATTGATTATTTAAAACCATTCATCTTCTTTTCCTTCTCATTTTTCCCTCCTTTCTTTTCTTTAAAGCCAATTTGAATAGCTTTCAATTTGAATCTTGTAACCGATGGTAGCCGTAGAGACAGGCTTAACCTTTATTATGGTCTTTCGGCATTCTGTCTTTTATTCTTCCTCGGCTTTCCTAATCTTTCAGCATTTTGAGTTCTTTGTTAGCTGTTTCGTAAAGACTGAACCTAGTTCAGATAGTATTTTCACCTTGAATCCAATCATTATCATCTTCTGCAAGCCACTGAGCTAGATAGACAGGTTGATACATGATCTGATTTAGGACTTATAAGATTATGACTTAATCCTAACAATCAGATATAATGTCCCGATCCAGGCAGTAAATGCGTGGCTACGTTTCTTAAATCGTTGAAATTACAGAGAAGAAGATTATTGAATCTAATACAGATGAATTTTAACCAATTTATGTACAATTAAATAATGCTTTAACAAAAGCAAATTAAAGTAATTGAAAAATGCATAAAAGAACATCACATAATTGATAGAAAGGGAGATGAGAAAAGAGGCACAACACGATTTGATCTCGGAGTTCGCCCTGTCAGGACTACGTCTCCGGGTCCAACTCCAACTGGTGGACCGATTCGATTAACTCCAATCAAGTACAAAGTTCTACAGGACCAATCCCTTGCAGAACATTAGCATAACATTGCTCCGATGTTCGGGACTAAAAACATGTCCTCCAGAAATTCTTCTCTCCTCTTCAACAATATTCGTCCTTCTAGTTTCAGAATAATTCCTCACCAAATTCTCTATGCTCAAAATGAACCTACCCCCCTCCTTTTATACAAAAAAATTGCCTAAAAATGACCTATAACCAATTAAATTAAAAACAGGCCCCTTTAACAAAAACATTTCTGAAATACCCCTTCTGTCTTTTATAATTTTGGCATTATAACAATTTTAGGGGGTAAAAATATTAATAAAATAAAAAATAACACCTATTTTAATAGGTGGGCGGTCGGTAGTTTCAACTTAATTAAAACATTTGTCATTTATATTTTAAATTCACTAACCGCCGCAACGGTGGCATACCGTTTTAGCAAATGGCCGGTTGGGGGTTCCAACCCCGCCAGCGGCATTTTTTTAAAATAGAAAATGCAGCTAACAAACTTCAAATAAAAGAAGCCGCCCATAGCTATTAAGAATGATGCGTGGCCTAATGGCAAAGAGAAAAAGTGAGAAATGTGAGGTTCAAGGTTCAAACCTCCTCAACCAATTTTTAAACAACCAAATTCGCATGAAGGAGCTTGAGGTGCCATGTGGCACTATTTTATTTGCACACATCTTTGACATGTGTCATCACTTGAGCTACTGATATCATGATGACGTCATCACTATTACATTTTGCCTCCAAAATTCAAATTGTCATAACTTCTTCATACGAGCTCCGTTTTTGATGAAACGAATGCCGTTGGAAAGCTTTCGTCGGGCTCTTCATTTTGAAATCCATTGTTGACCATTTTTGAGATGGTCTAATTTCGCCCCTTATCTAGCCCTCTAGTCCGCCTGTTGACCTGAACTTTGACCGAGTGTAACTTTTGCATACAAGCTCCTTTTTCGCCTGTTCAAGTTGCATCGGGTTCCATTCTCTGAGCTCTTTATAGTGATGCTGAATTTGAGAGATTATGAGACTGTTGAATTTTTGGCCTTTTGGATCTACCTGGATCAATACAAGTGCGGGTTCATCTTAGAAATTGGTGATAGAGAGAGTCACGTAAGATATTCTAACTTGTGTAATTCGTTTATGTTTTCCTTTGGTATTATGAATGCAGAACTTAATCCTTGAGCCGGCTGAATAGTTTGTGAAAGTAAGACCCGATTTGCATATAAGCATGTTGTACTTCATTATAAAGTTTGTCGTCTTCTTTGTGGTATACGACTTGATAAATGCTTGAACCTTGTCATATTCTTTTAAAGTTTCTCGTGTTCTTGAAAAGTCTGCTGATTGTCCTCTTACAGTAACGTTGCAATGACTTATATTTAAATCTGACGTTTTCCTTCATATATCCGAATGTGTAAAATTATCTGATTTTTCTTTTAAGAAAGTTATCTTCTCAAGTAAAATCAATTACATCCTATTATAAATTTAATAGCTGAGATTGAGATGGTGAACTCAAAACACCAAGGAGTTCACTAGGTAAAATGCCAGAATAAGGTGAAAAAGGTGTAAAATATATGTATGAAGTTAATTTGAAGGCACCAAGGAATCACCAGCTTGATGGCCTAAATTTGGTGAGGAGGTGTAGATGTATCTGTAAGACAAGAATGATATCAGAATCAAATAAATAATAAAATAAATATTACATTAGCTCATGCAAGTTCCACTTGTGAAATAAGTTGTCGAGCCGAGTGGTGGAGATCGGGTTGTAAACCCACAATTTGAAATTCTTGGCCAGGGTGGAATTAGGTAGATTTGCCGGAACAAGTGATCTATGTTGTTGTCCAGACGCTTCAGTTATTTTGTCAAATAACTGTTGGGACCTCAACCCACTTGGATACTTTGATGGCTGGATTAATGAACATCCCAAGCCCGACCTCAGGGTAGGGAGGGTCGTTCTATTAAATTAGAATATGTGGGGATAAGTAATGGTCCACAGTTGGGAGCTTAAGCCCATGTCAATGCTTCTCTCTCACCAAAGCCAGGGCTTGGACAACCAATAAAAGAAGCTCCTCAATATTCACCGTATGATCATTTCACCTTTGAATGTTTAGTTATTTTATTCCAAGATGAAAGTTACTTAGTTTTTAATTAGCTTTTACAAATAACTTTATTTAAATTAGATATTTCTTTTCAAGAACATTTGTTACTTAATTTTAGTTGAATAATTTAGAAGTAGTTAAATGATTACATCTGATATTTACTTTCAGCTGATTAAGTTAGTTAATTATTATCTTCTCATTATGAATTCTTGGTAAATTTAGTATTGTAAATGGGTTTTTAATTCAGTTTTAACAACCATTGGAAATTTTAGTCATGTGAATTAGGAAATCAGTTTATTTCTAGATTGAACACGATTAGGAAAATTGGTATGTTACAGTTAATAACTTAATTAAAATAAAAGATAAAAATCTCTCAATAAACAAGGATAAAGTATTGTATAAAAATTTAAACTTACCAATTTCATTCTTTCTAGCATGGCATCCATGGCATCATATATGTTCCCAAAACAAGGCTCATTAGTGTTGGCAAACCGAAGCCTAGACATGATGGTCTCGGTGAGTTCTAATACATATCCAATTTTAGCGCTTTCTGTATCAACTTGCTTCCATCCACCCTATTTGTTGCTAATAACCATTTGGGACAATGCTTCTTTCATCCTCATAAGTCGTCTAAGGACGATTGTGTGTGAAGCAAACCTTGTTTCAACAACTAATTACCATGTTAATTCCAATTGTAAGTTAATATAATAACACATTTCAATTATCAAAGATTCATATATGTAAACAACACAAAAAACTAAAAAGTTAAAAGTTAAAAACGTTTTATTCAATTATGTAAAGTATGACACAAAATGATAAATGAAGCTAAATAAAGTTTAAAATTTACCTTAAATAATTCCAAGTGGGAGAAATTTTTGAAAATTGCTTGTGACATATGGTGGTTTGTCACAAACATTTGGATCTCCTCACCCTCCTAATACACTTTTTTCACCCATTCAATTTGGGTGCCAATTGCTTTCATCACCAAGTGCAAGGAGTGGACGGTGCATGGTGTCCAAAATATATGATCATTTCGTGCTTCTACCAAAGCACCAAACTTTAGCATTGTCCATTATTACTTGGACAACATTGTCAACTCCCACAGACTCTATGGATTCAATGAGAAGTTGGGCAGTTAAATTTGCATCCTTTATCTGCCCTTCACAATCAACCACCTTCAAAAACATTGCTCCTTTGGGGTAGACATCAATCACATTTGTTAATGGATAGTTTTTGCAATCTTTCGATCCATCAGAGACAATGCTCAACCCCGTTTGGATCCAAGAATCTCTTATTAGTTTGAGGAGGTTTTCTACATTCTTTCTCTCAGCATGCAATATGGTGGTTTTCAACTTTTCATATCTAGGGGATCGGTAATCACGAGGTGCTTCATTTATTGCTTGCACCATCTCTCTCTAGTAAGGTGATCTCACTAGATTGAATAAAATACCATTTGTAATGAGGCAATGCCCAACCTTTATGTTAGCAATTTCTCTCTTTTCATTTTGAAATGCATTATCTAATGGGCCTCTCTTGCGGGATGAGGGTATTTCTATTTCATCTTCATCCGTAGATGGGGTAGGTAGGAAGGGATGTTGTTTAGTGGTTGTTTGAGGGGTTGGTGTTGGTGGTTTTTGCTTTCATCTATCTTTTTTACCCTTTGACACTAACCTATTAGCTTTTTGTTGTTCTTTTAACATGCCTGCTATTTGAGAAGACAACAACCCGTTTTTACTTCCCTCTGGGGGCCCCTCACACATGCTAATCCCTTGACCTGCTATTTAACCCGGTAATATGAGCTTCTATATTGGCTTTGGCAAAAATTGCATTTCCAAATTTATCCTCCCCCTCCAACACATTGCTCAATTCTTGTTGTTTACTTCCACAAAGGAGAGCTTTTATCAATTTTAAATCTTTGGGATCCCTACCCACCCATTGAACTTTGACTACTCATTCTATGATTATTGCAATCTATAAAAAAATAAAATAAAAAAATTTCAGAACTTGATAAAAAATTAGAACAATAAAAAAACTAAAAGCAAACTTGGAAAGAAGCAAAAGGAAAGATCAAATGCATACTTGGAACACTCAACACTGATTATTTGAAGGATTTGAGACTCCACAAACAATCTCTACAACCTTCTCTTCAAACTTGCAAAATGGCCACGCCAAAATGAGAGAGCAAAATGAGAAAGCAAATGAGAGATTAGATGAATGAAAAGTCTCTAATATGCCTTCCTTTAGGATTCGAAGAATTTTTTAAATAAAAAAACTCATTTTTCTTTGTTTTTTTGATCACTTGATGGCCGCACAAGCCGTGGGTCTTCCCGGATTCGCCCAGGTCTGTGGCGGGTCCAGGCAGGGTCCCTATTTGGGACTCTGGGTGCGCATGGGTCCGTGCTTGCAGACCCACAGTCCCAAACAGGGACTTTGCCCGGACCTGCAGCAGACCCAGGCTCGAATCTAGACCTGAACCCAAGCTCCAGGGTCCGAACCCAGTAACGTAGATTATTGCACTTGATTTTGATTTTTTAATTTCACAGCCTTGATCATTAAAGTTTACTGAATATCCATGGTTACATAACTTACTAACACTTAACATATTTTATTTTAATTCATCAACAAACCAGACATTTAACGTAGATTATTTCACTTGATTTTGATTTTTTAATTTCACAGCCTTGATCATTAAAGTTTACTGAATATCCATGGTTACACAACTGACTAACACTTAACATATTTTATTTAAATTCATCAACAAACCAGACATTGTTTACTTCCAGCATATCTTTTATATTTAAAGAACCTTTACCTTGAATTGGCACTGTAGATTTGTCACCTAACTTTACTGGACCACCATTCCAATCTGCAAATGTAGGGAACTTGCTCTTGTCTTCTGTCATATGATTTGAGCATCCATTGTTAACAATCGACAAGTTCTCTTTGGTAGCATCCAAAGCTGTAATCACAAGTGATTTGTATTCCTTTTTCATCCAGATTTTTCTTTCTGATTAGTCAACTTGTTTCTTGAATTAACATTATTCAATTGACAAGTCTTTGCAATGTGTCTTGAATTTTGACATTTGAATCAAACCAAGTTAAAATTCTTCAAGAGACCAAAAGAAAATCGGTCTTACAAAGCTCATTTTCCATTTTGATACAACCTTGCAATTCACTCCTTTATGACCAAAATAATTACAGAAGTTACAATAGCCATAAAATGAGTTTGTTCTTCAACAAAACCATCTCTTTACTTCCGAGTTCATTTCATTTACCGCATTATTTGAACTTTCAACTTTCTCAAAACAAACTCCAGTTTTGATGCTACAATTACGTTGTTGAACCAACATATCACTAAACATTTCAAAACTCTTCACAAACTTTACTTGCTTATCAGGTATAAAGTTGAGCTTCTTAATTTCATTTCTTAGACCAACGATTTCACTGTCTAACTTGAAGCAATTTTCAGTTTTAACAGTGCTCAGAATTTATAACATCTAGTTTCCTCAAGTTTGATTTTCAAATTTGTTATATGGCATCACATAGCAGTGCTTCTACGGGACTGATTTTGTAATTTGTATTGTATTGTTGCTTTAGCTTCAGCTATGCCATGTTCTCTATTTGGTACTGCTGCTGCTGTTTGTATTACAACTACATCATGTACTCTGTTTTGTGTCTCTAGCTGATCTTATAGCAGTCTTTAACTGCAACTTTGGAACATGCATTTTTTCAATAAAAAAAAAAACTTCTATTTTGTCTTCGTTATCTTTTGAACGTTCATTACTTTAAATAACTTTCTTCAATCGGCTGATTTCTTTTAAAGCACATACTAATTCTGCCTGAAGGTCAACTTCATCTTCTGCATTGCTGATCAATTAATCACTATCATTAGAATCCGTTGAACAAGGTCCTAAAGCCATAAACACTGTTTCATAATCATCATAATCACAACTGCCAAAACTATCATTTTTAATAACCAAACTGTTCTTTTCTTAACAAATTTCTTTGACTTGTGATTGGATGATTTCTTTTTAAAAAACTTCTTCATCACTATTAGAATTAGGACACCCAGCAGCAAAGTGACCATTTTTACCATAACCAAACAAATTTTTTAGGTGATTTCTTCTTATTAAATTTTTTAAACCTTTTTATCAGATTTGCTAATTGCTTCTCTAAGTCTTTTGTCTCTGAACTTTCTACCTTTCCCTTTTTAGTAGTTTTGAAACTGACTTTTCTTTTTATCTCTGTTTCGCCTACCAATCTCATTTCATATGCTGTTAGTATGCCATGTATCTCATATATTGTAAGTTTTATCAAATCCCTAGCTTCTTCAATAGCAGATATTTTAGCATTATATCTAGGAGGCAAAGATTGCAAAACGTTTTGAACAACTGTTGGTTCTTCCACTTTTTCATATGACTGTTCTTTTGGCCTCTCCTTTGGAGGGCTTATAGAGACAACTTGATGGTCTCGCGTCCTTTTGCAATTTGAGGTAGTTAATTTGGGGGAAGACCAAGTGATGATCTTTAATGCACTTAAGACTTCTCACCTTCATTTCTTTTATAGAGGTTTGGAGGTGAAGAATTTGTCCTCATTACACTTATCTTGGGGTTAAGTTCTTCAGGCCCCATTTTGGCATGAGACCTACCCTTAAGCCATATATCAACTGGGGTAGGGTTCTTTGGTTCTCCTCGAGAGAGTGTTTTCAAAACCACTTTTAGGACACCTTGTCCAAGATGGCACTTATGGTTACTCTTATCAGACTCACTATTCTCTATGGGTCAGTTATGTGGGGGTCTTCTCTTTTGGATTTTGATTGGACTTCTGCTAGCCAGGTTCAAATTCTTCTTCTCTAGCGCATCATAAGGTGCAAGTAGTTCATCTCACACAACATTATTCTTGCAGAGTTTGGGGCTTTCCCTTAGAATCTTGAGGCCATATTTGATCTGGTTTTGTTACTTCATTGCCTTTGGGGATTTTGCGATTTGGTCAAGGGATGTCACATGTATCCTTTCCTCGCTTATTGCTCATTGGAGTCTATTCCCGCGTTAGTGTCTTTTGGTTGGGCTCTTGGTTGGTTTGCTGAGACCTTGGCCATCCTTGGGTCTATTGGTGTGCCAGAGAAAATATCTACAAGCATTTCATCCACACCATCTAGGTTAAACCCCATAGGGTCTTTTGTTCTAAGATGGCTTTCTATGTGGAACACTTTTTGGAGTTGAAGGATGGACTTATTGCCCACCCTTTCTACTTAATCTACCACTAATCTCTTTCTCTTCAAATCCCCCTAGGATCCTTGTGGGCTCTCATCGACTTTGTTTTGAGATAGACCATCAGATTGAGAGAGAGCACATTATTGTGAAGTTTTCACATCATCGCCCCAAAATTTTTGGGGACCCCCTTTTTTTTGATCGCCTTGGAATTAATTTTTTGAAGTTGTCCAAAAATTTCCGATTTTAGAAAATTTTATGCCGTGGATGCCTTCGGGTCAAGAGGGAGGAGGTTAAATTTATTTTTCACTTGGTCTTAGCTCGATTTTCCAGAACTGACAATTTTATCTTTAGGCCGAACAAGTTTCAAAGACGACATTTTTTCGATGGTTGGAACAATATTCGGTAGGATAAATTTACAAATTTTTGGACTTAGATGATTTATTTTGAAAATTGGATGTAATTGTATAATCTTGAGCATTATTTCAAAATAAAAAATCTTTTTAGATTTAATTGTTTTGGAAAATTTTTAATTTTTTTGGTGAAAAGAAAATTTTGTGATAGTGAAAGTAAATTGGAAAAGTCGATTTTGAATGCTAGAAAAATGATTTATTTTTGGTAAAAATTTTTAATTGCATTGCAAAATCGAAATGGACTTAATTGCAAAATTTGCATTAAATTGGGTAAAATTGCCTTGAAAATTTTAAAAATATTTAAAGAGATTGGTAAATTAAAATTGAAAAATCAATATTAGCTTTGCTAAATCCGATTTTAAATGATATTTTAATTACCAAAACGTCATTAAATGAAAATTTTAACATCTCCAAGGCTTTCTTAATTTTATTTTGCAATTTTGGTCCTAACCGGCAATTAAATATGCTAATTTCACTATGGAAGAGGTAATTTTAATGATGCATTTAAATTTGAACCATGAATGGTGGCCTAATTTAATTTTTTGTCTCTCCCAGGGCAAGTCGGCCAGCTTGGAGGATTAGTGAAATGTTGGTATAAGAGAGGCTCCCCCCTCTTTCATTTCTCATTCCAGCTTCCTCCTCCTCATGTGTTGGGAGAAATTTGTGGAGAGGCAATTTCCAGCCTAGGCGATTTTCTTCTTGGAGCAGATTTTCTTTGCTTGGAGGCATTTTTTCTTCTTCTTCCATCTTGGGCGAATTTTTGCCCTAGCTGATTTTGAGGCAAATTAAAATTTTTCTTGCTTGGGCGAATTTTGTGGAGGCCTAATTTTTGGGTGAATTTAGTGGAGGATTGATTTTTTTTTTCCTAGCAAAGGGGCTTCGATTTTATATCAGATCTGTTCATGGGTAGCGAGCTAGGTTTTTGAGGCATGTGTTAGCATCTAGGGTTTTGGCACCTCCATTGTGGACTGTTTTGGGCAGCATTTGATTCATTTTCAGATCTGATCCTTTGGCGTCAATTCCAGTCTTCATAAGGCAGCAAAATCCATCAACTTGAGCACCTTCATTCTGGGCAATTTGCATGTGCATGTTAGGGTTTTATTGGCGGCAACTTCTAGGCCATTTTGGACAGAATTTGGATAGTGTTTTGGAGGTTTGATTTATATCATTTATGACATTTGAGGGCCTGATTTGACAAGTTTTATTGCAGCACTTCATGCCCTAGCTGGGTCATAACCAAACTCTAGCAATTTTCAATGACATCTTCTACTATTGGCAACTTTTTTGAAGGATATTGAAGGTAGATTTGAGGACATTGTTTTGTGCCCTAGATCAAGTATTTCAATGACAATTTCCAGAATTTGATCAAGTCTGATTTGGACAACATAAGGGCAAATTTTCATACATTTTGTTGCCCTAGACAAGGATTTTTAATAAGCATTTTCAGTATTTGCATAAGGTGGACAGAATTCCAAGGTCTTATTTCACTTGTCATGACTTCACATTCTTGTTTGGAGGACTAAATTTTCACAGGCTGGACAAATTTCCAAAGGTGTTCTTTGTTGGTAGAAGGACGAACTTCATTCCGTGTTTGGAGGCCGCTTTAAGGGCAAGGTAGACACTCTTGTTCTTGCTTGGTTTTGTTCCTCTTCTCATGCTTGTACTTTTCATCCACCACTTCATCATCCCATCAATAGGTTGGAGTCGGGAGATATAAGTGTAGTTTTCATGATAGGTCACTTGGAGAGGCAGAAATGAGCTAGACCACCCTAGGTATTGGAGAGGGAGTCATAAGTGTAGTTCATCTTAAGGCACAGAGAGGCAGAAATAAGTGGTAGTCCCACCCCTAGGTTGAAGATTGAAGATTGATAAGTGTAGTGATAGAACTTGGCAAGACAGAAATAAGTTAGAATCCATCGATAGAAAGAAGGTTGGAGATTGATAAGGGTAGTCCATATCACTTAGAACGAAGGGGCAAAAATAAGTGTTTAGGATGGTAGATGTTAGTGCAAGCAAGAACTCAAGAGGAACGTATACCAAAAAAAGACAAGGAAGACATGATGTCAAAGATTGCCTTCTTCTCGAAATTGAAGCAAGTCTGTGACACCAATAGTGGCACTATAAACATGATATAGTTGAGAGACAAACGATGGATCAGGCTACCAAGTTCCACCAGGGTAATCAAGATGCCTACTTCACTCTCCTAAAACAGAATTGGGTACATGAAGGCAAGAAGGGAGTCACCAAGGCGTCAAGGTTCACCCGATCAAACTTCAAATCAGAGTATGATGACCTCATTGTGCTGCTCAACTTTGTCATGGACGTCTCCCAAGGTATGCAATTCGAGGATTGGATGTATTACTTTATTGATGAAATTGTAAATGGAAAGGGCAAATTTGATTGGGCTAGAATTATAAGTGAAAATCTAGAATTACAACTTAGGGCAGTGCAAAACTAGAAGCAATTCCACATGGGTTCCTAGCCCTTCTATTTGATTACAAGCTGACAAAGGTTGAAGTGCAAGCTTTGGTGAAGAATGAAATCGGTGAAGGGCGAATTTGATTGAAGATTGCAATTCAAGAAGCCCCGTAATTTCAAGAAAGAGCAGATTAGTAGAAGAGATTTGAAAATATTTGAGGCTAGGCAAGGCCTGGCTATTCGTGCAAGCTAGCTTGGTTGGATTGGAATGGGAAGGTTGGAAGACTAGGAAGGTTAAGGAAGCCAAGGATAATGGGGGAGGTTAAGTTCGATTTCAAGGTAGTGGCCAAGAGCAAGGCTCTCAAGTTGCAAAGAAGTTCACATCCAGGGAAGCCATCGAGGCCAAGGCAAGATTACCCCAGGTGCATGAAGACCTCATCCTTTTAAGGTCAGGACATCAAGTACAAGCGAGTTTAAGTGGCGATGAAAAAGTTTCTAAGGACAAGTTCAAGCATCCAAGGCTTCACCTTATCTCAAGGATTGAATAAATTTATAAGATAAGGTTGATGAGGTGGTACTTTCATGTGCATGCAATCGAATCATACCAAGTGTCTTATGTTCTCATTGGTTGACAAATTATTGTAATTTTCTCATTGGCCCACAAAGTTGGTGCCCTCATGTAATTGGTTGAATAATGTTAACCCTAATTAAGGTTTGTAAGAGATAATCTTGGCTCTTGATTTTTCCTCTTAATCTCGACCATTCATTGTAATTTGGAGCCTCTATATAAGGCCATTTTGCTCTCATTTGTGAAGGAGTTATGCTGTTGAATTGTTGCCAAAATACTATCAAAATTATTCTCTATTCATTGTTGTGGCTTGCATGGTGGATATACATGATCATTTTGGTGTATTGCATGGTTCTTCTCATCTCTCAAATTAAAGTCATGTTGTTAGAGTAGAAGTAGATGGCTAATTGTATGGTGATGTTAGTGAATATTTGATAGGGACATATATACTAGGCCACTAGCATCCTAATGGCTTGTTAGGAAGCCTTGTGTCGTAATCTAGTGCAATCGCCCCTAAGTTATACTTGCATGTCATCTTTCCGCTTGTACTTCAAGTTGGGTTGGAAGATAGGTGTTAGTGTGAAAATCCTTAGAGTATCCCTTAGAATCATCGCACCAATGAAAGTAGCGCCGCTGGTAAGCTTTCATTTGGTTAGATCCCTGTCCATTTCCTAATTTCTCCATCCATAGGAGTAGTAGTAGAGCAATAAGTATTTAGTGGTAGGTGTAGTTGAAAGTGAAAGTGATCAAGGAGAAAAGAACAAGTCAAGCAAGCGAAGTACCACCAAGTTATCTTTGAATGAATAACGTAAGCCCGCCTAGGTGATTACTAGCAAATCACATCGATAACTGAGTTAGTATCCACAGGTGTAAGGAACATTGTTCTCATGTCTTCATGAGTATTAACTTTTCAAGAGAGGAATTGAGGATTTGATATTCCATATCAGGTGTTCAATTGCTATATGTTATGTAGTGGTACAAAATTGACATCAACACACGAGTTGTTAGCTTTGCAGTATTTAGGAGGTTGAGTCCGAGGTGCACTTTATTTTTTGCTGCCCTTTAATATTACAAGATTAGGGGGAGGTTCTATTGTCTCTTCAGTGAGTCACAGTCTCTTTCTACCTTCTTCAGTTACATAGATCAGTGGTGCTTGAAGAATGCCTTGGTCTATATCTTCAGGAAGCCATTAGGCCACACACTTCAGCATTGATATCCAGTGATACCTTAGTCCTCTCTGCTCAACACCTCTTTGTTCACCTGGCCTCACATGACATGTGGTACCAAGCGACAACTTGTCCCTGCCCCTGGTTCCAGGTCTGTGAAGTCTAAGATGGGCTCCTACCAGTAATAATTTCTATCTTCCAAGACTTCTTTGAGGCAGCCCAAAGCCCGTTTAGCTCTCTGGTCTATCGCTTAGTGTTGAAGTTCTTTTGGTTGCTTAGGACCCTTAGTGGGGCTCTCCCCGGCCCCTCTTGTTTTGTTTCTGCTTTGTTGCTTCTTTCGGATACTGTTTGGTATACTTTGCTGTGAGCTGGTCCCCTTTTGTTGTTCATGGCAGTCTTTTTGACCTTTGGCAGTCTTTTGTTGGACATTAATATTTTTATTTATCGAATTTGGAGAAAGCCTTGTAGATTATTCACGAAGTTCTGAATTCCCCACCCTTGGTGTATACATTTTTTTTCCCGCTTTGTCTGACTGCCAATCTTTTGCATCACCTTGTTGAGGGAGTGGATAGTACATCTTGTCTCAGAAACTTTTGTACATTTAGATAGAGACTTTCTTATCAACAAGACTCAGATATATTCCATATTTCAAATAGAATAGCAACCGGTTTTACAGACTTGGTCTTAGACAGCAGTAACAATATTAAACTAGTTGCAAATGGACCCCTAATAACTCTCAATCTATTTTTAAATCTTACAAGGACCTATTGGAATGCTTGAGGAAGCTTGAGTAGGATGCTGATTGTGAGGGTTTTGAAGTGGCACTTATGGTTTAGATGACAATTGAGTATCACACACATGACTGGAGCCTGTATCATATATTGCTCGTTCCGAAAGCACTCTAGAGGATGTAGTCGCTAATGTTAACTCACACAATGTTTTGCTCTCCTTACTTGCTTGATAAACTCACTTTGCTGTGTTGCTAGACAACAACAAAGGAGGAATCGACTTCACCTCTATAGGATGTATTCTCATCCCTTGGCTCAGTTTTAGATCTTGAATTCTGTGTGAAAGTTGGAGTTCAGTCCTGTATGATTCCTTCCAAGGTGTTGTTGGGTCTATTAATCGCAGTGTCCTTCTTAGCCCCTCTTGATATACTGCTCCTGTGTAGTGATGTGATTCAGGTAAGAAACATTGCAGCTGATGCAAGATGCATAATGGTGCTATGACAAACAGTAAAATGTTTGAAAATGATAGGGGCTACATAGTACCACAAGTCTTAGATGCAGGTTTGTGTCTGAATATCCTGAGCATTCGTTGGATGCCAAATCACTATAGAACTTTGATGCCAGAAACCTTGATTCGATCCCCTATAAATATTAAACTCGATCAAGTTGGCCTTGCGGGTAATTTGCCCCAAGGGTGGTTAGTGTGAGTTGGCCCAAGTAGCTTAATTAAAATTCTCATCAATAATTCCATTTATATATAAATTTAGTTTAATATTAAATTAATAAGTTATTGCTTATTTAAATGAAAACTTAGCACAAAAAAGAGTGGGTATTATAAAACAGTGTCACAAGCAAGCAGGTCAGCCAGCTTAGTTCTAGTTTCACACAAAAACCATGCTCGTATCTTTCCTCAAACAAAGTGCTTTCTGCCATACAATTTTGCATTGTACATTACAACTTGTACAATATTTATAGGCATAGCATTGATCATCTCTATGGATACAATGATGATTTTGAAAATGATGTCTGGATCTGTCGCTCCTCACAAACAACCACCTTTACAAATGTTGCTGTTGTAGGGGACATTGCAATGATGTAACATACAGTAATTTAGCAAATAAAAATCTAATTTCCATTTATGGTTGGAATGGAAATGCATTCTTTTTCGCATGACTGTGAAATGCTAGTCAATAACAAATTTACTACTTCCAGATGAACGGAAAGATTAAGCATTTAACAAATGTAACTGCCTTCATATGAAAATGAATATAAGTAAATAACAGATTCTACTGCTTTCACACGAACTTGAATATCAACCAAATAACTGATCTAACAACTTTATCGTTTCAAGGAATACTTAAACAAGAGAGAGGAGAATTACTGTTCTTTCTTCCGATCTGGAAATCATGTATAAGTCTTGGCATAACTAAGAGAGGGAGAGCATTATCAGGTGCTTTACCTCTCAACCATTGACCAGCGGTCCTTCTCTCAACTTCCTATTGGAAGTGGCCCCGCCTACACAAAAGGTGCAAACATAGTGTTAATTAGAACTTACATGATTCATGGTTGGTCACACATTCTAGGTACCTCCTTAACTAGTATGACCCTTCTGACTAGTCATGTATTTCTGGTTCATATGATCTGATGGTCATGTGCATCTTGCAATGTGCCACCTTGGTCAAGGGCTATAAATATGCTAGCAGTAACTTATGCTGCAAGATTTCACCACTGTACTTGTCTTGTGTAGTCCAATTGACTCTCTTGGTATTAACAACCAGCATCAGGCTAGTTGGCATTCTCTGCTGACATTAGTGGTCTTCTGACTTCAAGGGACGGTGACCCCTAAGAAGTAACCTGCTAAGTAGTAATCTATCTTAACAGTCGAAACAACCTCTTGGAGGATGAGCCCTCCCAACAGACAGCTGCTGCTCTTCATCAGATTTAAAATTGAATGGTAATAGATTAACCTTTCTTGTATCTATTGGTTTTCGTTTAATTTTCTTTCCTCTCTGTCTTGTTACAGTTTAGCAATGGCTCTGGATTAAATCCTTGAAGTTTATATTTGATTCAATAAAAGTGCCAATAGAGTGCAAACATAGAATAGAGACAAGTGTCTTTTCCTATCATGCATGGTACTGAATTCTTTGACTGCAGAGTAGTTACAAATCACTTAGGTTTCTTCATTATATATACTTATTAATTGTTTGAACCAGTGTTTCATATTGATTCATACGACTCATGAAATAATAGCAGATTTTTGAGGATGTATTTGCCTATGGCACTCATACTGTTGTTTTCCCACTAGTGAAGATTGTAGTATCGTGCATTAATTATGTACAGATTCAATCAAAGAGACATTGACTGATAATGACATATTTTACATTACTTTGCAGATTCAGTCGAATGTCTTTAACTAATGATGACATACTTCAATCAAATGACACCGACCATAGATGACATTGTTTTGCATTATTCTTATACTGTTTCAATCAAATGATATTGTCTAGAGATGACAGACTTAAGAATTACTATATGCAGATTCTATCAAGGGCATCGACTATTGATGGTACGATTCATGCAATATATATTTCTATCCATAATCGGACATTTATATTTCATTTGATAAGTATTCATAATATAATTAAAATTGAGCAAGGATCAGCTTGCTTGATCAAATAACCAAGATGATTTCCTACGCTTAATGTTTTAGCTGTGATGGATCAATCAACAATCTGTCTACTTGATAAGGAAGACAAAGATGTTTCAAATCAGAGATTTATAAGCCAACCAAATGAGCTAGGATCCTTGAGGATTGATTCAAACTTCTGTCTAGAAAAAAGCTATATGGTAACAAACATGTAATGGTTTGATTGTAGAACTCAAAAATTGAGCAATTGTTGAAAGAGAAGGTGGTAAGACCATATAAATGTTTTGCAGAGCACAATGGTGAATGCGGTTTAGGGAACAACAATCAATTTACAGAGCACGATGCCATGCTTGTTTCTCTAGAAAGAATGAATAGGTTGTAGAACATATAACCCTTCTATGCGAGGAAAATTGAAGAGCATAGCAGCTGAGAGCAGAAAATTAATTTGCTGATATAGAAAAATGGTATAACAATAGTCAGTTGTTAGGTTTTAGGTCCCTTCAAAACCTGTTTGATTCTTAATAAAAAACAATAGATAATACTCATGCCAACAAGAGAGAGAGATCTAGTCTCTTGTTGACAGCTTTTCCCTTCCTCCCTTTTGAAGCATGTAAACTCTTCGAAGAGACACCCAAAATAGTAAAATCATCTTGGTGTGAAAGAAAGAAAGATAGGTAATGACAGAAGAAGAGATTCTTGTTGAATGAGTTTCATAGCACTGATAAGATGTTTTTGGTTTTAATAATGTGCCATGAAGGAAATCCTTCTACAATGATCTCTCCTTGTCATCCTCTTCTGATGCCTGTCCACTCAAATTTTACTTGGTTTCTTCCACCAATATTGGCTGAGTTGGTGGTCATGTACACCTCTTGGCAGTCTTGAGTGTCGTGCCTAATATGAGAAGACTCAGCTCTAAAGGCTGTTACAGTATTAATTTGGAATTCTTCAATCAATGACTATCTTGTTATCAATAGATATAGATAGATAGCTATACCCAAACTCTTCATATATCTATTTTAATATATGATTCTATTAACAATTTAAAGAGTTGATCAAGTAAAAGACATTTCATGCTTAAGTTCATTCATTTATAAGATTGCTTGGATCAATTGAAGCTTTTAGATATATAATCCAGTTCTGAGAAATTCAATTAATCCAAGCAATCCTCACAAATTGACACCTTTAAATACATCCTTATCTGGAAAAATAGAAAAATTCTTTAAAAATCTTCAAACACGAAAGAATTTTTGCAAATAACTTACTTTTGACTGATAAATCTTCTTTGTACAAGCTAGTTTTCTGTTCCTACATATTGTATTCGACACCTTTGCATTCCTCCCCCTTTAGAGGAAAACATGTACCTTCGAATGAGAAAATGAAATGATAGGTTTCATGTTCACATTTTATGTTTTTCTTAAGATTGAAAAAGCTTTTGTAAAAGTTAGAAAGTGCAGAAAAATATTAAAAAAACACAGGCTGGGCATTTAAAGCGATTGGGTTCCCTCTTTCCACTTGATTTTGTACCAGGGGCAAAATGAACATTTTGGTTAACACAAGTTAAATCTGAAAACTCTATGAATCAATGCATATTTTTAGCTCTTTCAGGTTATTTCAATTTGACTTGAATTTTTTGTTGGTCTTTGATAGTGTAGAAGTAGACCATATGGCTTTAAAAGGTAATTGAAGCTCCCAAGTTTGAGAATTTGTATACGAGGAAGCAAGCTAAATGCAATATGAAACTCAATTGTTTTTCTGTTAGTTTGGATGATTACATTGGAGAGGGAAATGTATTTTGAAAACTTAATGCCGCTTACTAGGGTTAGACATAGTTATCCAAAACTCCTATTGTTTGGGCAATATCCAGCCTAGTACAAACTATCATGTGTGTGCGTGCCCGTGTATTTACATATATGTGTATATACATATATACAGACATATATATCTATAGAGTAGAGCAAAGAACCAAAGTTTGTGTGTGTGTGTGTGTGTGTGTGTGTGTAGACCACGCACATGTGTGAACACGTGCACACAGTGTGCATAGATGTATATGCATATACATCCAACACACACACACACATAATGTACATATACATCTATATGTAATGTACATGACGTGTGCGCACACACACTCAACGCCCCCCCCTATGCATATGCATATACATATACATATACATACTTGTAAGTGTATATACAAACACACTTAAACATATTTATACGCATGTATGCACACACAAACACCCCTGCACACATACACATGCACACAAGGCGCATACACACGCGCACACATATTGCACTGGCAAAATCATTTATGGGTAGTGGTCACTATTTACATTATGATGAGACTAACTACAACTAAATATAGGATGCCAAGAATCAATTAGTAGTATATGGTAATTGTAAGTGCATCAACTATTGTTGGTGTGTATGAATGGTATGATATTCTGTAACATGTATGAGCATCTTATGACAATTATCATAAAGTTGTAAGTGCAATAATGATGCTATTTTGGAACATGTAAGTGGAAATCTCAATAGTGGGTTGTAGGAATTTTTACCATGGTACTTTGAAACCTTCTTTTGACCCATGGTATGTTCTATACTGGTATTTTGGGACTCCACAAGTTTACATATTGAGGGCTTGAGATGGAGACATCACGAGAGAGCTTTTTTGTATGCAAGAGTTATTGAATTGAAGGCTAAATAGGATAAGGGAAGGATTCTATGCAACATGTATTTCATAAAGATAATACAAGCACAAACCTTTATTCTTTGTGATTTTTTTTTCATAAACAATGTTTTATGTGTTTGATAATTTGTTCCATGGTTTCTCATGATTATTGATTTGTGCCTCTGTGTTGTACTCTTATGGTAATCCTAATATGGTTATATTATTGATTTTAAGTTCATATAGGGTTTTTGTTTAAGCATGCTAAAAATGGCAGATTTAGCATCATAGATAAGTTGAAACTTTTATGCTATTTCAAGAATTAAGTTCAAAATTTGTAGTTGATTTCAGATTCCATGTGCAATGGTTGCCTCCATTCCTAACATATCTTGCGTGTAATCAAACAATTGCAACCTTATTTGATGGGAAGGTACTTAAAGATAGATCATAGCAGTCTCAAATGCTTCTTTGAATAAAGGTTGTCATTTGAAGATCCCCAAAAATGTGTTACACATGTTTGGATATGACTTTGAGATCAATTTATAAAGTTAAAGGAGAATGCTGTTGTTGACGTTTTATCTAGAAGGGATGAACCCAAATATGTATTACTAAATGATATGTCCAAATTACAAGTAGATGAGAAAACATGTTCAAAGTTTTACTTGTGATAACATGCTAAAATAAAATTGCCTTTATATCATCTATGTTTGATTTGATTTTAGTTTGATAATACTATGAGGTGTGAATCAGCTGTGACAATTAAAATTCAAAACCTCTCAAACACAATACACATTTGAAAGATCCACAACGCACAACACTTGAACACTAATTCATTCTTCAGGGAACTTGTTAGGGAAAATCACAGTGGGAGTCAAATCGACAAGATGACGTGCTCTGTCTAAAGTACTACCTGGTTACAAGCATAAAAATGGAGAAAAAAAGTTGACTTACACCCACAGGCTTACAACCTAATTTGCAGACACTGCCAAGATCACAATGCTCACAATACAATTGTAGATCTGGCCCTCAGTTGGGTTTACTAATCTCTTATCAATTACAACAAGATGGACAAGGAGGCTGTTGGTATTTTTGGGACTACTAGGTTGCTCTAAACCTAATATTAGGATGCACAAAATGAAAACAAACCTAAGGACTAGCTAGGTCCTATATTCAACAAGATTGATCTCAGCTCTGAACCAACTTCAACAGAGTACACTAAACTATCTACACTCTAGGCTCTGTAGGGCCAAGGCGGGTGCACCTTATGAATGTCATAGGTTATTTGATTCTCTATTCAAACACTTGCTCACTTATACTTCTCCTTTCAAACTTGTCCCTTATAGTAGATAATGGTCACCATTGCTTCTTAGATTTGCAGTGAAATTTTTGATTACAATAGTTAGTTATAACCGAAAGGAAAGCTATTACAAACAAGTCAAACCAACAACTTCAGTTCTTCAAATAAGAAAATGGAAAATTGATTTTTGATTGATATATGTATTTTGCAACCCTATTAACCATCAACTTGTAATTGAAATTAATTGACCAGTGCCTTATCCATAATTATATAGAGTCAAAACTAACAACTTTAGACCTATTCAAGCGACTTGCAATAAAATTTGTCAACAGTGAACTCTGAATCTCATTCTTATCACATCCTTCTCATATACCCAAAACCCTATGACTTACTAAAAGCAGTTAATTCTTTGAACCAAAAGCAATCAGTAAGATATATACAATTTATCTACATTGCATTAAACTGAAAGAACATTGTTCACTTCAATCTTAAGATCACATACATGCAAGAAAGGAGATGAAACTGAGTACACAAATATGCAAAACTTCCTTTTGCATTACTTTCCTTTGAAAAATGAATACAATACTGATATAGATTGACAATATAACTCAGAACTTGACAACTAGATCATTCATATTCACTATATCTTCAAGTTTACAAGATTGACAACATTCATGCAATAAACAAAATTGGGTAGACTATAAATGACATAAAATTGAAAAATCTATCCTCTACTCCACATTTTGGAAATCCTTATAAAGGATTGCAACAAGCTTCAGATGGGAGGACACATGTCAAAATCTTAATGGAAGAGAAAATAGACAAGACATGTACAAAAAGTTATAATTAAGACATCCCTCTACGCTTGATCCAAAAAGAGGATGTTGTTGAAAACTCAACAGGTGGCTATTTATTGTTGAAGTTTAACTTTAATTCCTTGCCTTCTTCTGTCTTCAACAAGTAACACCTCAACTACCTCTTGCCAGTAGAGACTCAATCTCTCCCACCGCTTCCCAAACATAGATCTCTCTTTTGGTGGGCCACTCTCTAGTTTTAGCCTCTTCTAGGTCCATTGTGGCTTTAATCCACCTGGCATCCGTTATGGCTTTAAACTCCACTAAAAAATTTATTCAAATCTATTTCAGCTTTGAATAAGGAGTCGATCAAATTATTGAATGTGGCATCAATGTTGTTTGCAAAAATTGTCACTGTAGTCTCTTGAGTTAATATTACACTGAATGAATCGGACCATTCCTGCCATTCTCTAAACTTATTGCTATTATCCAAAGTTGGTGGAATACAGGGCTCAATTCCCTGAGATAGAACTTTCAACTTTCCTTGTATTGTTTGTAGTTTTCCAGTTAAGAAACCAATTAATTCCTTTGCCATTTCCATGCCCTCCTTCACTGTAATGATCTTATTAGACAAATTTGGCTTTTTAGCCATCAACATAACAAGCCTCTCTAAGAATTGAGTATATGCCCCCCAAAGATTAAATGTGGGTGATAGCCATGAGAATGCTTCATTGCAGAATTGCTCAACACTTTGCAAAGAATTATATAATGTATGGGCCTATTGTGATACACTCTTCAGAGTTTCAACTCTATGGCCAATCATACTTCTAATGACCATTATCTTTGTCTCATCCCCTTGCTATGTTGGTGGAGCATCAATGCTCATCCTTTTGGGCTCTATTTCTTCTGTCTCCAGTTCATCAGTTTGTGTTGTGGTCTCTATTGTGACCTTGGATGGTTGTATTTGTCCATCCTGTTCCTTGTTCTGTTATGTAATGGCTCCATGCTCTGCATTGGATAGTTGCTCTTTGAGAGATGCAACTTCAGCTTCTAGCACTTGGACCTTAGCCTCAATCTCCTCAATTCTCTCTCTATAAACATGGCTCTCCCTGAGCTTATCCTCATACTGCTTCCTGACATCAATGTAATCATGAAAGGATTTATCTAACCTTCTCTCTATCTCCTCTACCTTTGCCTCATTCATAAATGAGAAATGTTTAATGGCCTTGGAGATCTCTGTACCAAAGGTACCCTGTAGTGTCCATACTATCATGTTGCCTTGTTCTGCGCTCTGCAAATCCATCAATTTGGGCTTGTTTGTTGTAGGAGCCATGCTCCATACTGCTAGAGACTTGGTGTCAATATTGAATCCGGATCCTCTCTACAGTCCACTGGCACCATATGCCTCATATGAGATGGCATTCTCTTGTCTCTTGATTTGGTCAAAGCATAAATGCTTGTTCCAAATCCCACCCAAGCACTTGTAGCATCCCACTCCTTTGCACTAGATCCCTTGCCTCCTCAAGAGTCGTGATTTCACTTTTTGGATCATAGGCATACAACTTTTCAATTAGTTTCTTGCTTCTGCTCATCTGACTCACTTGGTTTCATCTTCCACACCAGTTCACTCTATTTAATTTTATACAAGAAGCTCTTAAATTCAACTCATTTTATGAACTTGTCATCTTCTATAAATTGTTGGGCTTGGATGATCCTGTCATCCAACCTTGTTGCTGCTAGCTCGAGGTCAGTCAACATGTTCTCAGCTACAATGATTTTGTCCTGTATATAGCTTTGTCTTAAGTCAGCAAAGTATTGACTTCTACCAGGCAAGATTTGCAATGTCCTCTGTTTAACTTTTTCAGGGATATGGACAACCTTTTGCCTCTTATTCCATTTGGTGATCCATGATGCCTTAGGAGGCTCATCTTCTTCCAACTCCTAGGACACATTAGGTTCAGGGCTATCAGGATTTACCCCACTTTCTTCCCCAAGTGGTTCCTTTGGCATTTGTGCCATGATTTTTGCATAGTCAACCACCATCTTTCTAATCCTTTGTGGGTAGGGGATGTCTAGGTAGAACCCCTTGAAATTTGGATCTAATATCTTCAGTTCCCTTTCTACCCTCAGCACATCATCAAACTTGGACAATTTATCAGTTGTCCCCCCCTCAACAACAATACTGGGAATGAGGTCTTCATGGGGCAACTCTTTGGTATTGGGCAACACATAGTTTCTTATTTCTTTGAGGGTGTCCTTATCCAATTATCGAGATCATACATCTTGTAAGGACCGGTTGATAGATTGTAATGGTGGAGGAAAGAATGAATATGATCAATGGATTCTTTTCCAATTGAAAAGTCCCCCACCTTAAAACACCTAAATAAGAATGTGCCTTTATGCACTTTAGGTTCAAGATGCTCTGTGTTAACCATAAATAACTGCCACATGAATTCAATGATGGCCAATCTAGGGGGAATGAATTTTGGCAAAATATGTGGGGGTTGGGGATAACCATAAACCCTCATCAAGGAAAAGGTAGGAAATAGGAAGATAACTCCCCAAGTATGGTTCAATCTTTTGTTTTCAGGGAGCAGGGTTGGTCTTAAAAGACACTTCAAAACCTTTGGTGCCCTAAAATAACTTGGGTCTAGCATTTTCATTATAACAGTATTGCAATTATTAAAAAAGGAGACAAAATCAAAATAATGATAGTAAGTATCCCATACCCGTGTCCATAGTTGAACTGGCAGCTCTCCATTGATATCAAATGTGTGATCAATAAAGTCTAAGCTTATATACTCTACATTCTTATACAGGATCATGTGCATCAATAGTGAGTAATGGTGAAAACTGAATTTCTCCATTTCTCCACTTTGGCCAGAATATACTCAACATAGTCATATTCTCCACCATGGTAGGAGTTTTGCACATCTCTGACAATGATAAATTCTGGTCCATATACAATGTTAGTTCCATCTTTACCAACTACCTTGTGGACAACATATACACCATATACATGTTAGTTCCATCTTAGGGTAATCACCCACCTACTTTAGGCCCATGGGAATATGCTACAACATTGATTTCCTTGTGTAGGCTTTGGTGTTTTTCTCAAATTTTTTGTATAGGTCAACCAAGTCTATTGGTTCACTCATGACATCGTCCAATTTGAATGCTTCAAAGAGGCTCGATATAGTGTGCATAAGATAGTTCCATCCCTTTTGTGGAATTACTTGGTGGCTGGGTTATATGTTTTGACTAGGGCCTTTACCAAATCAATGTCCACAAAGACCTCTAGAAAGATTAAGTTTTCTAGGTTCTTCTTCCATGGATTGCATACATGGATCTTCTTTTCTCTGTTGCTGTAAAAATATCTAAAAAGTTCATAACTTGCAACTCCAGGACATGTAGCATCTCTACATAGAGCATATGGGTAAACAGACACATGATCATCCGCAACATTGGCATTTGAGGATTTCAGGAACAACTATATCCATTCTTCAACAAACCAATTAGGTTTCCTCTACCGCGTCTTTCCTCCCTTTGAAGCTGAAGCTTCCACTACTTCCATGTCTGAAGCTTGGATTTCTTCTACTTCCTTGTCAAACATCTTGTGAATTTGATTGGGAACACTGCAAAACTTCTGGAAATGGTTTTGAAAATAATAATCTGTTGGCACTAAAAGCTCTACAACTACTTCGAAATCTCCAATCTCTGTAATGGTAATGGATTACTGGATTGTGGAATGTTTTATGCTGAGCGTACACTCGTCAACCTTCTCTGTGCATTGATTCTCTGCATGCTCGAGCTTTAAATTCAATGTAGTCTGTCATCTCAGATGGAGCATTCACATAACTATTCCAACTCAGGCACTTTTGAACTCTACTCAAATTCCATTGGCCAGGGTTTCTTGTCATTGTTCTAGCTCAGAAAAGAGAAGTCCACCTTTTCATGTCAAAATAGGGTTTATGATCTTGCGATACATGGTTTTATACATACTGGCATAGCATCTTATCTTGCCTTCACTTGCCCTACAATCTTACGATCATGGCTTAATGGACCATTTCGTAGCTTCGACAGTTACCCTTCAAACCCTTACAATGTTACGAGCACAACATTGGCATAACATCGTGCCTTTAATTTTTGTTCCTTACGACCTTATGACTATAGTCAGAAAATTGACTTCATAGCATCAGAGGTTACCTTTAGCAGCTAACATTGACCTATGACCACATGTCGACGATTATGCTTTTTTTTAATCGTAGCATTAAAAGCATCAATTTTTACCTTCATGATCTCACTGTACATCACTGCTTTGTAGCTTTGTAAAGCTTTGAATTTGCCCTTGAGATCTTACACTCACAACTTGTTGTAGCATTGGAGAACAAAACATGCCACGTGTCTTAAAACTTATGCAAGTGTGCTTGGCCCCACCTTGCTTTATCATTTTTACCTTACGATCTTATGATCATTGCCTTATCGTGCCATTGAACACCTCCCGCTTTGCTCTTACGATCATAATCATTTTGTATCTTTGTAGCCTTGCTAAAAAATCTTTACCATGTCACAACCGCCCTTCTGTCATAAGATCGTAACTCAACATATTACCTTTGCACTTTTTGTGCTTGTGATCTTACGAACACCACCTTTCGTAGTATCGTGAGCCTCCATTTCTGCTTTTGCAATCCGACGACACACTGCGTATTGTAACATCGGAACTTGAATTTAAAACTTTTCTAATCATACGCTTAAGATGATATGACATAAAGGGAGCCATAACATTAGAGACCTCACCTTGAACACTTGCGATACTATGAACACAAAACATATCTTAAGATCGAGAGACTCAAATTTTATTCCTACGATCCTTTGCTAACCCATAAATCGTAACATCCAAAGAGGGATATTTTAAGCTTATGAATAGACACCTAAACCCTTGATCATAAGATCGTAACACATAATTTGAAAATGGAACATATCTCTTGCTTGAAATAAAAACCAAGGGTAAGGGTAAACTTACTGCAAATTTTAATGAAAATTTTCATGACAAGGGTGAAAACATTATCTTAGGATATCACATTATTTCACTAGGGAAAGATTTTCAACACTGGGCTAGGGCGAAAAAACTAGGTTAGGGTTTATTTTGGAAAAAGAAAATAAATGGAACACTAAACCCTAACAATAAAACTCGGTTTAAAAATATTTTCACAATGAATTTTCCACGTGTCTTAAAACTTATGCAAGTGCGCCTGGCCCCACCTTGCTTTATCATTTTTACCTTACGATCTTATGATCATTGCCTTATTGTGCCATCGAACACCTCTTGCTTTACTCTTACGATCATAAGCATTTTGTATCTTTATAGCCTTGCTAAAAAATCTTTACAATGTCATTACCGCCCTTCTGTCATAAGATCGTAACTCAACATATTACCTTTTCACTTTTTGTCCTTGCAATCTTACAAACACCACCTTTTGTAGTATTGGGAGCCTCCATTTATGCTTTTGCAATCCCATGACATACTGTGTATTGTAACATCGGAACTTGACTTTAAAACTTTTCTAATCAGACACTTAAGATGATACGACATAAAGGGAGCCGTAACATCAGAGACCTCACCTTGAACACTTGCGATACTACGAACACAAAACATATCTTAAGATTGGGAGACTCAAATTTTATTCCTACGATCCTTCGCTAACCCTTAAATCGTAACATTTGGAGAGGGATATTTTAAGCTTACGAATAGACACCTAAACCCTTGATTGTAAGATCATAACACATAATTTGAAAATGGCACATATCTCCCGCTTGAAATAGAAACCAAGGGTAAGGGTTAACTAACTGCAGATTTTAATGAAAATTTTCATGACAAGGGTGAAAACATTATCTTAGGCTATCACATTATTTCACTAGGGAAAGATTTTCAACATTGGGCTAGGGCAAAAAAACAAGGTTAGGGTTTATTTTGGAAAAAGAAAATAAATGGATCACAAAACCCTAACAATACAACTTGGTTTAAAAATATTTTCACAATGATTTGCCACGTGTCTTAAAACTTGTGCAGATGCGCTTGGCCCCACCTTGCTTTATCATTTTTACCTTACAATATTACGATCGTTGCCTTATCACGCCATCAAACACCTCCCGCTTTGCTCTTATGATCATAAACATTTCGTATCTTTGTAGCCTTGCTGAAAAATCTTTATGATGTCTCAATCGTCCTTTTGTTGTAAGATCGCAACTCAACATATTACCTTTGCACTTTTGGTCCTTGCAATCTTACAAACACCGCCTTTCATAGTATCATGAGCCTCCATTTATGCTTTTGCAAGCCCACTACACACTGTGTATCATAACATCAAAACATGAATTTAAAACTTTTCTAATTAGACACTTAAGATGATACGACATAAAGGGAGCCATAACATTGGAGACCTACCTTGAACACTTGTGATACTATGAACACAAAACATATCTTAAGATCGGGAGACTCAAATTTTATTCCTATGATCCTTCGCTAACCCTTAAATCATAACATCCAGAGAGGGATATTTTAAGCTTACAAATAGACAACTAAACCCTTGATCGTAAGATCGTAACACATCATTTGAAAATGGCACATATCTCCTGCTTGAAATAAAAACCAAGGGTAAGGGTAAACTAACTGTGGATTTTAATGAAAATTTTCATGACAAGGGTGAAAACATTATCTTAGGATATCACATTATTTCACTAGGGAAAGATTTTCAACACTGGGATAGGGTGAAAAAACTAGGTTAGGGTTTATTTTGGAAAAAGAAAATAAATGGAACACAAAACCCTAACAATACAACTCTATTTAAAAATATTTTCACAATGAATTTGCAAAATTTTATCACAATGAAATGAGGGCTATCAGAGACTATTACAACTAAACTGACAAATAACATCTCCTATTCCTATATAGTTTGAATGAAGTACAATTACATTTACATCACCTCTCTCTTGTTCTCACACCATCCTTACACAATCATTCCACACTTAATTACAAAATGTTCTCTGATTTATATCAATTACGAAGAATAAACACCCACCAGGTTAGCTAAGACCTATTATGTTAAAATATAAACAATATGCTCAAACACCAATTTGATTAAAATCAAGTTAGTTAAGACTTAGATGGGATCCAAATCTTCAATCGTGATTATGCTAAACCATCGCTAATGCAACAAGAAGAATCACAACACGTTACTCCATCAAGTTGACTAAAACCTAAACAAAGAAACATCCACACTACCAAAATAACAATTATGATCTCCTCAATCAATGGGGATGAACACCATGATTATCACACGATCCAAGAATACCAACAAGAAACATGAATACCATCCAAAACCTTTACATCGATTACCACTCAAAATTCAAACTCATCTTCAACATTGATCATCAAGCAGCTTGTACTACTGAACTCTGACATATCAAAAGATAGCTTGTAATTTGAATCATGAACAATATCAATTGTGATCGCAATGATAATCCCATCTTTGCAACCTTTGAACCATCAAATCCAACTCATATCGAACCAAATACTCAACCTCTACTCACAGTAACAGTGTAACAACAATATCTAGCAACTTGACCAAAACTTACTCAAAACTATCATGCAACCTTCTTTAAGTTGACAAAAATCAACCACATACATCTCAGAAGCTTCAACATGGAGAGAACTATAGATCTTCAATTTATATCCAAGTGAATCATATCACCAAATTGAACACTACTCAATACATTGTTTGCAACAACAAATAGTATGCCGACATTAATGAGAAAACACTAATGCCAACACAAGTCAACAATCTCTTACATGCTCAACCAAATCTCTAATTGTAATGACTTCTAGATCTACTAATGGTGTTAGTTGAAGAGAAAGCTCTGACCACTCAAGTTATGAAGGAAGACAAATGGGTGATTGAAAGTAGATATCCTCATCACATGACTAGAAATAAGAGAAAATTTGTAAGCTATGAGAAATATGAAGGTGACAAAGTGAAATGAGTGATAACTTTGGTGGTACAGTCATAGGTAGTGGATCTATTACTTTCGATGGAAAAAACAACAATAGTATTTATGATATTTGGTATGTGGAAGGTTTGAAACATAATCTTCTAAGTGTTGGTCAATTGATGTATAAAGACTATGCATTGCATTTCAAGGATGATATGTGCAAGATATTGAATGACTATGGAAGGGAGATTGTTGTAGGATCCAAGATAAAATATTTCTTTTGGATATTGGACAGAGGACTTGTTTGATTCCTCACATAGATGAAAGTTATGACATGAAAGATTGTCTCATGTGGGTTTTGACAATATAGTTGTTGTAAGTCCAACTTCCTCTATTTTTGTTGAAGAAGTTTGCTAAAAGCTATTGCAAGGAATGTATATTAGGTAAACAATCTAGGTCTACTTTTCACTCTAAGAATGAGAACTCCAATGGATTGCCTGATCTTGTTTATACTGATTTGGGTGGTTCCACTAAAACAAAAAGTCTGCAAGGAGATATAATTTTCATGCTATTGATAGATGATTAGTCAAAGATGGTTCAGATAACCTTTTTGAAGGAGAAGTCTAGATCCTTTAATAGGTTTAAGGCCTTCGAGGCATTGGTTGAAAATGGGATATGTCTAAAGATTAAGAAGCTGGGATCAGACAGAGGTAGAGAGTTAACATAAAGTGAGTTCCACTAATTATGTAAATTGCATAGAATCAAAGACAATTGTCTACACCTAGAACTCTACAACATAATGCTTTTGCAAAGTACACGAGCAAAACAATTATAAAGGCACAAGAACCACGATTCTTTAAAGGAATGCACCACAAATATAATGGAGAGAAGCTATGAGTATTGTACTCTACATGTTTGACCACATACAAATTAGAGATGGAATTAGTGAGACACCCTATAAAATCTACTATGGCTATGTGTCTACTATCAAGTATTTCAATTTTTTTTTGTAGAAGATTTTATATGAATAGAGATAAGGATATAGGTAAATTTGATGCAAGGTGTGATGAAGGTATATTCCTTCAATAATATACCCAAATAAAATCTTATAGGTGCTATATAAGGAGATTAAAGAAGTTGATAGAGATGACACATGTTAATGTAGATAAAACTCTTGAGAATATGACAAGATGCTATGAAACTAGGTATCAGAAGATTAGTGTTGATTAAGAACAACCACACCAAGTTCATAACACAAGTTCTACCTTGATAGTAAGTGCATAAGATGATGCATAATTTAGTGGAGAGGATGAAGAAACTAATAAACCTAAGAGAAGGTAGAATATTCCAATATATGTGAGATTGAACTATAATGAAGGGAATATTAATAACAGTAGGAAAAAAGGAGTTCAGACAAGAAGTAGGGTTGCACACAATCAAATATGCTTAACGTCACATACTAAGCCTAAGAATATAATATAAGTTGTCAAGATGATCACAAGGTTGAAGCAATGGAAGGAAAGCTATTACAAGTTGAAAATAATCAACTTTGTCTAATACTAGAGGTTGGCTGAAATGATGAGATTGAAGCACAACTATCAAGGAAGAGATTGTTAAAAAAATAACCACGTCAAAAAACTCATGCTCAGAGAAACTACACTTATGACATTTCATGAGATCAATGGTGTTAGATTAATGAAAGATGAAAGATACAAGTTAGGAACAAACAAACATGAAGTTAAAAGATGAAAAAATAACAATATCAAAGGGAAGTATGAATCAGAAAAGTCAAAGAACAAGACAAAGAAGAAGAGCATGAATAGAGAAAAGCTTGGTAAGATGATACAATCTCATATATCTAGAGGAAAGTGTTTTTATTGTGGAAAGTATGGACATAAAATTGTAGATTGTAGGAAAGAAAATCACTAGAGCAGAAAGAAAAACCATTCATATAGAAAGAAGTGCCATTTTTTCTAAGAACAATAGGTATATTCTTAGCTCTAACATATGCAATGATACAAAAAGGTTAGATGATACTACAAAATAATGATAAGTGGATGCCCATATGCTATGAGGAGAGATGATGACATATTACAAAATATTGTTGTGCATATAAGGTAAAATGTCATGCATTTGAACAAATTACCAAGTTCCACAATAGCAAAATGATGTACAAAGAGATTTCAGAATGAAGGATCAAGAATGTGAAGAAGCAAATCAAAGCAAGAAGGAGAATCCAAAGAGGACTGTCTTGAAGATGAGAGGAGTGAAGAAAAATGACAAGAGAAAATGAAAGAAGGGGTGAAACAAATCCAAGAGAAAGAAGAACAAGAATAGAAGAAAAAAAATCTAAAAATGGCTAAGAGACAATTATGGAAGCAAGTCCAAAAAGAATATTCCTAAAGACACTTTTGAGTATCTCAAAGGCAAGTTAGGGGTCATTACCACTCCTGATCAAAACTAAGATACAAGAGGTTGCATCAATGTAGTGTTCTTTAAAGAAATATTATGCAACTAGATTAATATATGGGGCCTACGACTCATGGGGAGTAGTTATTAAGGATTCAAACTAGAAGTGTATTCGAAGAAGACCTACAAGGAATTGCAGAGATGAGACAATGACTATTGACAAAGGATTTAAGGTGTTGGATGTGTTAAGTGTTTCAAAGATGTGCAAAAATGGAAAGAAGATCTTGATAAGGAAACGAAAGAAGAAGTAGAAAATGAATCAAACATCAAAGAAAAGCTGAAAACAAGTCAGAAAGTGAGAAGATAAGAGATAAATATGTTCTAGCAAATGGATCAAAGTTGACGAGAATCAAAGAAGGAAGAGAATGCTTATATATTTGCACATAAGAAAGAGCATAAAAAAAGAAAACAATATAAATCTAAGGGGGAGAAGATTATATAATCAGATTGAAGAGCATATTCCAAGGGGGAGTAGAATCGTAACTTAGTAGGAGAGACTCTAAAAGATAATAATGTATTTTAGATAATGTTGGTAGTATTGTTGGTTTCTCATTGCATCTTATTTTTCCCATCACATGTTGACATTAGTGCCAAAGGGGGATATAGTTGGCGAGCTGAATGTGTTGTCATTGATGTCAACATATCTATTATTTGATGTCAATGCATTCTTTCATGAAGTTTGGATGTATATTTATATAGTCTACATGTCTATCATACAGTATGAATGTTTGTTATGAAGTTTTAATAGTAACATAGAATGGTCAAATAAGCAGTGTAGAAAGGTTATAGAAGATGAGGAGTCATACAACTCATGGGTTGATATATATTTCTTTACATGGTATATGCAAGTTTTAGATGCTCAAATTGTGATTCGATTAAGTTACGATGTTTTAGATTAAGGTAAAAGAAGGTTTTGAAAAGGCCCCGAAACCCTTTACATCAAAGAGAAAGATAAACCATTAAGCACAACCAACTTTTAAAAGGACCTGAAACCAGCTAAACAACTAAACTAGGTTTTATAGGGACTTGTGACCAACAGATGTGACCAGAAAAAACAACCATAAAAACATTGGAACCTGGATAGTTTATAGACTGGAGCAAAGCAGCTTGAAAAACCACCCAATCTAGTATCCAGCAAACCAGAAATGCATCCAGTTTACCATCACAAAAAAACCAGTCAGCATAAGGGAACATGGGATTTTCCTTTTGATTTGAAGTTTCCCTTTCGCGATCGAAGGATCATATCTAAAGGGGGAGCAGAAGACTTAGTCTTCTTCCTTTTAACTGCAATCCAACCATCCTCAAACGTCGCTGCCTCAGCAACCCAATCCTCATAAGACAAAGACCCATGGAACCCAAGGGACGCAGAAGTCGTAGCAAACTTCCTGTGAGAATCAGACAACTTTTGGGCCCTAGGAGGAACATCCGAAACAGGGGAAGAGGCTAAAGCATCCACCTCAACCACCGGCTTAGAATGAACACAATCCTCAGCCACAAAATCTTCAGGAGCATCCAAGGAATATTCCACCAAAGCAACCACCTCAACCACCAGCTCAAGAATGGACGCAATCCTCAGTCACAGAATTCGTAGGAGCAACCCGGGGCTATTTTACCGTGTAGTGCTCAAAGGAGGCCCTTAACCACCAAGAAGGTGGTCGCCTAGATTTGGATCTCCCAGCAGCACAACGAGCAGCAATGCAACTCGTCCAGAGACAATTCCTGCAATGAAAAGGGATACCCTCAAAATCCAACAATTGTGTCCAAGAACCCCTCAGGGAATCCAATCAAATTGCCTCAGGAAGGCCCTTAGAAACATCCAAGTCAACAAGAAAGCGTGCATAGGTCGAATGGAGAATATCCGAAGTGTCAACATCCACATATAAGAAATCGCCAATAACATTTCCAATAGTTTCAAAAACCAAATCTTGCCAAAGATGTAACGGAAGATTAGGAAGTCGGACCCAGATAGGGAACTTATTAAAGGATTCCATGAGTGGATCAAAATCCATATGCCACGGTTTGGCCATAAGTGGAAATCTGCCTAGCCAAGAAAAATTATTGTGACACAAAATAATCTTCCTGTCACTGGTACTTTGAAACTAAGCTATAAAAAAACCTTTTGCACACGGGAAGATGTGGACATTATTATCTATAAGTGGCATCTAGTTCTTGGAGATCCAAACATGTAGATCAGCAAGAGAGGGCCAGTAACCTCGAAAGCGAAATATGGCAGCCAAAGAGGAAAGCTCTTCAACCATATGAAAAATATCTTCAACAAAATCTAGGTCCAGAGAAACCTAAATGGGTTTTAAAGCACTTATAGGCATCACAAGAGGGGGTTTAGATGAAACTGCATGAGGGGGAGCGTCATGTAAGCCAGCTTTGAAGGCGGCCACGTCTGCAAAAGACCTACCCCTTGAACAATGAGGTGACCCAAGAGCCGAGCAAGGGGCAAAAGAAGCCCTATTCATTAAGACTTGTTATTCATTGTTTGATAGTGTGACAGAGTTGTAGATTATGAGTTTGAATAAGAACACATGAGAAGATCTATAGTTGCATAATTGAAAATGTTTTAACAACATTTAAATATCTACCATTAAAGGGGTTTGTGATTTTTATAATCCACAAGATGGTTATTAGTATTTTAGTGGAGACGACAATGTTCTTGATGGTTTATCAGAAGATGTTGGAAGATTTGATGAATGTAGTGTATTTGATTGTTCATTTGATCTTGGTGACACCTTAGGATGATCAAGGATTATCTTTCTTATGAGTCATTAATTTACTTTGATCAAGGTGATCAAGTATAGTGAATATGAATAAGTTTTTTTAATATTCTAGGAAAACATTCTAAAATAAGGTTATAAAATGACCTTTGAGATTGGTAAAATGTTTTAGGGTTATGGTTACAATCTTAATGTATTTGAGATGGATCTAAGATATGTTTGGAAAGCACACAAAGACCTCGATGATTGTTTTTGGTGCTAAGAGATGGATGCTTGAAGATTAGGTTTTACTGACCTAACTCTCGATAAATATATTGATTGAGGCAAATTTCCTGTGTTGCAAAAGGGATATTTTTGTTGCAGATGCCAGGGTTTTTTTTAGAGTTTGTTAGTAGATCCAATGAAGGCTGAATTTCTTATTTGATTGTGGCAGAAAGAATTGTAGCAATGATCTGACTACACTTCAATGGAACTGAGCTAGGCATAGAGAGATGCTATTGTATAGTTCATTTGTGTAGCATATTGGAGTCCGAATTGTGAACATAAGTCAATGTGACTTCCTTACAGTGCTTGTCCAAGAATGGCTTGAGTAGTGTACTCTAGGTAGTGTACTTGAATACAAGTGCATTCCTTATATTGTAATACACTATACTTTTAATAATGAATTAGTAATATTGTGGGTATTAGCCCCTCTATGTTTTCCTCCCTATTTGGGTTTCCACAATAAAAATATGTGTCATGTGGTAATTAATGTTTACTGATTTTTTTTATAGGATTTACTTTCTAAGAATAAAAAATAAGGTTAATGTGAAAAAAGGTCTCATTTTTTAAGGGTTTAAAGGGATTTAAAGTGAAGTGTTTTGGGAGCAACCCTCCCTCTTAGTTACTTGTTGCTAGTTACAATAGTATTCACATTATTTTATTGAAATTGTAGAATTGACATACTCATGACAAGAGTGTCCCCAAAGGAGATGGTTCAAACATGCAACATGAGGTGACACGAAGATCCCTCATGTGCTACTATATTATGTTTACTTGAGCCTTTTTTAAGTCCCTTGGAAGATTTAAAATATCTATGTTTTATGCCATCACATTTGAAACAATTACCTTTGAAATCCTTGCTATCGATTCCTCTTCAAAGTGTTCTCTAATCAAGTTCCTCCTCAATAGTCTTCTCCTCTTTTCAAATTTCACTCATTTTCCTTTTCCTTTTCTCTAGGAGTACTTTATTTCATTCTTAACTTATCTTCCATCTTTAATGCATACTAATAGAAATCCTAACTGTACTATCCCTTAACATACTTAACTCATCTTGAATGTTGAATCTCAAACCATTAATGTATCTATCCACCATTTCCCTTGATGGGTCTTGGTGTTTAGATTTGATTGTCATCATGTCAAACTCCTTAGTGTTTTATTCACTCATGTCCTCTTGGTTGAAGTGTTGTAACTTCTTGAATAGTTCTAGTTCATAATCCTCAAATATAAATTTAGCTTTTAATCTAGCAACCATCATCCCCCATCTAGTGATTTTCATTTAACCATTCACTTCTATGTTCTTCTTTAATTCTTTCCACTAGAAGGGAACATGGGTCTCCAACTTGCTCTATGGTAACTTAACCCTCTGCGGATTTGTGGTATTCTCAAGCTCAAAACAATCTTCTAATTCTCCCATCAAGTTTGTCAAATCTTAAAGATGCAACAAACTAGAGAATGTAGAAACATCTATCCTATGATCCTTACCTACTTATTTTGTAACCCTCAACAAGCTTCCCTCATCTAAAATGATCTCAACATCTACATTTTCAAGATGTTTGGAAGGATCATCATATTCATCCTCTATCTTAGGATTCCTTCATATTCTAGCTAATGCATTTATGATCTCATTCCTCATTTTAGTCTTGAAGTCTTCCATCA
Source organism: Cupressus sempervirens (assembly GCA_028749045.1). NCBI lineage: Eukaryota > Viridiplantae > Streptophyta > Pinopsida > Cupressales > Cupressaceae > Cupressus > Cupressus sempervirens. The sequence continues at coordinate 780,666,671 of CM053791.1, read as the reverse complement.
TTTTTGTAACCTTCTAGGGTTCATTCTTCTAGCAAACATCTTCCCAAATCACTAGATGCAAAACCTCAACTTTGGAAATCTATTTACAAGGTTCCAGTTTCCTTTTCTCAACAATCTATCAACCACACTTACAACTTGCCTCCATATTGATGATTTTTTCACCCTTAGAATTCCTAGATAACCCAAAACATGCCACCAACTAGCCAATGACCTCTATGTATCCCTCTTGCATGATTCCTATGCAATTATAGCCCAAATCTACAATCTTCCACCCCACAACTAACACTTCTAGGATTTCACTAGCTTAGGAGCTCAAATCTACTAACATAGGAACATCAATGATGATTTGATACCACTTGTCACAGTCATGACAAGAGTTTCCCCAAAATGAGATGGTCCAACCATGTAGCATGAGTTAACATAATAGAAATAACAAATTCAAACACAAGAATACATAATGAATATGCCATTATAGATCTTTGAGTTATCACATAATAAAAGACTTACATTAAATTATCCTCCACCATGCAGAGTACTTTCAAGACTTAAATATATCTATATACAAGAGAAATTTAGATCCTGAACCCAAATCTAACCTTGGGGAGGTTATTCTTATCACTGTAAATGACTAACACTAAACAAAGATCAAAGGCACATTAAATTATAACCTTCAAAAGATCTAGGTTGCCCAAAATAATTACAGTTTCCAAGAAAAAGAAAATGTATAATAGAAATAAAGGTCTAGTTCCAAATCATAAGAATCAATGTCAAATTGATAAAATATGAACAATGATCCAAGACGAATGTCGACCAAGGACCCACGAACACCAAGATATGCACAATTATGCTTCATCATTTGAGGAAAAACCTTGCAAGATCATAAAATTCAAATGACCATTAGAACTATGAAGAACATATAGAATATACATGAATCCAAAATATCTCTTTTGGGAAGCATCCAATTAAGGTGTGAACCTAGAAATAGATAAATAATGATGTCCAGATTATACTTTAAGGTTTGCAATAACAAATGATCACTAGAAAGAAAACATAATATAAAAAATATAGGTCGAATCCCAAATCATAAGAATGTTCCTCAATTTGATAAAAATGGACAATGATCCAAGGTGGATGTCAACTAAGAACCAATAAACATTGAGATATGTGCTATTAAATTTTGTTATTCAAGGATTAACCTCTTGAGATTGAAAATTTTATTTGGCATACAAAAGGAAACAAGAATCTAAAATATCTTTGATGGAAGCATCTAATTAAAGTGTGAACGTAGATACAAATAAACAATGATGTCCTAATTATATCCTAAGGTTTGCAACAATAGATGATCTAGTTCGAAGAATCACAGCCAAAATAACTAATTCTAGGAAACATGAAGAAAACTAAGAGGAAATATGTTTGGGTGATGCAAGATTGCCAATGATCCAAGGCTGCTCTTAGATCAAGAGAATAAATAAATTGTTGATCTTTTTTTCTTTATTATTCTTTATTTGGGAAAAAAAGCCCTTTGGTAGCAAGCCTTCTTCCAAGTAGTGAATCATCAAGCAATGAACATTACTTATAAAAATGACCTTAAATGATGTTACCCTAACATGTGTGTGTATACTTGAAATATAATCTTTTATTTGATTTTTCCTAAACAAGGTTTTCCATATTAATCTAGTCACCAATTTACTTCACCAAGTTGTGTCACCAAATCAATTCACCAAGTTTCCTCACTAAGTCCACTCACTAATTCAGCTTACCAAGTCACCTCACCAACTCAATTCTTCAATTCCTCTCACCAAGTCAGCTTGCTAAGTTTCCATACCAAGTTATATCACATAGTCGTCTCACCAAGTTGACTATTAAGGTTTTCTCACCAAGTTACTTCAGCAATTTGCCTCACCAAGTGGGATCCCCAAGTCAATTCGCCAAGTCACCTCATCAAGTCAACTCTTTAAGTCTAGTCACCAAGTCAGCTTGCTAGGTTGGCTCCCCAACTTGGCTCACCAATTGACTCTTAAGGTTTTCTCATCAAGTCGCCCCTCTAATTTTCCTCACCAAGTGGGCTCTTCAAGTCACCCCACCAAGTCTCCTTACCAAATCAACTCTTTAAATCTTCTCACCAAGTCAATTCACTAGGTTAGCTCGCCAAGTCAGGTCACCAAGTTGACTCTTCAAGTTCACTTACCAAATCATCTCACCAATTTGTCTCACCAAGTCACCGTACCAAGTCTGCTCTTCAAATTAGTTCACCAAGTTGTCTCTTCAAATTGTATTTCCTCATTTTTTCAACTCACCAATTTTCTTTACCAAGTTGCCTCACCAAGTCACCTTACTAAGTCACCTCACCTAGTCGCCTCACCAAGTTGCTTCATCAAGTTGCCAAACTAGGTTGACTCTTTAAGTCCCCTCACTAAGTCAGCTTGCCAAGTCAACTCACTAAGTTAACTCATGAAGTCTTCTCACCAATTTCCCTCACTAATTCACCTCACCAATTGGTCTCCCTATTCGGTTCACCAAGTTTCCTCATCGATTCACCCATCAAGTTGATTCTTCAAGTCCTCTCACCAAGTTGGCTCACCAAGACATGTCACTAAGTCACCTCATCAAGTTGCCTCACCAAGTTGCTAGCTCTTTAATTTTTCTTACAAGTCAACTCACCAAGTTGACACTTCAAGTTTGCTCACCAAGTGGCTTGACCAAGTAGGCTCACCAAGTTGCCCCACTAAGTTGCATTAGCAAGTTGCCTCATTGAGTCACCTTTCCGAGCTGAATCTTTAAGTTTTCTCACCAAGTTAGCTTTCTAGGTTGGCTCACCAAGTCAACTCTTCAATTTTTCTCACCAATTCACCTCACCAATTCACCTTAGCAAGTGGGCTAGCCAAGTTGCCCCACCAAGTCACCTCACTGAGTTTCCTCACTAAGTCAACTCCTTAAGTTCTCTCACTAAGTCGGCTCACCAAGTAGACTCTTCAAGTTTGCTCACCAAGTCCCTTCACTAATTTGTCTCACCAAGTGGACTCACCAAGTCACCTCACAAAGTCAATTCTTTAAGTCTTCTCACCAAGTCACTTCACTAAGTTAGCCCATCAAGTTACCTCACCAAGTTACCTCATCAAGTCCCCTCACCAAGTCAACTCTTTAAGCCCGCTCACAAGTCAGCTCGCTAGGTCAGCTTGCCAAGTTGGCTCACCAAGTCGACTCTTCAGGTTCACTCACCAAATCACCTCACTAAGTTGTTTTACCAAGTTGCTTCACCAAGTGGACTCTTTATGTTCGATCACCAAGTTGGCTCAACAAGTTAACTCTTCATGTTCACTCACTAAGTCACCTCACCAATTTTCCTCACCAAGTTAGCTTCCCAAGTTGCCCCACCAATTTTTCTTACCAAGCCACCTTCCCAAGTTGAGTCTTCAAGTCCTTTAACCAAGTTGGCTCATTAAGTATGCTCGCCAAGTATGCTCACCAAGTAGGCTCGCTATGTTAGCTCACGAAGTTGGGTCTCTATGCTGACCCACCAAGTTGCCTCATTAAATCACTTCACTAAGTCAATTCTTCAAGTCCTCTCACAAAGTCAGCTTGCCAAGTCACCTCACTAAGTTGCCCCATCAAATTTCCTCACCAAGTTTCTTCATCAAGTCTCCTCACTGAGTTGACTCACCAAGTTTTCTCACCAAGTCATCTTGCCAGGTCGACTCACAAGGCCCAATTTGGCTTACCAAGTCAAATCTTCAAGTTCACTTACCAAGTCACCTCACCAAGTGGGCTCACCAAGTTGCCTCACCAAGCCACCTTGCCAAGTTGACTCTTTAAGTCTGCTCACCAAGTTGACTCTTCAATTTTTCTCACCAAGTTGCCTCACCAAGTCATCCCACCAAGTTGCCTTATCAAATCACCTCTCCAAGTCGATTCTTCAAGTCCTCTTACCAAGTTGGCTTGACAAGTTATCTCACTAGGTTAGCTCACCAAGTTGCCTCACCAAATGGGCTCGCTAAGTCAACTCACCATGTCACCCCACTAGGTCACCTTGTCGAGTCGCCTTACCAAGTGGACTATTTTAGTCCACTCAACAAGTTGACTCACTAGGTTAGCTCCCCAAGTCAACTCACCAAGTCAACTCTTCAAGTTCACTCACCAAGTCGCCTCACCAAGTGGGCTCTCTAAGTTGAATTTCCAAGTCGACTCTTCAAGTCACCCCACCAAGTTGTCCACTGAGTTGCCTCCCCAAGTTGGATCTTTGAGTTCACTCACCAAGTCACCTCTCCAATTTTCCTCACCAAGTGGCTCACTAAGTCTCTCCACCAAGTTGCCTCACTGAGTGGCTCACTAAGTCTCTCCACCAATTTTCCTCATCGAGTCACCCCATTGAGTCGATTCTTTAAGTTTTCTCACTAAGTTGGCTGACTAGGTTGACTAGCCAAGAAGTTGACCAAGTCGGCTCACCAAGTTGACTCTTCAAGTTCATTCACCAAGTCATCTCACTAATTTTCCTTACCAAGTGGGCTTGCTAAGTGGGCTTGCCAAGTTGTCTTTCTAAGTTGCCTCAACAAGTTGTCTCACCAAGTCAGCTCACGTAGTCACCTCACCAAGTTGGCTCACCAAGTTGACTATTCAAGTTTTCTCACCAAGTTGCCTCACTAATTTTCCTCACCAAGTGGGCTTGCTAAGTTGTCTTGGCTTTATGTCCCACTAAGTTGCCTCACCAAGTCAATGAATCTTTAAGTCTTCTCTCCAAGTCAACTCACAAGGTTAGATCACCAAGTCAACTCTTCAAGTTCACTCACCAAGTCATCTCACCAATTTTCCTCACCAAGTGGGCTTGCTAAGTTTCTCCACCAAGTTGCCTCACCAAGTTGCCTTAGTGAGTCACCTTGCTAAGTTAACTTTTATTAGCTCGTGAGATCAACTTTCCAAGTTGAATCTTCAAATCACACACTAAGTCACCTCAGCAAGTGAGCTCACCAAGTCAAATCACCAAGTGAGCTCTTCAAATCATCTTACCAAGTTGCTTCTATAAATTGAATCACCAAGTTGAATTTCCAAGTCAATTCTTCAAGTCCTCTCACCAAGTTGGCTCACCAAGTCGACTCTTCAAGTTTGTTCACCAAGTCACATCACCAAGTAGGTTCACCAAGTTACCCCATAAATCGTATGACCAAGTCACCTCACCAAGTTAATTCTTCAAGTCCTCTTACTAAGTTAGCTCATCAAGTTGCCTCACCAAGTCACCTTTGGCTCACCAAGTCATCTCACCAAGTTCCCTTACCAAGTTAGCTCCCCAAGTTGGCTCACCACATCTGCTTGCCAAGTCAACTAGTGAGGTAGGCTCACCAAATTGGCTCACCAAATTTCCTAACCAAGTCAGCTCTTCAAATAAGCTCTCTAAGTCACTTTACCAATTTTTTTCAATAAGTTTCCTCAAAAAGTCACCTCATTAAGTCACTTCATCAATTCACCTCATCGAGTCAAATCTTTAAGTCCACTCACCAAGTCAATATGCTAGTAAAACTCACCAAGTTGGCTCACCAAGTCAACTCTTTAAGTTCTCTCACCAATTTGCCTCACCAAGTGGGCTTGTTTAGTCTCCTACCAAGTCAATTCTTCAACTCTTTTCACCAAGTCAGCTCTCCAAGTCACCACAACAAGTCAATTCTCCATGTCCTCTCACCAAGTTGACTCACAAAGTCACCTCACCAAGTTGGCTCATCAAGTTGGCTCACCAAGTCCTCTCACCAAGTCAGCTTGTCGAGTCACCTCACCAAGTCAGCTCTTTAAGTCGGCTCACTAGGTTTCCTTTCCAAGTATACTCACCAAGTTGATTCACCTAGTTGACTCTTCAAGCTTGCTCACCAAGTTGCCCCACCAAGTTTCCTCACCAAGTTAACTCTTTAAGTTTGCTTACCAAGTTGATCTACTAGGTGGTGCAAGGCACCTCCTTAATTTTTATTTTTGGTGTGATCAAGGGTTAGTTAGGTGTGTGAGTGTGTTAAATAATTTCCAAGACTCCTTGGAGTGCAAGAGCCAAGTTGCTCACCAGGTCCTAGGATGCTCACAAGTTTCTTATTAAGCCAAAAGTTTCTCAGTAGATCAAATAGGATTGGGGATGGGAAAGACAGGGATTGGATGGTTTAAATGGGTCCCAAGTGTCTTATCTAGGGTCCTAGGAAGGTTTTAGGTGAAAGGATTTGACCAAAGGGGCCAAAGAGCAAAAGTTGCTTGAGCAACTTTTGCAATTTTCGCAGTTAGTAGTTTTGGAGGTTGTAACTACCCATGCTCAGGTATATGAGCATGGTAGATCATATTTTGAAGGGTTGGAAGAATTTTCATCAATTTATGCATGCATGGGATTAGTGTATAGACATTTTTGTAGTCTTCCATGGTTTTATATATGGTGTAGTACAACAATGTATGGATTGACACAATAGAAAAAGTCTATGGTTTTCATAGATTAGTCTTTCCTAGTTCTTTTCCATATTCAAGTTTGTTTTGAAGTTATCAAGTTCTCAAGTCACAACATTTTCTTGTTGACTGGCTTGAACATTGCTTTCACAGGGATATTTGAATAAAAATGTCTCTAACCTAATCACCCATGGTGGAAAATGCATGAAAGTAGGGGGGGTGATAAGTTAGATTGTGTACATAATGTTTTTTCTTTGTTCTACATTTTTAGGGTTAGTTTCCAAGCCATGAGGTGATGCCCTAGGTTTACTGCTATGAGTATGTAAGCCTGGACTATTTTGTAAAAGATGTTGCAGAGCACACCCATGATCATGTTGGGTCTAAAAAATGGATTTCCTAGAATCCCTAGGATGTCAGCTTGAAGATGCAAGTAGAATCAACGTTTGATGTGAGGCTTGAAGAGCTTCAAAGATTTTTGATTGCTGACTAGATTGAAGGCCTAAAACAAAGACTAGAAACTAGGGCTTAAGAGAAAATAGGGTTATGGGTGCCTTGAAGCTCTGAAAATCTAGAATCTTTGTGTACTAGGAGATAGCTACTAGATTTTGTAGTTTTTTCCTGGAGTTTTGAAGAAGAATTTGGAGAATGGGAGAAAAATAGGGTTACTAGACCTAGAAGCCATTAGGCGTAATTGGCCCTATGTGAAGAAATTAAGATTTCTTTAGGTTTTGTTGTGACCAGAAGTGTTGAATGAGGTCAAAAAGGTTATGGAGGGTATCTACATCATCAGTAGACTCCAAGATAGTGGAAGTACAGAATCCTAAGGGAGGGTTAGGGTTCTAGGGGAAAGAAGGACTAGCAGGACTAGTGCTTAGAAAGGAGATTAGGTCTACACCAGACCAATTATACCTAGGAGGTAAGTTGGAGGAGAAGTCTTGGAGGATTGGGTTGGTGCTAAGACGAGAAACAATAATCATTGTATGACTCAAGGTTAAATCCTTAATTGGGAGTGGTTATTGGATAGGACCCTAGGTCCTCTGCATTAAAGTGGTATCAGAGCCTACTTTCAGTTTGGTTTATGTTAGATGAGGAAGGAAGCCAAGAAGCTGATAGTATGCCACCCAAGGAAATGAGAAAGGGTGCCATAGTGGATTTGGTCAAGGATCTATTGGCCAAAGCCAATTAGGTAGACACAAAGAGGAAGAAGATAATCACAAAGTGGGGAGATGAGAGTGATGAGGAAGATGAAAGCCTCACAGGGGAGACATCTAATAGTAAGGATAATAAGGTGGATGAAGATGAAAAGGTGTTCTTGAATGCCTTTAAGTCTCTTAATAAGGATAGTATGGAGCACATACCTTATTATAGTGCTAGTTTGAATGGGGAGGAATTTCTAGATTGGTTGGAAGTCATAGACAATCAGTTTGACTACAAGGAGGTAGAAGAAGAAAAGAGAGTCAGCTATGCTAAAGCTAGACTCAAGCAATCAACACTAGTATGGTGGAACATGATGGAAGATGAAAGGGTAGGAACAAGAAAGAAGAAAGTGTCATGGGAGAGAATGAAAATCAAAATGAAGGTATAGTTCTAGCCCATTAATTATGAGATCCAATTGTATCAAAAGGTGCAAACTCTAAGACACATAGACCTGCCAATAAGTGCCTATACTGAAGTGTTTGATTGAGTTGTTGAGCTAGAAGTAAAGAAGAAGAGGTGGAAAAGCTAGAAAGGTAACTTAATGGCCTAAGACAAGGGATCCAAGATGAGATCACCATGATGGATCTTGACAGTATGCATAAATGCTTTCATATGGAATTGAGGGAAGAGGACAAAACTAAAAGGAAGAGTGAGTCATATCAAAGAGGAAGAGGTAATAATAGAGGGTTCAGAGGAAGAGGTAGCTTTGGAAGAGGAAAAAGTCCTAATAGGATTGATGAATCTCAATTTGCTGATGGTAGTGAAAAAAATCAATATAGGGGGTCATCATAGAGAGGGGGATTTAGAGGAAGGGAACCACCTAGAGGAAAATTCCAGTCACAACGAAGAGGCAATACTATTTTTACTGGAAGATGTTACAATTTGAACCAAGTGGGCCATACTATGGGCATATGTCATAAGAAGGATTCCTCTTCATCTATGGGAGAAAGGAGAACCTAGTTACTGCAAGAAGATGACACTCAAAATGTCACATCACCCATTTCTAAAGTAGGGCCAGTACTAGATGGTGAGAACCTAATGTTAAGAAGGACTTTATTAAAGATTCCAAATGTGGTAGAACCACATCAGAGAAAGACCTTATTTAGGACTACTTGTAGGTCACATGGAAAGATTTGCAAAGTGATTGTGGATTTTGGTTCCACTTAAAACATAGTCTCAACTGAAATGGAAGATAAGTTGAAGCTTAGGAGAATACCCTACACCACACCATACAAGGTGTCATGGTTCAGCAAGGGTTAACAGGTCTCAGTGGATGAACAAGCCCTAGTGGATTTTGAGATTGGGGAATACAAGGACAAGGTCCTAGGTGACATAATGCCTATGGATGCATGCCAACTCTTGTTGGGCTATCCATGGAAATATGATGTAAAGGCCATAACATGATGGAGAGCATAATAGATATGTGATAATAAAAGAAGGTAAGAAATTTCAAATGGACGCTTTGATTGAGCCTATAGAGGAGAAACATGTGGGGTCAAGTGTGATGTTGTTAAGTGGAAAGGAGTCCCTAAAGGCTATGAAGAAGGAGAAGGGTGTGTGTTGTGCAGTAGTGGTAAGGCCTAGAGAAGAGACCAAAGAGAAGATTTAAGTTCCTTAAGAAGTGCATCAGTTATTAGAGAGATACCATGAGATAGTAGATAATGGGTTACCTAGTACACTACCCCCTATGAGGGAGGTAAGCCACCAAATAGACCTAATACCAGGGGAAAACCTACCTAATAAGGCAACCTACAAGATGACACCAAGCCAAAATGCAGAGATAGAAAAGCAGATTCGAGTTTTGTTGGAGAAAGGGCTCATAAGGAAAAGTTTGATTCGTTGTGCAATCACTACAATACTTGCACCTAAGAAATATGGAAAATAGAGGATGTGTATAGACTCTAGGGCAATCAATAAGATCACCATCGGATATAGATTCCCTATGCAAAGTATTGAGGATTTGCTAGATAATTTGGGAGGCTCTTGATACTTCTCTAAGGTAGATTTAAAGTTAGGGTATCACCAAATTAGAGTGAGGCCTGGTGATGAATGGAAGAAAACCTTCAAGACAAATGAAGGGCTATATGAATGGCTAGTAATTCCCTTTGGCTTAACAAATGCCCCAAGTACCTTCATGAGATAATGAATGAGGTGTTAGCATATTTCATAGGTAAGTTTGTTATTGTGTATTTGTATGACATTTTAATCTTTAGTAGGTCCAAAAAGGAGAATATGAAGCACTTGGAGATGGTATCGAGGAGGCTAAATTAGGAGAAGCTGCTGATTAATCAAGAAAAATGCAAGTTCCTAAAAACTGAACTAGTGTACCTTGGTTTTGTTGTTGCCAATGGATGTATCAAGATAAATCCTAAAAAAGTAAAACCTATATTAGAATTGAAAACTCCCAAATGTATAGGGGATATTAGAAGTTTTCATGGGTTGGAATCCTATTATAGGAAGTTTGTAAGAGGTTCCAGTCATATATGTGCACCTATACTGAACACCATCAAAGGAGGGCTAAATTGCTAGTTCAAATGGATAGATACAATAGATAGGGGGTTTGAAATGTTGAAGAAGAGGATAAAAAATTTGCCTAACCTTAGGTTTCCCAATTTTAATTAGTTATTTATGGTGAAGTGTGACACTAGTAAGTTAACCATTGGAGCAGTACTAAGCCAAGAAGGACATCCAATGGCATTCTTTTTAGAGAAGTTAAATGAGACCAAACAAAAATACTCAACCTATGATTTGGAGCTGTATGCAATGGTGCACACCTTGAAGAAATGAAGGCATTACCTCCTTCCAAAATAATTTGTGGTTTATACAGACAACCATGCCCTTAGCTTTTTGAATGCATAGGAGAAACTAAATCAAAGACACCTCAAGTGGGTGGAATATTTGTAGGCATTCAACTTTGTGATCAAACACAATAAAAGTGTGAGTAACAAGGTTGTTGATGCTTTGAGTAGAAGACTCCTATCCATACACAAGATCCAAATGTAGAATGTCGAGATGGAGGATCTAAGAGACCTCTATAGGTAGGACAAAGACTTCAAAGAAGCCTCTGAAGTATGTGTGAAATTTCAAAAAGGTTTTAAAACTAATTTTACTTAGTATATGCTATAGGATGGTTTTTTGTTTAAGGGACATCTATTGTGCATTTCTCAATGTTCAATGAGGGAGAACATCATCAAGAAAAAACATCAAGGCATCTTGGGAGGATATTCTGGGATAGACAAAATACTTGAGCAAGGTTCTAGGTACTATCATTGGCCTAGATTGCAAACTGATGTAAGGAAGTTTTTGGAGCAATGCCATGCGTGTCAAAGGGCTAAAGGACATAGTATTAATGTAGGATTAAAACAATCACTCACCATACCATAAAGGCCATGGGAGTGCTTGAGTATGGACTTTATTTTGGGACTCCCGAAAGCACCTAGAGCTAATGACAATGTGTTTGTGGTTGTAGAACATTTCAACAAGATGACACACTTCATCCCATGCAAAAAAATGAATGATGCGTCACATATAATAGGTTTGTTCTTCAAGGATATAGTGAGGATCCATGATTTTCCACTCAACATTGTGAGTAATAGGAATACTAAATTCATAATACATTTTTGGAGGACCCTTTGGAAGATGTTGGGAACCAATTTGTCCTTTTCTTCAGCTTACCATCCCTATTTTGATGGACAAATAGAGGTAGTGAACACATTTTTGGGCAACCTATTGAGGTGCTTGACCAAGCAACATGGTCAATCATGAGATTAAAGTTTTCTTATAATGACTCCATAAATAGGAGAATTGGAAAGAGCCCATTTGAAATTGTGTAAGGGACTCATCTTAGGGGGATATTAGAGTTGAGGGATCTCAACCTACATGACAAAAGGAGTGCACAGGGAGAGTCATTTGCAGAGCAGATGAAGGAGATGCATGAGCAAGTTAGGAAGATATTGCAAAGACAAGTGGAAAAGTATAAGAAAAAGGCAGATAAAACAAGGAGAGACTTGTAGTTCAAAGTGGGAGATCTAGTACTTGCCTATCTCAGGAAAGAGAGGCTACCAAAAGTACATCCAAGCAACTTATTGATGAAGAAGACAGGAACTCTGAAAATCCTATACAAATATGGCAATAATACCTATGAAGTTGAACTTCCTCTGGACTTAGGCATATCACCTATTTTCAATGTGTGTGACTTGTTTCCCTATAGGGGTACTCATGTTGATGTTGAATACCACACCCTTGTAGATTTGGAAGGGGTTGACTGGGTACAAGATTTGGCAACACCCCAACCTTTACAACTAGATATCATTGTAGATTTTAAGGTGATCAAGAAGACTAGGTAGGGTACCTAAAAGACCTACTTGGTGAAATGGAAGTGACTACAAAATGCTGAGGCCACTTGGAAGATTGAAGCAGACATTTTGAAGCATGGGGTCACCATTGAAGACCTCCTAACACAAGGGACTTGAGTTCTTTATCCTAGGGGAGTGTGGTGCAGAGAGCCTCCCTAATTTTTATTTTTGGTGTGATTAGTGTTTAGTTATGTGTGTGAGCATGTTAAATAAATTTTAAGAGTCCTTGGAGTGCAACTCATCCCAATGTAAGAGCCAAGTTGCTCGCTAGGTCCTAGGTTGCTCACAAGTTACTCATTGAGCCAACATTGCTCAATAGGTCAAATAGTATTGGGGATGGGAAAATAAGGTATTGGATGGTTTAAATAGGTCATAGATGTATTATTTAGGGTCTTAGGAAGGTTCTAGGTGAACCCGTTTGACCAAAAGGGTCAAAAAGAAAAAGTTGCAAAGTTGCTCAAAAGTTGCTTGAGCAACTTTTGCAAATTTAGCAAGAAATTGCAATTAGTAGTTTTGGAGGTTGTAACTACCCATGCTTAGGTATATGAGCATGGTAGATAATATTTTGAAGGGTTGGAAGAATCACCATCAGTTTATGCACATGTGAGACTACTGCACAAACATTTTTGATAAGTTTTCCATGGTTTTATGGTGTAGTACGAAAATATATGGATTGACACAGTAGAAAAAGTTTATGTTTTTGATAGATTATTCTTTCCTAGTTCTTTTCCATATTAAATTTTTTGTTGAGGTTATCAGGTTGTCAAGTTACAACATTTTCTTTTTGATTGGCCTGAACATTGCCTTTAGAGGGTTATTCGTATAAAAATGTCTCTAACCTAATTACCCATGGTGGAAAATGCATGAAACTAGGCGGGGTGATAGGTTAGATTGTGTACATATTTTTTTTTCTTTTTTATTCATTTTTAGGGTTAGTTTCCAAGCCATGAGGTAATGCCCTAGGCTTACTACTAGGAGTATGTGAGCCTGGATTATTTTGTAGAAGATGTTGCAGAGCATACCCATGATCATGATGGGTCTAACAAATGGAGTTCCTAGAAGTCCTAGGATTTCAACTTGAATATTATAGTGGAATGGAGGTTTGATGTTAATCTTGAAGAGCTTGGGATTTTTTTGATTGCTGACTAGATTGGAGGCCTAAAACAAAGGCTAGAAACTAGGGCTTAAGAGAAAATAGGGTTATGGGTGTCTTGAAGCTTTGAAATCTAGAATTTTGGTATGCTAGGAGATAATACTAGGTTCCTATGTTTTTTCTAGGGGTTGTTTAGAAGAATTTGGAGAATGGAAGCAAAATAGGGTTACTAGACCTAGAAGCCATTAGGCTTAATTGACCCCATGTGAGGAAATTGAGCTTTCTTTGGGTTTTTTTTGTGACCAAAAGGGTTGAATGAGGTCAGGAAGGTTATGGAGGGTATCTACATCATCAATAGACTCCAAGGTAGTGGAAGTTCAAGATCCTAAGTGAGGGTTAGGTTTCTAGGTGAAAGAAGGACGAGTAGGACTAGTGCCTAGAAAGGAGATTAGATCTACACTAGATGAACTATGCCTAGAAGGTTAGTTGGAGAAGTCTTGGACGCTTAGGTTGGTGGTAAGAAAATAAAATAAAAATCATTGGATGATTCAAGGTTAAAACCTTAATTAGGAGTGGTTATTGGATAGGACCCTAGGCCCTCTACATCATTAGGTCAACTCACCAAGTCAGCTCACCAAGTCAACTCTTTAAATTTTCTTAGCAAGTTTCCTTGCCAAGTTGCCCCACTGAGTTGCCTCACCAAGTAGACTCTTTAAGTCCATTAATCAATTTAGTTCACTAGGTCGGCTCACCAAGTCATCGTGCCAAGTCAGCTCACTAAATTGACTCTTCAAGTTCACTCACTAGGTTGCCTCACTAATTCACCTCACCAACATTTCTGAGTCATCTCACCTAGTTGCCTCACCAAGTTGATTCTTTAAGTCCTCTCAAAAAGTCAATTCTTGAAGTCCTCTCACCAAGTTTATTCCTTAAGCCACCTCACCAAGTTTACTATTCAACTTTTCTCACTAATTCACCTCACAAATTTGCTTCACCAAGGGGGTTCATTAAGTTAACTCACCAAGTTTTCCTACCAAGTCACCTCACCAAGTTGACTCTTTAAGTTTTCTCACCAAGTTGGCTCTTCAATTTTTCTTACTAATTTGCCTCATGAATTTTCTTCATCAAGTGGGCTTTCCAAGTTGTCTCACTGAGTCGCCTCACTAGGCCACCTGTTTAAGTCTTCTCACCAAGTTAGCTTTCTCGTTTGGCTCATGAATTCAACTCTTCAATTCTACTCACCATATCATCTCACTAATTTGCCTCACCAATTGGGCTCCCCAAGTTTTCTCACCAAATTGAGTCACCAAGTCGACTTACCAAGTGAGCTCTTTAAATTAGCTCACCAATTCGCTTTAATAGTTTGGCTCACCAAGTCGCCTCACTGAGTGACCGCACTAAGTCAACTGACCAAGTTTACTCTTCAAGTTTTCTCACCAAGTTGCTTCACTAATTCACCTCACTAAGTGAGCTCGCCAAGTCTCCCCATCGAGTTACCTCATAGATTTGCCTCACCAAGTCACCTCACCAATTCACCTCACAAAGTTGTCTCACCTAGTCACCTCTCCAAGTCAACTTCCCAAGTTCCCTCACCATGTCACCTCCACAAGTCAACTCACCAAGTCTCCTCACCAAGTCACCTAACCAAGTCAACTCTTCAATTTATCTCACCAAGTCGCTTCATTAAGTTGCTTCATGAAGTCATTTTAAACACAAGGTTTTCAATGAAATGGTGGCTTAGTTACGATTGATAAACATTTTTGGAGACGTGATCACTTTTTATTTGATGTTAGGGGCTAAAAAATGTAGGGTTACCTTGTCTATGTGCTAATGGAGTCTTGATTGAGGAAACATGTATGCTATTTATCCCAGATTGGTGGTGACATGTTATTTTAATACACTTTATTAACAAGCTTACAATAGATAGTGTTAGAATGTTTGGAATAACTAAGAGGGGTGGGTGAATTAGTTATCCAAGGTCTAAATGTACCAATTAAACAAATAGACACTTAAAAAACTATAGATCTTAACATCCATTAACTCGGTCTCTATAGTTTACTTTTAGTAACATAAACTAGCAGTCCATTGTCCTAAATATAACAGACTTGCAGAATGTAAACATTAACAATAAATCATCACATATAACATCCATACAAGTTTGATATTAGAATTTAATGTGGAAGTCCAATTTGGTAAGAACCACCAGAAACATGTCACCAATCTTTCACTCATCTAAAGTGAGCTTTGTTAGGAGTCGACCTTGTTAAAATTTACAACACACACGATTAAATGTGACCTTGTTGAAGGATTTAATCACCCTGATAGGAGTGTCCTTGTTAGAGGACTTTAGAACATTCCATTAGAATGCTAGCTTGATTAATGGATTTACACATGACTATTAGGTCAACCTTGATTAAAGGATTTCAATATTGATACAATGGTTACAAAGTAACATCAAGCTTTGATCTGACAAACACAAATTATAGTTTGGCTCACATACTGATCCACTGACTAGCCTTCATTGTCATCTCTATCTCAGATCTACTTGGAAATCCTTCAAGAAATCACTCTTCACCTATTCACAACTTTTGTCAGCCTTCTGCTTAAATTTGCCAATCAATAGCATAAAAAACTACTCCAACCTTAATTAGGTCTTTACCAACTCTACTAACCTCAGATTACTCTAAAGTTATCCCTTCCACCTCCTTAAATAGGTAAAAATGACATTTTTCTACTTAAACACCACCATATATCTTAGGGTTAGGTCAAATTCATCGAATTCTTCCAACATTTTGTATCCTCCTTTCTATTCTAGCAACTTCTCCAAAATTCTCCTTGAATCCTTACATAGAGATGTGCAAACATGGTTTCCATTGATTTAAATGTTCTAGGTCATCCATCCTTATCTTCAACACAATTTCCATATTCCAAGAAATCAACTCTGTTGACTAGAAATCATGATTTTCTCATAAACTATTAGAATGTTGTCCCTCAGCCAACACTATGTTCTGACACTTGGTCATCACTAGGTTACTCTCTTCCTACTAACATTCTATTCAACACATATAATGACACTTGGTCAATACTAATGCTCGGTTAACATTACTCATGCTTGGCTTATACCAGGGCTCGATCGATACTAGCATCACTTGACATATATTGAAAGTTCCTTAATCTTCTGTTCTGTTGCTCAGTCAAGCCTTTGCATTTGGTCAATATTTGATCACTTCTTCAAGGCTTCAATGCAACTATCTTCTTCACTTGTATAATGTTTAAGAATCACTACATCTTGTCAAAGTCTAACTAATAAAGTGTCTATTGTAGTTTCTTCTCATAACTCAACCTTTCCTCTAGGTGCTATTGTTATGTCCAACTTTTCAAATGCTCTTCATCAATCATCTAGATATGACACTCAAATTAGATAGAAGGCTATCTCACCAATAAGTTTTGACATCAATGATAGCATAACAATTATTCCAATTGTAGTTTCCAACAATCTCCCTCTTTGGCATTTATGAGAACACCTCTAATTACCATGCAATTCAAAACATGTACCACATCAAGAAAAATCCCTCTATGTTTAGTATCATATCTTCATTAATATCCTTACTTTCATTTTGATTCTTATCTCTGTGTCCAACAATCTCTTTCTTTAAGTTTCATTTTGATTCTCATCCATGCAGTTTAGATTTGAAAACCATAAGATCCCTCTATCATATCAGATCATGAAATCAATCAAATTCATCTGTATACATTCTCCTTCTTTGCAAAATCTCTCCCTTTCTTATTGTCTCTTGATATAATCTCCATCTTTTTGATCACTACATAGTTAACTACTTCAACATTCTCCCTCTTTGATAACAATGCCAAAGATATTTTATCTATCTCATGCATCTTGATTATGTAGATATCTTCATGTTAGTACTGAATTTTCCTGTACCATTTGCTTATGACTTATACAAAATTTTGTCCTTCTTCATTCACAACTAATTTAGGAAACTCCTTAAGTAGGATTTTTTGCATCAACTTATAAGATATGTTGATCAACACATTTTATATAGAGCTCCATATTAGCTTAAGTAGCCTTGTCTAGGTGAATCAACCCTAGTTTACCTCTTAGGTATTCATGAGAATCCTTAGGCAATGTGTTAGAAATAATAGTCCACCAAGATAATTGAGAGGGGAGTGGGGTTGAATCAATTATCCAATAATTAAAACATTTATCAACCTTAAACAATCTTATCCATTCAACCAAAGTAAACAACAACCATAACAAGATGTAGATAGATAATTACACTAGATATCTTAACTAGGGAAACCCTTGACTAGAGGGCAAACCCCAGTGGGAATGATGCCTACAAGATGATGTACTAATATAAATATAAATAAATATAAAGATGATGTACCCTGTTAAGAGTCTATTACAACATTTAGTACATATGAGTCCTTGTTAGGAAACTTTGAATCCTTGTTAGAAGATTCCAGCCCTATTAGGAGTTGTAGAAGATAGAAGGACCCATTGTACAAACAAATTTTGGAGCAAGATCAATGAACTCACTATCCAACAGATCTCTCGACTATTCCTTGTAGAATAATTGTATGTACTAAGCTTTAACTTCTTTCCTTTGTCCTGTCAACTAGACCAATTATTGTCAGACCTTGCAGACTAGGTTACAAACCTCAAATCCAAGTATCCAACTTTAGATTACATAATAAAAACTTAGCAATGCAATTTCCTTCACCTTTGCTCTTCTCTTCTCAACTTCACATTTTTCTCTTTGTGCTTCTTACAATCATTCATACATCTCACATATTCCCCCTTCATGATAAAGGAGAATATCCTTCCTTTATATCAAATCCATAAAATAATTCCTTGAGTCAGCTGTTACACCTTCTCAATCAATTATCATAGGACCACATTAAGAACACGTTACGTTTAGTGATAACATTAATCTTCTACCTTGTTACTTGAATATCTTTCTATACATGTAACATTATGATGAGTGAGCTTAGCCATGCCATCTCCAACATGTCTTCTTCACATCTTCAACTTTGACTTCTCATAATAAAAACTCTGTTAAGAGATATAATAAGTTTACCAAAACATGCTTCTATAAACTCTATCTCAAAACAATCCACCAAAACTTGCATAACTTCTTCCAGACTTAATATCTTGTACTTTTGAGGTTAGCTGCATATATTAGACACTTAGTATAATCTCCCTTTAACCTTGTTACTAACTGTACTCAACAATTTGTCTGTACCAACTTGATTTTTCCACTGTTCTTCTATTAGATACCATAGAAAACTATTGTGTTGACATCAGTGACAAACACAGTCATGAATGTAACAAATCATCATGATAATGATCTGATCATGTTTCTACAATACTCCCCCATAGGAATATCATCAACATTCATGATTCCAACAATCTCCCCCTTTGACATTAATGGCAACATAGATGAAAAACATCTAGTTCCATAAATACCAACTGCAAAAGGCTATTAATCTTTCTTTTCAAATCCTCTTCATCAATCATTCTCCTCCATTGATATACCTCAATGTGCTTTACATGAAACTTTTTTCTCCATGCTATACTTCTACAACCTATTTTTCATGCTAAAATTCTCCCCCATTGACATCAATTTCAAAGGTTTCAATAACCAACAATCTTTGCAACAACTATTTCTAACTCAAGTGTCCAAAGACACTGTTTAAAAAAAACATCCAACAAGAGTCCTAGATAACTTTATCCATCACAGATACTCCCCCATATAGGAAGCATCAACATTCAATCCAAACAAACAATAGTGCTCTATTACACTAGATTGATGCACCCTTGCATCATCTACTCTAATGTTGGAAGGGGCATAATCCCTAACATACTTTGCAATTACTCAAAAGTCTCTTTGGGAAGAGGCTTAGTGAGGATATCTACAATATTCTCTTTAGTGCTCACATGCTCCAATCTAATTTCCTTTTTTGCAAATTTTTCTCTCAACAGGTGATACTTGATAGAAATGTGCGTAGTCTTAGAATGCAACACTAGATTCTTAGACATATTTATTGTTCTTGTGTTGTCACAATGTATGACAACAGGTTTACTAAATTCTATCCTTATATCCTTTAGCATCTTCTTCATCCAAACAATTTGATTACAATTGCTTGCTACTACAACACATTTTGCTTCCACTATACTTTGTGAGGTACAATCTCGCTTCTTGCTTAGCCAAGAAACCAATCTTTGTCCAAGAAAGAAGGCTCCACCACTGGTGCTCTTTCTATCATCCATATTGCCTGCCCAATCATCATCAATATAAGCATATAAAATGAAATCATTAGATCTATCATACCACAATCTGAACTCTAGTGTTCCTTTTAGGTATCTAAATATTCTTTTGATTGTTGGATAATGTGCTTCTTTGGGATCAGCTTGGAATCTTGTGACAATTCCAATTGCATTTGCTATATCTAGCCTTGTGTGAGTCAGATATTGCAAGCTTCTGATCATAGATATGTACTTCTTCTACTCAATAGTAGGTGTCTAATCCTTTGTAGATAATGTGTGTCTAGTTACCATAGGTGTTCCAATGGGTTTACAAATTTATAAACCAAACTTTTTTAGTAAATCTTTCAAATACTTAGTCTGAGAAATAAAGATTCATTCTTTGTCCTGCACAATTTGTAATTCTAGAAAATATTTCATCTCTCCTATCATGCTCATTTCAAATTCCTTCTTCATTTCTTTTGAAAACTTGTTAATTTCATCATCATTTTCTCCAAATATGATATCATCAACAAATATTAACAAAATCATCAATCTATTATCAACCTATTTCTAATAGAGATTACTATTTGCCATTCATTTGCTATATCCAAGCTTTGTCAAATGCTTGTCCAACCTTGCATACCAGGTTCTGGGTGCTCACTTCAAGCCATATAATGCTTTCTTCAGTTTGCATACTATGTCCTTGTCATCTGTCAAAGGATAACCTTTAGGCTACTCTATGTACACCTCTTCTTGAAGTTCTCTATTTAGAAATGCTAACTTGACATCCATTTGATACACTTTGAATATCTTATATCCTACATATGGTAAGAATAACCTTATCACTTCTATTCTTTCCATAGGAGCATAGATTTCATCATAGTATATTTCTTCTTGCCAGAAGTAACCTTTACATACCAATTTTTCCTTGTTCCTTACAACTTAGCCTTGTTCATTCATCTTTTTTCTGAATACCAATTTAGTTCCTATCACATTCTTGTCTGCTAGTTTGATGACCAATTCCCATGTCTCATTCTTTACTATCTGATCCAATTCCTCTTTCATAGCTTGTTTCCAATAGTCATCTTTGCATGCTTCATCTACATTCTTAGGTTCAACTTGAGATATCAAACATATGTCTTCATTGATTCTACTTCGTGTCATCACTCCTTTGTATCTACTTTTGATGATCTTCTTGGGTGGATGATTCTTTGTCATATTCTTACCTAAAGTAGGAGTTGTTATCTGAACTCTTGGATTTTTTGAAATTTTTGAGATTTGTTCATGTCTTTGATCTCCTTCATTTTGTAAATCATTGTTAGTCTCAAAGAATACTTCATCATTTTGTCTAACAATTCCAGAGTTATCCTCTTCTTCATCAGAATTATAATCTACCATCTTCTCTTTAGTACCAAAATTTTCATGAATAATAGTTACCAAAGCTATCTCTTCTAATACTTCCTCTTTCAATTCACTCTTACCATCATAATCATTCAAGAATCTTTCCATGCCTACTTTAAATTCTTCATCTTCATCAGAAAGTGAACTCTTTCTAATTTTTCTTATTCTCTTAGGGCATGTAGATGAAAAATGACCAAACTCATTACATGTCTAAGAAGAAAAAATTTCCATACTTTTTTGTTCTCTTTTCATAAGCAGATTAATACCTTCCTTGATCTTCATGTCTTCTTTGGATATGGATCTGTCCTTTTTTGTGCTTCTATCCAAAAACTCAATGCTCAAATTTGTACATAATTTTGATCTCTCACCAATTAGAAGCTCCATCTTTTGGGTGTCAAAATTTCCTCCATCAGACTCAGGACTATATTTTCTAAAATAACTCACCACTAATCCCCCAAATCTATTAAACTTTATCTTCAAGGACCTGACACTCTAATACCAATTGTTAGAAACAATAGTTCGCTAAGATAACTGGGGGGGGGGGGGTGTGAATCAATTATCCAATAATTAAAATATTTATCAAACTTAAGCAATCTTATCCATTCAACCAAAGTAAAAAAAAACCATAACATGATGCACATAGAAAATTATACTAGATATGTTAACTAGGGAAGCCCTTAATAAGAGGGAAAACCCCAGTGGGAATGATGCCCACAAGATGATGTACTAATATAATATTCCTTATTAGAGGATGGACCCTATTAGGAGTCTACTACAACATTTAGTAAATATGAGTCCTTGTTAGGAGACTTTGAATCCTTGTTAGAATATTTCAATCCTATTAGGAGTTGTGCCAACCCTGTTAGGAGTTGTAGAAGATAGAAGGATGTACTATCCAAATAGCTTCTAGAGCAAGATCACTGAACTCACTATCCAACTGATCTCTCAACTATTCCTTGAAAAATAATTGTATGTAATGAATTTTAACTTATTTCCTCTATCTTGTCAATTAGACCAATCATTTTTAGACCTTGTAGACTAGGTCACAAACCTCAGATCCAAGTATCTAACTTCAGATCACACAATAAAACCTTGGCAATGAGATTTCCTTCACCTTCACTCTGCTTTGCTCAACTTTTCCTTCCACTCTTTGTGCTACTTACAATCATTCATAGATCTCACATATTCCTCCTTCATGATAAAGGAAAACATCCTTCCTTTATATTGAATCCATAAAACAATTCCTTGAGTCAGCAGTTACACCTTCTTAGTTAATTATTATAGGACCACATTAAGAACATGTTACACTTAGTGATAACATTAATCTTCTACCTTGTAACTTGAATATATTTCAATCCAACATAACACAGTGATGACTAGATGGATCTAAGCATTTTTGAATTGGCTAGCGCTCTGTTAGCTAGGAAATTGGAAGGGGGAAATCTTGCGGGAGGGACAAGAGATCGAAATGCAAAATTTTTGGCAAAGTCTACAGTGGCACATGACTATTTCATGAGTTCTAGCTCCATAGGATGTGGGGTTGGGAAAATCCCTTTGGATCCTTCACTTGCAAATCATTTGCCTAGATAGGAACTTGTGGAGGAGACCAAAGATAGGAAAGCAGAGAACCCACCGAAAGGGTTAGGAGATCAAAGGGCATGGTCTCCTCTATTTGGAAGGAAACCTAGAGGAAAATCATCTTTCCCTCTAGTCACATCAAAATCTTGCTAGGATAAAGGTGAGTTTCAAATCTTTATTCCAGACCCGATTATTGATTTCTTTGTCTCATCTATCGAATGTACTCTAGTTGAAAAATTTATAGGGGCTAGACTATATATAGATAGTTTGAAAAATATGATAAAATAGAAATGGATTATCCATGGTCAAGTTAATATAGCTCCTATGATGAATGGTTTTCTTTCATTCATTTTTAACTACAAGGAAGATATGAAGATGGTCCTTTGTGGAGGGCCATGGTCATTTGGTAAAAACACTCTCACTATAAAAAAAATGGGAACCAAACATGCACTTATTTGATGCCTTCTTCTTAACTACCCCAATCTGGGTTAGACTTCCTGGCCTTCCTTTGGAATTCTAGCATAGGATATTTTTAAGGGAATAGCTGGTTCCTTTGGGGAACTAATTGCAATGGATATTGCTATGGCTTTGAAATCTAAACTTCAGAGTGCAAGATTATATGTGAAATTGGAAAACTTGAGTAACCTTCCTAAAAAGGTGGAACTAATTTCAAAACTTGGAAAAAGGGAACAAGAAATTATATACGAAGATCTTCCAAATACTTGTTTTTCCTATAAAAAATAAGGCCAATTGGATGAAAATTGCCTTAACAAAAGAAATAACCAACCCAAGACTAATAAGGAGGATAAAAAAGAAAGAAGAAAAGACTCAAAAGAAAGTTTAGAAACCTAAAGCTACTCTTGAAAAGGGTTTGAAGGATAAATTGAACCCTGAAAATCAGGAAACTGGCATGTTGTCAAATCTTGCCTTGAAGGATAACTTAAGCCTTGAAAATTAGGAGACTAGATTGTTGTTAGGTCCTACCTTGCCTAAGAAAAATAAAGAAAATATGGTTGAATTGATGAAACAATTTGTCATCTACCAGAAGAATGATATAAAATGGGAAGATCTAGTAGAAATGGAGGAAATAGAGGAGGGAGAAATTCTGGAGGATAGGAGTAGATATCTAGTTTTGGAGGAAACCTAGAATGTTGATTTCTAGTTTATTGAGATCTAGAATGTTGATACCTAGCCTCTTGAGATACCTTTGTGCAAAGAAATAGTTCTCTTTAGGAATAGTTCTGAAGTTGAGGAGAGGAGCTCAGAAGGGAAGGATCTGAAATAGATACAAAGTCAAAGGAAAAAGACTGAAAAGAAAGGTAATATAGCTTCCAAAGGAGTAGAGACTCAAAGTAGTAAACTAGAACAACAATCCAAGGAGAAACCAAATTTTGGAACTTTGGAGAAACTTGGAAGGAAATATTCTAGGAAAACTAGAGAGATTGAAAGTTAATAGAATATTGCTGATGGAAGACAGGAAACTATTCTGGATTTTACCCCTAAAAAATAAACATGAAAATTATCACCTAGAATATTAGGGGTTTGAATAGCAGCCATAAATTAGATATTTTTTGAAATTTGGTTAGGGATCATAAGCCAGATATTTTATTACTTCAAGAAACAAAAATGGAGAGGGAGAGAGCTGAGAAGATTAAGTCTTTTAATCATTATTGTATAAAGGCAAGTAGTTTAGAAGGAGCTTTAGGAGGTACTATGATGTTATGGAAGAAATCCTATTTCTCAGGAACAGTTTTGAATGCTAGCAAACATTTCATGGTTGTCAAAATTACAAGCATTGACCAGAATAATGAATGGTATATTGTTAATATTTATGCACCCAATATCAAGAATTCTAGAAAAAAGGTATGGGAAACTCTGTCTAATATAAATAGTAAAGATTATGATGGTAAATTGATCTTCTTGGGGGATTTTAATGTTCCTCTTTATGACCATGAAAAAAAGGGGGGAAATGTGAGTCAACTAGATGGGAGACTAGATTTTATGGATTTCGTTAATAAAGAGGGTTTAATGGATCTGGATCTTCATGGTATAGAATTTACCTAGAGTAATAAGAGGACAAGTGATGATTGTATTCTAGCTCGATTGGATAGAGCCTTATTTCTCCTGACTGGACTAAAGATTTTGTATGCAAGTTAGAGACATTATGAAACATTGGGTTGGACCACTTTCCACTGATCTTTACTGTTGATAAGGTTAATATCAAAAAAAACTTTCCTTATAGGTTTGAAAAAAATTTGGATGCAACATCCATAGTTTGAGAGTAAATTGGTTGAATGGTGGAATATAGATATTGATGGAACTGCTCTTTTTAGGTTGGCTTCTAAACTAAGAAATGTCAAAAAGGAGGTTAAAATCTGGAATAAAAGATGTTTTAGTAATATTTTTGAGAGTAAATCAAATATCAAGGAATAACTACAAAATATCCAAGATAGGATAGAATACACTCTTGATCTTATTAGAGAAGAAATTGAAAAATTGGTGATCATGACATTGCTACTAAAGAAGAAATTTATTGGAGGCAAAGATCTAGATTGGTCTGGCTGAATGGAGATAAAAAATACTAGGTTTTTTCACCTCTCTACTCTGTAGCATAGAGCTAAAACTCATATCTCGAATATTAATAAAGGTAATATGAAGATTATAGAGGAAAAGGAAATCTCAGAAGAGATGGTCTCCTTTTTTTCCACTATGATGACATCTAACTCTAATATTGATCCTACTCACCAAGTAGAACTTTTAAAGGATATTCCATCTGTAATTACTGAAGAAAAAAATAAAATGTTGGGTGCTATTCCTAAGGAAGAGGAAATTTTTAAGGTAGTATGCTCCTTAGGAGGGGATAAATCTCTAGGACTAGATGGTTTTCCTATGTTCTTTTTTCAAAAAGAATGGAAATTGGTTGGGAAAGATGTGTGCGATGCTGTTAAAGAATTTTTTGGGGAAAAATGTATGTTGAAGGATATTAATTCCATCTTCCTCTACCTTATTCCTAAAAAAGTTGGGGCTGATTCTCTAGACCAATTGAGGCTTATAATTTTGTGTAACTCTTCCTAAGATCATCTCAAAAGTCCTCACTTCCAAGCTGCTTCTGGTGTTACCATCTCTTATTGCTGAAGAAAAAAATGGTTTTGTCCCAAGTAGACAAATTCTTAACTTTTTTATTATTGTGCATGAGAATATTCACTCTTTATCTTGTTCCAATAATCAGGGTTTTATTATGAAATTTGATATTGCGAAAGCTTATGATGGAGTGGAATGGGCTTTTCTTGAAAAGATTTTAATGGCCTTTGGCTTTAGTAATAGTATAGTGAGGGTAATTCTATAGTTGATTTCTACAACCTCAATTGTTTTTCTAGTGAATGGATGCTCCTCTAAATTCATTAGCCCTTCTAGGGGATTGAGACAAGGAGACCCTTTATCCCTTATTCCTCTTCACTATTATGGCTGATTTTTTGGGGAGGTTTATTGGGAAATTGGTTTTGCAAGGGGAAATTAAAGGTTTGCAACCTTCTTCTTAGCCTCTTGTTTTCTCCCATGGACAATTTGTTGATGACACTATTTTCATGGGGAAAGCTACAGTTAGGGAAGCCAAAAATCTTAAAAAATCCCTTAGCCTCTACTCTTCTACTTTAGGTTAGTTGATTAACTAGAATAAGAGCTCTTTGTTTTTGGTTAACGCCCTAGTTTTAATACAGAACAAAATTGCTAAAATTCTTGGGCACTCAATAGGTTCTTTTCCTTGTATTTATTTGGGTCTCCCTTTGGGGCCTAAAGCTCTAGATTCCTTTTGGGATGATCTCATTAAGAAGTTTAATAAGAAACTTGCTAGCTGGAAGTGTAACCTTTTGAGCCAAGCTAGCAAAATCACTCTCCTTAAAGCTTGCCTCTAAAGCATCCCTACTTATGCTTTGAGTCTCTTCAAAATTCATGCAAAATTTGTAGGTACTATTGACAAAATCCAAAGGAATTTTCTCTGGTTTGGCACTGAGGAAAGGAAGAGAATGGCTCTAATAGCTCGGGATCAAATTTGTAAGCCTATCAGCGATGGTGGTCTAGGAATTAGGTCAATGCAAAGTATGAATAAAGCTCTTCTTTCTAAGTAGGGATGGAGAGTGTATCATGATGATAAGGAGTGGAGCACTATATAGAAAAATAAATACCTTTTTAATGCTCCTTCATTATTTGATTTTATTTCATATCCTAATGTTCTCTCCCCTTCTACCATTTGGGGGGCTGTGTAGGGAGCTAAGAACATCTTAAGTAAAGGATGTTTTTGGAAAGTTAGAAATGGGCAGAAGGTCAAATTCTGGGAAGATGCTTGGATCTTGGACCATCCTCTGATTGAGGATTTTGAGGATAGGACCCAAATTGATAAATGTAAGCAATTGTATGGCACTCTTGTGGGACATTATTGGTTTAACAACAATTGGGTTAGCCTTGTTGATATTAACTAGGATTTTTATAATAACTAGATTATGTTGAATGCCTTTTTTTTGTATCCCCATAAGGAAGATAAAATGATATGGAGTGTTGATGCAAGTGGCTATTTCAAAGTTTCATCCATGTTCAAATTTGAGGAGAAAGGTGCTTGCCCTTTGTGGACTAGAGCATGGATAAAATGTCTTACTCCAAAAATAAATATCTTTTGCTAGATATTGCTTCAAAATAAAATTCTAACTCAGGAAAATCCGCAAAAGAGAGGCATCATTGTGGTTAATCGATGCAACCTATGTAAAGAAGGTTATGAAGATAGAGATCACTTGTTCTTAAATTGTACTTATAGTCAAAAAGTATGGAGTACTATCTTCAACTTCTGGAATATTGCCTAGGTCCATCATAACAACATTGAACACTATTTTTAGAGCTGGAATCGCTTGTCTAAGGATAGTAATGTTGATTTCCTATGGAAAATTACTCTTCCCCATCTCTGGTGGAGAATCTAGAAAGAAAGAAACAATAGAATCTTTAGAAACAAAGAAATTCTTGAGTGGGTGCTTGGCCAAAACATTGTTAGAGCTATAAAGGAAAACTTCAATTCCAGAGAAAGTGCAATAAATATTTCCAAATTGATAATCCAATGCAAACTATAGGTTCTTAAATGAAGAAAGAAGATCAAAGATTGAATACTAAATGGAAGGCTCCTCCTATGGGATGGATCAAAGGGAATTTTGATGGTGCTACTAAAGGAAATGATGGAAAAGCGAGTTGTGAGGGGTTTTCAGGGATCATACTTGTAATATTATAGATGCTATAGCTATCCCTATTGGTACCTCAACTAGTCATAAAGTTGAGGCTATTGCAGCTCTTTATACCTTGAGGCTGGTAGTGGAAATTGGTTACCGATACCTCTAGATGGAAGGAGACTCCTTGAATATCATAAATATGCTTAACAATAAAAGCCCAATTACATGGTCTATTGAAGCTAGTGTAATGAAAATTAAAACCTTAATGGGTAAATTTGACAAAGTCATTTTCTCTCACTCCTACTATGAAGGAAACACTATGGCTGACTAGATTGTGAACTAGGCTATCCAATGAGAAAGTAAGCTGAGGTAGCATGATGACCTAAGAAGGAGTGTACATTTGAAAGAACTTATTAATTATGACAGAACTCACATGATGAAAGGTAATATTTTCTAAGATTGGAAATTTAATGATAAATGGAGGTGGGATTATGGAGGATAGTGTTATATTCCCTAGGAAGTACCTAAAAGTGATTATTACCTGTGCTTGGCATGCAAGTGTTTTAATGAGCTCCTTGGTTATTTTTATGAGCACCTTAGCTTTTCTCAAATATTTGTCTCCTAGTCTACTCTACTTTGGCATTTCGTAGAGAAATGCAATTTTTGGATATGGGCGGGGAACCGAGAAAATAGGAACCAAAGAACTATAAAGCATGGAAGGCCAAAGCCCCTGTTTGGTAGATTATGGAGAAGGATAATGTTACTACTTACCTACAGTGCCTTCATGGCTAGAAACCACATATCATGGAAGCCTTCTTTAAAAATTGGTTCGAAGACAGGGTTTCCATGCATGGTGTTATGGTTCACTTGATTGAAGATTTCATCGCCGAAGTCACGGGGATTCCTACAGAGGGCATAAAGTTCAGAAAGGAAAATAGTATTTCTAATGCTGCATTCAAGAAATTCCTAAAGATAGAAGAGGAGGAGAAAAACTTGGAGAAAAATGGATACTTTTATGAGCTAAACCAAATAAAATTTATTTGGCAGGATGTCCTCTGTTGCATCTGTGAGTACTTCATTCTAGATGGTAGGGCAAAAAGAGTTCATAAATTTCATTTCTTTTTCCTAAATCATTTTTGGTACAAGGATAAGATCTCTTTTCCATTTTATCTAAGGTACTCCTTACTTCAAAGCCTTCAAGCCCATAGGAAAAAAGAATCCCATAGGAAAATGGTGATTATATCTTCCCTACCCTTTGAGAAAAAGAGAGGTTCTGTTAGTGAGACTTGTTCAAGGAAGAGTAAGGGAGATGAAGGGGTAAGTTTGAAAAAAAAGAGTTTGAAGCAAGACACACCTCAAAAAAATGCTGAGGAAATTACTGGGTCTGAAAATTTAGAAATGAATATGGAGAACGAGGAGAATACCAATATGGGGGACTTTAGTGCAAACCTAGATGGTTACTTTGGAAACAAAGGTGAGACTCAAAAGGATGAGGCTAAGGAAAGTTATGAAAAATATATAGGGTCAAAAAATATTGGAGAAGAGGATAAAAACCAGAGTGAGCAACCCCAGAAAGCTAGGGAGGAAAATTTGGATGAAGATATAGGGAAGGAGAAGGATGACCCAATTGGTAAGGGTGCTATGCTTTGTTTCCTTCACACTACTAAGCTCAAGGCTGAATCATCTCTACAAGGAACTTCTTGGATGTACAATGAGTTAATGACTCTAAGAAAAAGAATGGGAAAGATGCAGTAGGATCAGGAAACTAACCGGGCTAAGATCATCTAGTTGGAAGTTCAGGTTGGTGATATCCCATAGAAGTTAAAGGAATATGAATAAGAGCTCCATATTTTTCTAAAAGAGAATGCTAACAAGATGGAACATGTCAGTTCAAGCCTTTGTATGGCTACTGCTAGCTTGGGTAAGAAAAATAATGAGAAAATCATGTCTCCTGGCGAGCCAAGCAAAAGAACAAGACTGAGTTCAAGGAAGAAGGCAACTGAGGCAACTAGGGAATCTGGGTTCTCTACTGTTGACATTATCCAAAGCACTATAGAGGTGGGCAAGGAGGAGGTGAAAATGATCAAGGATTTGCAATAGCTACTAGTGGTGGTTCTAGTAACTAGTCTCTGGTTTGGGTTTCTTTGTTGGTTTTTCTTTCCTTTGTTTAAACTCTAGGTTCTAGGTCCTTGTAAAACCTACTTTCATTTTTTGGTCCTTTTTTGTGGTTTTAGGTCCATGTAAAACCTAGTTTTTCTACTTTCATTCTATAGGTTTCAGGTCCTTGTAAAACTTGGATGTGCTTATTTAAACATCTTTGCTTTTCTATTAAGGGTTTCGAGTCCCTTCAAAACCTATTTTTACCTTAATCTAAAACTTGAATATATTTTTGTACATGTAACATTATGATGAGTGAGCTTATCTACATCATTGCCAATATTCCTTCTTCACATATTTAACTTTGGCTTCTCATAATAACAACTTTGCTAAGAGATATAACAAGTTTACTAGAACATACCTTTGTAAACTTTATCTCAGAATAGTCTTCACCAAAACTTGCATAACTTCTTCTAGACTTAATATCTTGTGCTTCTAAGGTTATCTACATATACTATAAACTTAGTATAATCTCCCTTTAAACTCGCTACTAAATGTACTCAATAATTTTTCTGTACCAACTTGATCTTTCCACTATTCTTTTCTCAAATACCATAGAAAACTTCTATGTTGACATCAATGACAAACACAGTCATGATTGTAATATACCATCATGATAATGATCTAATCATGTTTCTATAATAATCCCTCATAGGAATATCATCAACATTCATGCTTCCAACATAATGCCTTAGTGAAAATATCATCTATTTGCTCCTTAGTGTTCACATACTCCAATCTCACTTGTTTGTCTTGAACTACCTCTCTCAAGTAATGATACTTGATAACAATATGCTTAGTTTTTGCGTGTATCACAAGATTATTTGATATGTTTATAGCACTTGTATTATCACAATAGGTACCAATTGGATTAGTGATCTCTTCCTTCATCTCTCTCAACATATTGTTTTGGCTTTTCCATGATAGTTCAAATTTAGTTTCTGGGCAAACGATGAAGTGGGTTATCTCCAAATTTGGTAGAGATGCTCCTAATAATGTTATTTAACCTTGAAAGTCATTTG
The DNA here is from genome assembly GCA_028749045.1 of Cupressus sempervirens. NCBI lineage: Eukaryota > Viridiplantae > Streptophyta > Pinopsida > Cupressales > Cupressaceae > Cupressus > Cupressus sempervirens. Next base: position 780,635,997 of record CM053791.1, on the reverse strand, counting down.
GTGAATTTTTGGGCATAAGGTTTAGTAGTATTTTTGGCTTCTTCTAGGTAGTTGGTTTCTTCATCATTTGGTGATATTTTTGATGAATTTGCTAAGGCAAATGATAAAGACTCGATATTCAGTTGACAAAGGAAGGGAGAAGAGAGATGCTTTGCTATAGGTGGAAGATTCAAGTGGATAAATAACATAAACATATTAGATCCAATATTTTCCTATTTTCTATATCTTCTTTCTTTTTCTCATTGTACAGGGTTATGTTGGAATAATTCAAAATAACTGAGAGGGGGTGGGGGGTGAATAAGTTATCCAAGGTCCAAATGTACATATAAAACTTTTTAGTACTGAGAAAATACATGTGCATGCATTGATTAGATCATCCAATACCTCAAACCTTAGTATATTACTTTCCTAGGTCAAATAAACTTTGTAGAAATGTAAACATGAAATATCGCAAATTTGATCACAGAATTTGACACAAGGATTTAACGTAGAAACCCAATTTGAGAAAAACCACTAGTAACATGCTACCAATTTTCACTCTTCTAAAGTGAGTCTTGTGAGGAGCCAACCCCATTAAAGGTTATAATACACAATGTTAAATTTGACCTTGATTAAAGGATTTCAATCACCCTATTAAAAGTGACCGTTGTTAGAGGACTTTAGAACATTCTATTAGAATATCACCCGGTTAAAGAATCTACTAATGACTGTTAGGTTAACCTTAATCCAAAGGATTTACATAGACAGATACAATTGTTAGAAAGTAACAATAGGACATCATCTGATAGTAAAATAATGCACTTGCAGATTGTAGATCTCTCATTCAACTCTCTATTCTACTTGGCATTCATTCCCCTTTGTCTCTATTTGGTTGTTCTTCCTTCAAGCCTTCACCTCCTTCAATCTTCATGCTTAATATGCCAACTGTAGGTTCATTCCTTCAGCCAGCATATGAAGCAACACCTCTAGGCTCCTTTTCTTTTTTACTCACACACTTCACACAATTGCTTCTGGCCTTGTATCCCCTTATATAGAGAATTTTGATCTTTTTCCACTTAATCTCGATCATCCATCTTAGGATTAGGTCAGATTCATCAAATCCTCCCTCTTTTCCATTTTGTTCCCTCTAGAAACTTCCCTTACAATATTCATTAAATTCACCTCAAATTATTTTATCTTGAATTCTGTGCCACCAACTTATTATACTTATCTTCAACATGCTTCATACAATTCAAATAAATAAATATGTCAGCTCAGATTCATCAAATCTTTGATCAAACTCATTTTACTATTACTCGGAAATAATATGCTATTTGCTTAGTAATAACTATCTTTTAATGCTTAGTCAACACTAAGTTGCTTGACATACACTACAATTCCTTTGCTCAACACACATTGAATTATCTCGGTCGCAACTAACTTTCTACTTGACTTGAGCTAAATTGCTTGGCTTCCACTATTTGCTCGGTTAGGCTTGACAAACATATTTCTTTTTGCTTAGTCTTCTTCTTGTCTTTGCTCAAGTATCCTTTTGTTATAGCCTTAAGTAGATAAAAAATACACTATATCATCAAAGTCTTACTTGGTCTTAGTGCTCCTTTTATACACCCTATAAGCCAACCTTTCTCTAGGTACTCTTGAAATCATCAATCAATCAAATGATAGCATTCAAACTGTTGGTGTTTTAAAACTACTAGGTAATGTAAAACCTACCAAGATACAAAAGAAAAATTTCAGTCTAAGGGTTAGCTACTTCCTATAATCAACTAAGACTTCTCCAGATCTTGACCAACATTGACAAAATTACAAGGATTTTCTACACTTCAGGCTCTACAAGGACTAGGCAGGTGTACCTTAGGGATGGAATATATTGGATAGTAGATACTTTCTTCACACTTCACTCATTAATATTCTACTCTTTACATCTATCCCCTATATTATAAATTATCACAATTCTTCTTATATTTGCAAGTAATTCTTGATTACAATAGCTAACTCATAACATATAGAGAACTATTGCAAATAAGTGTTGACCAACAATTTGTTTCTTCAAAAAGTAAGATAAAATTATTTTTGATATAATTGTGCCTCGTACAACCACATGATCTTTAACAATTTGCATTTGAATCATTGATCAATGCCTTATCAATTGTTGTTCAGAGTCTACCCAACAAACCCTTGACCTAATTAATTTCCTTACAATTAATTTTATTAGTAGTGACCTTTAAATTTCATTCATATGAATATCCCTCCCAAATATCTAGAAACCCTATCAATTCAATGAAAGCAATTACTTAACTCCTTGAATTAAAAGCAACAAATGAAAAGATATACAACCTATCCAAGTTGCACTAAAATGAAAGAACCTGGTTCATTCAATCGCAAAATTTTAGACATATGGAAATGGAGACAAAATTCAAAGACACAGATATGGAAGAAATTTCCTTTTGTATTAATTCTCCTTGAAAATCATACAATACTAGCGTAATATTCAAACATAACTCAAGATACGACAAACTATCATTCTATGTTCAATTGTATTCTTAAATTTTTCAAAATCAATACATCACACACCAATTACACAAAGACTAACTAGACCGAATGAAAAATAGCATAACACTGAAAATTACACAAATTTCAGACCTCAACTCCACATCTTGAAAATTCTTTTATAGGAAGGATTGCAAAAAGCTTCAGATGGGAGGACACATGCCAAAATTCTATTGGAAGCAAGATACACATATATTTTATATTTGTTACATGAAAAACATTCTTTACACTTTGTTCAAAACTTTGGATGCAATTACAAAATTGGCAAGTGGCACTTTCAACAAGTGTCTCCAATATGATTCTATTTATATTCATGCTCCTGTCACTTGCTTTTTCTTTCCTCTTTCTCTTTTGTAGCTAACTACATCTAACTACATAACTACATTACTTATTTACTAGTACCAGATGGTAGGGCTTTGATATCTACAATGACTTCCCATATGGCAATATCTATACCTATGTTAGGCCAGGTGGTATCCATAACTACATCCAATTCTTCAAGGCATTTTCTCCATTTGGAACTAGTTATTTCCTTCACCTCTGCAATTATTTTAGACATATCTATTTCTAGCCTATAAAGCATGTCAATTAAATCATATACTATTGCTGCACTTGGCTCATCATTGCAGTAAGCTAGGAATTTGGGATGATCCAAAATACTATCAAAAGATGCCGACATTCTACCTAGTCCTTAAATTTTCCACCATTCTCCAAAATAGTAGGTACAAAATTTGGTGTCCTTGTGGCAATTTTCTTCAATTTATTCTATATCTACTACAACTTACCATTGAAGAAACCATTCAAATTCCTCAACTTGTTTATCAATTTCCTGATATTTATGATCACTACCTTTGGGATATCTTTCTTTTGTGCCTGTATAGGTACCAAATTATCAAAAAAAGGTGAATATGGACCCCATGTAGTGAAAAGTGGAGACAATAGGGGAACAACCTCTAAACATCTATACTCATCTCCTTGCAACACAAGGTAGTTGCCGTGCACATTCTGTGAGATCAATTTCAAGGTATTTATCTTGTGAATCAACAAGTTCTTAATAGTTCTGATTTGTATTTCCTTTCCTGATTCCAAGTCCTCTTCATCAAATTCCATTTCTTGGCCTGATGCTTCCCTTGTTTTAGGTACTTGGCCCTCTTTCTGGATAGCTTGGTCTTTCATCTTTATAACTAATCTGACAATGTTCTTCAATGTCGCTACCTCATTTTTTAGCTTTAGGTTCTTCTTCTATAAGACATATATCTTTTTCATTTCTTCCTCATAGGTCCTCTTCATTATGATAAACCTCTCATAAGATTCCTCTAGCTAATCTTAAAGGCTATCCATCTTTTTCTTACCCAATAAAGCCATTGAGGTGTGCATCCCATAAATTTGGCTTCTAGATGTAGAGTGTACATTCCAACAAATAACATTAGAGTTGGCTTCTAGTCTTTTGGAGATAAACTCCATATTGGCATTATCTAGATATCAATATTATATCCAGAGCCTCTTAGCTCCTTGAGCTGATTTTTATCCTCAAATGAGATAGACTTTTCTTGTCTTCTCATTTGGTCCATTAGGAAAGAAGAGCTTATGTCCCATCCTGGGACTAGAATCATTCCACTTCTTCTTACTAGGTCTCTTGCTTCTTCCATAGTGAGGGTCTCACTAGCAGGGTCATATTTTTGCAATTTCTGAACAAGTTTAACAACTACTTCATCAGAGTCCCTGGTTTCATCTGTAGAGACAACTTATTTTTCTTCAATTTAAAAAGGAAGTTTTTAAAATTTTCTATCTTGATGAAACTATCATCACTTATAAATTTAGTTGCATCTACGATTCTGTCATCAATCATTTGGGCTTGCAACTGCAAATTCTTGACCCTTTTTCATCTTTAGATGCCCGAGATATCAAAAATCTCCTTCTAATATCATCAAAATATTGACCACACTTTGGCAAAATTTGGAGGGCATTTTGTTGAGCTTTTTATGGCACTTCCACCATCTTTTATCTCTTATTTCTTTTCTCTGCCCACTTTGAGCTTTTAGGCTGATCTTCCTCATCATTAGTAACTTCAACAACTATGTCATCATTAGAATATTGAAGGTCAACCCTGTAGACACCTAAAAACCTTTAGAAAATAAAGTATTTTTATTTTCTAAAAAAGTCCTGATGACATCATCATTTATTAATTAATTAATTATTTAATTAATTAATTAATTTTTATGCCATTAAATCCCTTTATCTTAATTAAAAATATTTAATTAAGGAATCCCTCCCAAAAATGTTTAAATCTTATTTAAACATTATTTCCTTATTTATTAATTATTTAATTAATAAATTGACCAAAAATCCTAAAATAAATAAAAAATTTATTTTTTGCCCAAAACTTGGCCAATTTCCTTAAGACCACTAACCTCTTCCAAAATTTTCTAATCCTTCTTTAATTTTGATTAAAGGCTAATCCCATCATTTGCTACCCCTAATCCCAACTCAAAATATTTAATTAAGATTAAATATTAATCCTCATGTTTATTAAAAAAGTTTTAATAAATATCTCCTCAACCCAAACCCTTGAAATAAATAAAACTTTATTTATTTCTTAAAAATCTAATTTATCCTCATCCTAAGAAGTTCTAGACTCTTCTAGAAAGTCTTCATCCTCATCCTAGGAAATTCTAGACTATTCTAGAAAGTCTTTATCCTCATCCAAAGTCTAGACTCTTCTAAGAGATGTCTTTAAACCTAATCCTAATCCCCTCCTAACCTTGTCACATTCCCTAAACATGAGTTAAAACTTCCTAACCCAAGCCAAAGTTAACAAATATCTCCTCCTTCACCCACCCTCATTAAATGCCATCCACTTGCCTATCCCTAAGCTAATCCTAAACCATCCTAATCCATCCTCTAATCATTTGCACAAGCCTAAGCAAGCTTTAAACCTTCCTAATCAAGTCCAAGTCGAATTTGCTCTCATCACCCTCAAAATATCTCAACCATAAAACTTTATGAAGTCCACTAGGTCATAAATGACTCTTACAAGCCCTTTTATTGCTCTTACAGGTCATTATGAGGGTCTTTATGAAGATTTTATCCCTTGAGCCTCCTTTGTTGACTCATCCTTCCCCTTTCCTCCATCCTCTCACCATGTGACATGTGTCACTCCTTGATTGGTTGTAAGGAAGCACAATCCATGTGCTCTCCTCTCATGCAATCTAAGCCCTCCATGAGCTTTTTCCCATCCTTGCATCCTAGCCCTTGATCCCTCAAGCCCTTTGCCTATTTAAGGAATCCTCTCCCAAGCCATTTTAACACAATCCATGAAGTAAAGTTATAATGCTATTTTGAGAGCCAAATCCATACTAAAGCCATCTATCCACACCAAAAATCTACAATCATCCATTGAAGCCCTTTTTGAAGCATAAAGCTTGAGCATACATCCTATCTATTTAGACAAAGCTACTCAACAAGAGAGCTTCTTATTGAGAGAGCCCATTAATGGCTCATATTCTCAATTAAGAGTTCATCTTAGTCTATCTTGAAGTTTATGAATTTTGTTTAGTTTGTAGAAGCTTTATTTAAATTTGGTTTCTATTAGCATACTAACATTTTCTCATATACATTTTGGCACGCCCGGTGGGACCCCGCATGGGTCATCTTCATTAGCTTTTTTAGTCAAGTTTTGTATGTCATTTGCTGATTTTGGCTAATTTTGCTTGTTTTTGTGATTGGTAGGATTGTATAAATTGGTTTTGTAGGTCCACATGAGCATGAAGAAGACAAAGGAACTCATAATCTATCTCATAGTGTTTGCAGATTTTTCAAGCTTATAGGTGGACAAAGAACTTGAAATTCTTCTTACTCTTCTTGTCTATATTCTTCTTATTCCATCTACTTCTTCTTCTTCTTCTTGTGGGAGATCTTGGCCATTTTTTTTTTAAGGAAGCAAAATCATACACACTTCTTTTTAGTGCTTAAAATGAACCCCCAAATCATACTTAAATCCATTGAAAAATTAAAAATTTGCAAGAAAGAAAAAATCTTTTAACAAGTGAAACTAAACCAATCTAATCATTTGCATTCTTGCAACATCAAGGTTTTAGATGCATTCATGAAAAATTACAAACACTTCATTTTTGGGAATTTAAAAAGAACTTCAAGTTTCCATTTCAAAAGGTTCAAAATCAACACTAAGTGCACACTAAAGTTCTTTTAAAAAATCTCATGAAAACTAAGAGTCCTAAATGGTTGCCAAAAATTTTCCTAAAAGCTTTGTTATTTTTTCCAAACAAATGTCTTATTGCAAAATCTTGAATGTTTCTTAGGATTTTCATGCATCAAAACAATCTAGGAATATCATTTTTGGGCTTAAAACATGCAAACTAGAACACAAAATCTTGAATGAAAAGCAAAGTCCAAAGAGTCATTTTCACTTTTGAGTCCAAAACAATCTTGAATGATCTAAGGTTAAAACAAAGCACTTCAAAGTTCTTAAAACAACACACAAAATCTCAATCTTAAGAAAACACTTGAATGTTTAACCACTTGTCTTTGAATGCATGTTGCTAAACACACTCTTGAATGCCATGGATTAAAATCAAATTTTCCTTGAATGCGCATTAATCTCGCTCACACTTCATTTGGGCATAAAAATTGGACAAATCTTGACGTGGAGGGCCTCCGAGTGCGCGCTTGAAATCGAATCTCACACACCTTTGTTTTGGGCTTAAAATAAACTCACACTCAATCTTGAATGCCTTAAAAAAAAAAAATCAATCGATACTTGACGTGGAGGGCCTCCGGGCGCGCGGGTTTACTTTCTTGTTGACCCTAACTCTTCTTCTTGTTTTCATTCTTCGATCAATTTAATTTTTGTCGACGCTTCAAAGTTGGAATAAACATTGTATCTTAAACATGAGTGCTTGCAAAGTCTAGATCAAAAAACTTAAGCGTCAGTTGGAAAAGAATTCTGTCTTTTAGCCCAAGATCATCCAAGTCTTCTCTCCCCTTGTCGTCTTTCGAGGCCATCTTGGGTGCATAAGATTAGGATCCAAAATCTTGTCTTAGCTTTTTGGGAGGCCTGCTTGGGGATTTCATCACCCCTTGGGACGACCTCAACTCCAGCGTTCCGGCGGAGTATAAAGATCGGGAGGTGAATCCAAAGACACCTCTCTTGGGATCAAAATTTTGTCACTCAGGCTAAGCCTCAAGGAAATTTATACCCTTGAGAAGTGAAAGAGGAGAAGTGGGTTACCGCTCCTCTCGGCTGTGTGACATCTTTTTGGTTTCATCTACGAATTTGGGCCTCATGTACCTTGCGTATATCGAGGACTCCCTAGCTAAACCAAATTTCATCTTTGTAGAAAGCTTCCTAGGATGTTGGTGTGTTTGACGTGCTTGCTGAAAACTTTTGTCTGCTTATTTGTTCATAGCTTTTGAATGACTGTTTGCCAACTTTGGTCAAAATCCCAAAAAAGCAAAAATCTCCCAGCTCAAGGCATACTTAGTGTAGTCACTGCCTCATCAGAAAATCATCCAAGCTCCCCCACTGCAACCGAATCTATCTAGTTCCTTGCTTTAGAACAATCCCAAATTCAAAGTCTCTCCAAATCATCCCCCCCAGCCAGCTAGCAACCTAATCCAAAATCACACCCAAGCCTTTAGAGAGTTGTTGTCATTTTGCTAGAATTTGCTATCCAATCAATCCGACCAATCCACCAGCCTCACCAAGGTTATCCCTTTGACAGAGCTTTGTCTAGGGTAATCTAGCTTTGTCACTTGTTATCCCTCATCACCTTGAGCTAAAGGTTGGGATCCACAAGTGGTCAATCTCGTGTCATGCCCATAGGATCATTAGTCTATCCTTAAGTTGACACAATCTCCACCAATCCAGCGCATAGGAAAGCAAAACTCTCACTTTTTGACAGCATGCCCTTGAAGTCTTCCATCCAAAGGAAAGCCAAAAATCTCTAGCCAATCCTCCTTAGGTTTGTCATACAACTTTGACTATCCCTAGGAAATCTTTCATCAGCCGATCCAAAATCTATGCTTAACTCAAATCCAACCATGAGCTTTCGTGTTCATCCATACGCAAGACCCCATCCCCATCAAACTCATCATCAAAGCATGAAGTACCAATCCTATCATGATGTGTTTGGTCGCATTGTCCTTGCTCCCGCCACCTCCTATTCCAATGATGATGAAAATCTTGTTGACTATGACGGGTATATTGAAAGCCTTAGAAACATTCCCCCAAGCATCCCCCAAAATCCAAGAGTTATTCCAAACTATCTAGTCATGCCATCTGATATTCCAGCTTCCCCTCCATCACCCCATCAACCAAGCTTCCAATCTTCCACCCCCATCACACTAGCTATTCCTGTCAATCCACCTCCACCTACGACACACGAGTCTCCAAGGAATCTCCTAGAGGAAATACAAGAAAAGTTGCCTCCAACAGTCAATAAGCCATGTCATCTAATCCAACCATGTGAAGTAGTCAGTAATGAAGCTTCCCCATCTATAATATCACCTCCATCTCCCATAGCTATCATCCCCATACCATCCATCAAATTGCTTAAAATCCTTCCACTTCCCGCAAGCATCAAAATCCCATCACCTGTCAAATCCCTCCAAATCCTATCCACATCGCCTCCAAGCATTTCCCAAATCTCTCGTAATGACCCTTATGCATCCATCTTCTACTCACCCATCTCCACTACTGAATCTCCCATCTATCCATCTGCTGCCTTTGAAGAATCCATCCCTTCACCTCCTATCACACCATCCACTCCAAACCAATCCTATCAAGATCCTGCCCAAAAGCATGTTGACATCCCCCAAAGCATAAATGAAGATATCATCGTACCATGTCTTCCATCCATAGTGCAGTCACCATCTCCTCCATCTCCAAAACCTCAAGCCATATCTCCTCCACTACAAGATATCTTGTCATCCCACCAGCTACATCAAGATCCTATCCTTCCATCTCCCCTGCTCCATGCTTCCATCTTACCACCTATCCAAGCTATTCCACCATCTATAATCTACCCTCTTGGTTCACTTACATTCATCCACGGTGGCCCTCTCTCAGCAGAAGAATTAAGAATAGTATCTCCCCATTGCAATACACCTAATAAATCACTTCTACCATTTTTTGCAAGCAAAAAGTTTCCTCAGCTTGTTCAAATGCTCAATCGATGGCATTATCAAGGTCAAGGTTTAGGACCACAAGAGCAAGGAATCAGAGAGCCTATTATTGCACAAAAAAATCTAGGATTTCATGGTCTTGGATATGTATCCAAAGGCTCACCATCTAAAGGTGTTGGTACACCACACCCCCAAACCAAGCCTATCTCCAAGCCCACCATGCCAGCCTCCCATCACTCCTTCAAGAAATCTTATGTCATCCCCCCTCCACCATCTTTGCAACCCAAAACAACCTACCATATCCCCCCTTCATCCGCTAAATCCATTTTGGGTCCCTATGTCCCAAAATCTACCATCCTCCATCCTCCTATCAGCCATCATAAAAATCCTATTTCATCCATTTCTATGCAAGATCAAAAAAGGCACATATCAGGGCACATCATCCATCATCATCCCCCTACATGCTCTTTCATATCCTCTCCATCTCACAAAGCTTCTCTTAACCATCTTCCCAAAGCTTACCACAATAATGTAAATGCCAACTTCAAAATGCATAAAGCTAAAAATCCACATCCTAGGCAATCATATGTCTATTCTAAAAGACATACTCCAAAAAGGCAAAATCCAATCAAAGAATGCAAAACAATGCAAAAGCCTATGAAAATAAATTCCAAAACCATGTGGATCCCCAAGAAAAAAGTTGAAACCCAATGCATAATGGCATCCACCATTGCTAATCCCCCATCTAGTGACTCATGTCCCCCATCTCCTGACTCCATCTTGGGTGCCTATATCCCCAAGCACGCTTCCACAAATCCTCCATCATGCCCGCATCTACCATCTATCCCCCATATGCTCTTTTCACACCCGTTCCAACATGTGCCAATGTTGCTCTTGCAAGAATCCCCATCTCATGCTCCTTTCCAGCATTTTCATCCCTCCATCTCCTACCATCAATCCCATCTAATCCAATCTATTGCATAAATCACACATCCGGTGTACCAACAACTAGCAACAAAATTGAACATTTCAACAGCCAGTAAAAAATCCCAAAAAAGCCAAAATAGCTGAAGAAAGCCAAAATCATTCCAGCTAAGTCCAAATTCAAAAAGTCAAAAAAGAAAAGAAAACTAAAGCGTCCACTAGTGAAAACTTGTCAATTCAAGCGCCTTGGACAAGTACCATGATGAAAACTTGGCAAACAAGCATCATGCGTAATCCCGCCATCCCCAGCTTAGCCTATCACCCTCATGCTTTTGGTCATCTCTTGACATCCAACTCCATCTTCCAATCTATCCACCTATCCTCCATCCTCCAGCTTCCATCTCACACCATCCACTAATCTGATGCAGCTTCAGCCAATCATCTCAGCTATCATCCATCTCCCTAGCCCCTTCAGCTTTTTCCATCTTAGCTTCAATCTTATCACATCCATCATAAGACCTCCTTCCACATGTTATCTTCTGATTGGGGGCACTATATTCCTTGGAGATCTTGTCTTGTCCATCCTCCCTTGTCATTGGTATCTAGCTCTAGGCTATCCTCATGCAAACCCAATGCCATCTCTTTATATCCATCATAATCCTAGCTATCTACCATCCTATCCAGCCATCTCATCTTGCTCCTCTAGCTATCCTTGGTAACAAAATCTCTCATCATCATTGGATGCATCCTGCCAAATCCATATCTTTCGCTATCACCCCACCCTTAGCTTTCGCATCTTGCACAACATCGAACCATCCCGCTATCCTATCATCCTGAGCTTTTGCTTGCTTGTAACTATCTTGGTCTGTTAGCTTGTACCATATCTTGATTAGCTCACTTGTAAATATCTTGGTCTGTCAGCTTGTACATTTGTAACATATCTTGGTCCATCAGCTTGTACATCCTCTTTAGTTTAGTACCATTGTATATATCCAGCTTTTGTGTCAGTTCCTCCTTGATCAACATCTTGCACACATCACACATCTTGGTTAGCTATTCCAATGCATCCTTTTAGCTAGATTTCCTATCACCAAAGTGTTATCTTTCTTAGTTCAGCTTGCCAGACGCATCACTCATCCAAATCCACCAGCTTAGGTGCTCTCCGATAGGTCCTTGCAGGATATAGCTTTCCTCATGTTTGATCTTGGTCCGTTAGTACCTTGTCCTACCCATCTCGTTGGCAAACAGCTCTCTTTTGGATTTTCACTTTCTTTTGATTTGGGATCTTCCCTTTTGGGTCTTGAAGTATCTTTTCCAAGCAATCTCCTTGTTCCCTCCTCAAGGTTGCCACGATCTTCCATATCATGGTATGCTGCGAATGGGGCAATTAGAGTGTAAGGTCTTGATCAGGTCTTTCGTTTGTTTTTCTTTTTTGCTTGTGGGTTACCCAGTGTCGTTTCCACACTGCTTCCTCTGGGATTCATGTGTGATACTTCGGCAATCCTTGCGTGTTTGTTTTGAGTCAGTTTGTCAGTCCTTTGGATGGTTGGTGAAAAGGCCTTGATGTTCTTGGTAACCTTGGCAATTAACCAACAGTCCTATAGCAAATCTAGTGCTCAACTACGTGGTGGTACTTCTCTTTGAAGTATCCCCCCCGCTCAAAAAGCTTCAATGGTTTTCCTTCATCTCCATTATCCCCCATCCATATCCAGAATCCGACTCTCCTACCCCAGCTTATGCATCAGTATCTCTTTGAATCACTCCTCACCTTTAGCTTTAGGGATCCACAATCCTAGTCTTAGGGATCCACCAATCCAAATCAATCCACCAAAGCCTCATCTTTCGAGATCCACAATCCTAGTCCTAGGGATCTCTGAAACCCATCTTCCACCAATCTAACTCTTTGAAATCCTGTTGCATCAGCTTTTTAATCCCCTCATCCATCTCCCTATCCTGGATTCCTTTTTATAGCGCTCTGCTCCTTCATCCTCCACCTTCCCTAAGGTCTTAAGCTTGCTTCCTCTTGTGCGTCTGATTCTCCTTTATCATTCTCCCATAGTGAGAGTTTGAGCTAATTCAGCCCCTTCTCTTTGCCAATCTGAGTCTCCTTGCTCATCCCAGATTCTTGTACTTTTCAAGAAGCCATCGAGCCTCGCTTTCTCTCCCCGCCGCCTTCTTGAGGGGGCATCTCACAGTCCATTCTCTCCTCTTCTGCTCTAGCCTTGGGCATCTTATTTTCTTATCTTTGATGCCATGCCACTTGCGGCATCACATCAAAGAGGGGCAAAATGTAGACACCTAAAAACCTTTAGAAAATAAAGTATTTTTATTTTCTGAAAAAGTCCTGATGACATCATCATTTATTAATTAATTAATTATTTAATTAATTAATTAATTTTTATGCCATTAAATCCCTTTATCTTAATTAAAAATATTTAATTAAGGAATCCCTCCCAAAAATGTTTAAATCTTATTTAAACATTATTTCCTTATTTATTAATTATTTAATTAATAAATTGACCAAAAATCCTAAAATAAATAAAAAATTTATTTTTTGCCCAAAACTTGGCCAATTTCCTTAAGACCACTAACCTCTTCCAAAATTTTCTAATCCTTCTTTAATTTTGATTAAAGGCTAATCCCATCATTTGCTACCCCTAATCCCAACTCAAAATATTTAATTAAGATTAAATATTAATCCTCATGTTTATTAAAAAAGTTTTAATAAATATCTCCTCAACCCAAACCCTTGAAATAAATAAAACTTTATTTATTTCTTAAAAATCTAATTTATCCTCATCCTAAGAAGTTCTAGACTCTTCTAGAAAGTCTTCATCCTCATCCTAGGAAATTCTAGACTATTCTAGAAAGTCTTTATCCTCATCCAAAGTCTAGACTCTTCTAAGAGATGTCTTTAAACCTAATCCTAATCCCCTCCTAACCTTGTCACATTCCCTAAACATGAGTTAAAACTTCCTAACCCAAGCCAAAGTTAACAAATATCTCCTCCTTCACCCACCCTCATTAAATGCCATCCACTTGCCTATCCCTAAGCTAATCCTAAACCATCCTAATCCATCCTCTAATCATTTGCACAAGCCTAAGCAAGCTTTAAACCTTCCTAATCAAGTCCAAGTCGAATTTGCTCTCATCACCCTCAAAATATCTCAACCATAAAACTTTATGAAGTCCACTAGGTCATAAATGACTCTTACAAGCCCTTTTATTGCTCTTACAGGTCATTATGAGGGTCTTTATGAAGATTTTATCCCTTGAGCCTCCTTTGTTGACTCATCCTTCCCCTTTCCTCCATCCTCTCACCATGTGACATGTGTCACTCCTTGATTGGTTGTAAGGAAGCACAATCCATGTGCTCTCCTCTCATGCAATCTAAGCCCTCCATGAGCTTTTTCCCATCCTTGCATCCTAGCCCTTGATCCCTCAAGCCCTTTGCCTATTTAAGGAATCCTCTCCCAAGCCATTTTAACACAATCCATGAAGTAAAGTTATAATGCTATTTTGAGAGCCAAATCCATACTAAAGCCATCTATCCACACCAAAAATCTACAATCATCCATTGAAGCCCTTTTTGAAGCATAAAGCTTGAGCATACATCCTATCTATTTAGACAAAGCTACTCAACAAGAGAGCTTCTTATTGAGAGAGCCCATTAATGGCTCATATTCTCAATTAAGAGTTCATCTTAGTCTATCTTGAAGTTTATGAATTTTGTTTAGTTTGTAGAAGCTTTATTTAAATTTGGTTTCTATTAGCATACTAACATTTTCTCATATACATTTTTCCTTATTGCTTCAAGGACTTGTACTTCTATTTCATCAAAGTTTTCTATACCCTTGTCCAATTTTGATGAGTAGTCTTCTTCAGGATAGAATCCCTTGAAGGTTGGATCTTTTTTTTCTCATCTCCTATTCCAAACTAACAACACCCCTATATTTAATCATCCTCTCCTACAAACATCCTCATTTAACCTATCAGCAATGGCATCCTCTTCCCACATAGGTTTTTGAGGGGGTAGGTTAAATATCCTTTCATACTTTTCAAGGCATCTCTAATTATATTATAGGGGTCATATGTCCTAGTTGGCCAAGTTGGCAATTTGTATGCTCTTAGATAGGTATTAGTTTCCTCAATGGAATTCTTTCCTATCTTAAAGTCTCCTACTTTCGTGCATCTACACAAGAATGTTCCCTTCTTGACAAGTTTACCTAGGTATTTTTCCTATTCATTTAAATTAGTTGTCAAGAATACTTCTACAAACCCTAGTCTCTCAGGAACATATTTAGGAAAAATGTGGGGTGGCTGAGAGAATCCAAAGACTTTGATAACAATATATTCCTCAAACAAAAAGACACTTCCGCAGTCATGTGTTGGTTTTTTACTAGCATCAAAGAACATTTTAGGTTTAACAACCTTTCTAACACTTCTAGGGATTCTTTCATTCACTATTCGTATTATTTATAAAAATGGATTAAAAAAATCATTGTAAAAAGAAATGAAATATGAATATGGGTAGAACCTTTGCCATACCTTTGTCCACCTTTGTACTATTAATATTTCTCCCCACTCCTGTGTTGATTCGAAGAAGCTCTGATCAAAATAATCAACATTCTTGAACAAGATTAGATGCATGATCATTGAGTAATGAGGGAATATGAAATCCTCTAATTGTCCTTATTGGGCAGTAGTTATCTCCTCATGTATCTTATCAATGATGTATGCTACATAATCATATCCAACATTGGTGTTGGGATCTTGAACATTCAAAGCCATGACATAATGTCCTCCTAGGGCATTTATGGATCCATCTGAACCTAGGACCTTGTTCAAGGCATAGACAATATTATGGAAATACCTATAGAATAATTCAAGAGGTATGATCTTCTCTACTTCATTCTTCATTGGAATCTCTCCCTTCTCTTTATGAAACAAAGGGATATTTTTTGTGATTGCCCTACCCATGTAGAAATTCTTATGTTTCTCAAAATTTTCAATTAGATTATCCATATCAATAAGAAATGCCATTGGGCCTCCTAGGTCAAATGCCTCAATGAATGTTTCTTTATCTAGGGCCATGAAGATGCTTCTGTCTCCCCAGTGGAAAGGCTTGCTTATTGGATTGTAGCATTTGATTTTAGCCTTTACCAAGTCAACATCCACAAATACCTCTGGCATGATCAACTTGCCCAAGTTTTTGACCGAAGGCTCTATTTTATTTTTATAGAAGAATCTGAATAATTCATATCCACTTCTATCTAGAACCTCTACATCTTGACAAAAAACATATAGATCTCTAAAGGCATGATCATTTGCAACAAGTAAGCTATGGATTTTTGTCTGCAAGGTTGATTCTTCAATCATTGCCTATGCAATCAAATCTCCTTATTTCTAAGCCATTTCTTCAAAAAATTTAGTCAATTCTATATTATGTAAGTTGAAGAATTACTGAAAAATATTTTGCAACTTGAAATTTACTTAGAAAACTCAAACAATTATGAAACTGGTAATGAAAATTTCCCTATCTTTTAGAATTTATCTATCTCTACAAAAAGAGCATGGTATTGATGACATTTAAAATTGATACACTTCAATACCTATCAATCCTTGAAAAGATAGAAAAATTTATGCTTTTTAACATTTTATACATCCAACTCAGACACGACCATTGAAAACCTTTTTATCCTTTTATAATTGAGAATTGTGATGATGCAATTACCATCTTTTCGCTATTTCACCATGGCCTCTTCTCTTCTCTTGTTTCTGGTTGCAACCATGCAAAATAGGTTAACCTCACCTTTTGTAACCTCATATCTAATTCTTTAACTACTTGAATCTAGCTTGTGAAATTGCAAATACCTTATTTTATGATTATCATCACTTCGCATCCCTTTACGACATTATTGTTATGACTGTTGTGACTGGGCGATAACCTCTTATTCCTTACTTCACATCTTTGCCACCATTTAGCCCTTAATATCTTTCTTACTTGTGATACTATGATGCTCCACATATTTACCTTATCACTCCATCACAATCACTAGTCATGATGTATACTTAAATTGTGTGATGTTGCACCTAGTACTTTCTTTGACTACTATTGCATCCTTCGTAACATAACAACTCAATATTCTAGCAGTATCCTTTTACCTATGAAGATACAATTGCTTCTTTATTTGATGTTTACCCTTTTCACAACTTCCCAGCAAATAAAAACCTTGTGACCTTGCACTAACCTTAATCTTTAACTGCTTTGAGTCTATTTTTCAAGTTCACCACTTCAACATTGTAACTACTTCTAAACCTTGAGACAATGCGATCTAAAGCATTCACCACTTCACAACTTTGAATCTGAGTGAATCAAAAACCTTAGCGATGTTGCGATGATCTACAACTTAACTTCTTAATCACTTGATCACTCCATCACAACTTAATCTATCAATTTGCTTCAAACCCTTGTAAAAGAGAGATAAGCATTTCTTCTAACTGTTAGATACCTTTTGTGATTTCACATCTTATAATCCTTCTTCATGGTTTAACTATGTGATCATATGATAACCCTTTAACTTAACTGCTCTCTTCTTATCAACATTTTGCAACTTAAAATATTAACTCAACAAGTAACCTTGTGAAGGCACAATCATAGGCTTTTGCAACCTCGCTACCTTAACCCGAGGATTCCTTTAACCATCTACAAAGATGTGCTAGTCTTAATATTTAACCACTGATGCCTTTCTGCATCCTCATGGCTTAAACCTCTGTTTCTATCTAACCACTTGCAATGCTGCATTGATATTGCTGTTAACTGATTCCTTCTATTCGTACTATCACAAGTTAAAATATACTCAATGCTTTTTGGCTTGTAACCTTGTGATGTCTGTTTGAAACTAACCTTCTTCCCTTCATCACAACTTACAACTTGAATTATCTTAAGCTAGAAATGGCTTGCAATAATTTGATTTCATTGTTTCAATCATTCACACACCTAAAATGAATGTTAACAATAACCACTACAAAGCCACGTTGTGCTAAGAATAGACCATTTCACCTCATTGCAACCTTGAACATGGTTAGTGAGCAAAAAAAAGTGGTGTTGCAATTATGGAGATTTTACAATGTCACAAATTGAAGAATAGAAAAGGTCATGAAATATAAAATTGACATTAGCTCAAAAACTTAGGGATATAAATATATAAATAATTTTTTCCACATATCCTTATTTTAAAAATGCAAGTCAATTTTGAATGAACTTCAATCAGCATAAAGACAAAACTTTTTCCCTAGGGTTTTTATGAGGGTTAACACAATTTTTTAGAAACCTTAGGCACGAATATCAATTTTTGCCTAATTTTCAGAAGGTTTTCTCAAAATTCTTGCTGGGTGAAAATTCAGGCCATCACACCTATAGTTAAGTATTTCAAATTTTTTTGAAGCAAATGTTATATCAAAACAAAAGATGAAATAGGGAAATTTGATCCTATAAGTGATGAAAGTATATTTCTTGAATATTCAACTAAAGTTAAGGTTCATAGATGCTATTTTTGTCACTTAGATTGCACCCTTGTGCTAAAGCTTAACTTTCAATAATCTAGTGAAACATGGGATGATCCTTGGCCTATGGGTATGCCATGTTAAGGACAAACACTAGTACAAAAGGGTCAACTTCCCTAGAATCACCTCTTAAAACATTACATGAAGGTTTAGGAAAAGAGGAGAGAGAGTAAACATAACCAAAACTAAAAATGAAGGTGATTCACCAAATATTTATGGGTGATTAATGTAGTGCAAGGCATGAGAATTCCCAAAGGAGATTTCCTAGCCCCCAAAAAATAACCACAGAATGTAAACACAAAAAAATACAAGATTTGATACTAATTCACAACTTGATTCATAAAATAACTATTTACATGCAATGTTCCAGGCTGTAAGGCCTTCCTAGTTATGGCCAACTACAAAATAAGTAATAGTTCTACAAGATCCCTCAAGATCCAATCCAAAACCTAGCTAGTCCAGATCCACACTGTAGTAGAAACCTCTAAGGAAGATCTAAACTTATGCTTGCAAGCCCACCAATAAATCTCCTTATTTCCCAAGTCATAGCTACTAGCTCTTCTCACAATTTACTCTTTTACCACATCACGATCCCAATCCTCATGCAATAAATGCACCAAAAAATTCAAAAAATTCATGAGAAATCCATCCCACAAATCACACTGTCAAGCATCAACAAAATGACAAGCATCAACAAACTCCCATAAGCATTGTGGAGAAACAATATATGCTAAGAAATAGTATATGCTGAACATCTTTAGTGACTGAGCCCCTTCAATGAGAGAGCACCATTCCTTTGGTGATCGAGTCCACAAGCTTCAAGGTCAAACCACACTATCCTACATGATTTCCAAAAGCATAGGATTCTCCTACATCAAACACTCTAGGTTTGAAAAGATGTTCTCAGTAGCTAGAAGAACAATTTTTGGGATTCAACATATAAATCACAAATTGGTTTTTCACATACATATCCTCCAAGTCCTCAACTTTTACACTCTTTCCCCTTCTTTTATGCTTCTTCACGTCCATCATCGGTGTGCTACAAGCCTTCTTTCCATAGTGATATCTAACTATCTCAGAATCTTTCAATACAACTTAGATACCAATACTCAAGTTCCTCCTATAGAGCTCTTCATTCTGCAAATAAATTAGGGAATGCATCTTGCCACCTTTATCAATTTAAAACACATTCTTGACACAATCATGTACAACCCTATAATCATACTACCAAGGTCTACCAAGCAAAAAAAGGCCACTGTTCATGTCCATAGTATCGCACAATACTTGATACTTATATTGCTCAATCTAGAAATCAACAAGACACTTCTCCCTCACTTCAAAAGCATTCTCACCTTGGAACTAGCTAATCCTATAAGAATAAGGATGTCTTACTCTCTTCAAACAAAGTTTCTAAACCATCTCCTCAACACTAAGGTTATCTGTACTACCACCATTCACAATCACCTTGTAAAATTTACCACTATACATACAATGAGACTTGAAAAAATTACTCCTCTGACAAGATTCTAGTGTCCTCTAAGCAATCAATACTCACTGAGCTAGTTAATTCTCTCCTTGCTTAGGTTCACTAGTAGGATGTTCAACCTTATTGACAATATCAATTCTTCTATCACCAGCTAATAGTGAACATTCATAAGATTTGTGTCCTACTTCACCACATCTATAGCAAGTACCCTTAAACTCACCTTTACCAGTCCTTCTCTTTTGATCAATAGGTTTTGGTTCATCATCTACACTTAGTTTAGCTTTCATCAAGATATCCTACTTCTCATTCCCTCTAGAATTACCTTGATGTTTCCTCTTCAACTTATCCTCTTCCTTTAGGGCATACTAATAAGCATCCTTAATCGAATCAATTTTCAACATACCAAACTCATCTTGGATATTGAATCTCAAATCATTAATGTATCAAGATACCTTCTACATTAATAATTCTCAATGTCTAGAACAAATAGTTAACTTGTAGAACTCCTCAGTATAATCTTTCACAGTCATATCTTTCTACTTCAAATTCTACAACTTCTTGAACAACTCAAGTTCATAATCAGCAGGAATGAAATTAGCCTTCAACTTAGTCACCATCAACCTCCATCTCATGATCTTAATTTCACCTTCCTCCTCTCTATCTTTTTTTAGTTCTTTCCTCATGTAGGAGCATCTTGAGTTGCATGGCTTCCTACATGTTTTACAAGTTCCTTAGTTGCTACTGTGTTGTAATGTCTTTCATTGCCAAGTTTGTTTGGTTACCAAGTTTCTTTAGTTGCTGAGTTCCTTTGGTTTTTGAGTTAGAATATTTTGTTTGGTCATTTTTTAACCAAGTTGTCTGTGTCTAGTTCCAGTTTGGGCTGACCTTACAAGTTAATTCATGTTTGGTATTTAATATTTGTTGAGAGCCAACTTGTGGGTTGTTTTGGCATTTATGTAAGGGTGTTTTTTCTTAGTATTTACAATAGGCCAACTTGTGGTCATGCATGTATTTAAAGGGGTCTTGGGTAGAGCCCTAGGGTAGAATGAAAGTAGAATAGAAAGAGTAGAAGAAAAGTTGGAATGTGAAGTTTATCATTGAAGATTGAAGTTTGAATTGTAATGTTGGCCATAACCCAGAAGACCTTACAATTAGGTATTTATATTGATACTTTGATGAATCTATAAATTATTTTGGCTCTTCTATCTCCTTTGGTTGTTATTATTTGCATTGTTTTCCATTGTGTTTACTCTCACACATGGCTTGGATAACTAAGTGTGCCATTGGATCTAGTTATCTCATGTCCTCCCTGCGTCAGGTGGTACCATAGCTTGAGGTTCATCCTTGTGGAGATTAGATCATGTAGAACCCTAAGTGAATTTGGTTGTAGGGTTGTACATTTGTGGATTTGACCTATAACTTGCAGAGGGTCATAATCTTGAAGGAACTTGATTGTAAAGATGGTTCGAGGTAGAGGAAATGTTGACAATACTATATTGGATACATTTAGACAAATTGAGCCAAATTAGATGTTGTGGAGATAACCCAGAGGAGAGCATCACACCTTGATGATGTGAGTGATGATGAAGTAGAAGTACTAAACCCTAATATAGAACCTAAAGAAGATCAAGACGAAGCAAGATTATTGAGAGTATTACTAAGGAAAACTCAAAACCTACTATAGAAGTTGTTCCTTATGATGGAAAATTGGATACCGATGCTATATCAGATTGGATCTCTAAAATGGAGAAGTTCTTTGAGTATGAAAACACCCCTAATAATAGGAAGGTGAAAATTGTTATTACTATATTGAAGGGACATGCTTCATTGTGGTGGGAGTATTTGCAAATTGGTAGACAAATGAGAGGAAAGGAGAAGATTAAGACTTGGCCAAAAATGGCGAACATCGTAAAGACCAAGTTCCTTCTTGTTGATTACCAAGTTAGCTTGTTATGAAAGATGAAAAATTTGAGATAAAGGGACATGGTTGTGAAGGAGTATATTGAGGAATTCTATAGATTGGACATCAGATCTGGACATGTGGATGATGACACTGAAAAAATTTCAAGGTACATAAATGGATTGAGATCTGGGATTCAAGATGAGATAAGTTTTGTGAAATTGGAAAGTGTGGAGGAAGCATACCAATATGCTTTGAAAGTTGAGGAGATTTTGACAAAGCAGCTTAAATAAAGACAAAGAGATAGAGGAAGATCTTATGGAGAAGGTGGCAGATTTGATAGTTCTATGCAAGATAAGGGCAAATGTGAATGGAAGAATGATGATAAAGGCAAGATATAGTGGAAAGGTGGTCATTCTTACTGAGGAGGCACTAGTTCTTACGAAGGAAGAGGTAATTCTTATTCTAGAGGTGGTTTTTGTGGGTATTTTTTTAGATGTTGTAAAGAAAGGCATAGATCCTTTGAAAGTGGGAAAGGTAACAAAAATTCTATGATTCAAGGAGACACTGAGGGTTCACCAATTTGATATGCGACTAGAGAAAATTTGATGGTAAAAAGAACGTTATGTAATAAGGGAAGTGATGAGGAACCTATCCTAAAAAGAAGTCTTTTCAAAACTAGATGTAAGATGGATAGAAAATGTTGCAAGGTGATAATTGACAGTGGAAGTTTTACAAATTTGGCAGTAGAAGAATTTCTTACAAAGTTGTAGTTGTAGAGGTTGGATCATCCTAAACCAGATCATGTTTCATGGATCAAAGATGAGCATAAGGTATTGGTAAGTGAACAATGTATTGTGAAATTCAAGATTGGACATTATTTTGATGAAGTTCCATGTGATATTATGCCTATGGGTTATTTTCATATTTTTTTGGGCAGACCACAGAAATATGATAGATGTGCTATACATGATGGAATATTGAATCAATATACTCTTTGGGTGAATGAGAGAAAGAAATTTTTGCTACCTTTTGCTTGAAAATCCAAAGGTAGTTAATTGTACTACCAT
Source organism: Cupressus sempervirens (assembly GCA_028749045.1). Lineage (NCBI taxonomy): Eukaryota > Viridiplantae > Streptophyta > Pinopsida > Cupressales > Cupressaceae > Cupressus > Cupressus sempervirens. The sequence goes on along the minus strand of CM053791.1, from coordinate 780,613,358 downwards.
GAGAATCTACATGGTTTATGGAAAACAATTTGAAAAGGAAATGAAGAAGAAACAAATTTGTTTTACCATAATTCCTAAGCGACCAAGTTATAATAGTAACAATTGAGTATTAGAAAATAGTGTTATGCAAGTGCTAGCTAGTAGTGACTGAGTGATAAAAGTTAGTGGTAATCGAGAGACAAACATTAGTGGTAACCAAGTGACAACATTAACTGGTAGTATTAACTGAGTGCCAGTGGAAATTACAAATTTTTTGAATGAGTATAAAGATATTATTATAGACGATATACCTGATGGTTTACCTCCAATGAGAAGTATAAGTCTTTGCATGGATCTAATTCTTGGAGCTAGTTTTTTGAATAAAGCACCATATATATTGATACCTACTAAAGATGAAGAACTTAACATACAAGTGCATGAGTTGTTGTAGAAAGGTTTGATCAGAGAAAGTTTAAGTCCATGTGTTGTACCTACTATATTAGCACCTAAGAAGAACAAATAATGGAGAATGTGTACTGATTCCAAAGCTATTAACAAGATCACAATAAAATATAGGTTTCCTATGCCGAGGATGGATGCCATAATGTATTTTTTGAGTGGAGAAAATTATTCTACCAAGATTGATTTGAAGAGTGGCTCTCATCAGATCATAATTAGAGAAGGTGATGAATGGAAGACTTCTTTCAAGACAAAAGATGATTTGTATGAATGGTTGGTAATGCCTTTTGGTTTGACTAATGCACCTAGTAATTTCATGAGGTTGATGAATGAAGTTCTCAAGAGATTTTTGGTTATTTTTGTAATTGATAAGTAGGAGATAATTTCCATAGCGAGTCAAATTGTGATATTGCTATCAAGATTTAATTATGTAAATTTGACTCACTATGGAAATTATCTCCTACTTATCAATTGATGAGCTTAAGGGGCTTTCTAATGAATGGTTCATAAGGCACAACACTTGGTGAAGGTTTTGCAAATGGGGTTGCAAACTTTGGGTTTAACCATGGAGGAAACTCCATAGTTAAGCACACTTAGGCTGAAGTAATACTGGGATGGGTGACCTTTTGGGAAGTCCTGGTGCTTCACCCCTGTGAGCATCACCTAGATCTAATGAGTGCTAAGTGTTCCATTTATTCTCATGAGAGATGGATTCATGTTGAATTACTACTCATGAAACATGGGTCAATGAGTTTGACTCAAAATCACATAGTTAAATCTTGATAGCAATATCACAAGTTTGTAATTGTTTATTTGGATGATATTATGATATTTAGTAAGACTAAGGAAGAGTTCTTGAGCATGTTAAAAAAGTATCGTAGAGATTAAAACAGGAAAAGTTGATGTTTAATTTGAACAAATGTTCTTTTACGCAAGAGGAGACTGTGAACTTGGGATTTTTGATTTTAGCTGATGGTTTGAGAATGGACCATGAGAAGGTTAAACCAATTTTGGAATGGCCTACACCTGAGAATGTGGGTGAGGTAAGATCATTTCATGGTTTGGCTAGTTTTTATAGGAAGTTTATATGGAATTTTAGGTCTATTTGTAATGATATGATTGAGACAATGAGAGGAGATAAAAAGGAATTCAAGTGGACACATGGAGCTGATAATAATTTTGAGACTTTGAAACGAAAGGTTGTTTAGTTACTTGTATTGGCTTTGCTTGATTTCAATAAGGCATTTCAAGTTAAATGTGATGCAAGTGGTAGTGCAACAGGAGCTGTATTAAGTCAAGAAGGTAAATTTGTTACTTTCTTTAGTGAGAAGTTGAATGATGCTAAAAGGAAGTAGTTTGTGTATGATCAAGAGTTTTATGCTATTGTTCAAGCATTGAAGAAGTGGAGACATTATTTGATTCCTAAGGAGTTTGTGTTGTATATTGATCATAAAGCCTTGCAGTACTTGGGAAGTTTGTGTCTCCTTATCTCTATTCTTGGTCTTTTAAATTTTGACCTTTTTGTTTTAGGGGTCTCCTTTGTGGGTTGTTGTCCTTGTTCTATGTGCTATCTTCCTCCTCTCCTCCCCCCTCTCCCCCCTCCTTTTATTGGGAGTTTGGTCTTCTATCTATCTCCTTTCTCCTTCTCTTCTCTTGCATCCATCCTGATGATGGATCACAGAGTGTGATCCGAAATGCTGATGTAAAAAATTGTTCACACAATCAAATCCAGAAATCAAATCACAACACTAATAGATTGTGGAAATTTGACAGCTCTAAGTTAACATAAGTTGAATCAAAGACATACAAAGTGGGTTGAGTACTTGTAGAGTTTCACATTTGTGATTAATTTTACAAGTGCTGTCACTAACCAAGTTGCTAATGCATTGAGTAGAAGACATTCTTTGTTGACCAAGATGAAGGTTGAAATTCTTGGTTTTGATGAGATGGAGTTGTATGATACTGATCCTGATTTTTCTATGATGTGGAGAGAGTCCAGAGCACCTAGTTTGACAGAATAATCTAGTAAGTTTGATGAACATTTTATTTGAGAAGGTATTTGTTTAAGGGAATTTAGTTGTGTATTCCTAAGAATTCTATGAGGTTAAATTTAATTGAGAAAAAATATAGTGGTGGATTGGCTAGACATTTTGGAATTGATAAGACATTGAGTTTATTGAAGGACAAGTATTATTGACCACAAATGTATATGGATGTTTAGAAGTTTGTAAAGAGTTGTAGAGTTTTTCAGGTTGCAAAAGGAGTTAGTCAAAATACTATATTGTATACACCTATTTCTGTTCTTGACAAACCTTGGAGTGACACCAGTATGGATTTTGTTCTTGGATTGCCTAAGACAATGAAGGGGTATGATTCTATATTTGTTGTTGTAGATAGATTTTCTAAGATGGCTTATTTCATACTTTTTAAGAAGACATTAGATGCCAAGCATGTTGCTAATATTTTCTTCAAAGAGATTATTAGATTGCATGGATTACCAAGAAGTATTATTTCTGACAGAGATAATAAGTTTTTTGGTTACTTTTGGAAGACTTTGTGGAAGAAGATGGGTACTGAGTTGAAGTTTAGCTCTACATTCCATCTATAGACAAATGGACATATAGAGTTTGTGAATACAAGCTTGGGTAATTTTTTGAGATGTTTAGTTGTAGATAAGCCAAGTAATTGGGACCTAGTATTGGCACAAGCTGAGTTTGCATATAAAGATTCTATGAATAAGAGTATTGAGAAAACACCTTTTGTGATTATTAATGGAATGTAGCCTAAAGGGATATTTTTGGTGAAGAGAAGAAGTGTTGTAGGGGAAGAGTTTGATGATTTTATGAAGTCTTTGCATGAGGAAGTAAAGTTAAGGTTGGAACAAAATAATCTGAAGTATAAGGAGAATGTTGTTAAGTCTAGGAAACATCATGTTTTTGAGATTGGTGATGAGGTAATGGTTCATTTGAAGAAAGGAAGATTTCTTGTTGGAACATATAGTACGCTGAATATGAAGAAGTTTGGACCTTGTAAGATCTTGAGAAGGTTTGATATTGCTAATGCTTATGAAGTTGAGTTACATAATGACATGGATATATCTCCTATATTCAATGTTGTTGATTTGCATAAATATCATGAGTCAAATGATAAAGTTACTATATCAAATAATTATCCTAAGAAGAAGATTGAAGAGGTTGAACAGATATTAGATCAGAGAGTTGGTAAGAGTATGAGAAGAAATGATTACTATTAGTGTTTGGTAAAGTGGAAGAAAAGACCAGTTGAAGATACTACATGGATTTTGCAATCTAAGTTAGATTCAACTTAGGCTGTGACATCTCAATGATTTAGGAGAATAATTTCTTTCAACCCCAATTGTCTAACATAGGAGCATCTTGGGTTTCATGGCTATCCTACATGTTTTTTGAGTTCCTTAGTTGCTATCAAGTTGTAATGCCTTGCATTTCGAAGTTCCTTTGGATTCTGAGTTCCTTTGGTTGTTGAGTTCCTTTGGTTTTTGAGTTCCTTTGGTTGTTGAGTTCCTTTGGTCACTAAGTTACCTTGGTTGCCAAGTTCCTTTGGTTTCCAAGTTACAAAATTTTGTTTGGTTCTTCATTAACTGAGCTATCTTTGTTTGTTTCCAGTTTGGGCTGATTGGTATTTAATATTTGTTGAGAGACAACTTGTGGCTTGTTTTGACATTTAATATAAGGGTGTACTTTGTTAGTATTTGCAATAAGCTAACTTGTTTCCATGCATGTATTTAAAGGGGTCTTGGGTAGAGTCCTAGGGTAGAATGGAAGTAGAGTAGGAAGAGTAGAAGAAAAGTTCAAATGTGATGTTTATCATTGAAGATTAAAGTTTGAATTGTAATGTTGGCAATAAACCATAAGACCTTACAATGAGGCATGTATATTGATGATTTGATGAATCTATAAAGCATTTTGGCTCTTCTATCTCCTTTGGTGGTTATTATTTGTGTTTTTTTGCACTGTGTTTACTCTCACAAGTGGCTTGGATAGCTAGGTGTACCATTGTCCCTAGTTATCTCATGTCCTCCTTCTATCATTTCCACCAAAGAGAACCATGTCCTTTCAGCTTAGTTTGTGCCAACCCTTCCTCTGAGTGGATCCTCAATATCCTCAAGCTCAAAATAGTCTTCTAATTTACCAATCTAATCAATTAAGTCTTTAGGATTCAAAGCACTTCAGAAATTAGAAACCTCCATCTTATGCTTCAACTTCAACTGAGATCCAAGCCTAGAAAAATGACGAGCCCTATTTCTCATAGGTCTCTCCACATGATCAGTTATGTCCTCACCAATCAATCCAAAAAATTTAAAGTCTTTAGAAACTTTCTCATAAGCATCTTTAGTACCCACATGTTGAGGTACACCACCTAAAGAACTTATGATTTCAGCAATCATGTCACTCTTCATCAATGCCATCTTAGATTTGAAAGTATCTTTAACCTTCTCTGAAATTCTTTCTTCTACAACATCAATGAGATCATCAATCACCCTAGGGTCCAATCTTCTTTTAGGCATCTTCCAAGATCTTCATAAACCCAAAGCAATAAATCCATAAATCCAGAAGAACAATCAACTCCATAAGATCAATCTTCTCTTTCAGCCTTCACCCAAGTCCTAGTGCAAACTACCTCAAATTTGGCACTTGATCTACACACTCAAGAACAACCTTTAATCTGATACCATCTAACACAGTGTAAGGAAGGAAAATCCCTAAAGGATATTTCCCATGCCTGAGCAAATAACCACATAATGGAAACACAACAACAATGCAAGATCTGATACACTTCACAATTGATTCATAAAATAACTATTTACATGCAATGTGTTAGGTGTTAACACCTTCTTGGTTATGGCCAAATACAAAGAAAGTAATAGTTCTACAAGATCCCTCAAGATCTAATCTAAACCCTAGCTAGTCTAGATCCACACTTTGGTAGAATCTTCCAAGAAAGATCTAAACTTGTGACTGCAAGCCCACTAAGAAATCTCCCTGTTTTCCAAACTGTAGATACTCACTCTTCTCAACTCTTCTACCACACCCTCTTCTCTAAGTTGGATGACTAATTTCCTTAAGACTCCACAAAACACCCTTCCTTATACCCAAATAAGCCATAGGTCAGCTTAGCCCCTTACAAATTAAAATAAACTCTTACATTAAATACATGTTGAGCCACAAGTCGGCCTCCAACAAATATTAAATACAAAATGCTTTAAAAAGGCCTATGACACTTATTACATACATCAGGAATAGTTAACCAATAACAGGTCCACACAAACTCCAATGATCGATCCACATCACGATCCCAATCCTCATGCGATAAATGTGCCATATCATCCGAACAAATTTGTGAGAACTGCATCTTGCAAACCACACTGCTAAGGATCAACAAAACCATAAGAATCACCAAGCTCCCATAAGAATTTCCAAATAAAAATATATGCCAAGAAATAGTATATGCTGAAAATAGTATATGTAGAGCACTAGTATATGTTCAACATCTTTAGCGACTGAGCACCACTCCTTTGGTGAATGAGTCGACCAACTCCAAGGTCAAATAGCACCATCTTGCAATATTTTTAGAAAGCCTAGGATGCTCCTACATCATTGATGCAACTTTGGAGGGAAGACTTACAAATGAAACAACCACACAATATCCTTTCATAGATTTCCCATATTGAATTTTGATGCATGCAATGTAAAAGGGTTCAGATTTTCAAAGAAAGGAACTTAGATTCACAATCTTTAAGCTTGATAGAACACAAGTCACACTACTTAAGATGAAAAATCCACTCTCACATGCCTTGAAACCATTTAAAACTTTTAAGTAATGGACCCTAAAAATCACAATAACTTAGAAGTAAAACTTGAAAAAGACAAGGAGAAGATAAATAAGACCAAAGAGGATCATTGCTGCGTATTTATTTAGAAGGAACCAAAATGGTCAAAGTTGCATCAAAAAATAGGAATTGAGCTACAAAACACTATCTCTCTAAGGAGGTATAATGGAAGATCTCGCACGTAGGTATTGTAATACCCCAAAATTGGCACATTGCCATGCTAAACCAATTCTGGTCTATTTAATCAAATCCCAAGTCCTATTTTACTAGGCAATTCTGATTTTGATAATCACTACTTGACCTAAGTGTCAAATGCAAAAAATCCCCAATTTGCATTAATTACACTCTTTGTTTAATTCATAAGTATTGACTCAAATTAGCTACATTAAACCTATTAATTAAGTTTAATTTAATTATAAGTTTTCATACTTTAATTAAATTAAAATTACATTTTAGCTAATGTACAATGGAATTAAATGTATTTGATTTAATTAAATATATACTCATTTTAATGTATTGAATTTAATTATTTAATTAATTAAGATTATGCATTTATGAGGTCATATTCTATTTTATTAAATTAAATATATTCTCCAAATCCTCTCTTCAGTTTAGAAATGGAAACTTTGAGTGGACTAAAATCTGGAAAAGGAATTCAATCAATTAACACCCTTTTCATAAGGAAACTTTCCATTCTAATTGAATCTCATTTCTAATCTTGACCGTTCATCCAAATTGATCTAGACCATTGATCAATCCTAGGATTCTATTTAAGAAGCTCTCAATTCCTCATTTCAGAGGATGCAAGTGAATTATATCGAATTTATGTTGAATTGTTGACTCAATTATTCTTGCATTCTTAGCTGTTACTTCCATATTATCTCTTTCATAGTAGATTAATCATGTTTTCATCTAGGCTAGTCTATTCTTTATATTTCTAGATTAAATAAATTTCATAAAGATTAATCTTGCACCTCATTTAGCTATAAAATCCTTCATTCTAGATGTTTGGTTACTAGCTTCTCAATTTTAGAGCAAATAGCAAAATCATTCTAGTTAGGAGGCAACATATCGACCTGTTAGACATTTCAGATAAACAATCCTATGTTCATTTTGGGATGATCCTTCAAATAAGGATCATGTTGAAGTGTGTGTGAATCATTGAGGCCCACATTTAGCACTCACATTTTTGGTGCCCATTGTAGGGCCAAGAAATCAAGTTTTTGGCCTCATTTGCTCTTTATTCTACAATTTTTTAATGTTCTATCACTTTTTTTTGTATAGTCTCTTGGTTTCTCACACAAAAAATATCATTCTCATGTGAAGAAACCAATATTTTTCTCCTTGTTCTATATTTCCTCACATGAAAAAGTGTATAATTGTACAGTTTCTCATGCAGTACACATCATTTTATCATGTAGGATCTATCTAACTTCACATAGAATTCGACATCAGTAAATGCAAAATACGGTTTTTAGATTCTATTTTTATCATGATGATTTGACTGATGTTTATTTCAGGAGCATTTCATTTTTGGTTTCTATTTTTTGTAGCTTAATAGTGGTTTGTAGATCACTTGGCAAAGACATCTTATTATAAACTCTTAAACAAGACTAATGGTTTGATTGCAGGATGCCTAGTCAAAGATACACATGTCAAAGAAATAAATTCAAACCCACTAAAACATTGTGTCTTCTTTTATTTCTTTCTTACACATAGTTTAATAGGGCTTGTGAACTTTGTAGGTTTCTAGAAAAAGGAATATGGGAGTATGCTCTTTGTTACTTGAAGTGATGCCCAAGAGTAAATCAGAAACTTAGAAACCTTTGAAAGATGGTACCCGAGAGAGGCAAGAAAGTTAGTGGTTCTCCCAAAAAAAGCTTTTTATGAAGAGATGATGATTTCCTTTTATGGGATCAAAGTATTGGAAAAAGACAAGTTGGGATTGATAAACCAACTCAATGATGAACATGTTCTATGTGTTTGGGTAAGGTGATGAGGTAGATGATGCAAGAGTATCCTGGGTTGCCTTGTTATCCTACTCATTTTGTTCACCTAGTAATTCCTTCATGTGCCTAGCAGTCCTTCATGTGACTAGCAATTCCTTCACGTGCCTAGAAATCCTATTTTTTTCATGTGCCTAGTAACCCTGTTTTCTTCATGTGCCTAGTAACCCTGTTTTCTTCATGTGCCTAGTAACCCTGTTTTGTTCATGTGCCTAGTAGCCCTGTTTTCTTCACGTGTTGAGTTACTGTAGCAATTCCTTCATGTGCTAAGTTATTGTAGCATTCCTTCATGTGCCGAGTTACCCAGTGTATGCTGAGTGATTCTTCATGTGTTGAGTTACTTAGTGTATGTTGAGTGTTTCTTCATGTGCCGAGTTACTCAGTGTATGCCAAGTGTTTCTTCATGTGCCGAGTTACCCAGTGTATGCTGAGTGTTTCTTCATGTGTCGAGTTACTCAGTGCATGCTGAGTGTTTCTTCATGTGTTGAGTGTCAGTATTTGGATGTGATTTTGCAAGCCAACTTGCAGGATTTATTTCATTCGCAACATTTATGTTAAGATCTTTTCTTGGGATGAGTCTAGACCATTGTTATGTTGGCCTTCCTCTTATGTAATGATTCTAGAATGATCTGTGAGCCATTTTGTCAAAGTATAAATAGAATGTTTAGGCTTAGAATTAGGCAAGTTTTGGAGAGAAGAAGTTTTAGAGAAGCTTTTGGGAAGAAGATTAGAGAGTAGAACTAAAACTGTGGATTTGCAATTGGATCTTTGAATGTGAATGTATTTGTAATTGGCCATAACTCAGAAGGCCTTACAGCTACGCATGTAAGAAGATATCTTGATGAATCAATAAAATTAATTCACTCTTCTTCCTCCTTTGGTTGTTGTTCTTTGTGTTCATTTCTGTTGTGTTAACTCTTGCAGGGTGGTTTGGATAGCTGGGTGAGCCTTTGGCCCTAGTTATTCATCCTCTTGCCTACGTCAGTTGGTATCAGAGCTTGAGGTTCATCCTTGTGGAGATTGGATTGTGTAGAACTTTGAATTGGATTTGGTTGTAGGGTGGTAGATTTGTAGATTTGACCTATAACTTGCAGAGGGTTACAATCTTGCAGGAACCTAATTTGTAAAGATGGTTCATGGTAGAGGAAATAATGTTGATAATGCTATATTGGATCAATTGAGACAAATTGCAGCAAGATTAGATGCTATGGAGATAGCCCAGAGGAGAGGAGCACATCTTGATTATGTAAGTGATGATGAACTAGCAACACCAAACCCTAATCAAGAACTCGAAGAAGACCAAGATGAAGGAAGATTATTGAGAGTATTGTCTAGAGTGAATTCAAAGCCTGCTGTAGAAGTTGTTCCTTATGATGGAAAATTGGACACCAATGCTATGTTGGATTGGATCTCTGATATGGAGAAGTTCTTTAAGTGTGAAAACACTCTTGATAATAGAAAGGTGAAGATTGCAGTCACTAGGTTGAAAGGTCATGCATCACTATGGTGGGAGCACTTGCAAACTGATAGACAAAGGAGAGGAAAGGAGAAGATCAGAACTTGGCCAAAGATGGTGAACAAGGTAAAGAACAAATTCCTTCCTACTGATTACCAAGTTAGCTTGTTGAGAAAGATGCAAAATTTGAAACAAAAGGACATGACCGTAAAAGAATATACCGAGGAATTCTATAGATTAGACATCAGATCTGGACATGTGGATGATGATGTTGAGAAAATTGCAAGGTACCTTATGGATTGAGATTTGGAATACAAGATGAAATACATTTTGTGAAGCTGGAAAGTGTAGAAGAAGCATATCAATATGCCTTGAAAGCTGAGGAGATCTTGACAAAGAAGCATGAACAAAGACAAAGAGGTAGAGGTGGTAGATTCTAGAGAGGCAGAGGTAGATCTTATGGAGAAAGTGGTAGATCTGATAGTTCTATGAAGGATAAAGGGAAATTTGAATGGAAGAATGATGGCAAAGGCAAGATTGAATGGAAAAGTGATAATTCTTACTGAGGAGGCACTAATTCTTACCAAGGAAGAGGTAATTCTTATTCTAGAGGTGGATTTCGTGGTAATTGTTTTAGATGTGGTAAAGAGGGACATAGATCTTTTGAATGTAGATCCTTTGAAAGTAGACAAGGTAACATAAATGCTATGATTCAAGAAGACATTAAGAGTTCACCAAGTGGACCTGAGGCTAGAGAAAGTTTGATGGTGAGAGGAACCTTATGTAATAAGGGAGGTGATGAGGAACCTATTTTAAGGAGAAGTCTTTTCAAGACAAGATGTAAGATGGCTGGAAAATGCTATAAAGTGATCATTGATAGTGGAAGTTTTACAAATCTAGCATTAGAAGAGCTAGTTACAAATTTGTAGTTGCAGAGGCTGAAACATCCCAAATCTTATCATGTTTCATGGATCAAAGATGAGCATAAGATATTGGTAAGTGAGCAATGCCTTGTGAAGTTCAAAATTGGACATTACTTTGATGAAGTTTTGTGTGATATTATGCCCATGGATTGTTGTCATATTTTGTTGGGTAGGCCTTGGAAATATGATAGATATGCTATACATGATGGAAGATTGAATCAATATACTCTTTGGGTAAATGGGAAGAAACAAACATTATTGCCTTTGATCGAAAGTCCAGATGAGGTTAATTGTACTGCTATAAAAATGTGCATGGTTAATGGGAAACAATTTGAAAAGGAAATGAAAAAGAATCAAGTATGTTTTGCTATAATTCCAAGAAAACTAAGTTTTTTCAATGGAGACCGAGTGCAAGAAAATAGTGTTAACCAAGTGCTAGTCAGTGGTGACCGAATGACAGATGGTAGTATTGAATGAGTGCCAGAAGAAATTGTAGAGTTGTTGAATAAGTATAAATAAATTATTGGTGATGATATTCCTGATGGTTTACCTCCAGTAAGAAGTATAAGTCATTGTATGGATCTGATCCCTAGAGCTAGTTTTCTAAACAAAGCACCATATAGATTGACACCTGCAGAGAATGAAGAACTTAACATACAAGTGCATGAATTGTTGTAGAAAGGTTTGATCAGAGAAAGCTTGAGTCCATGTGCTGTACCTACTGTATTAGCACCTAAAAAGAATGGAGAATGGAGAATGTGTATTGATTCCAGAGCCATTAACAAGATAATAGTGAAATATAGGTTTCCTATGCCAAGGATGGATGACATAATGGATTGTTTGAGTGGAGCAAAGTATTTTACCAAGATTGATTTGAAGAGTGGCTATCATCAGATCAGAATCAGAGAAGAAGTTTTGGAGAAGCTTTTGGGAAGAAGATTAGAGAGCAGAACTGAAAATGCAAATTTGCAGTTGGATCTTTGAATGTGAATGTATTTGTAATTGGCCATAACCCATAAGGCCTTATAGCTGGGCATGTGTGAAGATATTTTGATGAATCAATAAAAGTAATTCACTCTTCTTCCTCCTTTGGTTGCTGCTCTTTGTGTTCATTTCCATTGTGTTAACTCTTGCAGGGTGGTTTGGATAGCTGGGTGAGCCTTTGGCCCTAGTTATTCATCCTGTTGAGGTTTGTCCTTATGGAGATTGGATTGTGTAGAACCTTGATTTGGATTTGGTTGTAGGGTGGTAGATCTGCAGATTTGACGTATAACTTGTAGAGGGTTACGATTTTGTAGGAACCTGATTTGTAAAGCTGGTTTGTGGTAGAGGAAATAATGTTGATAATGTTATATTGGATTAGTTGAGACAAATTACGGCCAGATTAGATGCTATGGAGATAGCCCAGAGGAGAGGAGTACATCTTGATGATGTAAGTGATGATGAAGTAGCAACGCCAAACCCTAATCAAGAACCTAAAGAAGACCAAGATGAAGCAAGATTGTTGAGAGTATTGTCTAGAGCGAATTCAAAGCCTGCTGTAGAAGTTGTTCCTTATGATGGAAAATTGGACACCAATGCTATGTTGGATTGGATCTCTGATATGGAGAAGTTCTTTGAGTATGAAAACACTCTTGATAATAGAAAGGTGAAGATTGAAGTCACTAGGTTGAAAGGTCATGCATCACTATGGTGGGAGCACTTGTAAACTGATAGAAAAAGGAGGGAAAATGAGAAGATCAAAACTTGGCCAAATATGGTGAACAAGGTAAAATACAAATTCCTTCTTGCCGATTACCAAGTTAGCCTGTTGAGAAAGATGCAAAATTTGAAACAAAAGGACATGACTGTAAAAGAATATACCAAGGAATTCTATAGATTAGACATTAGATCTAGACATGTGGATAATGATGTTGAGAAAATTGCAAGGTACATTAATAGATTGAGATTTGGAATACAAGATGAAATAAATTTTGTGAAGCTAGAAAGTGTAGAAGAAGCATATCAATATGCCTTGAAAGCTGAGGAGATCTTGACAAAGAAGCATGAACAAAGACAGAGAGGCAGAGGTGGTAGATTCCAAAGAGGCAAAGGTAGATCTTATGGAGAAAGTTGCAGATCTGATAGTTCTATGCAGGATAAAGGCAAATCTGAATGGAAGAATGATGAAAAAGGCAAGACCAAATGGAAAAGTGGTAATTCTTACCAAGGAGGCACTAGTTCTTATCGAGGAAGAGGTAATTCCTATTCTAGAGGTGGATTTCATGGTAATTGTTTTAGATGTGGTAAAGAGGGACATAGATCCTTTGAATGTAGATCTTCTTAAAGTAAGCAAGGTAACATAAATGCTATGATTCAAGAAGACATTGAGAGTTCACCAAGTGGACTTGAGGCTGGAGAAAGTTTTATGGTGAGAAGAACCTTATGTAATAAGGGAGGTGATGAGGAACCTATTTTAAGGAGAAGTCTTTTAAGACAAGATGTAAGATGGCTAGAAAATGCTGTAAAGTGATCATTGATAGTGGAAGTTCTACAAATTTAGCATCAGAAGAGCTGGTTACAAAGTTGCAGTTGCAGAGGCTGAAACATCCCAATCCTTATCATTTTTCATGGATCAAAGATGAGCATAAGATATTGGTAAGTGAGCAATGCCTTGTGAAGTTCAAAATTGGACATTACTTTGATGAAGTTTTGTGTGATATTATGCCCATGGATTGTTGTCATATTTTGTTGGGTAGACCTTGGCAATATGATAGATATGCTGTACATGATGGAAGATTGAATCAATATACTCTTTGGGTAAATGGGAAGAAACAAATATTATTGCCTTTGATTGAAGTTCTAGATGAGGTTAATTGTACTGCAATAAAAGTTTGGATGGTTAATGGGAGACAATTTGAAAAGAAAGTGAAGAAGAATCAGGTTTTTTTTGCTATAATTTCAAGAAAATCAAGTTTTGTCAATGGAGACCGAGTGCCAAAAAACAATGTTAACCAAGTGCCAGTCAGTGGTGATCGAGTGCCAGAAGAAATTGCAGAGTTGTTGAATGAGTATAAAGAAATTATTGCTGATGATATTCCTGATGCTTTACCTCCAATAAGAAGTATAAGTAATTTTATGGATTTGATCCCTGGATCTAGTTTGCCAAACAAAGCACCATATAGATTAACACCTGTAGAGAGTGAAGAACTTAATAGACAAGTGCATGAGTTGTTGCAGAAAGGTTTGATCAGAGAGAGCTTGAGTCCATGTGCTGTACCTGCTACATTAGCACCTAAAAAGAATGGAGAATGGAGAATGTATACTAATTCCAGAGCCATTAACAAGATAACAGTGAAATATAAGTTTCCTATGCCAAGGATGGATGACATAATAGATTGTTTGAGTGGAACAAAGTATTTTACCAAGATTGATTTGAAGAGTGGCTATCATTAGATCAGAATCAGAGAAGGTGATGAATGAAAGACTACTTTCAAGACAAAAGATGGTTTTTATGAATGGTTGGTTATGCCTTTTGGTTTGACTAATACACCTAGTACTTTCATGAGGTTGATGAATGAAGTTCTGAAAAGATTTTTGGAAGAGATTGTGTAGCTAGGATTTGTGATCTCAACTGATGGTTTGAAGATGGATCCTGAGAAGGTTAAAGCAATTTTGGAATGGCCTACACCTGAGAATGTGAGTGAGGTAAGATCATTTCATGGTTTGGCTAGTTTTATAAAGAATTTTAGTGCTATTTGTAATGCTATGACTGAAACAATGAGGGGATATAAAAAGGAATTCAAGTGGACACATGGAGCTGATAAGAGTTTTGAGACTTTGAAACAAAAGGTTGCTGAATTACCTATATTGGCTTTACCTAATTTCAACAAGGTATTTCAAGTTGAATGTGATGCAAGTGGCAATGTAATAGGAGCTGTATTAAGTCAAGAAGGTAAGCTTGTTGCTTTCTTTAGTGAAAATTTGAATGATGCTAAATGGAAATAGTCTGTGTATGATCAAGAATTTTATGCCATTGTTCAAGCATTGAAGAAGTGGAGACATTATTGGATGCCTAAGGAGTTTGTATTGTATACTGATCATAAAGCTTTACAATACTTGGGAAGTCAACATAAATTGAATCAAAGACATATGAAGTGGGTTCAGTATTTGCAGAGTTTTACATTTGTGGTCAAGCACAATAGTGGAGTTACTAACAAAGTTGCTGATGCATTGAGTAGAAGACATTCTTTGTTGACTTAAATTAAGGTTGAAGTTCTTGGTTTTGATGAGATGAAAGAGTTATATGATGCTGATCCCAATTTTTCTGAGGCATGGAGAGAGTGCAGAGCACCAAATCTGACAAATCACATAAGTAAGTATAATGAGTATTTAATTCAAGAAGGTATGTTGTTCAAAGGTATTTAGTTGTGTATTACTAGAAGTCCTATGAGGTTTAATTTGATTAAGAAAAAGCAAGTGGTGGATTAGCTGGACATTTTGGAATTGATAAGACATTGAGTTTGTTGAAAGAGAAGTATTATTGGCCACAAATGTATAAGGATGTTCAGAAATTTGTAAAGAGTTGTGGAGTTTGTCAAGTTGCAAAGGGAGTGAGTCAAAATAATGGTTTGTATACACCTATTACTGTTCCTAGGAAACCTTGGACTGACATTAGTATGGATTTTGTTCTTGGATTGCCTAAAACAGTGAAGGAGTATGATTCTATATTTGTCATAGTGGACAAATTTTCTAAGATGGCTCATTTCATACCATGTATGAAGACAACAGATGTTGAGCATGTTGCTGAACCTTTCTTTAAAGAGATTGTGTGATTGCATGGATTACCAAGAAGTATTATTTCAGACAGAGATAGTAAGTTTGTTGGTTATTTTTGGAAGACTTTGTGGAAGAAGATGGGTACTGAATTGAAGTTTAGTTCTACATTCCATCCACAAATAGATGGATAGACAAAGGTTGTGAATAGAAGCTTGGGAAATTTGTTGAGATGTTTAGTTGGGAATAAGTCGAGTAATTGGGAGATGGTATTGGCACAAGATAAATTTGCATATAATAATTCTATGAATAGGAGTATAGGGAAGACACCTTTTAAGATTGTTACCAAAATGCATCCTAGAGGTATATCAAATTTCAAAGATGTTGCTGGTGAAGAAAAGAAAAATGCCGCAGGAGAAGAATTTTCTAATTTTATGGAGTTCTTTCATAAGGAAGTGAAGTTGAAGTTGGAACAAAGAAATCAAAAGTATAAGGAGAATGCTAATTAGTCTAGAAGACACCATGATTTTCAAGTTGGTGATGAGGTGATGGTTCATCTGAAGAAAGGAAGATTCCCAGTTGGAACATATAGCAAGCTGAAGATGAAGAAATTTGGACCTTTTAAGATTTTGAAGAAGTTTAATAGTGGCAATGCTTATGAAGTTGAGTTACCTAATGACATGGATATATCTCCTATATTTAATATTGCTGATTTGTATAAGTATCATGCGTCAGAGGATGAAGTTGTTATACTAGATGATTATCCTAAGAAGTAGATTGAAGAAGTTGAATAGATATTGGATCAGAGAGTTGGCAGGAGTACAAGAGGAAAAGATTACTATGAATATTTGGTGAAGTGGAAGAACAGACCTATTGAAGATGCTTCATGTATTTCTCAATTTGAGTTGGATTCAGCTCAGGTTAGGACATCTCAATGATTCAAAAGAATCATTTCTTTCAACCCCAATTGTTTGATGAAGGAGCATCCTGGGTTACCTTGTTATCCTGCTCATTTTGTTCACCTAGTAATTCCTTCATGTGCCTAGTAGTCCTTCATGTTCCTAGCAATTCCTTCATGTGTCTAGCAATCCTTCATGTGCCTAGTAGTCATTCATGTGCCTAGCAATTCCTTCATGTGCCTAGTAGTCCTTCATGTGCCTAGCAATTCCTTCATGTGCCTAGCAGTCCTTCGTGTGCCTAGCAATTCCTTGATGTACCTAGCAGTTCTTCATGTGCCTAGCAATTCCTTCATGTGCCTAGCAATCCTATTTTCTTCATGTTCCTAGTAACCCTATTTTCTTCATGTGCCTAGTAACTCAATTTTCTTCATGTCCTGAGTTATTGTAGCAATTCCTTCATGTGTCAAGTTATTGTAGCATTCCTTCATGTGCTGAGTTACCCAATGTATGCCGAGTGTTTCTTCATGTGTTGAGTTACTCAGTGCATCCTGAGTGTTTCTTCATGTGCTGAGTTACCCAATGTATGTTGAGTGTTAGTATTTGGACGTGATTTTGTGAGCCGACTTGCAATATTTATTTCATTCACGACATTTATTTTAAGATCTTTTCTTGGGATGAGTCTAGATCATTGTTGGGTCAGCCTTCCTCTTATGTAATGATTGTAGAATGATCTGTAAGACATTTTGGCAAGTATAAATAGAATGTTTAGGCTTAGAATTAGGCAAGTTTTAGAGAGAAGAAGTTTTAGAGAAGCTTTTGGGAAGAAGATTAGAGAGCAGAACTGAAAGTGCAAATTTTTAGTTGGATCTTTGAATGTGAATGTATTTGTAATTGGCCTATTCCTTTGGTTGCTATTCTTTGTGTTCATTTCTGTTGTGTTAACTCTTGCAGGGTGGTTTGGATAGCTAGGTGAGCCTTTGGCCCTAGTTTTTTGTCCTCTTGCCTGCATTAGTAGAGGAGTGTGCTCTTTCCCCTTAAAGGAAATTAGAAACTTGGGACCCTTAGATCTGAACCACCAATCTGAGTCAACATTTAGAGGGCCTGTTGGAGTAATCCAACCTCCAAGAATGACCTAAGTGAGCACACACCTTTTGTTGATGATTCCAACTCACTATAATAAAGAAGATTTGTAGAGTGAAATACTCCAAAGACATATTAATTTCTTACCCTTGACTCATGATATCACATATCAAGAGGAGGCTTTGTCTATTGCACTAGCTAACACTAACCCTAGTCTTGCTAGTCAAGTGTGTGCACTTTTAGATCCTAGTGTGGACTATTGGCCTTAACTTCATTCACAAAGCCACTAGGGATTAATGTGAACATAAGCCAAGTAAAAGCTTTTAGATAGTTGCTACCTAATTCACCTTCGAGAGGGGGAATAATCTTTGTGCAAGGAGAGAAAGAATCGCTCTTGTAGAATCTCACGATATGCATGTACCTAGGCACTGGAAGGTAGTATATGTGCTTGACCTATGCCACAAGGGTGATCATTTAACATATATGTTATTGAGTCCTTGGAATACACCAAAAACACAAGCACCTTCTAGTGGGGTGACATGACCATGTGAGGTGAATGCATGCACATAAGTTGTGAGACAAAGGTTTTGCTTCCTCTACTATTTTTGGTTTTAGGGTTAAAGTGTGTATTTCTCCAATCTTTTAACTAGTCCTAATCTATCAAACAAATAAAAGGTCAAGACTCCCCCATCCCTCCGAGTTGCTTTGTCCTCGGTTGGATTTTTTGCAACTACTACTTGCTTCCTGTGTCTAAAAACAACTATCTTCTTGTAAACCAAAATAATGTCCAAAACTTGAAAACTATGTTGATATTTGTCTAAAACTTGTAAACACAACTAGTCTTCTATTCATATCTATCAAAACCATTAAAAATCTCTTCAAGTTCTATCAAAACTTGTCAGTCTAGTCCTTTTCTTGCATCTAGTTCTACAAAATTTTGTGTGAGAAAACTATCTATTTGTACTTCCTCATGTGGTTCTTTGAAGTTCCTCACATGTCTGTCTGTGAATCTTCACTTGAGACATTACCAAAACACTTTTATTTTCAAGTCAAAATCCTATCTCTTTCAGTCAAACTATCAAATCCTCGTACAACTCTGTGCAAGTTGTCATGTGAAAAATTTGGTCTAAAATTTTTGTTCTGAAACTCTACTTGGTTCTTTATACTTTCTTGTGGGATTCTTTGGGAATCTTCACATGGGATCTTGTCTAAAACTATAAAAAATACTCTGCTAGTTGTGTGTTCCCACTTGGTTGTTTGTACTTCCTCACCGTTGAGTCATTAACTCACATGAGTCTGTCAAAATCTTTCAAAAAGAATGAGCTATTTTGAGTTCCCTCTTCAAAATTTGATCTGAGTCTAATCTATGCCTAGAACACTTGGTCATTCCTCTATCTATAGTAATGTCCAACTCTAACTTCTTTCTTAGTTGACAACTTGCGATCTACACATGAAGTAGTCTCCTCATTTAGTTATCTTATTTTGTCCTTTTGTGTTCATCATGCCTTATTTCTTAATAGTCATAACTCTTTGCTATTCTAGCCATTTCGTAGATGACTCATACCTAGGTATACAACACTCTTATCTTACTTTGAGGCTATGTTCTAGTGTGGTCTTTGTTTAAGCTTGGCTTTTCATCATTGTCTATGATTATTGCATCAAGTAATGGAAACATGTTTCCTCCTTATATACTTAGACAAGGTAGAGCTAGGGGTCAGAATTATGGTAGAGGTCACTACCCAATTTATACGTGGTTTGGATCTAGTGAATCTAGTGAGGAGTCTTCATGATCTCCTTCATTTGTTAGACCACCTCATGTTCAAAGAACATTTTCCATAAAATTTTAGCAAACTTAGAATCCCTTGTATCAAGAGAATCCTGAAACTAGAAAAACACATACATCTCTAGATAAAATAGTTAAATTCTTATTTAGAAAACCTTTTCAACCAATGTACACTGAAACTTATCACATTCCTAAAATGGATGATCAAGTCCAAGAAAACAAAGAACATAACAGAGGACAAGATCACCAAAGAAATGAAAGACATAAAGATCTTTTCACTAATGAGAATGAGGAGACTGAAGAAATGCTTCTCGAAGACATTAAAAAATGTCATAAGGATAAACAATTCCAAAAACTCATGGAGATCTTGCTTAATGAAGAGAAAGAGAAATACTTTCTCAAGCTAGCTCAAGAAGGAGCAAAACTACCTCATCATTTTAATGTTGAGACAATAATCACACATGAAGAGGAAACTAAAATGTCCAAGTTATAAAAACAACTGAAGATCATGCAAGAACAATTGGCCCAAGTGATGCATGATAAGGACAAACAAACCAAAACATATACCTTATACACTATTTGTCCATTTCCTTTTGACAAGAGTTTAGACATGCCTACATTTCCAAAAGGAGGTGAGTTTCCAAAGTACAAAAAATACTTTGGAACGTTCGATCCCCAAGATAATTTGAGGGAATTCAATGATTTGTCTAAAGAATTCAAGCATAGTCAGACATATCTTATGTGTTTATTCCCCCAAATTCTAGGTGGTCAAGCCATGGAGTGGTTTTACAATTGCCTACTGGTATCAAAATGTTTGATGAGATTACTAACCTATTTGTTCAACAATACTCACACAACACACAACATATAGTTAACATACATGACTTATGTAACCTTAAGCAAAAAGTTGGGGAACCTTTCCTCACATTCCTTTAGAGGTGGCAACAACTATACACCAAATATTCTTGAAATAGAAAAACTTGACATCTTCATGGATAATCTATTACCTGACTTTGGGTATAAAGTTTAACTTCAAGGTCCACACATATTTGAAGACATGGTCACACAAGCTATTCAAATAGAGGAATTCATTATCAAAAAGGGCAAAATAACCCTTCAAAAAAACACCAAACAAGGATCAACCTCTAGTAAGGATAAATAAGTATGTAAATAGGAACTGAGAGGTGGTACATGATGGAGTCGTTGATAACATTACTCCTAAACCTACTAAAGCAACTTACAATCTTACAAAAAATCTCAAAGCATCTAAAAATGTTGACAAACCTCCTCCTAATGACAAGACATTTGGAATCAAAATGAAGAACTCATCTAGAGTTACACACCAAAAATGAGAGTACACACCTCTTGGTGAACCTTTGGATGTGGTCTATAAGACCTTGCTACAAAACAAACTCATTTTGCCATTGGATAATTTTCATCCTTATGATCCAAAACCATGATGTTCATGGTGGAATGAGACTACATTTTGTGAATACCATCAAAACAAAGGTCACAAAACCAAAAATTGCATCAAACTGTATCCCAAAGTTCAAGACTTAATTGATGATGGTGAAATTGTTGTGGATGGACACAACAAGAATATGGATCACAAGGCTTTCAAGGAGGATTTTCCACAGTATGAGAAATGAGAAAAATCTCAATTGTACATACTCTAATGATGATGATGTGATCAAATGGTTGAACCTATGGACTTTGAGTATTGTGATGTCATCACAATCAAGGGAAAACAAGACAACACTGAACCTAAGACCCCATTTGTCTTAAGGGGTACTATATCTACTACATCTGACAAAGAACCATCAAAATCTTGTGCCAATGTTGTTATGAATTCTCGTGCCAAGATAGTCCTTAAATGCTCTGCACCTTCTATTCCTAAGTCAGAACAACACAAAGATAAAACTCTTGTTGGTCCATCAAGAAAAGGTGCAAAAACTACAACATCTTCTATAGCTACAAGCTACAATATCCTCAATCAGTTGCAAAGGACAAGTGCTCAAATAATAATCTTTGAATTACTCAAAATATTGCCTACTCATTGGTAAATTGTCAACAAAGCCCTCACCAAGGTAAATTTACCTTGAGATATTGATCTTGATAAGTTCCAATCTATGGTAGGTCATCTAACCTCACCTCACCATATGTCCTTCTCTGAGGAGGACAATAATTCACAGAGTCATCCACATAACCAACCATTGCACATTGAAATCATGATACACCTAAAGCATGTTTGTCATATGCTCATTGACAATGGAGTTGGTTTAAACATCTACTCTACTACTCTTCTTAGACATTTGGACTATTCTAAAGAGTCCATTAATCCTTGTCATAGAATATCCATCAAGGCATATGATGAAGTCAAGCATAAATCCTTAGGTCTTGTTGTGTTGACTCTTTGAGTTGGTCTTGTAGAAAGGGATGTCACTTGTCAAGTCCTTGAAATTCCATTACCATACAACATCCTACTAGGGAGATCATGGATACATGAAATTCAAGCTATGCCTTCAACTTACCATCAATGTGTTAAGTTTCCATTTCATGGCTTTGAAGTCGCCATACTTGCCAATACTAGTTACACTGGTAACATGTTGAAATCTATTGAAAGATTTGTACCTACTAATAGGGAATTTGCAAACCATCATGATGATAAGCTGAAACAAATTGAGTAGTCACTCAAGTTGAAAGAAACTAGGATGGGTGAATATCACATAGAACCTATTCTATCTTTGACATCTCTTCCTGAGCCTGCCCATTATTATGCAAGACCATCTGAAGAAAAGAGACCTTTTGTGCTATCACCTCAAACTAGGTACAATGGTACCTTTGTTAAAGCTACTATACCTCTAAAGGAGGAAGATGAAAATAGAGCCATTGGTGCATGGATAAATAGAGATGAAACTCTAGTTGATCTCATAGAATAGTCTCATGAGATTACTCCTAAAAAGTATAGTCTAGGTCTTAGAATCATGAAATGATTTGGATACAAAGGGAATGATCTAATTGGAAGAAAAAAAAATGGCTTGATTGATCCTATCAAAGTGATAGCTAGAAGGTCTTGAGATACATCTAGTTTAGGTCTCAAGAAGATTCCCTTCCATCTATGGATTAACAAGTTTATACTAGAATTTGAGAGTTCATCTAAACACGAGTCACAAGCTAAGCCAGATGATCATGAGGATAATGCTGATAATGAGGATACTTATCCTTATCTAATTCCTATTGATCTTGCTAAATTCTTCATAGAAGCAGACAAATTTTTTACCATGTGTTAGCACTATGGATGGTGATAATGATTATTCTTACAACACTACTAATTCTCCCCATATCCAACAAGAACAAGGAGAGTCAATTCATGCTTTAGTCATTGAGAAACTTTGTAAAAATCTAGATGATGAAGGAGAATGGGTCCCTATTACCTCTGAGGAATTCTATAATCTGTCTCCATGCAACATAGATTCTTGAGAATGTGAATTTAATTCTTTCTCAGAAGCAACTATAGACAAAGATATAGATGAAGTTCATGTTTATGAAAATTTTCTTAAGGTAGGTGAATCATCTAGGGTTAGCTCGAATGATTCTCATCCAAATAATATCCTTAAGTCTTCGATTAATGATGTTAGAACTCAAAGGAATTGGAACACACTTGTGGATGAACCTGCTCTAGGTCTTAAATTACTTGTTCAAGCATTTGATGACTATACTATGAATGCCATCAAACTTGCCACATCTCTTTCACTCACCTATCTTGAGCTCATAGATAGGAATTCCAATGCATCTAGTGAAGTCCCTACATTCTAGAATGACTATGCTCTTGCTTGCTACTTAAACAATGTCGAACCTGTAACATCTTCTACCAGTGGAAAAAGCATCAACATGACTGAAGTTGACATCAAATATCTCAATCACACAATTAAAAAGAAAAGAAATAGAAGGTCTCATGGTGAAAACCATATCGTGGTAGTATTAGAACCTAAAATAGTAAAAATAAAAGATGTATCCAAAGGTGAAAACCTCTCTGAGGTGCCTAAGGATGAGATATTTGATGCACTTTCTAGTCACTTTCAGTGTTGATAGAGCCAATATAGTCAATCAACTTGGGAACAGAGGAACAACCTCACATGATACATCTTGCATAATCTTTATCTATAGAATATAGAAAGGAATTTATTGCCTTCTTCCAAGAGAAAAAGACCAATTTTGCATGGAACTATGTAGAAATGCTAGGCTTAGATCCTGATCTCATAATGCATCATTTATCTATTATACAAGGAGTAAAACTAGTCAAACGAAAAGTTAGGAAAATGCATCCTCATGTTGCATTACTTGTTGAAGCTAATCTAGAAAAGCTTCTAAAAGCTAGTTTCATCCATGCTATCTCAACCATGCTAGTTCTAGTCTCCAAATATGACAAGTCTATCAAAGTTTGCACAAATTTCTGAGATCTAAATTTAGCATGTCTGAAGGATGATTTTCCACCCCCCAACATTGATATAATAGTGGATATGACAATAGGATATGAAATATACTCACTCATGGACATGTTTTTTGGTTATAATTAGATCAAAATTGCACTAGAAGACTAGGAGAAAATTTCTTTCACTTGTGTATGGGGACCTTCTATTGGAATGTGATGCTATTTAGTCTAAGAAATGCTAGTGCCATGTATCAAAGGGTAGTTACAAAAATCTTCCATGATATTATGCATAAGACAATGGAGGTCTATTTCAATGATACCTTGGTTAAGAGCATAAAATGCAACACTCATCTTCAATATTTGGGACCCATCCTAGTTCATATGGAGAATTTTAGTCTGAGACTCAACCCCAATAAATGTGCATTTGGTGTAACGTCTAGGAAACTACTTGGTTACATTGTATCTGCAAAAGGAATTGAGGTAGTTCTAAAGAAAGTTCAAGCAATCATGGACATGCCTCCACCCCATAATATTAGTTAGATGAGGGACTTGCAAGGAAGACTTCAATAATTCATAGATTCATATTAGAACTGGTAGATAGGTTACAACCTTTCACTAAGACTTTGCATAAATGTGTGAAATATAATTGGAACAAAGATTGCGATCATAGTCTAACATAGATAAAGAAATACCTTGCTAATCCATTGATCCTGATGCCTGCTATCTATGGGAAGCCTCTCATTTTGTAAATATTAGGAATAGAGTCATCTCTTGGTATCTTTCTAGTTAGTATTGTACATATGTTCACTTTTCCATAGCCCTAAATCATTGGTGGTCTGTTAGATTAGACTAGGATAGATCGATGATTGATGTGTGTTCCATTATTGTGATGCAGTGGGATTATATGGCAGCAATATCAAATGGAGGGATGACTCCATTATACCAAACATATTTTTTGAGTCATCATTTCCCTCAGTTTATAGACCTAATAGGGATGGCAACACCAGTACAACCAATGCAGATGCCACAGCCATCATTGCCATAGTAGCCACCATAGCAGGAGAGACCCAGGCATAGGACATAGAAGGTTCATATTCCTCCCTGACATATGGGAGATGATGTAGGTTCTGGAAGGAGTGGGCAAGATAGATACATCCTTGTGGTGAGATGGGCACCCTGGGAGCTATTGGAGGAGATACACAGAGGCCTTGTATAGAGGAGAAACTAGCTCAGTAGGTAGATTCTGGAGTGGGCAATGAGGAGATGTAGGATTGGCCTGCTTCTCAACCACAAGGTGGATATATCCTAACATAGACTAAAAATTCTCTAAGGAGATCTAGAGATCGAGTGAGGATGGCACAATGAGAGATGTAGATACAACTTGCTATTAGAGATACAAGGATATTAGAGTGGGATTAAGAGCTCTACAAGTTACAAGAGTAGATGGAGTGAGAGATTCACTCATTATGAGAGAATTTAGAGCAGCAATAGGATGAGATTCAACTCCATACTATGAGAGTAGCATATTACTATGTGATTGTTGCAGTAGTGCTAGCTAAGGTAGAGCAGGTGCCACAATTCTCATTGTATGCTGGAAAGTTGAGAGGTGCATGACTTCTGACTAGACTAGAGATGCCTCCTCCTCCTTCACCTAGAGGTGAGGGAGAGTGACAAAGTTAGCTCATTGTTGTTTTTCTTTGGCTATGTATCGATTGGTGTGCCTACATCATTTTGAGATCAACAACACTTGAGTAGCATTCAATTTTTCATTGATGTATAGTTGACTCCATATATATATGAGATTTTGTTTTGCGTATCTTTTCATGTGTCACTTTCTCTCTTTATAGTTTATTGTACATGAGATGTTAATGCTATGATCGATTGAATGCAAATTTGATACGATGTATGAATGTAGTGTAGATGAAATGAATCATGAAATTATGTGTACAAAATGAAAAATGTGGATGAACAAACATCTCATGTAGTGTTCCATTTTGTTGATAGTGACAAGTATCTTATGAAGATCAAGAGGACAAACCAAAGAACTAAACGCTTGTGCAGTTGTGAAGAGATGTGATACTTTGAAGAAACCAAATAATCCCTCATCATGAAGGATGTAAGTAAATTAGGGATTGAACCATGTGCTTATGCAATGCAACCCTATGCTAGATGCAACCCTAGGTCTAGTTACCAAGCTCATAAAATTATCATCACTAAGTATTTAGCTAAATCCACAAATGTCATACAATTTAGACTTATATTGTAATCATGGAAATATGAATATAACACATGTTCTAGTTTTTTCAAGATTAAATGTAAGAATTCGAGGCACAAGAAGCTAGAATGACTAGAACATTTGTCCTTTTTGATATAGCAAGCAAACATAAGCATCAGAGCATAAATGCTAGAATGAACAGAATGTTTCTTGCATGCAAACACACCAAACACACAAGAGATCCTTCTTGTGGTAAGTAATCAATAAGTATTCTATCTACAATGACCCCTGCATTCATAACATAAGATACAAGTGTCCTAAGTATACTTGCAGTGAACCATATGTTTACTTAGCAGGACGAGCATCAATATTTATTGTAGCATAGAGAATTCACTCAAAAAAACAAGGAAAAGAACCAACCTCACTGAAGAGTCCATATAAAATGAGTCAAGGTGCATAAAACCATCCAACATGAGATAGAGGCTCTTATAGTGGACACCCTTTTTATATAGATGCTTCAAATCATTGGAACTAAATAAACAAATGGAAAGCAAAGAAAAGATCATGCCCCCAGTCCTCACTTCTCTAGTCAAAAGAGACATTCTAAAGTTTCTCAAAGGGGAATGATAAAGAGAAAGAAAAAGAAAAAAAGAAAAGCTCAACATATCTCAAATGAACTCAACATTTTTAATTCAGTTTTTTGTGTTATAGGATTGATGTCAAGTGTGAATGTTCATAACATATATGCAAGAAATCTCTTCAGTAGGGTGATGACAATAGATAGACTTAGTTAGAACAACTAGTGACTGAAGTCAAAG
This sequence comes from Cupressus sempervirens, assembly GCA_028749045.1. NCBI lineage: Eukaryota > Viridiplantae > Streptophyta > Pinopsida > Cupressales > Cupressaceae > Cupressus > Cupressus sempervirens. The sequence goes on along the minus strand of CM053791.1, from coordinate 780,586,684 downwards.
AAGAATCTTTAGTAAGAAGAACCTTAGTAGGAAATTGAGTGACAATAAACATATGTAGTTAGAACAATTGGTGACTGACATGAGAGATCTTCCATGAGAGGAATCTCTGGAGTGATACAAGTGACAGTAGGAAGATGTAGTTAGAGAAAATAGTTATTGAAGCTTAAATGATTTTCCTAGAGAGGGATCTCTGTAGTACAACAAGCGTTGGTAGGTAGACACAGTTAGAAAAACTGGTGACTGACATGAAAGAGATTCCTATGACACTGTAGGGTGTTGCCTCCAAGTTTATGACAAGATTCAATCCATGGATGCATGAGCAAAAGAAGCAAAATAAAGTGGGAAAGAAATTGTACAAGAGCCAGAAGGTGCATTGCAAGATTTAGCATTTGAAACAAGAGGTGCCTATTTTTTCTACCATGATGCCTGTTTGCCAAGTTTTCATCAATGGCACTTTTTTGTTTTTCAATGTTTTTTTGTATTTTTGTATTTTTCTCTTTCAAATATTTTTGTATTTTTCAAATTTTTTTGGTTTTACCAAGGCACCTATTTCTAGGTTTTGACCAGGATAATAAATTTTTTTAGGACATTTTGCAAATTTTTAGAACTTTTTCAGAGATTACTAACTCTCAAGTAGGATCATATCATTTTGTTCTAGTGTCTAGCAAGGTGTAAGACAAGACGTAGTAGCAAGCTAGTGGATAAGAAAAGATGGATAGGAAAGAAGTATGAAGTGAGTGAAAGTGATCTTCAAGAACTGGCTCTCCAAGAGTAACCAAGCTCGGGAAAATGTAAGATAGCCATATGAAGTGGGTTTTGGATAATCAATGAAAGTCAATGAGAGAGATAGCATGATGTCATGAAAGCAAGTAATCTAAAAAAGTGGACATGTCAAGATGCCTCTAAGAACCATATTTTTCTTTTTCTTTTGATCAAGACCAAGGGGTTAAGTGGATAGGATAGTGATAGGAAAATGCTATTAGAATTAAGGATAATGGAGGCTATGTTTGATTATCAACCCTAATTATCCTCCATTATCCTTAATTCTAATAATGTTTTTATATCACTATCCTATCCATTTGGCCTCTTAGTCTTGATCAAAAGAAAAAGAAGAAAAAATGGTTCTTAGAGGCCTCTTCACATGTCCACTCTTTTGGATTACTTTCTTTCATGCCATCATACTATCTCACTCATTGAATTTAATTGATTATCCAAAACCCACTGCATATCACTATCTTACATTTTTCCTAGCTTGGGTACTCTTGGAGAGCCAATTCTTGAGGATCACTTTCACTCACTTCATACTCCTTGCCTATCCATCTTTTCTTATCCACTAGCTTGCTACTACATCTTGTCCTACACCTTGCTAGACACTAAAACAAAATAGGAATTGAGCTACAAAACACTATCTCTCTAAGGAGGTAGAATGAAAAATCTCACAAGTAGGAATAATGTAAGAGCTAACTTGAATAATGCCAAAGAATGGGGTATAAATAGGTCCAAAATCCTCAATCTGCACCATTCTCCAAATCAGAAACCAATCCATGATTTCCATCAAATCAACGAGTAGGTGAAATATGTCATCTCCATGGATTATCCTGAAATTTGAAATCTAATATCTCCCTCAAAATCAACTAGAGGGTGTATGTAACAATATGGAAGGCATATAATTTATCCTTTAAAAACTTTCCACTTCACCAATTGCCAAACTCCCATGATTTTGGCATAATTAAATCTCACCATCCCCTAAATTTCACCCAAATATACACTTAAATAGAATGATTTATAAAATCACCATCTATTAATTATTTGAATTATTAACATGCACAAATAATAAAAGATCAACCCCCTTACAAAATGCATCCTATATCTCTCTTTCCAACATTTAATCCAATCCGTCCAATTTTGCATTTGAAATAACATTTAAATAAAATGATTTATTATCATCATTTTATTAAATGTTTTACATAATGGTTTAAATTGCAAAATAAAAATCCATAAAATAAAATTTTAAAATATCCCCCCATGTAGAGAAATACACACCCAACACTTTAAAGACATTTTAACATATCCCTTCATTACATCATTATACAACCCTTTATGATAAAAACCCTCATAAAATGACATCATAAATATGCAAAAGATACATATAAAGACTCAAATATGTCTTTCAAACATTTAAATCCTTTAAAAAGAAGCCCAAGTTTGAACCAGAGGTGTTTTGGGGAGGTTTCCATGATAGGAGATAGTTTAAGACAACTTCCTATAGCAAATAAATTAGAAACAACAACCTTTAATCTATGAAGTAGGATTTTGATTCTCATCTCTCCATTTGCTCATTTTATTTTCTATGAATTCCCTTGAAGATTTCTACAAATTTAATTTCTATAATATTCAGATTCATAGGTGTTTTGTACTTGATTTCATGCTTTAATCACCATTGCATGTCATTTTTACCATATGGCATTGATGCATTTGACAAGGATTTTATTTTTGAAACTTCAAAGCATAATAAGATCTTTATGCCTTTTCTTATGTAATTTTGTTGCAGGTTATTTCATGAAAGCCATGGGTTGCATTCTTTGAATCCATTTCCTTTGCTATAGGAATGACCATTTTTCCTATCGCTTCTGCATGTTTTTCTTGGAAGGCATCACTTTGATGTGATTGTATGTTTTAGAAATGATCTATTTGTATTCCTTGTTGTTATTAATCATTCATGAAAAATTTATTATGTATTCTTCATGGATTCATGTTAAAATGCATGAATGGGTGCCCAAATGCTCACCACGTATTTATAACATTGCTTGCATTGATGTCTTTTTTTTTTCTTTTCTAATGCATGAATATTTGTAGCTGAAGCAATTCCATTAATTCTTGCAAGAGATTTCTTTGCTGAATCTATGGCTATGAAATATACATGTTAAAATGCCTTAGTATTTCTGATTTTTCCTTTCTTCTGCTAACTATGTCACATGCAATAGGTCTACACTCTGCGTTCTACTTTTTTCTATAGGAACAATGCCTAGTTTGTATCGCCTTTGCAATTTTTTCCTACATGCTACATATTAAAATTTTAATTTATTTCACTTGTTGTCCCTACACATAGAATAAACACATTAGATAAAAAATAGGCTTCTCTCCTTTTGTATCATTTTTGAGCCTTTTGTGCATGTCTTGAGAATTGTCATCTGAGTACTTTCTAATCCTACATGCATGATATTTGCAAGATATCAAAAATTTATTAGATCTTTCTAGATATAATACACTTCATTCTCTTGTTGTAACCCTTGCAGGTTCTAGAGGGAAACTAGAGCTAGTGATCAACCATCTACATATATAACTCAAGAAATGTATCGTACCTTGTATTTTTTCTTTCATTTTAGATGCATACAATTTCTTTCAATATTCTCTATATGTTGGCAATGCTAATGACTTGTGTGAGCCTATACATTTCACTAATCATTATCACATGCACCTTTCCTTGTACTTTCAATTCAACTCCTTCATTTTCATGCAAATGTACCTATTTTTTTCTGTTATTATGCAAATGAACACAAATCTAATCAAGATCACATAATAATGAAAAATTAGTGTAATGTAGAGACAAATTCACCTAGTAATTAGGTTACTAAATGTCACCAATTTGAATGATATGAAAAATTGGCAACAATTATGAATTGAGACTAACGATTTTTTTTGAAAGTTCAAATGTTAGAATTGATGAAGTATTTCAGGTACACAAGAGAAATTTTGACAATGATTTTTATGGTAATTCAAATTAGGTAAGTACAAATAAGAGATTAATTCAAAATCTAAATGACAAACATAAATTATTCTTCAATATTAATGATTGAACTAAAGTACAAAATGGAGAACCTAGAGAAGGATAAAAACACCTAAGTATATTGCTAGAAATCATCCTAATGATCAAATTATTGGTGATGCAAGAAAATGAGCATTTTAAATAAGTAAGATAAGAGATGATATTTGCTTGATTTCATAGATTCAACCTAAGAATACTAATGAATCATGTAGAGACAAATCTTAGATTAATGCTATGAAAGAAGAATTTGAGAAGACTGAGAAGAATAATATATGGAAATTAGTCCCTAGGCCTAAAGAAAAGAATGTAGTAAGAGAAAGATGGGTATTAAAAACAAAATGAATGAGAAAAGAGAAGTGGTAAGGAATAAAGAAACTCCACTCACAACATGAAGGTATAGATTTTGACGAAACCTTTCCTCTAGTAGCTACATTAGAAGCAATACGACTATTTTTGGTAGCTACATTAGAAGCAATATGATTGTTTTTGGTTTATGTATCTTATTTTTTTTTTCAAAGTGTATTATATGGATGTTAAATCAAGTTTATTGAATGGACAACTTGAAGAAGAAGTCTACATTGATAACCTTGATGGATTTCCTTTGATAAAACAAGAAGACATGGTATGCAAACTAAAGAAGGCATTATATGGACTATATAAATCACTTAGATCTTGGTATACGAGGTTGGATATACACTTCTTAATTTTGGGATTTAAGAAAAGAAAAATAGACAATAATCTATACTTAAGAATAAATTCAAATGGTCTATTGATTATTGAGTTATTTGTAGATGATATAATTTTTAGAGGAAATGATGAAGTCAACAATAATTTTTCTATGAGATAAAAAGTGAATTTGAGATGTCTATGATTTGTGAGATGAATTACTTTTTTGGATTGAAAATAACACAAATAAATTATATTTATATCTAAAACCAAGATCTTAAAGAGCTACTAGCAAGATTTGTCTTTGAAAATTGAAAATTAGATCGAACTCCGATGGTTACATGATTGAAGTTGACTAACAATGATGATTCACCTAAACTATGAAAAGAAGACATATATCAATGCTTGGTGGTTTACATTGTTTGACTCATACATAACTTGATATTGCTAGAACTATTGAAATTGTAGCAAGGTATCAAGTAGATCCCTAAGAAAATACATCTTGTAGCACTAGAAAGGATATTGAAATATTTGAAAGGAGGATTAGAATTTATCTTTTGGTATGATAGATCTAATAATTTTACATTGTAACCATATACTAATACTTATTGGGAAGGAAATGTAGATGACAAAAAAATACAACTAGAAGAGAATTTTTCCTTGAAGGAAGGTTAGTATCATGGTTGATAAAGAAACAAGGTTGTATTTCTCAGTCTACCACATAAGCAAAATATTTAGGCACATCAAGAAATTGTAATTATATAATGTGGATGAAATAAATTATAAAGGATTGGTATTACATTATCTAAACTTACTATCATGCATTCTAATAATATAAGCACAATTAAAATGTCTAAGAATCTAGTTTTACATTCAAAGACTAAGCATATTACAATTAAGTACAATTTTCATAGAGCAAAATTTACTAAGAAAGAAATAAAATTAGAATATGTGAGTGTAAAAGAGAAGCTAGCATATATGTTTACTTAATCATTTACTAAAGGCACATTTGAGTACCTCAGATGTATGCTTAGGGTAATAGCCCTACCTTGTGTAGAATAACTGGTGCAAATTTTCACCACTCTAGTATATTCAAAGCATATTTATTCATCTAGATTCAATTCTTGGCACTTCTTGTTAGGGGGAGTGGTAGCATTGATAAATGAGATCTCTAGAGCTCTTGTGTAATGATTTGTGACATAATAATATTTTTTGGCACTTGATATTTTATTGGTTGCAGATTGGATTGATCCAATGTAGATACTTTGATGAAGATAATCATAAAAGGGAGAGAATATATAAGAAGATTAGTGATTCTTGACATATCGACACCTTTTCCATTGATGTCAAAGGGGAGAAGATCAATTGAAAACCCTTTCATTAGGGAAAACTTATATGGAATATATCAGAGTTAACTAGAGGTTAAGGTTGTATATGTTGAGGATATTTAGAAATTTGTATCAAGTTGTCAACATGATACATATTACTTTTGGATTGATTGTTTTTCACCATATGTTTCCATCAATGCTAAAGGGAGAGATTGTTAGGAATTGAGGTCTTGCTGGCACTTGGATGACTAGTTGATGTGTTTTATTGATGACTAGTTTTGTCATTGATGAAAATATATAAATTTGTATATTTATGACATATACATATTTTGCATATCATAGGATACTTATTTGATCAATGAAGTTGGTATGTGAAAATGTATTTTGTGTTAGATTATATTTGTGTCGAATAAAGAGAATAAACATCATATTGTCTATGTTTTCTGGGCTTTATGCTATGTTTTGGACAAGTTTTAGTTTGTTTTGTGAGAATTGGTGGCAAATCGCTATATAAGGGATAATAAAAGATACAATTGATAGTACTTTTTAAATCTTATTAGCGAGGTAGAATTAATGTCAGAGATTTTGGGATATGATAGAATATTTAATATTGTGTCTATGTACAAGATGAGAAAGTATTTGGGTTATTATGGAAAGGCTATTATTGTGTAACATGTGGTATATTTTATTGCCATTCAACTTTGTTGTAGAAGAGTGTATTTTATCATTGAAAAATGTGATATTAATATTTTAATATGGGAACCTTATTGTAATGAATGTAATATTTCTTATGACAATGTGTATGGTTTAGCATGGACCTATGTAATTCAATGTACATTAGGGAAGGTCTAAAAAGATCACCTAATTAATTATTTGTAAAGGGTATAAAGGAAAGTTGTTTTCCTTGGTTGGATATTAGTAGTTTTGGAAATTTATTCAGCACTCCCCTTAAGATTTGTGACAAGGGCTTAATCACCTCCTATGTACTATAAGTTGAGTGGTTGTATTGAGCATTGACAGATTAGTCTTTTGATACAATGGCAACCCCACTCTAACAAGTGGTATTAGAGCTTGGTCATAGGTTCAAATCCTTATTCCCTTGGGTAATGGTGGGGGGGAGATTGTTGGAAATTTGTTCAGTGCTCCCCTTGGGATTCATGATAAGAGCTTAACCATCTCCTATGTACTATAAGTTGAATGGTTGTATTGAGCATTGATAGATCAGTCTTTTGGTGTAATGACAACCCCACTCTAATAAGTAGAACATATATGATGTGTATGGATAGAAGCTTATATACTTGATGATCAGATCAACATAGTGATGATGTTTATTAATTGAGGTGAGCCTAAAAGGAAATACTCTAGAGAGTAAGTTGTAGATCAAAAAGTTCATGATTTAGGATATGTTATCCTAAAAGATTATCTTTCACATTTCCTAGTGCATTTAGGAAGTGGCTCAATTTTTTTTCTTTTAGTCTTTAACAAGGTTGAAACCTTATAACAAGGGTTCAAGGTCTCCTAATAGGGATATATATTGTAAGAAGGATTATTAGACTAAATGCATTGTGTTTGGCCTCTAACAGGGTTACATCTTCCACAAGGAACTAAATATTAGTGCATTATCTTGTGGGTGCCATCCCCACCAAGGATTTTCCTCTAATCAAGGATTTCCCTAGTCAAAAAATCATTGTGATATAGTACATATTGTTTCTTATTATTGTGCATTATTGTTTTAATTGTTGGAGATCAGATTTATAATTTTGGTTTTAATTATATTTGTTTTGAATTGATTCATTCCCACTCTTAGTTGTGTGTGGACTTTACTTCTTAACAATCAATATACCTTTCATAGAATTATTATATGATGATTTGATGATATTTCTATTGAGTGATTTTATTTGTGTAAGAATTAAAACTTTGATTTATGATTTGTAATTTTAGATTATGTTGTATATTAGTGATCTCATTTGTCATATGAACAATTCTAAGCCAACTAATTCATGCTAGCTAAATATGTATGCATCTAGATTAACAATGAATTCACCTAAACTAAGACTTCTAACACTTGTCATTGACCATTCAAATTGGATCAAATTTTACTAGAGAATTTGGTAATGAACATTGTATGTTAGTACTATATCCATTGATATATTCAACAATCATGAAGATATGAATACATGTAGATCTGATACAATGTCAAAAGTGAACCTAAGCATCAAGGCATGTAGGCCATAATGACTTGTCTTTTACTTCTATTTGATTTAATAATATTTTTCTATTTATCTATAAAATATGCTTAATTTTGTGCTTATATCCTTGTGTGTAGATGATATCATCTACAAATTTATTAGGAAGTCGATTTAAAAAAAAATTAGACAAAAATAATGAACTAACCTCAGTGAAGATTCCATATAAAGTGGGTCAAGGTACATATGGTAATCCAGTCATGATGAAGGATCTTACCATGGACACTTAGTTTATTTAAAATCTAAGGATCATTGGAATAATCAACATTATAAAAAACAAGGAAAACATCATACTCCTAGTCCTTTCTTCTCTATTCATTTAGACATCGTTGAATTGATTAGGGTTTATGGCAAGCAAGAATTAGAAATAATGCAACTAAAATTCATAAGTTTAGTAATGTTTCTCTAGACCAAGGATATCATAGAGATAGTCATAAAGAAAATATGAACAATCATTGCTCAAAATGTGCCAATTATTTACATTATGATTTGAGCATGTTTATGTTTGTTTCTAGGCTGTGTTGAGAAACACCATTGATTAGGTTCCATGTCAATTGCAATACAATAAGTATTGAGAATCACTATTGATTAAAGTGTTGAAAAATAGTAGTTTTATGTAAGGAACACCATTATTTGTGATTGTGATAGTGATAGTTTTGTGTGAGTGTTAAGAAACATTATTTTATGTCAGTGGAAAACTTCCCTATATAATAACCTAGGATAACAAAGTTTGGTGGACTAACCCACAACTAATAAGTTTGAATTGACTTCTATAATTTCTCAGGGAGATGCTCTCAAATGAGGTAAAATCATCTTAGGCATCAGATATAGATAGACTGTAGACAAGGTGAATATTTCATTTCAAGGTTTATGCCAAGTTCAACAATATCACAAAACTAATTGAAGGATGTATACAAGCTGAAATTAAAAGTACCAATTGGTCAAGTGCTATATTATAGATGGAGAATCGATCACAAGTGTCATCTATTTACTTGGTTTTCACCACTTGGAAAGATTTCTATTTTTGCTACCAAGATGCTTGTTCACCAAGTTTTCTTCATGACACTTTTCTTGTGACTTTTAAATTTTATTTTAAATTGATTTTTTTTCTTTTTTTCATTTAATACATTAAAGTTCATATTTACTAGGTTCTTAGTAAGATGACCATTTTTTAGGACTTTTCTCATTGTTTTTGGATTTCTTTAAGATCAATTTTTTTTTTGTACTTCCCCTAAGAGTAGCAGGAGGCAATGAGGACATTCTAGGTACTTTAAAGATTGATCCTTTCTTAAAGATTTTTGATGTTAATGAGGAATTTAGATGTTAGGGTGGGGTGGAGGGGGGGCTTGGGGTGGGGCTAAATGAGCTTCCACCTTCACATGGTTGGCCCTGATTAGTAGAGAATATTAAATTATTCTCAAAACCAATTGAAGCTCAACATTAACCTATGATTGCATGACAACTAACTGTGCAAATCTCTTGGTTTCAAGCAATGTAGAAGGAGGCCACAGTTCAATATGAAATCTCAATTGATATGCATATGACATTAGGTGGAGCTAAAATAATCCAACAAGTTATTATTTTTGTTAGAGGATTGCATAGACCTATTAAATAAATGTAAATGTGGTGGGTATTTTCAGCTTTGCCTATTGTCCATGCATATAGAATGCAACTACATGTGCATTCTTGATTCGGAGTGACATTCACAAGTTTATCAAATTAATGGTATGATGTTAACAAAAAATTTATTAATGGAATGAATGAATGAATTTTATATGTTAATGTGGAATTTAGATGTTGTGGGGGGGGATGAGCTTCCACCTTCATGTGGATGACCCTGATTAGGAGAGAATATTAAACTATTCTCAAAACCAGGTGAAGCTCAGCATTAAGATATGATTGCATGACAACTAACTATGTGAATCTCTTGGTTTTAGGTAATATAGAAGGATGCTATAGTTCAATATGAAATCTCAATTCATATGCATACAACATTAGGTGGAGCTGAAAAAAACCAATAGGTTTCCATTTTTGTTAGATGTTTTCATAGACCTACTAAATAAATGTAAATGTGGTGGGTTTTTTCAGCTCTTCCTATTGTCCATGTATATAGAATGCACTTGCACGTGCATTCTTGATTCAAAGTGGCATTCACAAGTTTATCAAATCAATGGTATGATGTTAATGAGGAATTTATTAATGGAATGAATAAATTTTAGATGTCAACATGGAATTTAGATGTTAGGGGATGGGGCCAAATTAGCTTCCACCTTCATGTGGTTAGCCATGATTAGTAGAGAATATTAAACTATTCTCAAAACCAAGTGAATCTCAACATTAACCTATGATTGCATGACAACTAACTATGTGAATCTATTGTTATTCCTCAGACTCATATTGCTTCCTAAATTATTAAAGTAAACATAAGAAATATTTTAGAGCTCATTATAACTAGAGAATCTGGGTTCCCTATCCATGATTATTAAAGCCATAAAAAGAAGGCATCAACCTCACCTGTTAAGGAGGAATATCTCAATACCAAAGGCAGAACCATGCCATGACTAATAAATCCATACAAGAAGGCATTAACTTCACATCAAAAACATACTTTGGGGACCAAAGGTGTTATGGTAACTATCCATTCACAATGTCCCTCCCAATGTCCCTCAAGTGATCATGCATTCTTATTCAACCATCTTTTTCCTCCTCAACAAGACATCTATTGAAAAGAATTCCCCAACCAAGTATTCCATAAAACTCAGTCTGCCATGCTACAATGACCACACTTCTTCTTTCTCCAATGAAGAAACATGCTACATCCAAGAGCATCTCCCTCTCTTGTTTCCCTAGAGCATCATAGTTAACTTTGAGCCTCTTTGTGATTTCCTCATGGGCAATCTGGGAATACTTATTCAATGTTTCCTACCATTTTTTTAAAAATAATTCAGCAAGCTGTCATGATTATGATGGCTTGTTTCAATAGATACTTATTGCTCCTACAAAATTGTTGTCACATACCTAACATAATTGTGACATACTATTTTGATAGATAGTTGTCACTCCCATAACACCATTTTTGCATTGTCATTACAATTGGGATGACAAACTAAAAGCCTAAGATTTTGTATATGCAATAGTATACTATCACACTTGAGATGGTGAGAAGATAAACTCTTTCCCTTTACTTCTTCCAAGTCATGACATCTTTATGTTGGAATTACAAGTAGAAAGAGTAAACTTCTGGGGAGGGTGAATCAATAGTTAAAACATGAACCCATAAGGTTTTCACCACACATCCATCTCATGCATTCAATAGACAAATTGAAATAACATACAGAGCACATACATCTAAATCATGTACATATATAAGCAATCACATATTTGACACTAGATATGATTACCCAGAAACCCTCCAAATGAGAAGGTAAAACTGGGGTGGGAATGACACCACAAATCTTCACTACTACAATTGTAAAGTGTATCTAATTAAGGTTACAATGTTTTGACCATGAATCATGGTTTGCCTTGTGAAAGGCCTACCTTGTTAAAGGCTTACAAAGACTATTAAGTCCCACCATGTTAGAGGATTTCAATGCCCTACTAGAAGTGTGCCTTGTTAGAGGACTTCAAATCACAACTAAGTAAATACCTTGTTAAAGGATTTTATACAACCTACTAGGAATACTCTGTTAAGAGATTTGACTGAAATCACCTGCTAAAAATGTCTCAACATGTATCTTGCGATTGGAACTTGCTTTCCTGATAAATGATCACCTCTAAACACTATCCAATTTGATCCTCCATGATTAGATGTCTCAATGCTATATCCTTCTCTCTATCCTTTGTTCTTCTCTAACTAATTGTGCAATTCATTTCTTCTCCATAACTTCTAAGTCTCCATGAATGCTTTGTTTGTGCATGCAAATTTCTCCCTCAATCCCTTACACACTCATATAAAGTTTAGGGTTTCTTCCTCCTTAAGAAGACTAGAAGACTTAGGGTTAGGTATGAATCTATAGCTAAGATTCATCCATATTTCCACTTAAATCTTCCCATTATCTAATTGGCTACATGTAATAGCATAGGGAATCCACATATAAATTTTTCCTTATCTCCAAAAGATTATAATCTATCCTTAGGTCTCTTCAAAAATGGTTTACATAGTTGTTTGTGCCATAAGAAACAAATATGTCCAATCTATGTCACTTGACATATGTAGTGACTGATGCTCAACATACACTATAATTCTATTCTAACTTGACACCTGTATTTCTCGACATCCACTATTATACTTGGCACTTGAATCAATCAGCATGGTCTATCTGCTCATCACTTGAGTGACTCGACAGTTGGCACATGAGTGACTTGACACTCATTACAACTTAGCATGGTCTAACATTTGTATGTTGTACTCAGCATGCATTACTAATTCAACATGAACTAAGCAAATGGCTTAAGTACTTGTCAAAACCAATATGAGATCAACAATCTCCCCCTTTGAGATGAGTGTAAAAAACACTTGAATATACATAATCAATCTAATCTTCTTGAGTATAACATAAACATGACTCAGCTTATATACAAAACTTCAAAATTTTAAAATTTTGTAATAAGCTATATACCTCAAAAATTTGTAACTCCCCTTGAGTTAGTATATCTTTTTTGTATCCAAAATCTGTGCTCCATTTAGGTAGATTTGTTTGTGCTGATATTCTTTGACTTCAATGACTTCCATGCACTTATACTCTTTCATTTGATGTCTCTACATTGTATATTTCTCCTTTTTCTCTGACTCCCCCATTTTGCTCTACTTTGTCTCCCCCATGAGATATTCTCTATCTCCATCAATATTCTCTATCTCCCCCTTTTTGACACTTATGTCAAATGGGCTATACATGTATAGTGTGTTTGACCAAAAATAATTAATGGACCTCTAGTATTATCTTGATAGCTACATCCTAGTTCTCACATGCAACATCTAGTGACTTAAGTTGGATGGCAAGCTCGACAGTAAGGTGTACTAGGCCATCTAGAGTAGAAAGATTGGGGTTTTTATTTAGGAAAGTTTCTACACAACCTAGTTCCTTGTTTAGTATCTCCATATGAGGAGTGAGGGATGCCTGAATACATGTCAATTTGGCTCTTATGCTAGCCTCTTCTACTATTAAGACAACTAATTGACTTTGTGATTGAAGTGAAGTATTAAAATGCTTCTCACTCTAAGCTAGGTTCTAAGGTAACCTTGTACCTGATATGTTTAGATTTCTCTCCAGGCTCATAATATGATGTCTGGTCTCTTGGGTGAAGAGTGTAGGGTCACACAATTTAGTGTACAATGAGAATATATTCTCAAGTACCTTCTTCACATCCTCAACCTTGGTAATGAAACTTGGGTCAATGCTATCTCACCAGACATCTTCTCATTAACTTTTCCTTGGAATTTCTTCTTAGACCATTCTAAAAGTTTTGTACTAGTATCAATGTCTTCATTGTTGACCTTTTCCACTATATCAGTTAACTATTCAATTAGTGGTTTGGTCTCTTCAAGAGTAGGCAAATTAAATGCATCTAAAAAGATGTCTTTAATGTCTTAAAGAGCTTTCTTCTGCCTGTATTCTCTCCTTAGCATTTCTTGATGCTTCTTCTTCTCTAAAGCTTGTTGTAAAATACCTATTTGATCTAGTGTCATCATGTCATAATCAAACTTAGGTATTATTACCTCTTCATCAAGAGTGATGCCACCATAGTGAGCTACCTTTTCAACCTTAGAAGAGATTGAGCCAGGCACTGAGATTTGCAATGGTACAACTTTGGTGCTTAACTTCTAAAGAGCTTGGGTGAAAGGAGTACCAGATGTTGGTAGAGTTACCAATGCTTGGATGGCCTCTTGTTTCTTCACCTTTGATGTATCTTCACTCTCTTCAAATCTTCGCTTGTCATGTGATAGAGCACCTTGTTCTTGTGCTTTAAGTACAAATGCATCAATCTATCCTATTTTGTCTTTGTCTACTACATTTTCCTATTTTTGATCAATAGTATCAACTTTCACAAGTGTGTCAACCTTAGTAGATGTATCTAATAGTTTTTTAACTAAAGTTTGCACACAAGTAATTGAAGGGATGGAAGAAGGCTATTCTTTTGGATTCACCTTGTCCCTTGTTGTGTCAGTTACTACATTTTGGAACTCATCTACACTCACCAAGATTGGATTTTCACATAATTTTGCTTGTAGTGTAGATTGGTCCAATATCCTCTTCAAGTCATTTGTAGTCAATGGATTGATGTTTTTAGCTAAAGCATCAAGAACATCCTTAACAATAAATGTTTTAGTTGACTTGACTATGTTCATGTGGGGGGTTGACACTCGACACTTATGTGTCCTGCATACTCTATTCATCTTTTTGATGCTTAGATATTGCCATGCCATCATCTTGCTTTTTAGTTTCCTCTCCAATCGTATTATCTATCCTATCATCTTCCTTCATATCATCATCCTTTCATCATCTTTTCAATCTTTCTTATCTTCATTATTATCATACTATTTTTCTTCAGAGGAATCAACCTCTCCTTGCTTCATAGTGGTTAACCCATAGATTAGTTTCCAAATTTGGGTTGACTTCTTAACCACATCTTCAATATCATTTTGAAGAATGCTGAAGGCTCTATACTTAGGTGTAAACCTAACTGCATATCTCTTTACTACCTTAGCAATCTATCCTTTTGTTAGCTCTAGCATCACTTGAGCTAATTTTGAATCTTTGATTTATTTCTCAAGATTTAAATAGTAATGCCACTTTTTCTCAACAATATCATATAAAATTTTTGGTATAGTGTTGGAAAACTCTAGTGGAGTATTCTCAAATTTAGAAATCATAGCATACAATGCCTCTTCCACTTGATTCTTTTCATCACTACTCAATTTATCAAAATGAAAATTCTTTAATCTAGATAAATTTGCATTATTCTTTACAATATCACATAGATTTTCAAGATCAGAAGGTGGCTTGTGACCTACCACTTTGAATTGGCTAATATCATTTGATTTAGTCCTTTCCTCATCTGAGTTAGGCTGTGCAACATATTTTCTTCTTCTTTTCTTCTCTACTTGACTTCCTTGGTCTATAGCCTTAGATTCCTCCTTGGCCTTCTGAGTTGTTGCTCTATGCTGGTTCTACTAGTAGGAGCAGTAGGCTTGGTTTAGCAACTTTCTTTGCCTTAGCCATAGGTTGTGTGTTAGCCTTCCTCTTCTTTGGCTCTACTTGAGTAGGTACTTCCTCGACCTCTTCTCCCTTAGCACCTATTGTTTCCTCTTCTTCTTTGTCCTCTCCCAAGCCTTGGGTCAATGCAAGAGGTCCTTGTGTTTGTTCTTATTCTTCTTCTTCATCCACTTCATCTTCTTCCTCTTCCTCCTTTGCACCCTCACCAAATTCAGCTTTAAGCTTCTTTACCAACTTATCTTTCTTCCTAAGTGTGGAGGTAGTTTTCAACTCCATGGTAATCTTTGACTTTACCATATCATAGTTGCCAAATATCTTAGCACTCTTGTCAATCTCCTCTATTAGAAGCGCAGTAATGGTTACTGATGCTTCATCCACATTAATCTCATATCCTAGTGGTCTCAACCATCTGACCTTTGAAGTTGTAGCTTGCAAAAAGGTGTAATAAGCATTAACCAAAAAACATATGTCATTGTAATGTTGCTCAACCAATGAAACAAGAATTCTCATTCTTTCCTTCATAGATTTCTTAAAATATTCAAAATAGCTAGTCATTAGTTTTTCAAAATTCTCACCCATCTGCTCAATTAACTCATTGATCTACACCACAATTGACCTATTGGTCTTCCACCCTACAGTACCAAAAGGTGGAAATATATTTTGTACATAGAAGAATATGTAGACTAGGATTGCACCAAACTTACATTGAGCATTAGATGTCTCCAAGATTCTCCATTAGTTGTTGTAGTTGAAGTTTTGCCAAATCGTAAGTATGATCTTTCTTAAAAATTTTGTAACCAACATCTATAGCTATGTAGGGTACATTATTCAATCTACTAGATTGATAGAATTTGTGTGAAATTAACCTAATAGAAAATTCAAGTAGAGGATCAATAATTGTATCAATTTGCATCCCTCTCTTGTTCCATTTAGCTCATGTGTTTTTCTCTATCACTTCTTCAGAGTCACTCCTTAGAGTCTTGGCTTGATCTAGGGTTGGGTAGCCAGTAACCCTATGAATTATCCTCTTTGATATCTTTATTGGTCCACCCTCTAGCCATAAGCATCCATCATGGATTTGGATTAAAAATATTCTTATCCATTCAGTCTTGAAAACACTTGGAAATTCTAGGGCATGGGTCAAACCCTTTCTCTTAATAATTTTGTAGTCTTCCTTTATAACACCATTTTTACATAATTTCTCATAAGCTTCTCTTATTTCTAAATCTTCTATGCTACCAATATTTCCATTGTAGAATTTTCTAAAATCTTGAACCATAATAATATTGCACAAGATCATTGACAGAGCACTAGAAGGATCTTATTTGTAGGTGACTTCAAGAATGGCCTTGAAAATATTTCACTTCATTACTAACCAACTAGACATTCAAAACCTCTTTCCCTTCTACATACTTAGAATTGGATGCCATTCTGTCAATCTAGGGTTTTTCAAAAGTAAACTACATAGCTTAGTTTATGATAAAATACCTTGTAAAATCTGAAAGTTGGTGTGAGATCATCATTGAGATCTTTACAAATTCTTTAAAATAGTTTATGAATCACCTTCTACTCTACTTGCAATTTCTCAAATTTGAAATGATGAAAAATGAATAGAAATTGATCATATACCCTTTAGAAACCTTGTATTTAATGCTGAGTGCTTACACAACTGTAAGCTCAACATTCACCATTTCCAGAATTACTCAGCATCTATAGACATTTCCATCACTTAGTAGCTATTATTGGCTCGACATCTACTAGCTAGTCTGCTAGCTTGAGATCAACTAACATTCCACTCAACATCCATTAAAAACATTTCATGCTCGACAACAACATGAAAAGCTTAGAGATTTAACTTTAATTTCAACAACATCTTACATATTTATTCATGCTAGTGTAGTTCTTTTAGTACTAACTCCTTTGGAACTGATGTATGATATAAAACTTTGAATGTTAGTCCCACATACCTCTTGATTGCCAAGTTTGATGAGGTGTGATCACCTGACCCATTAGGTGAAGTGATCTCTTCTCCATTTGATGTGCTACAATCATCTTTCTTTTTCCATGACTTGTTCATCTCATCTCTGATGTATTCAACATCTACCTTGCCTTTGCCTTTGTCAAATTCACAACTTGGTGCCTTTGACCTAGTTGGACAATACTTACTAGTGTGACTAGTCTTCAAATGACTAAAGCATGTGGTTTGACTCAACCACCTTTTGTAGTTATCACTAAAGTGTGTCCTAATACAATTCTCAAGGATATGTCCATATTCTTAACAATAATGATAGCTATATCTTGTATTATAATCCCAATAATAAGAGTTGCCATGGTTCCTTAACTTTGCTTTCTTGTTTGATGACCATATGGATTTAGATCTACATTCAAAAGCTCTATGCCCATACTTTTGATAGTTGTAGCAATAACCTTCAAATCTTTGTGTGTTCATGGTCCTGGTTCTACATTCATGTGCATGATGACCTTTCTTATTGCATTTGTGACAATGAATCATGCTCTTTGGCTTAGCATTTTGATTTGAATTCTTGCTCCTACACACATTAGAAGTATGTCCTTTCCTACCATAATTATGACAAGTAGGTTTGGAGTTCTTACCTTTTTTGTTCCTTTCTTCAACACTTTTAGATAACTCTCCTTCTTTACTGCTTGTGTATCCTAATCTAGGTGTATCATTGCTTGATTTGGGGAATTTTAGTAGTTTTTCAAAGTATTTGATAGCTTCATTTGGTTTGTTGAAACTTTTAGCAAATTCATTTTCTCTATTTAGGTCACTTTGCAGTTGTTCATTCTCCAACTTCAATGTAGTAATCTCAATGTCTTTGACATTCTATTCATAGTTGGCATTCATCATTTGAATTAGAGTATCTAATTGCATGTTGGAAATCTTGGTTAGCTCTATTAACCTCTCTTCCAGTCTGTTGGCTAAGATTCTTTTGTCTTCTTCAATCATGGCTTTGTCTTCCATGGCTTTCTTCTTTTGTTCAACCACCTCACATACTAGTATGGCTTGTGATTCTTTCTCTAACTTGATACTTTTGATTTCCTTAGCTTGTATCTTGTTCTTTTTCATTAGATCTATAACCAATGCATCAAATTCATTTGAGTCTCCATCTGCAAATAGCTTAGTAGTGTCTATCTCTTTCTATTGTGTGTCATTCTCTGCACTAGCAATTTCTTTCCTTCTCTTCAAGGAACTCTTCAAAGGATCACTAGCTTCATTAAATTGATGTAGTATAAGATGTATTTCAATCTCCTGGTTGTCAATTGTCTTTCCCAACTTGTAGACTTCCATTTTGAGATCTTTCCTCAAAGCTACAAAGCTTCTCTTTTAGAGAATTTAGCTCTGATACTAATTGCTGGAATTACAATTAGAAAGAGTAAATTTCTAGGGGGGGGCCGGGGGGGGGGGGGGGGTGTAAATCAGTAGTTAAAACATGAACCCATAAAAATTTCACCACACATCCATCTCATGCATTCAATAGACACACTAAAATAACATGTAAAGCACATACATCTAAATCATGTAAACATATAAGCAATCACACATTTGACACCTGATATGATCACCTAGAAAGCCTCAAAGTGAGAAAGTAAAATTGGGGTGGGAATGAAACCCACAAATCTTCACTATTATAGTTGTAAAGTGTATCCAATTAAGGTTACAATGTTTTGACCATGAATCATGGTCTACCTTGTGAAAGGCCTACCCTATTAAAGGATTACAAAGACTATTAAGTCCCACCTTGTTAGAGGATTTCAACACCCTATTAGAAGTGTGCCTTGTTAGAGGGTTTCAACTCAAAATTAAGTAAGCACCCTGTTAAAGGATTTCATATAGCCTTCTAGGACTACTTTGATAAGAGATTTGATTGAAATCACTTGCTAAAATGTCTCAATTAGATCCTATGATTGGCACTTGCTTGCCTAATAACAAATTACGTCTAAACACTATCCAATTTGATCCTTCATGATTAGATGTCTCAATTTTGTATCCTTCTCTCTATCCTTTGTTCTTCTCTAACTAATTCTGCAATTCATTTCTTCTCCATAACTTCTAAGTCTCCATGAATGATCTATTTTCACATGCAAACTTCTCCTGCAATCCCTTACACACTAATATAAAGTTTAGGTCTTTGTCCTCCTGAAGAATGCTAGAAGACTTAGGATTAGGTATGAATCTATGACTAAGATTCATCCATATTGCCACTTAAACCTTCCTGTTATCTAATTGGATGTATGTAATTGCATAGAAAATCCATATATAGATTCATCCTTATCTCCAAAAGATTGTAATCTATCCTTAGGTCGGCTAAAAAATGGTTTACATAGTTTTTTGTGCCATAACAAAAAAATATGTCCAATCTATATCACTTGGCATATGTAGTGACTAATGCTCAGCATACACTATAATTCTATTCTAACTTGGCACTTGTATTGCTCAGCATCCATTATTTTACTCAGCACCTGAATTAATTGGCATGGTCTATCTGCTCGACACTTGAGTTACTCGGTACATGAGTGACTTGACACTCATTGCAACTCAGCATGGTCTAACATTTGTATGTTGTACTTGACATGAATTACTACTTTGGCATGAACTAAGTAAATGGCTTAAGTGTGTTGACACTCACTTGTCACAGCCAATTTGAGATCAACACTTTATTTGTCACAATTTTGATGGATGCCCTTGCCATCATAATTGTAATGGACACCCTTATTGTCACAATTCCAATGGACACCCTTGATGTTACAATTTATGATAGGAAAAGTCTTATGCCTATCTTATGAGAGCTAATTTGTGGTACTCTCACTTGGGTGATGGTTGGTCATCACAATTGTGATGGCGTGTCATTACAATTAGGGCCTAAATATAGTAGTGGACATCAATGAAAAAGGTCTCATTATGTCAATTTAATACTCCAAGTCTTCAACCAAATCAAGCATCCAAAGAAACTATTCAATAATAAGTACCAAGAGTCCTCAATGACTCTGCTCATCATATATACTCCCCCATACCAGAAGCATCAACATTCAATCTAGTTAAACAATAATGCTTTGTACCACTAGATTAATGTAATCTTTGCATTATCTACTCTGAAGTAGGCATGGGCATAACCCTAAGAATACCTCTCAAGTACTCAAAAGTATCTTTAGGTAAGGGTTTTGTAAAGGTATTTGCAATATGATATTTATTACTCACATACTCCAGTCTGATATCCTTTTCTACTATCTTTTCTCTAAAGACATGATACAATAAATGTATGCTTAGTCTAAGAATGCAATACAAGATTCTTGGACATACTTACTATACTTGTGTTATCATGGTATATGATAAAAGGATTTGAAAATTCTATTCCAATATCTTTTAGCATCTGCTTCATCCACATAACTTGATTATAGTTATTTGCTGCTGCTACATACTCTATCTCAGCTATACTCTACAAAATATAATCTTGTTTCTTACTTTGCCAAGAAACCAATCTTCCTCCAAGAAAGAATGCTCTACCATTACTTCTCTTTCTATCATCCATACTGCCTTCCCAATCTGAATCAATATAGGAACATAGAGTGAAATCACTTGATCTATCATACCATATTCCATAATTAGATGTTCCCTTCAAATATATGAATATCCTCTTTATTGGTGCATAATGATACTCAGGATCATCTTGAAATATAGCTATAATCTCAAGTACATTTTTTATATCTGGTCTAGTGTGAGTTAGATATTGCAAACCTCCAATCATGGATCTATACTTCTCAATTTTAGGTGTCTCATCTTTGCTAGATAACTTGTGACAAGTTATCATTGGTGTACCAACAAGCTTACAACTCTCCAAACCAAATCTCTTTAACACGTATTTCAAATACTTCACTTGTGAAACAAAAATGCCATCACTATTTTATATAATTTGAAAACCTACGAAATACTTCATTTCTCCTATCATACTCATTTCAAACTCATTCTTCATTTCTTCAACAAACTTATCATTTACTTCATTATTACCTCCAAATATTATGTCATCAACAAATATTACTATTATCAACAAATCATTCTCAATTTCTTTCAAATATAAGTTACTATCTATCGTACCTTTAACAAATCCAAGTTTTTCCAAATACTTGTCCAACCTTGCATACTAGGTTTTAGGTGATTGCTTTAGACCATATAGATATTTCTTCAATCTACACACCATATATTTTTCTTCTATCACAAGGAAACCTTCATGCTACTCAATGTATACCTCTTCTTCAAGATCTCCATTTAGGAAGGTTGATTTGACATTCATTTGATAAACTTCTTCCTTTGTTTCTTGAATCCAATGATCATCTTTACATGTTTCATTTATACTCTTAGGTTCAACTCAAGAAAATAAGCATAATTCACATACTTCTTCATTTACTTGATTAGTATTTTTTCTCCTAATGTTCTATCTAGGAGGATGATTCTTAGATATACTTCTACTAGGAGTTGTCAACTCAACTCATTCTTTTGATCTAGTCTCAGATCTCTACTCTTCAATCTAATTCCCATTCTGCAAGTCAATGTTAGTCTCAGTGATAACTTCCACATTTTTATGGTTAGCCTTTGGGTAAAAAATATTTACCAAATCTATCTCTTCTACTACTTCCTCTTTCTTAACCAATCCAGGCTCATTATCTCTATCATCATAGTCATTCAAGAATCTTTCCATACTTTCTTTAAATTCTTCATCTTCATCAGAAAGAAAACTCTTTCTATTTTTTCTTACCCTCTTAGGATATCTAGATGAAAAATGACCAAATTTTTTACATGTCCAACAAACAAAAATTTCCATACCTTCAGGCTCTAGATCAATACCTTCTTTGATCTTCTTATCTTCTTCAGATTTGGATCTCTCTTTACTTGTGTCTATATTCTTTTGTATGCAACAAAAGGATTCTGGATCTAGAAACACAATGCTTTGTTCTTTACAAAAATATGATAACTCACCAAGAAGCCCTATCTTTTGTGTGTCAAAATTTCCTCTATCTAACATAGAACTATCCTTTTCGAAATGACTCACCCTTTGATCTCCCAAAGATGTTAAGCTTTCTCTTCAAGGACCTTATACTCTGATACCAATTATTAGAATATATAGTCCACCAATATAATTGAGAGGAGTGGGGGTGAATCAATTATCAACTATTATCACATTATAAACTTTATTAAATCTTAACCATAAGAAAAAAAAAATTAGAAATCACAACAAGATACTAATGCACAATAACACTAGATATGTTAACTATGGAAACCATTGATAAGAGGAAAAACCCTAGTGGGGATGATACCCACAAGATGATGTACTAATATAAAATATTCCTTGTTAGAGGATGGACCCTATTAGGAGTCTATAAGAACATTCAGTACATATCAGTTCATATTAGGAGACTTTGAATCCCTGTTAGGAGATTCTAACCCTGTTAGGAGTTGTGCCAACCCTGTTAGGAGTTGTATAAGGAAGATGGATGCACTATCCAACTAGTTTCAGGGGTAAGATCAATGAAGCCACTATCCAAATGATCTATTTATTATTCCTTGTAGAATAAAATAATTAAACTCTACTACTCCTTCCTCTTTCTGTATCCCATCAGCCAAAATTTTGCTCCTTTTGATCTTGATACCAGATTACAAACTTTGCATCTGGTAATCCCTTGGATCACTTACTCAAATTCACCAATTACTTTGCTCTTAATTTCATTTCGTATAGTTACAAACAAGGAAAGCATCTTTCTTTTATACCCTATCTTCAAAATGATTCCTTAAGTTGGTCTTGAGGCTTTCCTAATTAATTATAGCAAGATAATTCATTATTTTGCAATTATAATAATATTGTCAACTCACAGTCTATACAACTTATCATATGTACAAAACTAGGGCTTTCATAGTGACTAATGTCACCATCAGACTATCTTCTATCACTATCTAACTACACATCTCCATATTATAGCTCTGCTGGAAGATATAATGCTATCATTAGAAACTGCTTAACAATTACTCTATCTATGTATTGCTCTCTGTAAATCACTTACAACTTCCACATGACTTTGACTCATGTTAAGTGCATTTAACCTCATCATCAAGACATAGTATGGAACATGTCCTTATTTGTGTATCTCTAGAACATCAAACTGCTATCTGTACAACCTTGATCTCTATCTTCTACTCTGCCAGTCTTCACATACTTATTGCTATGTTGACATCAATGATAAACATAGTCATGAATGCAACATGTCAATACTACAACATGCTCGCCAATGATTAGGATACTCCCCCAAAGGAATACCATCAACATTCATGCTAATAATAAGATAGTGAAAAGGCATGATTCTAAAAATGCTTATGAAGTGGAGTTGCCTGTTGGATTGAATATTTCACCAGTATTTAACATTTCAGATTTGACAAAGTATTACGAATGAGGTGATGGAGATGGAGTTACACAAGGGCAGTGGAGTATTCCAGAAACTAGTTCAATTGCAAAGGATATTAAGGAGATACTAGATATTCATATAGGAAAAAGTACAAGGAACATAACTTATGAAGAATACCTAGTCAAATGGAAAGGAAGGCCAATAGAAGATTCATCATGGCTAGAAAGGGAGGAGGTTAAGCATTATGGTTTACCTATGAATACTTGAGATGTGATAAGGTCACTTCTCAAATTACCCCAGGTGTTTGATGCAAGAGCATCCTGGGTGTAAGAGAAATCTTATAGCAACCAAATATATTTCATTTCAATTTTTTGAATAAGGGATGTCTTAATGTAGAGTTGCTATTTTTGGAGGCTTGCTACTTAGTAAGTTAGTCATATGAGCTCAGAATCTCCTAATTTCAAAGGTGGATATCCATCTTATATATATTATCCTACCAATTGAGGTTCAGTGTCATATCATGAGTATTCATGGATTTATTATGGATTTTTAGTTTGCAATTTTGGTATAAAAACTACAAGCTAACTGTTGAAGGCCTAAATGTGCCTAGATGAGGCCCAAAAACTTGATAGATGGGCACTTGCATAGATTTGAGCCTATTGATATGGATTTGAGGATTATGAAAAAGTGGCTATAATAGCCATACAGGGCAATAGTCCAAGAGTTATGGCCTTCTCAAGTTGGGCTGATGAAAACTTCCAAAATAAATGTCAAAAATATATTTGGCCAACTCTATATGTATTTTTAGGGTCTGTTGGTCCTAGGTATTAATTTTGAATGTCTATAACCTTCTTGTGTGGCATAAAATTACTTATTTAAGAAATGCATGAACATCATCTAGGACAAATTTGGGTGATAATTTTCATCTTTGTATTGAAAATTACTATAATGAAGGCACCCATGTGGGTTAGCATATTGTAATTCTGAATTCTGTAATTCTGTATTTGTGGTGATAATAAGAAGCCCATTCTTTTTCTTGCAAACTGTTCTTGTTTCTTTGTGTCTATTATGTGTTTATGACAATAAGGGGAGTACTCTTCATCATGACTTTAGTGGAAAGGATCCCTTTTCCCTTGGCTTAGGTTTTAAGATCTCTGGATCTGAGGTATATGCCACCCATGACTCATAATTGGGTATATATTTCTCTTACCTAGTTACTACCATTTTTAGGCTATATGGATTTACTCCCATCCCTTTCATTACACCATTTCACATTCCTTTGAGGTTGGTATTTTTGAAAATTATGAGATATTTATGATAGATTCCAAGAGAGGATCTACCACCAAAAGATAAAATGTGTCACCACTTCCCTAAATTATCTTTTTTCCATAATTTTTGCATGCTTAGAATAAAATTGGTGAAATAATGAAGCCTTACAAGATGGGGGTTAATGTCTCAAGGATAAATGATGCTAAGAGATTTTATGAGGCATTCTAGCTCATAAGTTCTACTTCCCTAAGACATAACTAGAATTGAGATGAACCTCAAGGTAGAAGATGAAAAATCTAGAATCCAACTTATCTACAAAACGATGCTTGAAGTAATTCATAAATATGATCCTAGTTATGACCCTTTTGACAATTTCCTTAAACATGGAAACTCTATTTAATATTTTTTTTTGAAATAAATAAAACTTTGAGGGAGAAAAACTACCATTTTGTTTTTAGAACCCAATGAAGGCTTAGAAAGTCATAACTTAATGAAAGTGAAGAAGGCCCTAAGGGTAAGGTTGGATGTGGGGGTACTGAATTTGTATGAACTAAGATAAATAAGAAAGGAAAGGAATTGATGGTATATGAGAGGAAACATGCCAAAAGAAGAGGAATAACTAGAGTAGTCATTCCTAGTTAAGAGGTTGAAGACCCCCTCCCCCCCTTCTCCAAATACTCCATCTCTTCCCTTACCTACTAGAGAGAATTATGAAGGGATTCCAAAGAATGATTATGAGAAAGAGGCAACTACCATTCCTGATAATGAGGAAGAAGGTCCCAATGAAAATATTGGTAAGGGTAATGAGAATATGATGAGGATGAGGATGATACCATTATTATCCCTAATGATTTAATGAGGGAAGGATTTATCCTACTCTAGTTGCACCAATTTTTGGTTTCACATTACAGGAGATACTTGGTAAATTACTAAGGGATTTGACAATAGAAGCATTCCATAATTCATGAATGATGAAATTTTTGTAAAGTCCATTTATTTTTAATAGCTCCTATGGAAACAACACATTCAGGGAGTATACTCAATTATTCAATGAAAGAAAGGCAAAGAAGTCCATTATTTATGAGGAATTGATTAAAAATTAGTTTAAAGATGAATTGAATCAAAGATTTTAGGAGATTACTATAGATTAAGGAAGACATATTTCTCAAATGGCCAGGGTATTGATTATTCCTAGTCAAGATCTTGCACATTTAGATGCTTTTGATTCCATAAGAAACAATATGTATTTGTGCACCACAAAGCTTGAAAAGGTTGAAAAGGAAATGAAAGGAAATCATTATAGTAAGAAATATGATACCTTGGACATTTGGTCATTTTCTTCCTCTAAAGGTAGAAAATATTTTATATAGGATCTTGGTGTGAGAGGAAGTGTTATCTTTCCGATGGTTGGAGATAAAGGCATTGATGAGGTAGTAGAAGGATTGGTAGAGAATTCACTATTCATGAATGGCTCTATAGATAAAAAATGAAGGATTATTTTGACCTAGTAAAAAATTATAGACATGTATATAGGGAATATGGAGTTAAGTCTAGTCTTTACAAAAAAATTGAAACCCAAGTAGACTTGTTAAGGAAAAGGGTTGCAGAGCTATAGGCTACAAGGCCACATGCTAGAGATATTATTCTTGAACAATTAAGAAGAATGCGTATAATGAAAGATGCCAAGAATTTACTTATCCAAATGATACAAACAAAGCCCTATAAGTACTTCATCATAAGATCTATGAGTTGGAGAGAAATGAGGAGCATAACACAACAAATTTTGAAATGGATAAAAGAGGTATTATTTAGTCTTCATTAATTTACTTACATGAGAGAGTAAGTATTAGATTTCTTGGTGCATATGAATGATATTCCTTGCAGCATTAAGCAATAAGAATATTTAACAAGGACATAAAGCTTTCTAGGCCAACCTATGAGAAGTGGGTGTAAAGAGTTGAAAATATGAACACAATTGAGTTGATCTCAAAATTCCATGGTCAAATATCTACAAACATACCACCTACTACTGAATTGGTTAGATCATTAATGATTTTTTACCATTCTACCATATCATATTGAAGCAAGAATGATTGATTTGTAGAGAATTTTTGATGCATTGAAAGATGCATTATTTCCCCCCATATTGGATACATATAAGAAGCTAAATAAACACCAAGTATGGCATGATGAAGTACTAGATATGATAAATTAGATGGTGGATAAAATACTTGAAGACTTCAATATGGAGTTTTTTGAAACATGTATGGGGAAAATAATTAATTCATGGTTATATTATGACAATTTTGGAAGCAAAGTTAGTTAGTGTGCTATCAAATACAACCCATTTATATAAATGGTAGATTGATCCTTGGTTCTAATTGGCCTACTGATCTAAAATATAGAGCATGGGTCTAGTTATATGAAAGTATTGATGATTAATTTTATGTGGCCCCACAATCACAAAAAACTCCTAAATAAGATTTGATTCTCCCAAGAAGCATGTAGTTACAAAGAATAGAATAAAGAGACATGATTCTAGAAATGTCAATATCAACTACTCCAAGGTGACTAACTCCATGCATGTCTTTTTTTTTTTTTTTAACATTCTATTGTAAGTTCACATTATGTCAAATCAATCTATGAAATGTGTCACATTCCAATGTTTGGAGCTTCTTGTAATCCTTCGCTATAAAAGGATATCCAAGTCTTGGAATGAGGGTCCATCATTTTATTTGTATGAATAAGTGTCATAGTTTGTTAGTCCTAACCATGTCTTGAGTTTTTTTGAATACTTTTGCTTGTACCGAGAAAAGTAGTTTTAATGAAGAAAGATTGTTAGTGTTGTATCTATTTTTGTCCTTAAAGTCTTATCTATATACTATGATGTATCAATTTCAAGGGAATTAATAAAAGGATTTCCCAAGAGTACTTTGTTTTGAATCTTGTTTCCATTTTTGGCATTTTGTGGTTTTCTAAATATATTGAGCAAAGTTTCTCATGATTTTAGTTGCAATTTCTTAGAATTGAATGTCATATTGTTAGAAATGCTTTAGAATAACTGAGAGGGGGGGTGAATCAGTTATTCAAGCTCCAAATGTCCAATTAAAACTTTTTCATCAAGTAAAGTGAGCCTATTAAATTGCTCATTCATCCAAGCTTAAACTTTCCTACTTAGAAAGTTATTGTAAATCAACATGCAAGCATAACACATGAAAGATCAACACATAACACAATGATTTACATGGAAACCCAATTTGGAAAAAGCCACCAGCAACATGCTACTCAATTCTCACTCTTCTGAAGTGATGCCCTATGAAAGGCCTGCCCTATTAAAGACTACAACACACTGTTAAATGTGATCTAGTTAAAGGATTTAACAACCTTGTTAGAAGTTGGCCTAATTAGAGGACTTTAGAAAATTCACTTGGAATGCCACCCTGTTAAAGGATTTATAAATGGCTATTAAACCAACTTGAGTCTATAGGATTTTACCCTAGCTTGCACAATTGTTAGATAGTAAAAATAAGGGCTTTCGATTTGATTACAATTCACAACTTATCTTGCAGATTTCAGATCTTTGTTTAGCTCATAACTTTTCTTGTCTTTCAATCTCTGCAACTTTGATAGCTTGTCCTCCTTTCAAGCTTTATCTCCTTGAGTCTTCATGCTCGATATACCAGTGCAATCTCCTTTATGACCACTTATCAAAGTAGAGTCTTTGTGCTCTATTCTTCCTTCTCCTCTTGATGTCTTCTCCTTGACACCTTTCAACCACTTCACAATTTGGCACCCCAACAACTCTAGCTTCTTGGCCTATGACTCCTTAAATATAAGTTTGGAATTGCTTTTCCCACTCAATTCTTCCTTCCTTTAATTTTAGTTCAAATGGATTAGGTAGGATTCATTGAATATAGCCCATATCTTGTTCCTTCTAGAAACATCATGAAGAATCCTCTTGAATTCACTTAAAAATGGTTTACATAAAATTCTATGCCACTAGCTCAACATCCTTTTCCTCCAACTGGTTCACAAAATTTACAAACTTGTTAGCTCAAATTTGGTGAATCTTTGACTTTTCTAATAATGCAGTAGCTCGACACTATTGAAATTTTGGTGCTTAGCACATACTGTGTTACTCGACATCCACTAAGTTTTACTAATGCTCGACACCTATTGTGGATTCACTTGGCATCCACTAAGTTTTTCTAATGCTTGACACTTGTTACTTTGCTCGACACCTAAACATGCTCGGCTCCTTTTGTATCACTCGACACAGACTAGATTTTTTATTTTCTTGGCACTAACTGAAAAATCTACTCGGCTTGAACTAGCTTGCTCAGCACTCACTAATGAACTTAGTTAAGCTTTGCAGTCAACCTTGTTACAACTTATTCCTCCAATGTTTCTAAGTATGGCCAACCTTTGTATCTTCAAGTATATTATCAATACATTATTTTACCTTTGTCTTAATTGATCCTTGCACTTCTTTACAAAACCATAACTCAACCTTTCCCTTAGGTGCTTTTGTTACATCTTGTTGATTAAATCCTCTTCATCAATTAACTAAGTGATAGTACTTGGATCTTATAAGTAATTGTCATTCTAGCAAATAGAAGGTTTGACATCAAAGACAAAACAATGATTGAAAACATTCTTTAACAACAACCTTCCTTCTTTGCAACAATCTCCCTCTTTGATAGTATTCATTTTCAATTAGATTTCCAATAATCTCCCTCTTTGGCATTGATGGCAAACCAAACTAATCAACCAGGTTAACAAAATGTGAACTAGGTTAAAACAGTAAATCAAATGCCAAAAAGAAAACTTTTCAAATACCATTCATTTTATCAGCAATATAAGTTGACTTATGAATCCCTCTGAATTCTTTTGCTGATAAACTATCTTCTCCCTCTTTTTTTTGCTATTCCTTTGATTGATTCTTGTTTGCACTGTTTTCTCCCTTTGAGCTATGATTTCCTTTTGCATATCTGAACATCCTTTCTCTCTCTCTCTCTTTTCTAGGGCTTATCATTGTTCACTTTGATCTCTTACTACTCTTAACTCCTTAATTATTTTTGCCTCTATATGCATCAATCATGTTCTTCTATTCTGGTTCTAACTACTTCTCCCTCTATCCATTTGATCTTGTAGATTTGATAAGTTTCCTACTACTTCTCCCTCTATCCAATTGAATGTTGTTGATCAGTTTCTTATTACTTCTCCCTCTTTGACAACAATGCCAAAGACATACTATTTCAACATCTTAACATGAAAATGTAGCATTTGTAGGTTCTCCAATTTCTCCCTATATCACCTTGCTTGTGACTGATTTGGAACTTCAATACTTTGATTACTTCAGGCATGATCCTAAAGTAAATATCCTCTGCATCAATTTGTAATATGCTAAAAATCAATTCATTTGATGCAGGCTAATCTTGCTTTATCTCAATTAGCCCTGGCTAGGGGTATCACCCCTAACTTACCTCTAAGATACTCAAAAGCATCTTTAGGTAGTGATTTTGTAAAGATGTCAGCAATTTGTTCCTTTGAACTGGTATATTCCAGTCTTATTTTCTTGTCTTCCACCAATTCTCTTACATAATGATAATTAATTGCAATATGCTTTGTTTTGGCATGCATCATAGGATTCTTTGATATGTTGATGGCACTTGTGTTATCATAATAGGGTATAACAAGTTCAGTTACCTCTTCCTTTACACCTTGCAATAGATGTTTGATCCATACAATATTAGTGCAATTGATAGTAGCAACAACGTATTCAGCTATGGACTATGAGGTACGACTTTTCTTTTTTCTGATCCAAGTAATCAATCTTTTGCCTAGGAAAAGTGCTCCTCCACTAGTGATTTTTCTATCATCAATATTATCTCCCCAATCTACATTAGTGTATACTTTCAACTCAAACTTCTCACTCTTCTTGTAATATAAGCCAAAGTCATTAGTTCCTTTTAGGTACCTTAGTATTCTTTTTACTGCCATCAGATGATTTTCTCTTGGGTTTGCAAAAAAATCTTGCCACTATTCAAATAGCTAATGCAATGTCTGGTCTACTATGTACAACATATTGCAACTTTCCAATCATTGATCTATACATTGTCTAATTTACTTCAACTAACTCATTATTCTTGGATAACTTATGTCCCATTACCATTGGTGAATGAATAGTTTTGAATCTTCTAATCCAAATATCTTGAGTATCTCTTTGATGTATTTTGATTGGGTCACAAATATGCCATGCTTTAGTTGATGTACTTGAATCTAAAAAAGAATTTGATTTCTCCAAACATTGACATCTCAAACTCATGTTTCATTTGATCAGTAAAATCTTTGCATAGAACATCTTTTCCTCCAAATATTATATCATCAACAAATATTTTAGATATTAAAATGTCTTTACCTTTTTTAGCCTTGATGTACAGGTTGTTGTTTTCATCTATTCTCTCAAATCCTATCTTCACAAGGTATTTTTGCAGACTCTCATGCCATAATCTAGGTGCTTGCTTCAAACCACAGAGTGCTTTATGCAATTTTCAAACCATATCCCTATTGTTGTCATCAACAAATCCCTCTATTTGTTCTATGTAGACTTCCTCTTCCAGTATACCATTCAGAAAAGTAGACTTTACATCCATCGAATAAACTTTGAAACCTTTATAAGAAGCATATGCAAGTAGTGTTCTTACTCCCATTCTTGCAACAAGGGAAAATGTTTCTCCATAGTCCAATCATTCTTCTTGTGCATAGCCTTTGCAGACTAGTCTGGCATTGTTTCTTGTTATCTCACCATTCTCATCAATTTTGTTCCTAAAGATCCATTTAGTACCAATTACATTTTTATCAGTTGGTCTTGGAACTAGAGTCTGGGTTTTGTTCTTCTCAATTTGATATATCTCCTCTTCCATAGCTTTATGCTAATTATCATCTTGTAGTGCATCTTTCACTATTTTGGGTTCAATCTTGCTCAGTAGACATGATTCATTCCTTAGTTTTTTCCTTGTTAGTGGTCCAATTTCCTTGTCTCCAATGATTTTTTCTGTAGGGTGATGTCTTTTCACATATCTAGATAGTCTTGGTTCTATCCTTCTTTCCATGTTTGGTCCTTTAGCTTCAGAGTCACTTTGCACATTACTCTCTGGTATTTCATTATCTCTTCCATGTGTACTAATTTTATAATCAAAATGTGCATTTTCATCATTCTACAACTCGGCTTTTGAATGTAGCTCAACATTCACTTGCTGTGACTTAGCTGATATTGAAATTTGTTGCTGATTTCCAACTTGATTGGTAGCTTTATCTTCAATAGACATTCCTTAATAGAAGTATACAAAAGATCTATAATCTTCTGGTTTCTTGGATTCATCACCTTGGACAACATGCTCATCAAAATTTACATTTCCACTCTCCACAATCTTGTTAGTGTTAGTATTCAAACACTTATACGCCTTACTTTTAGTGGAGTATCCAAGGAATATGCCTTCATCACTCTTTGCATCAAACTTACGATTTCTAGTATCTTTGAGAATATAGCATTTACAACCAAACACTTTGAAATGTTTTACATTAGGTGAGTGACCATACCATAATTCAAAAGGTGTTGTATTTGTTCCTTTCTTGACTAGTACTCAATTTAGAGTGTGAATAGTAGTACTTACAACTTCTCTTTAGTACTTTAGAGCAACATTTTTCTCCATCATCAATGTTCTAGCATAGTCTATTAGTGATCTATTCCTTCTTTCTAAAATGCCATTCTATGGGGGAGTTCTTGGTGTTGATGTTTGTCTTTTGATTGCTTTATCATTGCAAATTATCTCAAATTATTTTGATGTAAACTCTCCTCCTCTATCTAA
Organism: Cupressus sempervirens; assembly: GCA_028749045.1. Classification (NCBI taxonomy): domain Eukaryota; kingdom Viridiplantae; phylum Streptophyta; class Pinopsida; order Cupressales; family Cupressaceae; genus Cupressus; species Cupressus sempervirens. Next base: position 780,553,852 of record CM053791.1, on the reverse strand, counting down.
TCTTAGACACTTCAGGTTCTTTACCATTTCCTTCTCAACCTTGGCCAAATACCACTTAAACATTTGAAATACACTAGATTTTTGCTTTAAGAACATGTCAGTCATCATCCTAGAGTAGTTATCCACAAATAGCATTATATATCTGTCTCCTTAGTAGCTTTTCACTTCTATTGGGCCACATAAGTTAGTATGGACTAGCTCTAATACTTCTTTGGAGGTGTAGGTTTTTCTTTTGAAACTTGACTTGGTCATCTTTCCTAGTTGACATTGTTTGCACATTGTATTTTGAGGCTTCTTTAGCTTAGGAAAACCTCTTACTTTCTTCTTTTTGTTGATGCTAATCAGATGATCAAAGTTAATAGGACACAACCTTTTATGCCATAACCATACATCATCAAGTCTAACAATGAGATAGGTTACATCTTCCATATCTAGGTAAAACAAATTACTCCTACTTTATTCACCTTTTCCTATCAGATTTTCATCAATATAATAGATTTTGGCAGTTTTGTTTCAAAATTCTACTTTGCAACCTACATTGCATAATTGTAATACACTCAGCAAATTGTAGTTCAATGCTTCAACATAGTATGCATTATCACATGAAATTTTCTCTATAAGTTTAATAGAACCTTTTCCTTTGATTTGGCATGGAGCATCATTTCAAAATCTAACACTATTTCCATCATACTAGGTAAAGATAATAAACTTACTTTTTTCTCCTGTCATGTGATGTGAGCATCCACTATCTATGATCCACTTGTCATTCTTGTTCACATAGGTTACCAGTGTTGTTGCCTCATCTTCATCTAATTCATCCTTCATGGCTACATAGACTACTTCATTATCATTCTCATTAGAATCTTCTTCAACAATGTAGCATCTTTTTCCTTTGTCCTTGTAATCTCCGTTATCATCTTCTCTTTTTTTCTTGTACTTATTTCCTTATTTTTAGTTCTTCTTCTATGTACACCTTGCAGCAATATGTCCTACTTGATTGGAATTAAAACAAATGATAGGCAACTTTCCTTTGTTTACGTTTGCGTAATGCTTCTAGTTGTTCCACATCCTCTTCATCCGTGTTGCTGTCACTGGACACATGTTTTCCTTTTCTATTCTTCTTCTTTAATTTTACCTCCTTAGTATATTTCAATATCAGCTTGGCTTTGAAAGTATATTTAAGATTCTCAGGTCTGTAGTTATCATAATTTGACAACTCAAAAGCAGTGTCTCCCTACTATTCCTTCAAAGGTTAACTGATTTCCTGGGACACACCTTAGCTCTTAGATGGCTGAAACTCTAATAGCATAGATGGGGAGAAAATTTCTTAAGTATTTTCTATTAACAGTATCATCTTTGAAATGACCACCCAAAATTCTTATTACACTTACCACTTCTTTCATTCTAGAGGCATATTGAGCAACATTCTCACCTTCCTCCATTTTCATGTTATCAAACTTTCCTTTGCGGATTTTCCTTTTTTCTCTTTGAACATTCTAATCTCCTCCATAGATATCTGATAGGGCTTTTCATATCTTGAATGTAAAATCACATCCTTTGATGTCATCAAATTCAACATAGCTAAGTGCAGAGGCAATCTCTAGCATTGCTTGATTGTGCTCCTTCCTTTTGTTCAAATCATCTGCACAAAGGGGTCTAGCTAGATCTACATGTTCCACTCTAATTGAGGTTTTTGCATAATCACCTATTGATCCAAGGTGCAATTTCATTAATCTTTTCCATGTAGTGAAGTTATCTCTGTTAAGCTTGGGAACTTCTCTCTTGGACATCTTGATCTTTCCTGCTTCTAGTACCTTTAAATTAAATTAGCAGATGACTCTAATACCAATTGTTAAAAATGTTTTAGAATAACTAAGGGGGGGTTGAATCAGTTATTCAAGTGCCAAATGTCCAAGTAAAACTTTTTCATCAAGTAAAGTGAGCCTATTACTGTTCATTCATCCAAGCATAAACTTTCCTGCTTAGCAAGTTACTATAAATCAACATGCAAGCATATCACATGAAAGATCAACACATAATAGAGTGATTTACATGGAAACCCAATTTGGGAAAAACCACCAGTAACATGCTACTCAATTCTCACTCTTCTGAAGTGATGCCCTATGAAAGGCCTACCCTGTTAAAGGCTACAACACACTATTAAATGTGACTAGGTTAAAGGATTTAACCACCCTATTAGAAGTGGGCCTGGTTAGAGGACTTTAGAACATTCACTTGGAATGCAACCCTGTTAAAGGATTTACAAATGGTTGTTAAACCAACCTAAGTCCATAGGATTTTACCCTAGCTTGTGTTGGTGCTCAAAAGTGTAGCCCTAGTTTTGAGTACCATTGAGAAATTTGAGCCCTATAAATGCTTTTAAATGCCTATGTACTCATCTGTCAAGTTGAGGCCTAAGAGGTGTTCAATGCTTCTAGCACCTTCCATTCAATGCATCTATGTGTCCCATGAAGAAAAATTGAGATTCTGAGTCATTTTGTGAAGTCTCGTTTTGAGCTAGTTTCAAATTTGCATTTTTGCCCTAAGTGTCAAACAGTGACAGGAGGCCATGTTTGCATTTGAATATCTCACACCAAAATTTTTTTTGTGACTTTCTGATTTGGGAGTGTTTAGTGTCCATATCTAAGAACCTATGTTTCAGATTTTGAGTCATTTTGAGTTTGTTTGATTAGGTTTTGAATCCCTCAAAGTTGGTCAGTTACTGTTTTCATGCTGATGCAATTAGTTCATAGTTCTGGGAAGCCCTGTTTGACATGCTATAAATTTTGACTAGTTGACCCAAATTCTAAAATTCCTTTTGCATTTCATTTTAGACATTAGATTCTTGTTATGTTTCAAGTTTCAATTCTTGAAAAATCCATTTGATCAGTTTTCAAACACGATTTCAAACACACTTTCTATCTTTTTACTGTGTCAAGAAATGCAAATGCGTCAGAACCCCTGTTCGTGATGTTGTATCTTGAAATTCGTGATTGGTTAGATCAAATGGATTGTAACACTATGTTTTCCTCCAAAAATACTTTAAGTGTGCCAATTTGTAAGTCATGAAAAATCCATTTGCACACTTTTCCAGGTCGTTTCCATTTGAGAAAAATAGTTTTCTGCCATTGTTTCCAGTCAACAATTCTGAGTAGCCTACTTTGAGTGCTTTCCATTTGCATCCTATTATTCATCATGAGCTCAAATCACAGATTCATAATGTCCTCATGATAGAGAATCAGTGTCCCAGTTTTTGTCTTTCCAAGTGTCAGTTTGCCCAGTTTTCAAAGCCAAATCCAAACCCAATTTATTGTTTTCTGACATGTTTGTTTGTAGGTAATTCTAAATGGGCAACTTTGACGGTCAATATCTTTTGACCCCAAATTTTTCGTGAGATGAAATTTGACAGAGTAGGAGCATGTGGAACAGAGATTCAAGGTGCCAGTTTTTAGAGCTCAGTTAGGTGTTTGGATCAATTTTTGAGGCTGGTCAACAGACTTCCTAGCGCAAAATTGACAAGTTGAAAATTAGTGGTAAAATGGTTTTCAATTGATTAATCAATGATCAAAATTGATTTCAATCAGTATTAGATTGATCGATAGGCTAGTTTGAGATATCAGTTGTTCTGAAACAAATTTTTTTTAGTCGGATCCATTTTGGGGGTCTAACTAATTTGCAACAAATTGCAAAGAGGGATTGATGCAAAATAACATAAGTGCCAAAGCTATTGTAGCCATAAAAAATTTCTTCTCAAGCATCAGGTAGTCTATAGATTTCACTCACAAAGACACTAAAGGTACATGAAAGGAGGGCACTCGTCTATGGTTTGTAACAACAATAAAAGGGAGAATGCTGGCAAATAAGAACTCACGGGTTCTCATGGAGCACAACACACATATAAAAAGAAGAAATGCCACAATAAGAAAAGCCAGAGTTTTAATTTTGTGTTTAAAGGTAAAAATCCACGCATAAAAAAGGGCAGTCGCCAGCAAGAAAATAAAGATACACCCACGGCTGGCAGGAAGCCTACAATAGTAAGAGGAATCCATGGCTTAGAGAAGGAAATCATCTTCTAATTAAAACTAGTCAAAACATGAAGAGGGATCTAGTTGAAAGTTTGATGAAGTTCACGCTTGCTAAAGAGAAGAATCATGCAAGTTGAAGCAACAATTCATGCCTATCAAAGCAATTTCATGCCATCGCAAAGAATAAAGCAAGCAACATTTTAAAGGACTCCACTCATATAAAGGGCTGAGGGCACCATCTAAAAGAGCCTCACACACAAAATAAAGAGAAGAGTAAGCTGTTCACAAATCAAAGCCACTATTGCAAAGCAGTCCACGTTTGACAGGTGAAACATAGGTTCTCCACGCAGGGTACAAGGAAGTCATATAAAAAGCTCCACAATTGTTAAATGACTCTTATCATTTTAAAAGGGCTCAATCTATTTCCAAGGTTCTAGTACCTTTTAGTGCAAGCCAAGGAATAGAACACGCATATGATAGCAGTTGATAAAAAAAAAATCAAGCCTTCAACAGTCAAAGCCACATAAGTTAGAGGATAAAGCCACCCGCAGACAGCAACACATGAAGAAATCACACATTGAGAAAGAAAAGGATGGCAGTTTTGAAGCATCCACAGCTACAAGAATCGTAGTCGAGAGAGAAGAATATGCAAAGCTAATTGTCCCACATTTCCTGTGGAAGAGACTTTATGTACTTTAAATATGAAAGCACTCAAGATGATTGATATCTTAAGGAAAGGCCTCATTCAGAGGCAAGTGTGCATGTGCTGCTATGGGACCCAACTTGGATGCATTAGATGGATGATGACATAAGCTAAATTTTGACCAAACCTGCATAGGAGATGATGTGGCAAGTTCAAACCTAGTTACTATGAGATGGTGCCACGTGGACGATCCGACGATCGTCACTATCTAGCTAAGCGAAGATGCTCACCAGTTAGCCATAGTGAGATAGCAGCGCTGATGTGGTGGGGATGATGTGGCAGTGATGTGGAGTTCATGACCAACCACAAGGTGCATGTGGCATGAATTTTGAGGCAAGATGATGTGGCGATTAGTTTGCAACAATGCACTAGATTGCACCACGTGGCGGATCCAATGGACGTCACTAAATCGCCAAAGGAAAGTTGCAGGGAAGATAACATGGTGACATAGTGAGAAGATGACATGTGCCACTAACACAATGGCAAGGTGGATGAATCAGAGGATGCCACATGACAGCTGTTGTGTAGGATTGAACCAATCAGAATGCGCAACGTGTCACCAGTGGTCAAACCAAGTTTGACCCGAATGGAAAATTGAAGGGAAGTCCAAGGTTATAAAAATAATTTTTATTTTTTCTTCTATGCATGTACTTGCCTTTTTAAATAAATTTTGAACTTATATCATAGTTTAGACTTTATATTATGTCAAATGTTTGAAATTTTTGCAAAATGCTATGGAAGCCAAGAATGGAGACCTGATTTTCAGAAGGCCATAACCTGGGCAATTTTTGTCAAACATTGGCACTTCAATATACCACCAGAACTAGGAGAATCCAAATATTCCATTTTTGAGATTAGTTTTTGCACAGGTGTTCACCAACTTGAGCTATAAGCCATTTTTTTGATTTCTTGGGCATTGGCAATAGAATAGGCAAATGTGATCATTAGTTATCAGAGTTTGTTAGAGGGCGGATTTGATGACCTTTTGGAGCCTGAATGTGGGGAAAAACAATTTGAAAAGGTTGTATTGGCTTCTTGAAGTGACTTTATAACTGATTTTTCACCTTTTACCGTGAACTCATCTTTAACATCAGAAATTAGTTGCAATGGTGAATAAAATATCTCAGATATTTCTGCCTTATAGAGGCCAAATGATGGGATTTGATTTTCAGTTATAGAGAGAAGGTAGAGAGAGGCTTCTTCTTGGGAAGGAATTTTGAGTGGACACTTGTCATCTCCTAATTAGATTTGGGATTTTCTGCTTCCTATATCTATCTTTTTCTTTCTCATCAAAAGGGTTCCAATTTCTGGGGAGAAAATTGGCACATCATTGTGAGACCATATTCTGGTTCCAGTTTTGATGTATTCCCAATACTAAGACACCATTCATTTAGCAATTTCTCTTCTGTAAGAAAATAGTAAAGAAGGTTAATAAAGATAGTTCAGATCTGTTAGGTTACATCATGTTTTTCATTTCATGCATATGGCTGTATAAGTTTCAAGGAAATTAATACAAAGGGCAAAAAATGATTGAGTTTCAGTTGAATCTTGTCTCCATTCTCAGTGAGTTGTAATGTTTTATGACCTTTGAACAAAGAGCCTAGATCATAGTTGCAGTCCCTTAAGGCTATATGTTGTTTCATTGTTTCTGATAATTCAAGGAATTGTGTAAATGCTTCATAGAAATCAATAGGGTTATAGATTTATTGAGGAGGATATGAAGTAAGTATGAGATTCAAACTGAAATATAGATGTCTATTTACAATTTGAATAGATAGATCAGATATCTAAAGATACACATATGTCTCAAATATTCATATGTATGTTTGTGATTCATGGATTTGCCCAATGGTTAAGGCACTGATCAATTACAGGATTATTAAGTCTTATTGCTGCATATTTGAGGGTTTGTTGAAATCAACATTATTAATCAAATGTTCTTTAAAGGACCTAAATGTTTAACTCTCACTCAGTTTATGAGATTCATAGCTTTGCATTTAGCTACTATAGATTTGTCATTTCATGAGTCGTTAGGAGAAATAAGGGTAAAATTTTCTTATATTAGATTCAGTGTATGCTTTGATAACTGGTACCATATAAAGAATCTATAGGTCTACCTGCCTAGGTTTAGTAGAGCCTGAAGTAGAAGAAGGGTCATGCCTTATAGTTGGCCTATTTTCAGAAATGACATGTTGAAAATGGGAGTTAGCTGCCCCTAGATATGTCAATTTCTCAGTGGGATAATTGAAAACCCTCCAGCATTTTCAAACACCAATAGCTTGCACAATTTTTAGAGAGTAACAACAAGGGATTTTGACCTAATTACAATTCATAACTTATCTTGCAAATTTTAGATCTTTGTTCAACTCATAACTTTGCTTGGCTTTCAGTCTCTATAGCTTTGACAGCTTGTCCTCCTTTCAAGCTTTGTTGCCTTGAGTCTTCATATTCGATATACCAGTGAAATCTCCTTGATGACCACTTATCAAAGTAGAGTCTCTGTGATTTATTTTTCCTTCTCCTCTTAATGTCTTCTGCTTGACACCTTCAACCACTTTGTAATTTGGCACCCCAGCAACTCTAGATTCTTGGCCTGTAACTCCTTAAATAGAAGTCTAGAATTGCTTTTCCTACTTGATTCTTCCCTCCTTCAATTTCAATTTGAATGGATTAGGTAGGATTCATTGAATCTAGCCCATATCTTGTTCCTTCTAGAAACAATCATGAAGAATCCTCTTGAATTCACTCAAAAATGGTTTACATAAAATTCTATGCCACCAACTCATCATCCTTGTCCTCCAACTGGTCCACAAAATTCAAGGTAACAAACATGTCAACTTAGATTTGGTGAATCTTTGACTTTTCTAATGGTGTAGCAGCTTGTCACTATTGAAATTCTAGTGCTCGATACATATTGTGTTACTTGGAATCCACTAAGTTTTACTAATGCTCGACACCTATTATGGATTCACTCAACATCCACTAAGTTTTTCTAATGCTCAACATTTGTTACTTTTCTCAGCACCTAAAGACGCTAAGCTCCTTCAATATCACTTGGCACACACTAGATTTTTCATTTGCTCAACACTAACTAAAAAATTTGCTCGGCTCAAACTAGCTTGCTTGGCACTCACTAATGAACTTAGTTAAGCTTTGCAGTCAACCTTGTTATAGCTTATTCCTCTAGTGTTTCTAAGTATGGCTAGCCTCTTCTTCAAGTATATTATCAATACATTATTTTACCATTGTCTTAACTGATCCTTGCACTTCTTTACAAAACCACAACTCAACCTTTCCCTTAGGTGCTTTTGTTACATCTTGTTGATTAAATCCTCTTCATCAATCAACTAAGTGATAGTACTTGGATCTTATAAGAAATTGTCATTGTAGCAAATAATAGGTTTGAAATCAGTGACAAAAAAATGATTGAAAACATTCTTTAACAACAATCTTCCTTCTTTGCAACAATCTCCCTCTTTGATAATATTCATTTTCAATCAGATTTCCAACACATATTATGTTCTGCTATCAATTCAATGAACTATGTAAATACTTAATGTGATTTGATAAGATTAAAGAGGTGTCAAAGTGGATTATTTCAAGTATAGGGTTCAAAGCATTGTCATATATGTCATTTACAAGTTAAATTATTCGATCTAAATTTCATGGTATATAATTTGACTTTTATAGTATCATTTGGATAAGGCACTGGTTTCTTTATAGTAGTCAAGAAAATTTTTATACTTTCCACAATTAAAATTAAAATCAATCAAAATTATCTTCATTTTATGTTGTATAGTTGAATGCATACCTTCACTTGGCTTGTGGGTTCATAAATTTTGTAATTAGTTGTTGTATTTCTACTGCTTCTACATAAGCATAGAAGAATAAAGGTCATTATCTACTTTGTTAGGGTTAGTTTTAAAGCAAGTGAAAGGACTTACCCTAGATGTACTTATCTAAATTTTGTAGCATTTAAAGATTAGAAGGTGAATTTTCCTTATTAATTGGTCCAGGGTTTATATGTGTGTGTGTGTGTGTGTGTGTGTGTGTGTGTGTGTGTGTGTGTTTATCATGTAAATTAGCTAGTTCATAGCCATATGTTGTTTAATATATTGGTAGTTAAAAATCTTTCAAATTAGAAGCCAATAATATATTTATGTCTAGTAATGAATTGCAGATATGAATTCTAAAACCTTTTAATAAATCTCTAGAATTAAGTATGATTTTGAATCTATCATGCTTCTACCTAAGAGCTATTAAAGTTTGGGATTATGTTGACATGATTTTTATTTTAATTATGGTCTTGGCTAAATGTGCTTATAATGAAGCTTTTCTATATCCTCCAACACCAAAATGAGAGTATTTATGAAATCATATGTCCTTATCAAGAGAAGCTAGTGGTGAAGGGGAACCATAATAACTACTATAAAAATGAAATTTCAAGACTCTTTTGAAGTCTTTTGAAGTCTTTTGAATCTTTAGAATTGATTAGGGATGTTGGCTAGTCATATTGATCCATTTGTGAGACTTAGTTCCAAGATTGGCATCCTATAAGTCCTTGGTTAACTATGGTCAAAGGTGTCAAATAACCTAGATTATTAGGATATATTATTTCTTCATGTTTTTACATGTTATAATCCATGTTGGTTTGGTTAAAACCAACCTTAGGTGTTATAGGAAAAAATTGCACTAAAATTGTAAAGTTGCTAAAAAGTTGTCAAGCAACTTTTAACAACTTTTTGTAAAAGATGTAATTTGAACTGCCAATGGCCATATTTGATTAAAATTTTTGTTATAACCATTCGAAGAGCCTACATACCCCTTTCAGGTGGGTGATAGGCATACAATGTGTAATCTTTGCTTTCAATCAATACAAATACCAAGTTTTTTGCCAAATCTGATGCTGTAACAAGTTGTACGGACACCTTTTGGTAAATAAGTACAGAATTATAACATAGTTGGATATCTTGGTGAATAAAACTTCAAATGAACTTGGAATGAGATCCTAACTCATCATTTGAATCTAGATATTCAAGTTTTACTAATTGCTACCAGGGTTTCACTCATTTACCTAGGGTTTCATCAAATCTCCTTCATATCTTGAGATTCCATTATGGAAATTTAATGGCCCTAGGTGGAATCCAAGTGTGGACAATTTATTTTAGGATTATTTTGGTTTCATGTCAAAAAAGGTAGACAGGAAGGCAAAACTTGATGCCATGGGCATGCAAGATCCATGTGCATGTTAGGAATCCATAGCAACCTCTCCCATAACTTGATGCTGAGAAGGTTTCAAGGCTTGGGATTTGGTTTGTGATTATTTCATGTGAACCCCCTCATGTTTCAATTATTTAATTGATATTTTATTTAGATATTAGAGTACTTCCTTTGTAAATAGTGGCCTAATTGTCGAATCCTACCAAGTGAGATTTCAAGCTTTACTTGTTGCATTCTTATGTTGGGGTCCCAGTGCTTTGTCCTGTTATGAAAACCCCAAAAGGGTATCTAAATCTATGATTCATTCCTTTGGGTTATGTGTAGGTTGCTGATTCTAAGTCAAGTTTTCAAATTTTCAAGGGCTACAAGCCATTCCTTGAGTTTGTGAAGTAACTACCCAATAAATGTTGCATAAGTTGAATCTAATGTTTGATTCATGTTGTTTTGGACCCAAATAGACTAATTCTATGCTTTAGAGTTGCCCCTATTCCTTTTATATATATATATATATATATATATATATATATATATATATATATATATGGAAAGTATTGTATCAAAATATGCCTTGTGACACCCTTAAGAGAAACTAGTGAGTAGTTGTCTTTGAGATTGGTTTTCCTTGTGATTGGGAATTCCTAGGAGTTGTTTAGGTTGGGATAACTATAAAAATCTCATCAAACACTTGTGATTGGTGTTTTGGGGTAGATTGGCTTTGTAAAGACACTTATTATTTCATAACCTTCAGTGAAGAGGATTCTCAGAACCTTGTTCACACCCACTACTGGTTCCATTGCATCAAGTCATATAAGATCATTTCTCTTATTGAAGAAGATGAAGAGATCCCCACAAGGGTGAAAAATGTTGAATTAGAAAAGTTAATGGGAGAGAAAAGAGAAAGAAATGCTTCTCTTGCAAAGAGGTTGAGAGAACTAGAAGATAGAGTAGACAAGCAAAAAGGGGCACAGTCTAATGATAAAGATCAAGATGTTAAGGCTGATTACTTTGAAGAAGAAGGTGAAGTACCTGCTAAATAGAGACCACTCTTGAATGCTCTCAAATCCATGGAGAAAAGAACCATGGAGGGGAAGTTGGAATTTCCAACTTTTAATGGCAAGATGAATGTCAACATAGCATTGGATTGGATAGAAGCCCTGACTAGTTTCTTTGAGTGTGAAGACATTCTAGAGAAGTAGAGGGTAAAGATGGCTAAATCAAAATTGAAGGGAGCAACCCTAACTTGGTGGAACTTCATCCAGACTAAGAGGGTGAAGAAAGGAATAAATATGATCTCATCATGGGATATAATGGTGGCATTAATGAGAGAAACTTATGTACCTAATGACTATGGGTTTCAACTCCATAGGAGGAAACAAAGCTTGAAGCAGAAGGACATAGATGTACATTTTTACACTGAGGAATTTTTGAAACTATGCATGAACACAAATGCAATGGAGGATGAAGAGGAGAAACTTGATAGATAAATGAATGGATTGAAGTTATTCATTCAAGAAGAGATGAGTTTTCACGCTCATACTTTTGTAAAAAAATGCTACTAGTTGGAAATAAAAGTGAAGGAAAAGTACAAAAGAAAACAAGATCATAACAAAGCCAAAGGTAATGACAATAATTCCTTCCAAGGAAAGAATAATTCATGGAACAAGGGGTAGTATAGCAACAACAAGGCTATTTATTAGAATCCAAAGGACAAGGATCAAAATGAGTCAAACTCCATAGGGAACTATAAAGGAGGAAAAATATTTAATAGAGGTAGAGGTGGTAGAGGAAATGGCCCTATCAAATGCTATAACTGTAACAAGTTGGGACATCATGCAGGAAGAAGCCCTAAGAAAAGAAATAATAATAACCAAGGTGAAAGGAGAGCACAATTAGTCCAAGAAAGCTATTCAAAACTTGAGGCTAAAGAAGGAGCAGTCCTGATGATGAGGCGAACTTTCTTGCAGGTTCCACATATTAAGGAGCCACCCCAAAGGAAGAACTTGTTCAGAACAAGGGTAAAATGTCAAGGAAAGGTATGTAATTTTCTTATACATTTTGGTTCTATAGAGAATTTAGTTTCTAAAGACATGGTGTAGAAATTAGCATTAAAGAAAACACCACATCCTTTCCCTTATAATGTATCATGGCTTACTAAAGGGAAATAAACACTAGTGACTGAAAAAACCATAGTAGATTTTTCTCTTGGGGACTTCAAGTATAAATTCTTGTGTGACATAGTTGAAATGGATGCTTTTTGTCTCCTCCTAGGGAGACCATGGTAGTATGATGTAGATACCACCTATAGTGGTAGGAAGAACACATATACCATCATCAAAGATGGAAGAACCTTCACAATGAAACCTTTACCTAATCAAAAATCAAAAAAAGAGAATAAAACCACATGGATTGTGATAGGAGAGAAGGAAATGATAAAACCCATAGATTAATATGAAGAGGGAGGTTTTATATTGATTATGAAGCCTAAGGATAGTGATAAATTTTATAAGAAATAACCTACACTAGTAGAAGTCAAAGGACTACTAGGAAAATATAGTGATCTCATGGTAAGTGACATCCCCTCTTCCCTCCCTCCCCTACTCATCAAATTGATCTAATACCTAGATCTTCATTGCCAAACAAGGCACCCTACAAGATGACTCCAAATTAGAATGCAGAGATTGAAAAACAAATCAAGGAAATGCTTTCCAAAGGTCTAATTTAGAACAGTTTAAATCCTTATGCAGTACCCTTTTCCTAGCACCTAAAAACAATGAAACTTAGAGGTTATGAATTGATAGTAGAGCTATAAACAAAATCACTATTAGGTATAGGTTTCCTATGCCTAGGATTGAAGACCTACTTGATCAACTTGGAAGTGCTTGCTATTTTTCTAAAATAGATTTCAAATTAGGATATCACCAAATAAGCATCAGACTTAGAGATGAGTGGAATACAACCTTTAAAAAAACTAAAGGACTAGTTGAGTGGCTTGTAATGCCATTTGGACTAAGTAATGCTCCAAGTTCATTCATGAGACTCATGAATGAGATCTTTATTAACTTTATTGGAAAATTTGTTGTTGTGTATCTTGATGACATTCTCATCTTTAGTAGCAGCAGGGAAGAACATTTGAACCATTTGGAGTAGGTCTTGAGAAGACTTCATGAGCATAAGTTGATCATCAATTTGGAGAAATGCACATTCATGCAAAGGAAATTCACCTTTTTGGGATTTGTTATATCTCAAGGAACTCTAAAGATGGATGCAAGAAAAGTGGAATCAATCATCAATTGGCCACCTCCTAAAAACCAAGATGATGTGAAGAGTTTTCATGGTTTGGCCACATTTGATAGAAAATTCATAAAGAACTTGAGTCATATATGCACTCCTATGCTTGACACAATCAAAAGAGGTAAGAAAACTAAAATCTTGTGGAGTAATGAGGCTAACAATGCTTTTGAGTATCTGAAGAATACAGTGGCTCAATACCCTATCTTGACCTTGACTAATTTTAGGAAGGTGTTTACTATTGAAACTGATGCTAGTAACCTAGCCATTCGTGCTATCATAAGTTAAGAGGGAAAACCTATTTCTTTCTTCTCTAAAAAGTTAAATGATGCAAAGAAAATATACGCAACTTATGACCTTGAATTGTATGCAGTAGTGTAGGCTCTTAAAAAATGGAGACACTACCTTTTGCCAAAGGAATTTTTTGTTTACACTGACAACCATGATTTAATTTTTTTGAATTCTTAGGAAAAGTTAAGTGTCAAACATATCAAATGGATGGAGCAGCTGCAGACATACACCTTCACATTGAAACACAAGAAGGGTTAAGCAAATAAAGTGGTTGATGCCCTTAGTAGAAGGGTTGTCCTAATTTAAGAAGTCCAAATATAAAGCATTGGGATTGATGCACTTAAACATCTCTATGTAGGAGATCCAAATTTTAGAGAAGAATTTAAGGTACATGTTTTGAACTAATAGGGAAATATCACACTAATTTCTTTGAATACATCATTCAAAATGATCTTTTGTTCAAAGGTTCTCAACTCTATATTCCAAGGTGTTCTATGAGACTGAACATCATTAAGGAGAAGCACTGTGGTGGAATAGGAGGCCACTTTTTCATTGATAAAACATCTAAACAAATCAAGAGGAGTTTCTATTGGTCTAAAATGTTTGATGACATCAAGAAATTTGTGGAAAGTTTCACTATGTGTTAGAAAGCTAAGGATGTATTCACAAATCAGGTGTTGTACCAAGCTTTGTCAATACCTTCTAAACCTTGGGAGTCCATTTCAATGGATTTTGTAATGAGACTACCTAGAAGAAAATAAGGTTTTGATAGTGTGTTTGTTGTTATAGGCAGGTTCAGTAAAATGGTGCATTTTGTGCCATGCAAGAGTACAAATGATGCCTCACACATTGCTTATCTTTTCTTTAAAGAAATTGTAATAATTCATGGCTTACCTAAAACGATTTTTTCAGATAGGGATGTGAAATTCCAAGGTCATTTTTGGTGTACACTTAACAAGAAATTGGGCACAAATATGACATACAACTCCTCTTATCACCCTCAAACTGATGGTCAATTAGAAGTGGTGAATATGTAACTTGGAAATCTTCTTAGGTGCCTAACCAAGCAATACAATTAGAGTTGAGATGTCAAACTCCCATAAGAATAATTTTCTTTTAATGATTCTTTGAATAGGTCTATTGGCAAAATACCATTTCAAACAGTCTATGGTCTACATCATAGAGGTCCATTAGATTTGATAGACCTACCATTTGACTTTAAAGTTAGTACTTAAGGGGAAGACTTGGCAAAACTCATCAACCAAGTCCAAGAAGAGGTAAAGACTAGACTACAACAAACTAGTTAGTAGTATAAGCAATATGCAAATAAAATAAGGAGAGAAGTTCACTTTCAGATTAGAGATAAAGTTTGGGCATATCTCAGAAAAGAAAGTTTACCAAAGGATAGATATTCCAAGATTCACATGAAGAAGGTTGCCCATGCAAAATTTTGCACAAAATGGAAGAAAATTCTTATGAAATAACCTTTCCCCCTACATTATCTATTTCCCCAATCTTTAATGTTGCTGACCTAACTCTCTACAAAGGTGATGCAGCTTGCAATGTTGCAGGTACCTCTACAAGTTTAGATAATGCTGATACATCAGATTTTGTCACAAATCTCCCTCCTAGAAAACCAGTGTAATTGGAGAAGATATCAGAATCTAAAGTCCTTAGGAAGACCATGATTAAAACATACATGCAATACATTGTTAAATGGAAAGGTTTACCTGATATTGATGCTAACTAGATGACTGGAGACAAATCCTTCAACATGGCACTACAATTGCTCAACTTGATTCGAGTGGGAACTTGAGCTCTAAAGTTCATGGGGATTATGGTCTAGGGGAACCCCAATAGATAATATAAAAATGTAATTTCAAGACTCTTTTGAAGTCTTTTGAATCTTTAGGATTGGTTAGGAATGTTGGCTATTCATATTGACCCTTTTGTGAGACCTAGTTCCAAGATTGGCACTCTATAAGCCCTTGGTCAACTATGGCCAAAGGTGTCAAATAGCCTAGAATATTAGGATATATTATTTATTCATGTTTTTGCATATTATTATCCATGTTGGGTCAGTTAAAACCAACTTTAGGTGTTATAGGAAAAAGTTGCACTAAAATTGCAAAGTTGCTAAAAAGTTGTCAAACAACTTTTAGCATCTTTTTGCAAAAGTTATAATCTGAACTCCAAATTGCCATATTTCATTCAAGTAGTTTTTATAACTCTTGAGAGATCCTACATATCCCTTTTAGGTCGGTGGTAGGCATACAATGTGTAATCTTTACTTTCAATCAATAAAAATACCAATTTTTCTGTCAAATCTGATGTTGAAACAAGTTGTATGAATGCCTTCTGACACATAAGTATATAATTATGAAATAGTTTGGTATCTTGGTTAATTAACCTTCAAATTCACTTGGAATGAGATCTTAACTCATCATACAACTCCAAATATTCAAGTTTTACTGATTGCTATCTGGGTTTCATCAATTTTCCTTCATATCTTGAGATTCCACAATGGGAGTTTAATGGCCCTGGGTGGAATCCAAGTGTGGACAATTTATTTTAGGATTATGTTGGTTTCATGTCAAAAGAGGCAGTCAAGAAGGAGAAACTTGATGCCCTATGCATGCAAGATCCATGTGCATGCTAGGAATCCATAGTAGCCTCTCCCATAACTTGATGATGAGAAGGTTTCAGGGCTTGGGATTTGGTTTGTGATCATTTCATGTGAACCCCATTCATGTTTCAATTGTTGAATTGATCTTTTGTATAGGGATTAGAGTACTTCCTTTGTAAATGGAGGTCTAATTGCCTAATCCTACCAAGCGAGATTTCAAGTTTTACTTGTTGCATTCTCATCTTGGGGTCCCAATGCTTTGGCATGTTATGTAAACCCCAAAAGGGTATCTAAATCTATGATTCATTCCCTAGGTTATGTGGAGGTTGCTAATTCTAAATCAAGTTTTCAGTTTTTCAAGGGCTATAAGCCATTCCTTGAGTTTGTAAAGCAACTACTCAATAAATGTTGCATAGGTTGAATCTAATGTTTGATTCATGTTGTTTTGGACCTAAATAGACCAAGTCTAGGCTTTAGAGTCACCCCAGATCCTTATATGTGTTTGGGGAGTATTTTGTCAAAATATGCCTTGTGATTCCCTTCAGAGCAAATAGTGATTGGTTGTCTTTGAGATTGGTTTTCCTTGTGATTGGGAATTCCTAAGAGTGGTTTAGGTTGGCATAACCATAACCATCTTGTCAAACACTTGTGATTGGTGTTTTGGGGTAGATTGGCTTTGTAAAGAAACTTATTGTTTCATAACCTTCAATGAAGAGGATTTTAGGAACCTTGTTCAAGCCCACTACTGGTTCCATTGCATGAGCTAGTCCCTAAACAAAAGAACTCAGAAAAAAGAAATTCATAATTGCATAATTCTCATAGTTTGAAAGGACATTGCTAGATGAAAGGTAATATATTATATGTATTATGCAAGATTGTAATGACCATTTCTAAAAAGCCTTTTCATGTGGTTGTCTAGTTCTACACGAGTTTGGTGTGTTATGAATAAGAGCTTAGCCATCTGATCGAAGTTGCAATATCTTTGTCTAGTTATAGTCTTGATGAGAGAAAAGTTTCTAAAATTGATATTAACATTTCCTTCTTTAATGTAGAGTTATAAAGCTATCCTTTTGTAAAGATATGCTCAACAAATAGTCAAATATATTCTTACACAAATTGTTGTAGAAAACATTATTTATGTGGATTGTGCATCGAAGATGTTATTTCTTTATCATCTTCTAAAGTGTGAATTTAGAAGGATTTGATGACCTAGGTAAAAGAGACATGTAACCAAATGACACATCAACAATTTTCTATTCAAGTATTTAAAACTAAGATTGTTAGAAGTAGGTCTCACTTATGAATAGTTGCATAACATGAAAGGAGACTTTATGTTGGTTGTCTTGTATTGAATTTCATACAATTATTTATGTACTCATGAAAAATTACTTAAAATCATTTTACAAAAATCTTATTTTTATATAAAACATCTTGAAATTATATTATATATACAAAATAAAGTTGTTACTTGAAATGAACTTATATCAACAACTAATAAACACAATCTCAATAATACACAATTACACATAAATCAACATTTTAATCAAAATTATATTCCATACTTTAATTTAAAATGAGTGATACATGCATAAAGGGAACACATTTACAATCCTTACACTTCTATATCAACAAATGATTAAATCTTTAATGTGATGCTTTCATATAAGGTGGGTCCCTGTATATAGAAATAATCACAAAAATCTTTAACCTATTGCAATATATGCATCATAATCCATCTAACGAACTATCTAAATGGCTTGAATATAGTGAAGAAGCACGAGAAGGAGCCAAATGTGTACAAATAATTTTGAGCTTACGTTAAAAAATCAACTTAACTCTCAAGAATATTAAGGGCAACGGACCATTCAATTTGTGTGGCCACACCTTTAAGTGATCTAGACAAAACATGAAAACACATTAGTTAGGCATCCATACAATATGGAATAATAATAACAATGACCCCTTACCATTTTTAAATATGCGAAATGTCTTACATGGGAGCCCTACCTCACTAAGACGATAAATGAGACAAATCGATGATGATAAAGTTTGGTTAACTTTTTATTATTTTTGTTTTCTACCCACGCAATCTTATCTCCTAAACAAGACTACACAAGCTTTATGTTTGATTCTTCATTCTTACAATGGAAGGGAATATGCCACCTTTGTGAAAAAATAATGGGCTCAAATAGATGAGGGTCCTTTGTGCAGTTGTAGTCAATATACGTGGCAGATAAAGACACATTCTTTTGGACAATGATAAAAAACGATATTTCCTATGTGCTACCGTAAGGGTATCTATTTGCTTAAAGTTTGTTTTTGTATTAAGGCAAGTTTACATTTACTAATTATAATAAAAATTTGAAAAAATCAAATATGATAAAATGTTGTTTCAAGTTTTTTTCAAAGTAATTATTGTTAGTAAAAAATATTTACAAATTATTATTATTATAATAAATTATAATTATAATTAAAGTATAATTATGTTGATAACTGTAATTGCATTGAAAAATAAAATAAAATATTATTAACTAAATAAAAAAATTAAGAATAATTATAAAATATATAAATTAAATAAATATATTTGAAATTAATAATTGATTTTTTATATAATAATTATTGTAGAAATTATATTAAATAGCTATAATAATAAAATTATACACAATTAAATATATAAATAATTTTAGTAAAAATAATATATATTATTATAATTAATTATAATTTAAGTATAATTATGATGATAAGTGTAGCTACATTGAAAAATAAATAAATAAATATAAGAATTAAGAATAATTCTAAAATATATAAATTAAATAAATATATTCGAGATTAATAGTTTAATTTCTTTTTATAATAATTATTGTAACAATTAAATTTAATATCTATAATAATAAAATCATACACAATTACACACACACACACACACATTTCTATACATATATGTATATATACATATATTTGTATATATACACATATATGTATGTCTGTATATATGTATATATACACATATATGTGTATATATGTATATATACACATATATGTGTATATATAGACATATACATATATACATATATATATATATATAGATATATATACACACACATATATACATATATATATATGTATATGTTTATATGTATATATATACATATACACATATGCACATATACATATACACATATGTATACATATGTATACATATGTATATATGTGTATATGTTATATACATATGTATACATATGTATATATATGCACATATATACATATATATATACACACACACACATATATATATATACATACATATATATATATATACATACATATATATACATATATATACATATATATATATACATACATATATATACATACACATACATATATATACATACATATATATACATACATATATATATATATATATACATATACATATATACATACATACATACATAGATACATAGATACATACATACATACATATATATATATCTTGGACGATTAAATTTTTTTGGATACCAGTCCCACCATATTTGATGTGAAGGAGAATCCTCATCCCACCTCTTATGATGTTGGAGCCTTTGCACTTAGCAAGACTTGACTTCACCAATTCAATCACTATGTTCATTGCATTATTTGCATATGTGAATCTTTAATGGTTTAGTCTGTTTAGCAAATGGTTGTTGGTAGTTTGTGACCTAACGTGTTACATGTTTGGGCTCACATTTTGATTAAGTCTTGTTGGTAGTTATTCTCAGTTAATTAGAAAAATATTTTTTTTTATTATAGTATTCACAATTTGATGAAGGGTGCTCCCCTTAATACCATAAACCATAATAGAAACAAATAAACAACAACAAATGCAAGAACAAAATATGGAGTTCTTATTTTCATTGCAAATGTGGAATTACTAAATTCACAAGTACAATATGCTAGCCCACATGGGTGCCTTCATTACAATAATCTGTTAGACTAAGTTGTGAACTACTACCCAGAGGTGTCCTAGACAATGTTCTAGCCTTTCTTAAATAGACAATTTTATGTCGCCCAGGAAGGTTCTAGATGCTCAAACTTAATTCCTAGGGCCGACAGACCCTAACTATATATATAGAGTTGGCTATATACATCTTTGAAAAATTATTTTAGATATTTCGAGTAGCCCAACTTCAGAAGGACATAACTCTCGAATCGTTTATCTGATCGACTATTATAACCACTTTTTGGAAATGCCAACTCTTGATTTACAAGCTTAGTACTATGCAAGCACCCTTCTGTCGAGTTTTTGGACCTCATCCAGGCACTCTAAGGCCTCCAATGATGAACCTGAATATTTTTTTACAATTTTTTCAACTGAAAACTAGCAAAAACTTCTCCGATACTTAAGCTAAAGCAATGAGATTTTTATGGTGGGCTTATATCTCTGAAATGAACCTTCATGTAGAAAATGAGAACATTCTGAGCTCATATGAAAAACTTACTAAAAATAGGAAGTTCCTAGAAATAACAAACCCCCAATCTACTAGTCCTTATTATAATAGAAAAGACTAAACATAAAATATTTCTGGGTGATGCAAGCTTGCTCTTATACCCAAGATGCTCCTGCATCAGACACCTAAGGTAATTTGAGAAGTGACTTCGTCATGTCTTAGATGTTAAGAGGAAAACCAAGATGATTAACCTTCTTCCTTGCTAGCCATGATGAATCCCCTATTGGCTTCCCTTTCCATTTGATCAGGTATTCCTCATTAGTTCTATTTCGTGTACTTTTTTCGAACACAACTATCCAATATCTCCTCAATCACCTTTATAGCCAAACTACCTATTGGAATACTCCACTGCGCTTCTGCAACTTCATCTCCATCACCTCCTTCATAATACTTTATCAAATCTGAAATATTAAATATTGGTGAAATATTCAATTCAGTAGGCAACTCCACTTCATAAGCATTTCCAGAATCATGCCTTTTCACTATCTTGCACAGTCCAAACTTCTTCATCTTTAGCTTATTATATGTACCCACTAAAAATCGCTCCTTTCACAAATGAACCATGACTTTATCTCCATTTTGAAATTCCTTATACTACCTTTTCACATCGACCTTAGGCTTGTAGTGTGTATTCATCTTTATGATGTGCTTTCTCACCTCCTCATGGATGGTTGTCAAATGTTCAACAAAATCTTTTACTCCAACACTACTTATCTCTCCTTTATCCAACTGCCGCAATTTAGAAGTATTTCTGGGACTACTCCCATATACAATCTAGACTAGTGATTTACTAGTACTCCTATTGACATAATCATTATATGCAAATTCCACTTGTGGTAAAATCATATCCCATCCTTTTGATTTGTCTCCAAAAAAGCATCTCAGAAAGTTTCCCAAACTATGATTCACAACTTCTATCTATCCATCAGTCTGTGGATGATGTGATGAACTGAACTTGAAATTTGTCTTCAAATTCTTCCATAATGTAGGCCAAAAATACCCAACAAATTTGGTGTCTCGATTTGAAACTATACTCTTTGGCAAACCCTATAGTCTCACCAATTCTCTGAAAAACAACTCTGCCACATGAACAACATCACTAGTCTTCTTGCAAGGAATAAAATGTGCCATCTTTGAAAACCTGTCAACCACCACAAAAATAGAATCATTCCCTTGCTATGTTTTCAGTAATCTAAGAACAAAATCTATGCTAACATCCTCCCATGACTTCTCTAGTAAAGGTAATGGTTGATACAACCCTATATTCTTCTTCACTCCTTTCGCCATCTGACATACTCTGCAACTCGGTACAAACTTCTTGACATCTTGCTGCAACTGTGTCTAGTAATAATTCTCAACAATCAAAGCTATGGTTTTGTCTCTTCTAAAATGTCTAGCCAATCCTCCACTATGCTTCTCCTTGATGAGATTCTCCCTCATTGAACTTCTAGGAATGCACAACTAGCTTCCTTTGAACAACATACTATCTTGGATCATGAAATTCAGCCACTTTGTCCTGTCAAGTGTAATAGGTTCTATACAAGCCTTCCACTCTTCACCAAAATTAGGATCATCTAGATACAAACTATTGAGTTTCTTGAACCCAACCACCTCTATCTATATTTCTATTAGCAAAACTTGTCTTCTGCTAAGAGCATCTGCAACTTTGTTAGACTTCCAAATCATGTGTTTCAAAATAAATGTATAGCTCTACAAAAACTCAACCCACTTCAAATGTCTTTGGTTTAATTTTCCTTGACTATTCAAATATTGTAAAGCTTGATGATCAATATAAAAAAAAAAATCTTTAGGAAGAAGATAGTGTCTCCACTTCTTTAATGCTTGAACTATAGCATAAAATTCCTAATTATAAATAAAATATTTTCTTTTTGCATCATTCTACTTCTTACTAAAATAAGCAACATGTCTACCTTCTTGGCTCAAAACAACTCCTATTGCAGTACCATTAGCATCACAGTCTACTTGAAACACCTTATTAAAATCAGGAAGTGCTAAAACAAGTTGCTTAGTAACTTTCTGTTTCAACATATTAAAACTCTTATCTACTCCTATAGGCCACTTAATTTCTTTCCTATCAACTCTCATTGTTTCAATCAAGGGTCCACAAATACTGCTAAAACCTCTTATGAACTTTCTATAAAAACTGGCTAGACCATGAAAATATCATACCTCTATTGTACTCTTTGGAGTAGGCCATTCAAGGATAGCCTTCACTTTCTCTGGGTCTTTTTTCAAACCTTTTGCTAAGACTACAAATCCCAGGTACACCAACATCTTCACAAAACTACACTTCTTTAGGTTTACCAATAAATTTTCTTCCCTCAACTTATCAAACACCTTTGGAATATGAATCAAATGCTCCTCCAATGTCTTACTAAATATAAAAATATCATCTAGGTAAACAATGACAAACTTACCTAGAAACTCCTTCAGCACCTCATTCATGAGCCTCATTAAAGTGCTCAGTGTGTTGGTTAGCCCAAAAGGCATGACTAACCACTCGTATAGTCCTTCTTCTACCTTAACACCATTCTTCCACTCATCACCTTCTCTGATACAAATGTGATGGTACCCACTCTTGAAATCTATCTTTGTGAAATAATCAACTCCACTCAAACAATCCATGATATCATCCATCCTTGGCAATGGAAATCTATACTTGATTGTGATCTTGTTGATAGCATAAGAATCTATGCAAATCCTCCATTCTCCATTCTTCTTTGGTGCTAATACTTCTAGTACAACACATGGACTTAGACTCTCTCGAATCAATCCCTTCTACAACAACTCATGATCTTGTTTTTTCAGCTCTTTACTTTCTACTAGTGTCATTCTATATGCTGCCTTGTTTGGAAAATTGGTTCATGGAACCAAATCTATCTGATGATTGGTCTTCCTCATTGGGAGCAATCCATCAAGCACATTATCTCATACAATATCGAAAAACTCTCTCAACATATATGGAACTTTTGCAAGTACCTCCTCTACTTCTTCTTTACTATCTTTTGGAATTATAGAAAACCACATATGCTCATGCTTCATAGCTTTGAGAAACTCTTTTCCATCAACAAAACATATTTTGGCAGGACTACATACCTTTTCTTCTTTCTCCTTCAATGACTTCAACTTATGCTTCACTCCATCCTTGGTTAGAGTGTAGGTATTTGCTTGACGATCTTGTACAACATACTTGTCAAACTACTATGGCCTACCCAACAATATATGGCATATGTCCATAGATATGATATCCAAAAGTACCTCATCCTAGTAGCTTCCAATTTTGAACTTCACTAAGGACTACTCATTGACCATGATCTTGTGGTCGTCTTGCACCCAAGCTATATAGTATGGACACAGGTGTTTTTGTCTCTTTAGCTTTACCTTGGTGACCATGATTTCTAACACCAGATTGTTAGTACTTCCACCATCAATGATCACATCACAACACTTATCTTCACATCTACACCTTGTGCAAAACAAGCTCCTTCTTTGACCAGGTTCATTCTCACCACTCAGTAGGACTCTATATTAACTAAGACTTCTCTTTCAACATCTTCAGAATGTGAGGATTTGGCACCTTCATAAAAATGTGCAACTCTAGCTTGGCCTTATGTTCTTTGATCTATCCTTCCTTGGTGTTAGGAACATTCAAATTCTCTATGCCCTTCTTCTCTGTAGTGAAAACATTTCTCACAGAAGCCTCCTCTTCCAAATCCTCTGGCTCTTCCTCTCTAATATTGATTGATTTAATCATGGAAATGATTGGAATTATTTCTCCTCTATCTCTACTTCCAGCCTCATCCTTGTTCTTCTAATCATCATTATGGCCACCATAAGATCATCTACCGGATCTTCCATTACAACCTCTTCCACTATTCTTGTTGTCAAACTTCTTGCTTAGTTTCTTCTCATCTCTTAGGAAAAAATTGTATGCCTCCTCAATAATATTCATTCAAACCAGACTCAAATCATCATGAATACTTGGCCTTAACCCATTAAGATAATGAACCACTTTCTCCTTATCAGCTTCCGCATGGCTAGTTCTAATGAGAGCTCAGTATAACTCTTCAGTATACTCTTGAACATATTTTCCTACTTGCTTCAACCCTTGCATTTTCTTCAATAGATCAAGCTCATAATCCACAAGCATGAATTGTCTCTTTTAGCTATCATCTGATCACATCTCATGATTTTGTCCTTTCCCTTTCTATTTCACTCCAACTAAACCTCCTGTCACTAGATCTTTGCATGTCCCTTCAGTTTCACCTTCGTAAACTTGACCCTTTCAAGATCCTCAATATCTTCATACTCAAAGTACTCCTCCAATTCATTGATCCAATTGAGTAACTCCTCTAGGTTAAGATTTCTCAAAAATGTGGGAATTTCAAACTTAGGTCTTTTTCAAATCTTGGAGATGGCCCTAAAAAACCTCTCTTTGTCTAGATTTAGAACTATCTCTGCTTTGGCATTTTCTTCTACTTTATCCTCATCCTTGCTTTCATCTCTTATGGGAAGATTTATTCCTCTATGCATTTTTTCTTTCAATGCTTGCATTTGTCTTTAGATGGATCTAAAACCCTTAGGTGTAACACTTATAGCTCTTCCACCATGCTCTCTTTGTGGAGGCATTTTCACACTTCTATTGAAAACCTAGTGCAAATTGCCTCACAATCGGTGATCTATCTACACACTCAATCCAAACCAAGGTCTTGGTGCAAACTACCTCATAGTTAGTGATCTATCCACACACTCAAGAACTCTAGCTCTGATACCACTTGATGAAGGGTGCTCCCCTTAATACAATAAACCATCAAAAAAACAAAGAAACAACAAAAAATGCGAGAACAAAATATAGAATTCTTATTTGCACTGCAAATGTGGAATTACAAACTTCATAAGTACAATATGCTAACCTACATGGGTTCCTTCATTATAGTAATATGCAAGACTAAGTTGTGAAATACTACCTAGAGCTATCCTAGACAATGTTTGAGTATTTCTTAAATAGGCAATTTTATGCTACCCAGGAAGGTTCTAGATGCTCAAACTTAATACCTAGGGCTGATAGACCCTAAAAATACATATAGAGCTAGCTAAATACATCTTTGACAAATTATTTTAGATATTTTGGGTAGCCCAACTTCATAAGGCCATAACTCTCAAGCCATTCCTCTGATTGACTATTATAACCACTTTGTGAAAATGCAAACTCCTAATCTATAGGCTCAAAATTGCACACCCTTTTGTCAAGTTTTTGGACCTCATCCAGGCATTCTAAGGCCTCCAACAGTGAGTCTGAATATTTTTTCTACAAAATTTTCCACCAAAAATTTGTAATAACTTCTTAGATACTTAAGTTGGAGCAATGCTAATTTTATGATAGGCTCATATCTCTAAAATGAACCTTCATGTAGAAAATGAGAACATTCCAAGCTCATATGAAAAATTTACTAAAAATAGTAAGTTCCCAAAAATAGCAACCCCCTGTCTACTAGTCCTTATTGAAATAGAAAATATTGAAAACAAAATATTTTTGGGTGATGCAAGATTGCTCTTACACTGAGGATGCTCTTGCATTAGAATTTTCATGCCCAAAAAAATTAGGGCAAAAACACACCAATTTCTTTTTTGAAGGTAATTACAAGAAAGTTTAAATACACACTAACATTGAATACATTGCAGAGAGATGATGACAAGAACACACCAATTTCTTTTTTGAAGGTAATTACAAGTAAGTTTAAATACACACTAACATTGAATACATTGCAGAGAGATGATGACAAGAAAAAGTTGACTTAAAGTCTCGAGGTTGCATTATTAGTTTACAAGAGTTCCAGGGTTTTCAAATTTAGATTAAAATAATGATTAGGGTAAAGGTAAGTAGGTACAGGTAAGGTACTCATAAAATATGTCATTATTATTTCTAGGTTGAAGCACACAATTGAATTCTGATTACATTTTATAAGATGCAGAGTTGGTATTGAACCTACTACACTAGTTTAAACCCCTAAGTTATAGTGCTACAAGAATACTTAGCATGGGTTGATTAAGCTCAATTGGTTAAACCATAGGTTCATGAATATAAAGATGTGATATCAAGTCCAAAATGTATTAGAGTTTCCAATCCCTTAAATTTAATTTGAGTTACTTAGGTATAATTTAGTGAAGTTAGGTTCACAGGTTTCACCTTTGACATGAGGATGGAACACACCTCAAAAAATGACATTTGGGTTTCAACCCTAAATAATAGCTTAATAATAATTATTAAACTATCTTTAATTACACATAATTTGATTTGATTAAAAATATGAATTACATTAGGTATGAATCGATACCAAACACTTATTACATTATACTAGAATGATCCCCTAGGGAAACTAAGTTTGCACTTAAAAGCTAGTTTGCACTTAATATTTGATTTACAATTATTATCATAACTTAATATAACTAAGTAAAAATTTTAATTAATATCCATTAAATTAATTATGACATCAAAAATAACTCCTAACAATAAGCCCTAATCCACTATCAAGTCATCTATACAAGACCCTCTCTATCCTTAATATTTGCAATTGAGACTAATTAAAGTCTCTTTGCAATTAGTTTATATTGTATAAAGCATTAAAGAAATTGACAAAGAATTCTCTAAAGAACATATATATATATATATATATATATTAATATATATATTACAAATATAAACCCAACCTTTATTCATATAATAAAAGCTCTAATAGACCATCATAGTTTATCTCTAACTTTACAAGCTAAAACTCCTACCTTAGGTTCAATTCTTCATTTAAATAATCCTATTTAGAAAAAAAAATCACAATATAAAAGAATACATGTAATAGTCTTAGATACAATTTCAAAAACAATGCTAAAATAATACACTTAACATATTCTAAAACACTAACTACCCAACAGGTTTATCAACATTCCCATGTAAATCCCTTTTAACATTACATAGTAATACTAAGTCCTATTTAAATTGGACCCTTAATATATTAACCAAAATTATTATAATTACTACACATAAATTAAAATACACAAAAACTATGTTTTGAAAAATTACTAATGGAAACAAAAAAAAATCCTAAACTAATCCTAACTACCTCTTATCCCTTTCTAAACCTTGTGCCGCTTGCCAAGTGGCCCACTCCACTTTCTCCCTAGGTTATTGTAGGCTCTTGAGCACCTCCTAAGAGGACTACATGCTCCCCTATACCTTGCTAGTGCACTTGGATAGGGTGTACATATGGAAGTAGGGGACGTAATTGTTGGGGAAGAGTAATGTAGGGGGGGTTAAAAATTTATGGTTTGACCCTTTTTTTTGTTGCATTAATAAGATTTGCACCCCTACTATAGGCCTATCCCCAAATTTGAACTTGGGGGAAATGAGGTGAGGGTGGGGGCCACATGTTTTCCCATCCCTCTATTTCAATGCTTGTTTAACCCCCCATTTTTTAGGGTATTGCTAGTAATAAATGCCTGTCATTGCCGCTAATTTTTTTTTTTAATGTATACTTTATGGGTCATAAAATGGGAATAGATTTAATAATGTTATTTGATCAAGTAGATTTATAAATACTTTATTTTAGTGGTTGTCACAAATAGAAATTGGTATGGAAGGAATTTAATTTCCTCCCATACAATTTCCAGAGACCTGTAGGGTCTCATTTGGCGAGAAACTTTGGTGACATTTTTCCAAATAACAAAAGGTTTTGGGGTATCTTTTCAACTTCCTTTGTAATAATATTAGGGTCATTCCCAATAGTTTTAGGGGATAAATTATGGACAATAGTCATGTGTTATAGGTTTTTTAAATATTTAAATTCATTGTTTACCATTGTATCTATTAAACAAATTTAAGATGCAACTATAGGAGGTATATCCTTTTTGAACATTTAAGCTTAATCAAGAAACTTAATGCAATTTATATACTTTTCACTTTTCTTTCTTCATGCAATGTCATGACTTTACAAAAATAATATCTCCTCTCTTTCATTATTGAAATTCAAGTTATAAGAGATAATTTATGGAACACTAACTTTTACTACTATGCTAAATTCTAGTGTTTTAAGATAAGAATTGAATTGAAAACAAATGAAACATTTTCACATAGTATACATATTTTCCATAATAGAACTTCATTTCCATTATCAATTTATAAAATTTTTATCATATGATATATTCCTTAGATCTTCATCAAGTTATAAATCCACCTTCAAACATGAGTGTAAAATGAAATAGATGTTATGACAATGGAGAAGTCTCCAACACACTGATTGAAGAACATCATCAATGCTACAAATCCAAGTTTTCTCCATCATAAGGACCTATCCAAAATCTACAAATACACATAAAACTAATCATCAATATCTCACCTCCCATCCTAGGTCTCAGGGAGACCACCCAGTGAGCTAGGAGAATTGGTAACCAACAAGTGATAACCATGTTCAATCACAATAACATAAACACAACAAAAAATACCCATCCAAGGCTTGCACAATGGGATTCACCTTGAACACCTAACAAAGGGCTGAAGGTGGACTACCATGTAGGAGATTTCTGAATGTAAAAAATAAAAATAAACATGCCACCTCCAAGGCTAGAATTCAGATACAATTTCCATACTTTCTTCTCCTTATCTCCCCCAAAGAAATATCATTAAAATAGGCATGCAAGGGCCCATACACCTTGCATTTCTTCCCTCTTCTCACCATGAGAAGAGACTCTACACTTCCATGGACTCCAAGTAACCCCTTCCCCCATACTTGGCCACTTCTTCCCTATTCAAAGGTGAGTAATACCATTATACCTTTCACAAACTCTCTCATCCAAACTCAAAAGATGAATACAATAAGCATGAAATCAACACCAAAATCCCATTCCCTTACATTAAAACAACAAAAAATACATGAAGCACATATGAAAGAGAATGAAATAACATGCTAATCTATTTGTAAAGAAGAACAAGAATTCCATGGAAATGAGGGTGATCAACCTTCATAGGTGTTATGGTAAAATGGTGTTTGAGAAGAGCTCAATCCATTTTTTCTTCCTTCAATCCAAAACCCTAATGTCTCTAAAAGTAGAGAGTGGGTGAAACCCTCTAACTCAAAGGAACTTAAAAAATGCCTCCAAAGTCCACCCACAAAATAAAAATAAATTCATAATTGACTTTAAGTCCTTTGGCCATCATCATGTACCTTATCATAAATGCAAGATTGGAAAGGAGTGTGGGTTTGGGGAAAGGTCAAGAGTCCACTCAATTTTCGTAACATGTAGGAAATTAGAAATTCAAAGAGTCACTAAGGCCACTAGGGGGTTCTAGTAGTGTTAGAAATGTCCCTAACCCATACCCCTAAGACTTAGGTACATAGATTTCATTAAAATTGGCCCCTATGACCACTTTTTGGCCTCTAGAGGTCACTAGAAAAATTCGAATCCAAATAAACTAATTGGTGGGGCTTTAAAAGCATCTTAAATTAAGGGAGTTTAATTAGGTTCCTAATAAGTCAGCTAGGTTTAGGGTTACATTTTCAACCTTGGTAGACATGTCATTATACATACACTTGACAAGTGTCAAGTGACACTGTAAAATCACATTACACAACATTGACATGTCACTAAATACATAGTGAAATTAAATAATACATACATAAAAATTATGATCATGAATTGAGTCACTTAACAATGAGGTTCAAATCTCTTTATTAGATTCAACTTTGGCTTTACAATTTGCATATATGGTTGGTTACTGTTTCTTTGATAATTTCCATGGTAACTTTCTTGCACACTCAATTTGAATCTCAATAGCTCAATAAAATCACGTGTGTGTGTGTGTGTGTGTGTGTAAACCAAACTACATAATCAATTGATTGAGTGTGTGTGTGTGTGTGTGTGTGTGTGTGTGTGTGTGTAAACCAAACTACATAATCAATTGATTGAACATTCTACATTCATGGTTTAATAAATTTTTCATTTATGCATTCAATAAAACATAAATTGTTTGCATGATCAAAGTACCATAACATATTCGTCAATTAAAATTAAAATATTGAAACAATCATCATAATGCATGCATATACCTAAACCATCATAAACATCATCAATAAAGCATACTAAACTGTCAGAATGCATATAACATAATCACCAAGGTACCATGAATAACATCATAATCATAAGGTAAAACACCACATAGCATCGTTAGTACAATTCACTGTTCAAATAGTCAAATGATGAAGCAAGTCTTGAATTATATGTATCAAAACATGAACGTATCAACTGATCTCATTTTTCATTAGAACACCTAGACCGTAAATCCTTAATTCATATCCTCATCATAATCATCTAAGTCTATAAATTTCTATCACCTAGTTATGTGGATGTATCCTAGAGAACAAACACAATGTTTATGATTTAAACTATAGTTTTAAGTAACTAAATAACTTATCCCAATACAGAAGTATAACCTCTCGTAAATGCTACCCTAACGACCTTAACACATTGTAATGTACTTTTGATATTTATAAATAAGTTACTTAAGGGCACTTCCAGTGAGTTGATAATCTTTGCCTTCAAATTTCTAATGATTCATAAGAGGGTAAGTATTAAATTATATAATTACAACAATAATCAAATCATTATACGTAACATAGCTAGAGATTATCATAATGTCCTCTACATGGTTTCTAGCAAGAAAAAACACATTTACCATACCATTTCCTTGTCGTGCTCATATATCCATTCAAATCTCCTATAAATGATTTAACAAAAAAATTCATATTTAAAAAGGACATATGAGGAGGGGTCTTACAAGAATCATAGTTTATTTTAGGGTCTATAAAAATGAGGTAGTGTTTCTTGAGAGTTAGTTTCTATTAGACATGGTTGACTATATATATAGGGTCATTTTTGTACTAAACTATGTAATGATATTTCCTACACATACAAGCGTACATCTATACATATATATATGTACAAACACATATATAAATATATGTATATGTATATGTATATATATATATATATATCTATATATATATATATATATATCTATATATATATACATCTATGTAAATATATACATATGTATGTATATATATATATGTATATATATGCATCTATGTATATATATACATATGTATGTATGTGTACATACATAGATAGATACATACACACATGAATATATACACATACATATATATACATAAATATAAATATACACACATATATATAAAATATGTATATTTATCTATTTATATACATACACACACATATACATACATAAATATACATATGTATGTATGTACACACACACACACATAGAAACACACACATACATAGATGCGCGCAAACACACACACACACACATGATGGGGAATCCCAACTAACTCTCAAGAGCTCTTCTAGCTCTCCCTAAGACCTATCATTTGGCCTTGATAGGGTGATTTATTTACCCTACTTAGAGATGATGTCTAGGATCCCTATCCACTTTAGAACTCTCCACCAACTTCAAACATCAACCATACCTCAACTTCAATCTATGCACCCATGGGCATAACTAGCCACTCTTCCTCCCAAACTAATCTTGGGGCTAGGAATAGGTTTCCCCTCTATTCCTTGTTGTTTTTGAATCCATCTTGATCCACTTTGATGAATCCTTACTTAGGTTTTCTATTGAATTCTTATTTTGCTAGTTTAGCCTTTTTGCCCCAATCAGGCCTCCTAGAAACTAGGTTTCTTGAATTTCTCACAAATTACCATAAAAAACCATGAATCAACTATGGATTCCTTCTATTATCAAACAAGACTCAAATATTTCTTGGGTCTTAGGTCCTGATACTATTTATACATTAGCTTTCTTAGAAACCCCTATTTTTCAAGGTTTTGCATTCGTTTCTCAAAGAAACTCCAATATTTCTCTCCTTGCATAAAAAAAATGAGGACACATCCCTCCACATTCTAACACCATTTATTAGTTCAATCCAATCCTTTTAGAAACTTTCCATGCTACTATTCTATGCAAGCTCCTAGATAAAATGCCTCAACACTTGGCTAAGGCTTGATGGAAAAATTAGCTTCCTTGAAATACATGACTTAAAAATCCATATTTATACTACTAAAAAGTCTCCTACCTTTTTACAAGTGGGAATATAATTTCAATGATGGGAAGTCAAGTAGGAGCCATATTAACACAACTAGCTCTGAACTAGGCAGTGAATCAACAAGACACAAGGAATTAACAAAATGATAACCAGTCTGACATAAACTAAAAAAATTATATAGAAGGTAAGAACACAACATATAATGAAGTCTCAATGCATTAGTTCATTCCTTTCATTCCATATATGACTGGATGAATGCTCTATCACCTAATTACAGTCCTTTCTTGCTCTTCCCAATCCTCAATCCATATAATCTATTCACTAACTATCAGATTAGGGCTTGATTGGTCTTATATATCATATTAAAACATTTTTGGACCCTTAGGTTAGGATTTGGGTGCCATTAAATCCATTTCCTATTTTTTAGGAAATGTTGTTATGACAAATTTGCAAAGCTACAAAGTTGTCATGAGCAACTTTTAGATCTTTTGCAACTTTTTTGAACCACTAACCTCAATGGTTAAACTTGAATTTAAAACATTAGATATGACCTTAGAAAAACTAAAAAAAAATAATCTCAAAAACCACTACATTTTGGGATATTGGTCAAATTTTGACCCTTTGTTGACTTTCTAGGACTTAAACACTAAGATCCTAAATGACTAGTTAAAACACTTAACTCAACTCAACCCTATAGCTATCCACACACACAAAAAACTTGGGACTTAATAACTTAATCCTTATTATTTGGTGGTTGGCTAAAATAAAACAATCCAAAATGTCTTAAAGATCTTTAAAAGATCTTAAGGTGCTCTTGCACCATTCTCCCCCTTCAACAAACAAGTTAGGGAATCTCTGGTGTTAAGAAATTTTCACTAATTCCATGCTTCTTGAAGTCACTCTAAGCTATCAAAGTATCCTCTAACTTTTGTTGATGTCTCCATTTCACTAAGTGTTCCATGCATATCTTATACCTATTCTTCTTTTTCATCCCGGAGTCTAGAATCTTTTCAACTTGTGGCTTGATATGACTAGGTACCTTGAGTTCTTCCACATCCCTATTCACATCAGTACTATATTAGTCATCATCCATCTATGGTCCTTTATATTTTATTAGGTCCTTCACATTAAATATAGGAGAGATGGACATCACCTTGGGTAATTCTACCTTGAAGGCATTTGGTTCATATTTAGTCAACAGTTTGCATGGTCCAATCCTTTTCATCTATAGCTTACTTGGTATTCTCTTCTATAATCTATCCTTGATCAAGAATACCATAACAAATCTCCCACCTTAAATTGTAGATCTATTCTCCCTTCATCTCTCTTAGCTTTCAACTTTTGGTTTGCCTTCATTACAGTCTTCTTAACTTTCTCATGTTCCATTTCATTGGCTCAGAAAAAATGTTAGCATGACCACTAATTCCTTCATAATCCTTCAAGTCTTTGATCTCAAGAACTCCTCTTGGATGTAAAACATATAATTTTAGAGTAAATAATTATTTATTAATTATTTATTCCATTTACTTAAGTTTACTTAGGTTGATGCATTCATTTAATAGTTGTAGTGATGAGTTGTTGACAACATGGGAGTTTGTTCCCTTCTAGCATGTTCTGCCTTGTTGTGGATGCTTAGTTATCAACCTTATCTTCTACCACTTTCTAGCTTGTTCCACAAGCTTCCATGAGGCCTTTATATTCAGGCTCTCTTATTGTATTTTCATATCTCATATATCATTTTCACATAGCAATTTCATTTTCTTATTGTGGAATATCTTTTCTCACTTTGTTGAATTGCTCCAAGCTATTGTTCCTTCTTCTTCAGTTTCTCTTCAGCAAGCTATTTGCATGTAGGTGATCTTGGTGCACTATGAAGTTGGCTTTCATCAACTTCTACATGGTATCAAAGCCTCCCTGCTACTTCTTGTTTGAAGGATTTTCAAAGCCACAATTTGGAGACACAAACCCTAGTTTGTTTGTGCATTTTTCTTCAATTTGGGGGAAGAGCATTTTTTTGGAGCACTTTGGGCCCAAATGGATGCTGCCATTGGATCTGAAAGGTCATTTACAATCATGATTCATATAAAATTTTCTAATTTTGGAGAAAGTCACTCTGAGAGGCAAATTTTTTTGGTTGCCGGTCTACAGTACAGTTGTACAAACAATTTAGGAAAAAAAATAAAAAAAATAAAAATAGGGTGCACCACCAAAGCATTGCCCAGTGGCCACCCGTGCTCCACTAGCACTCTGCTCAAGAGGGCAACGCTGCCTGCGTGCCACCTTGTCTGGTGGCACCTCCCCAATCCTCTACTCATGTCCACTACTCCACTAGGGTTTTGTATCACTTTTCTAGGTTTCACCTCTAGCACTCCACTCACCTGCACCAACCTCTACGTGGACTCTCATCTACATGTGTTCATTCTTGTAGCTGACACGTGGCCAGGGGTGCCACATTGGCACTTTCCATGTGGCCCCTACCATGTTAGCTAGCCAGTCAACCCTCTACCACATGGCATCTTTTTTTGCTGTGATGGCCACGTGGCTATCAATTTTTTTTAGTGAAATGTTGATTTAACACTACATCATCAGCCCTCCTACACCTCTCTAGGGTCCTTTTTGACCTACAGTTAGTTTTTTGGCCATATCTTGAGCATACAGAGGTATTTTTTCGATCCAAAAGAAGTGTTAGAAAGGTGGTTCTAAGATGGAGACATTGGTGTATGTATTTTTAGGTTTTGATATAGTTTTATTGCTTATTTTTATAGTTGAAGTCCAAAGTTCTATTTTTGACTCCGACATTTATATCTTTTGCATCCCATGTCTATTTTTTTAAAATGTTATATTTTTGGAAAGCTGGTTTTTTCATCTTTTTAGAAATACTATCATTTCCTTCAGATTCTACCCCATGCTCTTTTTATCATGTTTTTGGCACTTTTTCTCTATGGTGGATATCTTAGGTGTTCTAGGTTTGAGGATCATTTTCATAGCATGGGATCTTTTGTTTTGGGTTGTACTATCTTTTGTATCATCTTTTTTCCTTTTTTGATCATTGTAGATAGCATTTGTAAGAACTTTTATGTAAACACACTGAGATAAAGTGCCACTCTTACATTTTAGGTTCATGAATGTTGTTTTGAGATAGTTGTACACACACTATTTTTATGAAGCACCATTGGGGGTGTTGGTCTAATTTTTCACAATGTAGAAATTATAGTAATATTTAGTGAAAAATCATTTGAGTCTTGAAATTTTGAAAGTTAGGGTTTTGTTCCTTGTATGTTTTGAATCTTTAGATTGCCCTAGTTTTTAAAATCCTCAAGAAATATTCTCAGAAAAATGTTTTTTGGTATATCTTTTACCTAAGGAAGGGCTTGTGCAAGCATGAATTTATTATATTTTGTTTAATCTTACGTGGCCATGCTTAGCCTACAAATTGCTTAATCATTCCATTAGCAAATACCTTTGATGACACAAAGTCTTTATAATCATTGATCTTGTTCAGATCAATGAGTATCACATGCCCACAATTTCAAGATGCAAGGTATTTAAATAATGTGGGCATGCGACTTGGTGACACATAGCCTTCACCTTACTAAATTTCTAGTGAACCGTAAAAGGAGTCATAAGTTGTCAAAAAATTTTGCAGGTTTGTCAGTTCTTTTTGTGCACGTTCTAGATTTCCTACGACATCATTGGCTGAGTTACCAAAAAAGAATATGCCTTTATCACCAAGAAGTGTCATTGATTTCATTTGAATCAAGGGCTAGTGCTTTCCCACAAGAGGGAGATGCTCAAAAGATAAATAATGCGGGGAAGCAAAAATTGGACAAGTGGCACAGTTTGACAAGATGGGCCCGCCGTTCTCAAAAATGATGATGAGATGTCCTCCAAAGTGTGTGTTAGATGAGTTGGAATGGATGGAGGTACTTCATTCATCACTACAGCCAACATGGTACTCAAATTGCCTAATTTTATAACCATTTATCTATTAGAGATTAAAGGTCAGCACATGTCCACATTCTGAAGATGCACGAGAGATAAATAATGCAAGCAAGCAGTTTTTTGATGTGTGGCAAGGTGAGGTCAGATAGTTTTAATTGTATGCTGCAGTGTGCCACACTCTAAAACGATTGCTGACATATACTACTAGATGTGCCATTGAAGAAGTTTGACTTCCAAATGGAAGTGAAGTCTTATCAGCCATAGATCTTTCAAAGATCTACGATTAATGCAATCCCCTATTATGAAGTTACAAGCCAGATAAGAAAAGTGGGTATGTGCCTTTGTGATGTGTGTCACAGTGGGGCCAGATTATGGAAGAATGCTGAATCACGCCATGTGGTCTGCCACTTGTGCTTAGTTGGAACTACTTATGATGTGGGCACAGAAAGTGTTAGAGATTAATGCAATATGTTAGATGAGTTAGAACACACAGGTTGAAAGTAGTCATTTCATTGGCCCAAGTGGATGATGCAAGCATAGAATGCAGAGTTGTTTCTAATCGTTGATCTTATCCTAATCAACGAAGGGTGCTTGCTCGCAATTTGAACTTGAGTGAAGTTTAAAGAAAAGAAAGAATGCACCATGAAAACATGTGTCCATGGTGACATCTAAAATTTTAACTTAGAAGATCTGATCAGTGTCACCATTGATCTTTTGAAGATTGACGATTGGCGCAAGCTCGCAATTTGAAAATGCTCATTAGATAAGAAAAGTGGGAATGCGCTAGCATGACACGTGGACTAAATGATGTCAAGTACTTGCTCATTGAGAAGAAGATATGGGATCTACTAGCATAGAACATTGTTAGAAGGCACGAACTCATAAAGAGGTTTCCTATTGGTTAGTACAACTGACTAGATTATGTTCAAATGTGAATAGATCTGATCGTTGATCTCGTCTTGATCAACGAGCTGTACTTCCCCACAATTCTAAGGTGCAACAAATTTAAGAAATGTGGGCAAGTGGTATTGTGATGTGTGGCATAGTATGACATCATGGGCTCACCTTGCTCAGAAGTCACAGAGGATTTGTGATCGCCATCGATCTGAATAAGATCTAGGGTTAGCACTCCCCCATAATATGGACTTGCATGGAATTTAAATAATGTGGGCAAGTGGGCACAATGGAACCAAGACTTAAAGGGAATGCTGAGTCATGCTAGGCTGGAAAGGTCAGATGAAGTAAGTGTACTCATTGGTCGAGTGTGATAGGTATTCCAAGTTGAAAGCTATGATGTCATGGGCATTGAAGGTTTATATGTCGTAGTCAAATTTGTCAAAACACGTTGTAAAAGGATGATTTTTGATTGGTTAAGTCAGTTGAGTGGGTTGTCAGAGAAAAGGATTTTTGCCCGCTGTCGATCTGGGAAAGATCAACGGATAATGCATACCCACAATAATAAGTTGTAGAAATTTTAAGTAATGCGGGATGCACCCTTTTGACACGTGGCTTGGGACTTGAGATTTTTAAAAGGCATTTTATTTTGAAATAAAGCCATCCGATCTTGGAGAGATCGATAGGTCAAATTCAAATTTGAAATATAACATGAAACTAATGGTTATAGGAATTAATATGACTCAAAGTTTCCTTCATGTGACCTCAATGCTCTGGTATGATATGAAAAATCACCATTATTGAAGCACATAGTTGTAGATTCTCTCAGAGCAAAAAAAGATTTCCAGAGCAAGGGCATAGAATTTCTCAAAGGTTTCAGTGAATTTGCAGAAAAAATTGTAGAGAAAGGAGGGCAAATTTGGTAGGTAAGTAATCTGTAACTTGTAGAAATCCAAAGTTTGCTATTGTAAGAGTGTGAAACTTTAAAATGCCTCCACGGAAGGAATTTTCTAAGCATATCGACTATTTAAAGAGGGTTGTGCATGATGATTTCCTAGACCAATTTCACTTGTCAGTACATGAAATAACTAAAGGGAGGGAACTCATTCCTAAGAACCCTAGGGTAGTTGTGGTTGAGGTTTTCTATGATAGGGCAAATTGGGTAAGAGATGCCCAAGTATCTATGGGAGGTTTGCAATTGTTCAAAAAAAGGTTCTTAGAACGAAATTTAGATACCCCCATGAGCAATGTCTAGGAATTTGATATTGGAAAGCTAACAGTCCCTTTAGTTTTCTTTGATAGTGATCTATTGACTGACTGTCTAAGAAATATGATCCTATTATGAGATGGGTGAAGAATCATTCTGGAGTTAATCTTTTTAGGACTTTCCCTGAGCTGTTTAGTGAAGTTTTCAACCTTAACCATAACCATGCTATACATGAAATCATTGATATGGATGATTTACAAGTGAGATATGATGCACAAAGAATGTACTTGAGGACAGGGCCATTGTAGGAGCATGCTGCTAGAGTTGGAACTTTGCCTGTGATTACTGCTAGCACACCCGAGCCATTATTGAAAAGACATTTTAACCCCAGGGCTTAGGAATTATATACTTCTCTTCGTAAAATTCTTGGAATGGATGAAGCCAAGCAGATCCTAGGCTCAATTGTTCTTGTAATGGCTCAAACTCTTTAATTTGGAATGAGTACTATTCTAGATTTTGCCACTTTTCTAGCAAAAGAGATTTACAATGGTTTGGTGGGAATAGCAAGGGGAAAAGTCAACAAACTATTATGTTGGTATTCATTACTGATGCATGTATGATTATACAAGGGATATACCTTCTTCTCTAAGGGTATGGAGCTAGAAACAACTAGGGATGGAGAGAGGAATCTAGTGCAGTTGTGGAGTGTGGATATGACCTTAGAAGCCACAGATGCCAGTTATGTGAGATTTGACAGATATTTTGCATCTAGGCTTAGATTTATTTTGAGAGGAGACAACTCTAGAATTCCTCAAACACTGTTAGAATTGCTCAGACCCAAGGACCATGCAAAAGGATTACTGGTAAGTCATAATTGGGGGGACATTATTCCCTATAATGTTTCAATAGTGATAAGAGTATATGGCTTCCTAGGAAAGCCTCATGTGTTGCCATTTCATGTGCCTTTGAAGGTAGGAATAGCTGAGTTGTTATGGCAAATAGGCACTATAGATGAGAGGGAGTTGCCTAAGAAAGGAACATTTTTTCCAATTGTTACTATAGCACATGATTTTTTTTTTCTAAGGAAAGGGTGGAAGCATTTAAATTTATTCCTAGATAGATATAACATGGTAGAGTCTCATGCCAGGTTTACTGACCCTGAAGGATTCTATGATCTCTTAAGAGAGAGAATAAAAGGTTCTCACATGGTGCATCAAGTATACTATCTGGATGATGTGATTAGAAATATTTTTACTCTGCAAGAGCAGGAATTGAGAAAGGAGAAATGGATAGTATATAGCAAAACCCTAGAATTTATTAATGCCTTTGACCTCAATTATGATCCATTGAAAGAAAAGAAATATTGGGGAGCCAAGATGCAAGCATTAATGAATAGTTTTGCTATGATAATACAAGCCATGAATGAGAAGAAGGATGCATATGTTAAGGAATATCTAGATAAGGCTACAAAAGTACAAAAGAAGATAAGCAGGAAAAATATAGTGGCTCCTGGCTAGTATACATTGCAGAGAAGGACAGGTTATGTCATTGTTCAAAGTGTGCAACAGGCACCCCTGCATCAGAGACCAAGGTCAGGAAGTCCATCTGCAGCCAGCTCTCCAAAAAGGAAAAAATTAGAGTAGGGGTCTTCTTCCCAAATGGAACAATATTCCCCAAGCCAGTCTCCAATCAAAATTGATGATGAAACATCTCTCAGAGAAAAACTTAGAAAAATTGGTGGAGAGGGAGATGTGATTGTTATCTCCACAGATTTGGAGATTGGAGAGCCTCACGAACCACCTACACCTTCCTTGGATTTAACTATTGTTGATTACCAAGGTAAGGAGATTGACCCTATAGTTGCCCAAGCCTCTGAGAGGTTTATTAATGATGAAAATTTTGTGAAGTCTAGAGCATTTGCACAATTTTTGTGGAGGCTAAATATAGGAAATTTTGAGAAGAATTGTGAAAAAATAAAGGCAAAACAACCTGATAGATTAGATTTTTCTATTAAGGAGGAGGTAAAGTTTAAAATTTTGAATGATTTTGCTCAATTTACCCCTGAGGTCAGAAGGTAGATAATTAAATAGTCAGGAATCCTTATTTTGCCAGAATGGGATATTGTGAACACCATGGTTTTTGATTTAGTCAGGAAGCAAAAGGACATCCAGTTTAAAATTGAAGAAGAGATATTACAGGCTCATAGAGGAGTCAAATTTAGTAATGACCACCAAGCTCTTGTTATTTGGTCAATTGAAAAAATAGATAAGACCAAAATGCAGGAACTTTCCACTGCAAAGCATACTAGTGCATTGACAGTTTTCAAGGCTAGTGAGGTAGGCAGTAAGCAGATAATGGGAATGGCCTCAGAAATGATAAAATTTGGTAGTATTATATCTGGCCAGGAAGAAGATAGATTTTCCCAACTCAATGCTAGGTTTGAAGAAGTTTTGAAAGCATATGAGGAAAGGAGCATGCAGATACAGTCATTGGAAAACAAAGTATCCCAAATGGAGAAGGTATTGGGGAAAAGAAAAATAGGAGAGACTAGTAAACCTAGGATTGCATACCCTCCTAGGACACCTATTGAGCCTTTCAAGTCCACTCCAATTATTGAGGTACCAGATACCCCTGAAAGGCCATAGTTCTACACTGTAGAGGATTTTGAAGAATAAAAGAATAAGTTGTATGCAATGCATGTAGAACTAAATAATCAGTTTGAGGAGAAAATAAGGTAGGGTATAATGTATTTAGTAGATAGAATTGAGTGGTCATCATTTTTTGATTTATTGGCAGGGATTACATCCATCAGGGATGAATTAAAGAGAGATGAAGCTGTATTCAGACCTCTTGTATAGAAGTGGACAGAAAAAAATGAAGATATTACTACTATGTGTATATCTATCATCTAGCTACCCTATCATCAGATAGAAGGAATTTTTGATTTACTAACTAAGTTATGAGGTTTTGATGATAAGAAAAATTCTTTCTATAGAAGATTAACTAATTTTTTTTCCAAGTATTTTGCAAAAAAAATTGATTTATTCCCTTGTGCTCTAAATTCAATTGATAAAATAAAGGAAAAGGAGGAATGGAAAAGGGAGTTAGATGAGATTTTTTGTGAGAGAATAAATAAAGTTATAAATGAAACTGGACACTTGTTATGGGCTATGACAAATGAGGAGTTGGTTAAAGTGTAGATATTCTATAACTCCATTAGAAAGGAATTAGTTGATATGGAGGCAATTGCAAATTCCCTGATAATTGTACAAAGAGAAGCCTTGAATTTTGATTGTCTGGAAGATATCACCTATAATAAGTGGAAAGAAGAGTTTTTGTCTTTAGAATAGATAGAAGGAGGTGATCAGGTGGAGGATGACGACAAAGAAGAGGGTATAAAAGTAGAAGCCACCTCTACCACCGATGATAAAGACAAAGAGGATCCTCAAGTAGTAGGAGATGACTCATCATTGTCACGTTTGATGGCTACCTATCCCGAGGAACCAGAGCACTAAAGGAATTCGATCATAATATTTTTTCTTTCCAAAGGAAATAACAAAAATGGGCCCACAAAGGAATGTTAAACGTACCAGTCTTTCTATTATTCGTAGTGTTGTCTTTTTGTGATGGGTGTATGTAAAAATTTGTAAAAGACACCTGTCATTTTCTCTTAGCCTGAAGCTTGTTGCATCTCACACTAGATAAATGAGGTTTTAGGGCTAGAGAAAGGGTCCAAATTCTATTTTTTCTAAGTGATATACTTAGTCTATTTTTGGTCCATTGTTTGGAGAAAGTTTTTGATGTATTTTCTCTATTAGTTCCTGAGAATACATGAATAATAGAATGATCCCTGTATTTCTTCCTAAGGTCATTCTGAGTTTACTGTAAATGTATACAATTTTTAAAGAAAAGGAATAAAAATTATGAGTTGTCCCCATATCATTTCTTTCTGAATCTTGTCTCCTTTTGATTCCTTGGTCATCTTGATATTTTATAAGTAAAGGCTTGTGCAATTGAATGCAATCTAGTTAGTTGGTATATCTGTTCAT
Source organism: Cupressus sempervirens (assembly GCA_028749045.1). NCBI lineage: Eukaryota > Viridiplantae > Streptophyta > Pinopsida > Cupressales > Cupressaceae > Cupressus > Cupressus sempervirens. Next base: position 780,510,983 of record CM053791.1, on the reverse strand, counting down.
CACTGCTATTAATTCAATGGATTAGGTAAAAACTTTGATGAATTTGATAAGGTTTCCGTAGTAGTGGAAAGGATTTTTGAATGATGAATTTTGATAAGAATTGCTGATAAAATTTGTTGCAAGGCAACAAATTAGATCTAAGAATTTGTAGTAGACTCTGAACCCCAATAGATTAGGCACTGGTCAAATTGATTCAGCTAGAAGAGAAATGTGTCATAAATGGTTTTCAAATGCAGAATTATAATCAATTTTAATTTTATTTCCTATAGATCTTCAAAGTTGGCCAGTACTTGTTTGCATGGAATGTTTAGGCTTCAGTTAGCCACTATTGCTGAGAACACCTACAGATCTATAGAAGAATTTTTGCCAGATCTGTTATATAGGATGTGTTTAGAAAATTTTCATGAATTATGCATGTATTTGAGGATTTGAGATGAGAATTAGAATGAAACTAAAATATTCCTCATACAGCGTTTCCCAGTCTTGAATCATCCCTGGGTATACCCACCTTGGTTTTGCAGAGCCTGAAGAGTAGAAAACCACCCCTGGTTTTGTTGAAGTTGGGCCCAAATGGTTTCTACATAAAATTATTAATAAGAATTGGCTAGTCTTTAGATTGTGTGAGCAATGTCATCTTGGTATTGAGCATTTTGTTTCTTAGTAGTTCAAAAACACCAACAGGGGGGATAGTTGTTTGCTATTTTTGGCCTTCTTCCTTTTGTTTTCCTTTGTAGCATCAGTGTGACTGTTTCTTTATAGGTGTTTGTACCTCTTCCCCTCTCTCGTTATTCTTGGTTCTGTTTGTAGAGGATATTGGCCCAACTTCTTAGTTGCCTGTCATCTCATCCCATCTGCATTAAGGGAGGGTTATTCTATTGTTCTAATGCTTCCTGTATTCAATGGTTCAATAGTGTGAGCTATGTATTCAATGGTTGATCCTATATACTAGGCAACTGCAGTGGCTGGCTACCTGTGCATTTTAGTGAGATGGATCATCTACCATATAGAAATGCTCGATTTGTGCCTTCTTCTTCCATGGAGGTTCTTTAGATCAACAATTTCTTTTTTATGGCAAAATTTGTAGCTTCTTCATGCTTCAGTGATGCTCTTCATGATCACTCTTTGTTCCTATTTTATGGGACATTCCTCTAGTTGGAGGCTTCTTCAATCCTTCACTAGGTTCTTACTTCTTTTTGGGGGAGGGTTTTTCCCATGAGGTTTTCCCTCTTTCCCCATTTTTAGAGGTTGTATTTCTTTGCATTGTACATGGGTACCTAACATGGCCTTGTTGTCGGGACCCATTCTGCATTTTCTCTTAGTTTTGTGAGCTTAAGGCATTCCTCTAAGTTGCAGTGAAGGGGAGGTGTTAGAGTAAATAATTAATAATTAATTATTTATTCTATTTACTTAAGTTTACTTAGGTTAATGCATTCATTTAATAGTTATAGTGATGAGTTGTTGACAACATGAGAGTTTGTTCCCTTCTAGCACGTTCCACCTTTTTGTGGATGCTTAGTTGTCAACTTTATCTTCTACCACTTTCCAACTTGTTCTACAAGCTTCCGCGAGGCCTTTATATTCAGGCTCTCTCATTGTATTTTCATATCTCATATATCATTTTCATATAGCAATTTTATTTTCTTATTGTGAAATATCTTTTCTCACTTTGTTGAATTGCTCCAAGCTATTGTTTCTTCTTCTTTGGTTTCTCTTTAGAAGCTATTTGCATGCAGGTGATCTTGGCACACTATGAAGTTGGCTTTCATCAACTTCTACATGGTATCAAAACCTCCCTACTACTTCTTGTTTCAAGAATTTTTGAAGCCGCAATTCAAAGACACAAACCCTAGTTTGTTTGTGCATTTTTCTTCAATCTAGGGGAAGAGCATTTTTTTGGAGCACTTTGGGCCCAAATGGACATTGCCATTGGATCTGGAAAGCCATTTATAGTCAAGATTCATATAAAATTTTCTAATTTTGGAGAAAATCACTATGAAAGGCAAAATTTTTTGGTTGCAGGTCTGTGGTATAGTTGTACGAATGATTTAGCAAAAAAAAATTAAAAAAATTAAAACAGGGCACACCATCGCACCACCACCCAGCGGCCACCACGAGGCCACCCGTGCTCCACTAGGGCTCTGCTCAGGAGGGAAGCACTACCCACATAACACCCCATCTCTACCACGACCTACATGCCACCTTTTGCAACGACACCTCCCTAGTCCTCTGCTCCTATCGACTACTCCACTAGGGTTCTATATCGCTTCGCTAGGTTCCACCTTTAGCGCTCCATTCACCTACACTAGCCTCTGTGTGGACTCTCATTTGCACACATGTTCATTCCTGTAGCTGACACGTGGTAGGGGTGCCACGTTGGCACTTGCCATGTGGCCCCTGCCATGTAAGCTACCTAGTTAGCCCTCTACCATGTGGCATTGTCACAAGGCATCCTTTTTTACTATGATGGCCACGTGGTTGTCAATTTTTTTCAGTGAAATGCTGATTTAGCACTACGTCATTAGCCCTTTTGCACCTCTCCAGGGTCCTTTTTGACCTACAGTCAGTTTTTATGCCATATCTTGAGCATACAGAGTTATTTTTTCCATCTGAAAGAAGTGTCAAAAAGCTGGTTTTGAGACAGAGACATTGGTGTAGGTATTTTTAAGTTTTGATGTAGTTTTATTGCTCATTTTTATAGTTGAAGTCCAAAGTTCTATTTTTGACTCCAACATGTATATCTTTTGCATCCCATTTCTATTTTTTGAAAACGTTATGTTTTTGGAAAGCTGGTTTTGTCATATTTTCAAAAATACTATGATTTCCTTTAGATTTTGCCCCATGCTCTTTCTATCATGTTTTTGGCATTTTTTCTCTATGGTGGATATCTTGGGTGTTCTAGGTTTGAGGATCATTTTCATAGCATGGGATCTTTTTTTTTGGGTTGTACTATCTTTTGTATCAACTTTTTTCCTTTTTTGATCATTATAGACATCATTTGTAAGTACTTTTATGTAAACACACTAAGATAAATTGCCACTCTTGTATTTCAGGTTCATAAATGTTGTTTTGAGATAGTTGTACGCACCCTATTTTTATAAAGCACCATGGTGGGGATAGTTGTTTGCTATTTTTGGCCTTCTTCCTTTTGTTTTCCCATGCAACATTAGTGTGACCGTGTCTTTATAGGTTTTTGTACCTCTTCCCCTCTCTCATTGTTCTTGGTTCTTTTTGTAGAGGACATTGGCCCACCTTCTCAGTTGCCTATCATCTCACCCTATCTGCATTAAGGGAGGGTTATTCTATTGTTCTAATGCTTCCTTGGTTCGATGGTTGGATATTGTGAGCTATGTATTCAGTGGTTGATCCTATATACTAGGCGATTACAGTGGCTAGCTACCTATGCATTTTGGTAAGATGGATCATCTACCATATAGACACACTTGGTTTGTGCCTTCTTCTTCCATGGAGGTTCTTTAGATTAGTAGTTTCTTTCTAATGGTAGAATTTGTAGCTTCTTCATGCTTTAGTGATGCTCTTCATGATCACTCTTTATTCCTATTTTATGGGACATTCCTCTAGTTGGAAGCTTCTTCAATCCTTCACTAGGTTCTTACCTCTTTTTGGGGGAGGGTTTTTCCCATGAGGTTTTCCATCTTTCCCTATTTTCAGAGGTTGTATTTCTTTGCATTGTACATGGGTACCTAACATGGCCTTTTTGCCAAGATCCATTCTGCATTTTCTCTTAGTTTTGTGAGCTTAAGGCATTCCCCTAAGTTGCAGTTAAGGCGGGGTGTTAGAGTAAATAATTAATAACCAATTATTTATTCTATTTACTTAAGTTTACTTAGGTTAATGCATTCATTTAATAGTTTTAGTGATGAATTGTTGAAAATATGGGAGTTTGTTCCCTTCTAGCATATTTCACCTTTTTGTGGATGTTTAATTGTCAACCCTATCTTCTACCACTTTCTAGCTTATTCTACAAGCTTCCATGAGGTCTTTATATTCGGGCTCTCTCATTGTATTTTCATATTTCATATATCATTTTCACATAGCAATTTCATTTTCTTATTGTGAAATATCTTTTCTCACTTTGTTGAATTGCTCCAAGCTCTTGTTCCTTCTTCTTCAGTTTCTCTTCAGCAAGCTATTTGCATGCAGGTGATCTTGGTGCACTATGAAGTTGGCTTTCATCAATTTCTACATATACCTCTTCAAATGGACTTCTTCAATAGTATTGTTTGTACTGTCATTATAAGAAAATTCTTCATAAGGAATGACTTTTTCCCATCCTTGTCAATACTTCTTAGTCAAACACCTCAATAAGTTACCAAGCACCCTATTGAATACCTCTATCTAACCATCTTTTTGAGGATGATATGAAAAGATATGAGTTAAGTTAGTTCCAAATCTATTCCAAAGCATCTTCTAGAAATGGCCCATGAACTTCACATCTCTATTAGCCACTATGCTCCTGGGTAAGCCTTGTATCCTGACTATCTCCTTGAAGAAAAGGTGGAAAATGTAACTAGAATCATGTGTTAGTTTGGATGGAATAAAATGATCCATCTTACTGAACTTGTTCGCCATCACAAATACATTGTCCAAACTAGATGTTGTTCTAAGTAGTCCTACTACAAAGTCCATACTGATGCACTCCCAAGACCTATTTGGGATTGGTAATGGTTGGTAGAGACCTGCATTTAATGATGTCCCCTTTTCCTTCTAACAAACTCCACATTGCTCCACATATCTTCTTACATCTTTTTGCATCTTAGGCCAATAGTAGAACCTTTCTACTAAGTATAGGGTTTTATTCAACCCAAAGTGTGCACTCAAACTCACATTGTTTTTCTCTTGAATAAGATTATCCTTCATAGAGCCTTTTGGGATACACAAATGTTTGCCCTTGAATAGTTGCCCATTTTTGAATATGTAATCAACATATTCACTATGAAAATAATTATCAAATTTAGTACATACCTTGTGGATCTCTGAGAAGTTTGCATCTCCTTTATAGAGGTCTTTGAATTCCTCAACTCCAATGATCTACAACTCGATCTCTTGAATAGTGAACAAACTCCTACTAAGGGAATTTGCACATTTATTATTAACTCCCTTCTTGTATTTAATGGTGAAGGTTTAGGATTGCAATAGTTCCATTCACTTGATATTCCTCAAACATAGTTTGTCTTGGGTGTTGATGTAACTTAGGGCATGGTTATCAGTGTAAACCACAAACTCCTTAGGAAATAGGTAATACCTCCAATTTTTAAGGGCTTGTACTAAAGCATATAGTTATAAGTTGTACAATGAATACCTAGACGTGGCCTCATTTAACCTTTCACTAAAGAATGCCACTAGCCTACCCTCTTGGCATAGGACTACACCAACTGCAATGTAACTTGAATCACATTCTACTATGAATGGCTTATGAAAACTTGGCAACACTAATATGGGTTGGGTAGCCACTTCCTTCCTCAATCTCTTAAATCCTAAAATGGCTTTCTTTTTCCACACAAACTTTTTCTTGTGTCATTTAACAAATTTCACTTAATCTCCTTATAAACTTTCTATATAATTGAGCCAACCCATGAAAAATTATGACTTCAGTCTCTATCTTGGGAGTAGTCCAACTTAAAATGACCTTAACCTTGCTTCTGTCCATCTTCAAGTTACCCTGTGATACTACAAATCCTAGGTAGACTAGTTCTTGTTTCATGAATTCACTCTTTTCAAGTTTTATGGTGAGATTTTCCTCTTGGAGTTTCTTCAACACAAGTTCTAAGTGTTTCATGTGTTCTTCTTTGGTTTTACTAACTATGAGGATATCATCTAAGTATGCTACCACAAAGACTCCTATGTAGTCCTTTAGAACCTTATTCATCACCCTCATAAAGGTAGTAGGTACATTTGTAAGCACAAATGGAATTACTAGCCACTCATATAACCCCTCTTAGTCTTAAAGGATGACTTCCACTCATCACCCTTTTTCATTCTAATATTATAGTAGCCACTTTTTAATCAATCTTGGAGAAGTATTTATAACTCCCTAAAAAATCCATCAAATCTTCTATTCTAGGAATAGGAAACCTATATCTAATATTTATCCTAATTATTTCCCTAGAATTAGTACATATTCTCCACTTACCCCCCTTACTTGGAGCAACCACCACTAGAACAATAGATGGGCTTATACTCTTCCTAATTAAACCTTGATCCAAAATCTCTTGGACTTGCCTTGCTATCTCCTTATTTTGTTCTTGTGTCATCTTGTATCCAACCTTGTTAGACAAGGATGCCCTTGGTACCAAATTAATTTGATGGTTGATTTCTCTCTTTGGTGGCAATGTAGACAGTGTGCCTTCACAAGTGATGTCCTTGAACTAATCTAGTAGTTGTTTCACCTCTTCTAGCATAGATAAATATTTAGGTATATCCTCCTCCCTTAGTTTCACCAATATAACATAGCTAAATCCTTCTTCCTTCTTCATATCCTTTAAGAATTCCTTCCCACTCATTAGTAGTGCATTAGATTCTACCTTCTCCACTATGTCTTCCTCTATCAAAGACTAAATCTTATAAGTTACTCAATTCTTCTTGAATGATTACTTATTCTCCTTTCCATGGTGTACTGCCTCCTTTTCATATTGCCATGGTTTGCCAAGAAAAAAATGGCATTCATCTGGATTGGTAGTACATCAAAAAGTATCCTATATTGATGCTTACCTATGGTGAACTTAACCCACACTTTCTCATTAACCAATATTTTTTTCTCCTTATTCAACCAGGTGACTTTGTAGGGACATTCATAGGGTATCTTGGTGAGATTCAACTTTTGTACTACCTCTTCTAATATAACATTGTTAGTGGATCCTGAATCAATGCTGAATTTGCACACTTTTCCTAATATCTTGCACTTGACTCTAAAAAGATCTCTTCTTTGTTTATGTTCATCTTGAGTGGGTATCTTGATTAGGATTCTTCTTAACATGAGATTCTCTCCTTTCTTTGAATCTAGGCTCACCTCTGATTATTTTGAACAATCTTCTTCTTGGTCATAGGCAATCTTTTTATCACCTTGTGAAGATGAGGGTTTGTCAAGAAATCTATATGCAAGGTGGCCTAACTGCCCACAATTATAGCACTTTATAGAAGAAAAGTGGGAAATCTTATTAACAACCTTGATCTTCCTTTGCTACTATTGCATGAAATTCTACCTATGCCATATCCACCTCTATTATTTGAATCATGTCCTTGCTCTAAAAAATTGGAGTCACCTCATCTCCTATTGTCATTACCTCTTCCACTTGAACCGCCTCTATGAACACCTCTACTATCTCTGCCTTGCCCTCTACCTTTGGTATTGGATTATTACTTCTTGAATTTTTCCTCCACTTTAATAGCCATTTCATAACAATTATTAAGTATAGTAAGTGTAAATAGACTCAACTCTTCTTGAATATTCCATCGAAGTCCATTTAGGTGCCTTTCCACTTTAATTCTTTCAATTTCTTGGACTCTAGACCTTAGGATTAGTTTTTGGAACTCTTCTATGTAGAAAAATACATCTAAGTCTCTCTCTGTGAGATTTTGTCTCTTCTTGTGTAATTGGATGTCATAATCCTTAGGTAGATAGCTCTCCTTTACTTTAGCCACCATTGTCTTCCAATTCTTTATTGGATTCTTGCCTTCCTTATCTCTTGCTTCTTGCGAGAATTTCCATCAAGTTAGGGCTTGTCCTCTTAGCCTTGATTTGGATATTTTCACCATTTGTGCATCTATTATTCCATCACATTCAAAGTGATTTTCCATGCCCTTAATCCACTCCATAACTAACTCTGCATCCATTCTTCCAGCAAAGATAGGAATAACTTCTAGTTCTTTTCCACTTAGTTCCTTTAAGGCCTTGAGGAAAGGTTCCTCTACCATTGGGGGGTCTGGTTTAGGTTCTATTTCCTCTTTTGCCTGATTCTTTCATTTTTCTTTATCCACTTCCAACTCTTCTTTCACCTTTCCTGCAACCTCAATAATTTCTTCTAGTTATTTATTCATCTCTTCCACAACTTCCTCAAGAAACATGTTCTTCTCTTTTTGTTTGGTCAAATCCCTTGCCAACTCTGCATTGGTCACCATGGTTCTTTTTCCTATGGATTCACTTACCTTTGACATGCACTCTATACTTCTCAATCCTTTTAATGGCTCTAATACCACTTTAATGCGGAATCCTAACTAACTCTCAAGAGCTCTTCTAGATCTCCCTAAGACCTATCCTTTGAACTTTCTAGGGTTCTTTATTTTCCCTAATTAGAGATCACTTCTAGGATCCCTATCCTCTTTAGAAGTCTCCACCAACTTCAAACATCAACCATACCTCAACTTCAATCTATACACCCATGGGCTTAACTATCCACTCTTCCTCCCAAATTTCTCTTGGTGATAGGAATAGGTTTCCCTTATATTCATTGTTGGTTTTAAATCCATCTTGATCCTGAAGACTCCTTACTTAGGTTTCCAATTGAGTTCTTATTTTGTTAGTTTTAGGCCTTGTAGCCTTTTTGCCCCAATTAGGCCTCCTAGAAACTAGGTTTCTTTAATTTCTCACAAATTCCATTAAAAACCCCCTAAATCAACTATGAATTCCTTTTATCATCAAAAAAGACTCAAAAGTTTCTTAGGTCTTAGGTCTTGACACTATTTGTACATTAGCTTTCTTAGAAACCCCTATTTTCAAGGGTTTTAGGAACATGTAGGCCAGTCTGCCTTCTATGCTTCCATTAGTTTCTAAAAAAAACTCTACTACTCCTCTCATTGGATACATACAACAAGGAAAATCCCTCTACATACTCCCACCATTTATTGGTTCAATCCTATTCATTTAGCAAGTTTCCTTGCTATTGTTCTATGCAAGCTCCTTGATAGAATGCCTTAGCACTTGCCTAGGGCTTGATGAAAAAATTAGCTTCCCTCCAATACATGACTCAAAAATCCATATCTAAACTATTTACAAAGTATCCTACTTGTTTCCAAGAGGCCATAGAATTTCAACCACAATAACTCAAGTAGGAGGCATATTTACACAACTGGCTTTGAACCAGACAGTGAATCAACAAGACATAAGGAATGAACAAAATGATAACTAGTCTAACAAAAGAACCAAACCAATGCTATAAAATGTAAGAAAAAAACATATACTAAAGTATCAATGCATTAGTTCAATACTTTAAACCCATATATGGCTAGATAAAGGCTTTGTCACATAATTACAGTCCTTTCATGCTTTCCCCAATCCTTAAGTTGTACAATTTATTCACTAACTATTAGACTAGGGTTTGATTGGTCTTATATATTCTATTTCTACATGTCTCAACCCTTATATCTAGATTTGGGAACCACTAAAGCCCTTTCCTAGGTTTTAGGAAATGTTGGTATGACAACTTTGCAAAGTTACAAAGTTGTCATGTGAAATTTTTACACCTTTTGCAATTTTTTCAAACCATTATATATGACCTAAAAACATTTGAAACCATCAAAATCTCAAAAACCACTCCATTTTGGGGTTTTCGTCAAAGTTAAACCCTTTTTTTTTACTTTCTAGGAGTTAAACACCTAGATCTTAAATGACCACTCAAAACACTTGACTCAAATCAACCCTATAGCTATCCACACACAAAATTAACTTGGGACTTAATAACTTAGTCCTTCTTATCTGGTGGTTTGCTAAACCAAACCACAAGCCAAAATTCTCTAAAGATATTCAAAAGACCTTAAGGTGCTCTTGCACCAATACATACATACATACACACATACATACATACATATATATATGTACATACACACACAGATATATATATATATGTACACACACACACACACACACATATATATATACATGTATATATGTACATATATATATATATATGTATATATGTACATATATATATGTACATGTATATATATAGATGTATATATGTACACACACACACACACACACACACACACACACACACACACACACACAGAGAGAGAGAGAGAGAGAGAGAGAGAGAGAGAGAGAGAGAGAGAGATACATATATACATACATAAACACACACACACATATATATATGTGTGTGTGTGTGGATTTGTGGTCTTTCACTATTTAAAAAAAAAAACTTATAATTGATAAACTTGATTAATTTTAAGATTGACCCAATATACTTGAGATCATAAATCTTTAGTCCAATTTCCTATAGTAATACAAATGTGTGTGGGCTCAACAACTTTGTGTGGATTTGAGTTTTGGTGACAACTACAAAAATGATAAGTTTTTGTTGGTGTAAATAAGTATTTACTTAAGTTTACTTAGGTTAATGCATTATTTTATTATATTGCATTATTTTATTATTTATTTAGGTGAGACACTTAGGAGTTTGCATACTCTTATGAGTTGTCATGTTGGCAACACCGAAGTAAGCAACTCTAATTCAGCACATGGTGTCTACAACACTGAAGTTTGCATCATTCATTGAGTTGTCATGTAGGCAACATAATTATTTGCACTCCCATTTTAGCACATTTTGTCTACAACATTATTTTGTGTGCTACACCTATGTAGGCTTATCCTATCATCATTGCACTTACTTCCATGCTTAATGGAGGATAACCCATATCTGGTGGACATGTGCTTGGTTGTATGACTTATCATGTTGCTGATTTCTATGCATTCTAGAAGCTTTCAAGAGGCCATTATATAAAGGCACTCCTAGTGTACTGTTAATGCATTATTGAATGAATATATCATCATTATAATCATACTCTTTCTGGTCTATTGTTGTGCTTGTCTTTGAGTTCCTTGATCTTGGGTCAATTTTCCCTAAGAAAAATTCTTACAATTTTAATAAACACACCATATCTTAACATTTACTCAATATTATTATTTTTACAAGAAAATTATACTTTTTTCCAAAGTTGTAATTATGGGGTATCTTTGGTAAGGATGAAATTAATCATCATAGGAAACCAACATTATAACCTTGTGTACTCTATGAGAAAATTGTTAGCATTAGGAGACTATTAGGGGATAACTGGCATTACTATTGGAGATAATACTAAGGGAATCAATAATTATATGTGTCAGAATACTTTAGAAAAATTGAGAGGGGGGTGAATCAATTATCCAAGGTCCAAATGTACAGATTAAACTTTTCGGTACTTAACAAATACATGTGCATGTATTGATCATCCAATATCTCAAACCATAGTATATTACTATCCTAGGTCAAATAAACTTTATAGAAATGTAAAAATCAAATACCACAAAATAATTCACATAATTTGACACAAGGATTTTACATGGAAAACTAATTTAGAAAAAAACACCAGTAACATTCTACCAATTTTCACTCTTCTGAAGAGAGTTCTATAAGGTGCCAACCCTATTAAAAATTACAATGTACAGTATTAAATGTGACCTTAATTAAAGGATTTCAATCACCCTATTGGGAGTGAGCCTTTCTAGAGGACTTTAGATCATTCCATTAGAATTTCACCCTATTAAAGGATTTACTCATGACTATTGGGTCAACCTTAATCCAAAGGATTTATCTAGACTAGTATAATTATTAGAAAGTAACATTAGGATTTAATTAGATAACCAAAAAAATCACTTGCAGATTATAGATCTCTTATCCAATCCACCATTATTCTTGCTCCTTCATCTCTAATAGCTTTTTCACCCTTCAAGACTTCACCTCCTTTAGCCTTCTTTCTTAGTATGCCAACTATAAGTCCATTCCTTCGGCCACCAAATGAAGCAAAACCTCAAGACTCCTTATCTATCTTAGGTTTTCACTATGACACTTGCTTCTAGCCTATTATCTCCTTATATAGAGAATTTAGATCATTTTTTGCTTCACCACAATCTTCCATTTGAGGATGAGGTTAGATTCATCAAATCTATCTCATTTTCCATTTTGTTACTTTCTACAAACTTCCCTTACAATCCTCTTCAAATTCATCCCAAAATGGTTTATCTTGAATTTTGTGCCACTAGCTCATCATACTTATCTTCCACACACTTCACACAATTCAACAAATCAATTTTGTTGACTCAGATTCATCAAATCTTCAATCAAACTCATTTTACTAGCACTCGATAATAACATGCTATTTCCTTGGTAATAACTATCTTTTGATGCTTTGTCAACACTAGGTTACTCGACATACACTAATTCTTATTGGTGCTCAACACATATTAAACTTCTTTCTCTTTTCAACTACTAGATTTGTCTTTTCTTGACACATAGTGAATTTCCTTCGCTCGACTTCAAATAACTTCCTGCTTAGCCTATACTAACTTGCTCAGCTTCCACTATTTTCTTTTCTTAGACTTCTTCTTGTATTTTCTCAAGTATCCTATCATTGTATCCTTAAGTAGAAAAATAAAACACTGCATCATCAAAGTCTTACTTGGTCTTAGTGCTCTTTTTATACACCATATAACTCAACCTTTCTCTAGGTACTCTTTTTATCTTTTCTTTTCAAATCCTCTTCATTAATTAGTCAAATGATAACATTGACACCAATTTAGTAATTGTCTCACCAATAAGTAGTAGGTTTGACATTAGTGAAAAAATAATGATTATTGCATGATAGGTTTCATCAATCTCCTCATTTCTATACTTCAATAATCTTCTTCATTTCAATAATCTCCCTCTTTGGCATTGATGGAAAACCAATACCAACAACAATACCAAAAATACACTTAATACTTTTTATTGAAATCTGTCCATCTATTAGTATTTTTCCTTCTTCTGTATAGGCTAAAATCTATAATCTCTCTTCTTCTTCATATATTTAGTGTAACTTTTCCTCTTTAGCTTTCTCCCACTTTTTGATCTCTCCTTTTTGGTACTAACTCTCCCTCATACTTGCAATAACTTGTAGTAAACTACCCCTCTTCGATAACAATGCCAAAGACTTGACATCTCTTCATGTAGATATCAACAATTTAGGTTCTCCCTCTGTCACCTTGAATGTGACTATAAATCTTTTGTTTCAGCTCCTTCCTTACTTCAGATAGTTCCTAAAGTAAGATCCACTACATCAAGTTGTAAAGTGTGCCATTCAACTTAGTTGATGCAAGGCACTGGTCTTTCTTCTTAAGTAGCTTTGGATATGGGTATCACCCCTAGCTTACCTCTAAGATATTCATGTGCATCCTTTGTTAAATATTTTGTGAATATATCAGTTGTCTATTCCTTTGTATTCATATATTCCATTCTCACTTCTTTTCCTTGAACCATCTCTCTCAAGTAATGATACTTGATGGCAATGTGCTTTGTCCTTATATGAATCATAGGGTTCTTAGATATGTCTATAGCACTTGTATTGTCATAGTAAATTACCATAGGTTTAGTGATTTCTTTCTTCATTCGTTTGAGTAATTGTTTGATCTACACTACATTTGTACAATTCACTACTGCAACCTCATATTAAGCTTTGGCAATAGATTGTGAAATATAATTTTGTTCTTGCTAGTCTAGGTAACCAAATTTTTTCCTAAGAAAAATGCTCCACCACTTGTACCTTTTCTATCATCAATGTTTCCATCCCAATCAACATATGTAAAGGCTATCAATTTAAACTTTTCATTCTTCTTGTAGTATAGACCATAGTCTTTTGTAACATTTAAATATCTCATAATCCTTTTAACAACCATTAAGTGATTCTCCTTAGGATTTGCAAAAAATCTTGGAACAATCCCAACAACTAGTGCAATGTCAAGTCTACTATGAACTACATATTGTAATTTTCCAATTATAGACCTATACAATCTTTTATTTACCTCAGTAAAATCATCAATTTTTGATAGTTTATGCCCTATCACCATGCGAGTACTATCTGGTCTTGAATCTTCCATACCAAAAGTTTTCAAGATTTCCTTTACATATTTGGACCGAGTGATGTAAATACCATATTTTATCTAATAAAATTGTAATCCAACAAAGAAATTTATTTCTCCAAACATAGACATCTCAAATTATTCGATTATTTAATTTACAAATGTCTTACACAATGCATTTTGTCCTCCGAATATGATATTATCAAAAAATATTTAAGCAATTAAAATTCATTTACCTCCTTCTATCTTCAAGTATAGACTATCATTGTCATCAATCTTCTCAAAACCAATCTTCATAAAATAGTTGTGCATTCTTTTGTACCATGCTCTAGGATCTTGCTTTAAATCATATAAAGTTTTGTGCAATCTACACACCATGTTCTTATTGTTTGAATCAAAAAATACATTAGGTTGTTCAATGTAAACCTCCTCTTATAGTATACCATTCGTAAATGGTGACTTAACATCCATTTGATAAACTTTGAATCCTTTATGGGTAGAATAAGAAAGCAAAGTTCTTACTCCTTCTAATCTCTTAACTAGGGAAAATGTCTCTCCATTGTCAATTCCCTCTTCTTGTGCATAATCTTTGCAGACTAACCTTGCCTTATTCCTTGTTACTTCACCATTCTCATCCAATTTGTTTCTATACACCCACTTGGTTCCAATAACTTTCTTGTCCTCTAGTCTTGGTACTAGTGTCCATGTTTTGTTCTTCTCAAACCGATCAATTTCTTCTTTCATGGCTTGACTCTAGTCTTCATTCTCTAATGCATCCTTCATTGATTTAGGTTAATGTCTACTTAACAAAATATATTTCATTCCTTAATCTATTCCTTGTCATTGGTCCAACCTCTTTTTATCCAATGATTTTTTGACCAAGATTATGTCTTCTAACATATTTTGATAATCTTGGCTTTGTTATTATTTCTTCAAAAATAGATTGTTCATGAAGCTCAATCTCAGGTTCACTATGTACTTCACTATTAGGCAACTTGACATTCCTTTCTTGTAAATTGATCTTAGCATCGAAATGTACCTCAACTTTTGAATGCAACTCAACATCTCTTGTATGTGACTCAATAGTCACTAATTCTTATTGGTTAGAAACTATAGTATCATCAACATTAGAAAACATACCTTCATAGTAGTACATAAAGGTTTTGTAATTCTTGGGTTCATTCTTTTGTTCATCTTCATGTATTTCTATATATTCATCAAATTCTACATTTGTACTGTCCACAACTTTGTTAGTGTTAGTATTTAAACACTTATAAGCTTTATTCTCTATGGAATAACCTAGGAATATACCTTCTTCAACTTTTGCATCAAGTTTACCATTTTTGTTGTCCTTAAGAATGTAACACTTTCTTCCAAATACCTTATAATATTTGAATTTGGGTGAGTATCCATACCATAATCATAAGGTGCAAAATTTTTACCTTTCTTGACTTGTACTTTGTTCAAGGTATAGACAACTACACTGGCAACTTCTCTCCATTATTTTAAAACAATATTCTTCTCGATCATCAATGTTCTGGAATAATCCATCATAGATCTATTCCATTTTCTGGAGGGGTCTTATGTGCAGAAGTTTTCCTCTTGATTCCTCTATCATTGCAAATGTTATTGAATTCATTTGATGTAAATTCTCCACCTTTGTCAGATCTCATGAATTTCAATCTTTTAACATTTCATTTTCAACTTTAGCGAGATAACACTTAAAAATTTGAAGAAGCATCATATTTTTCTCTGAAAAACATAACTATGATCATCCTTGAGTAATCATCAACAAATAGAATAAAATACTTGTCACCTTTTTAGCTTTTTACATCAATTGGTCCACATAGATCAGTATGAACTAATTCCAAAATTTCTGTTGAAGTATGAGTCTTACTCTTAAAACTAGACTTTGTCATGTTTCCTAACAAACATTGTTTGCAAATCACATTATCAAGTTTCTTTAGTTTTGGAAAACCTCTTACTCTTTTCATCTTACTGATACTAACCAAGTTGTCAAAATTTACATGACATAATCTTTTGTGCCATAGCCACACATCATCAAATTGTACAACAAGACAAGAAACTTTATTCATGTCAAGATAAAATAGATTACCTCTAATCTAATCTCCACTTCCAATGAGCTCTCCATTAGTATCATAGATCTTATCTTTCATGTGTTCAAATTCAACTTTGTATCTTGAACTATTCAATTGTGACACATTCAACAGATTATACTTAAGTCCTTCTACATAGTAAGCATTGTCACATGTGATCTTGTTTGTTAATCTTATTGGCCCTTTACTTTTCACTATACAGGCTGCATCATTACCAAATCTAACAATATTTCCATTGTAATGATCAAGGGTAATTAACTTACTTTTGTCACTAGTCATGTGATGAGAGCATCCACTATCAATGATCCATCTTTCTCCTTTGGTTACATAAGACACTAATGTAGTTGCCTCATCTTTCATAGTAATATACACAACTTCATCATCATGATCATCTGATTCATCATTAGATTCTTCTTCGACAATGACACAAGCTTTCTTTCCCTTGTCTTTATAGCCTTTGTTACTCTCATCTTTTCTACCTCTAAATTTGTCTTCATTTATGTTGTTTTTCTTCTCAGGACACCTTGCTGCAATATGAACAACTTCATTACAATTAAAATTTATGATGGGTAACTTACCTTTGTATTTTCCTTTTCCTTAGAGAAATCTCCTAGCCAACAGTGCTTTGAGTTCTTTGGATCTTCATCATTTGTGTCACTATGACTAGCAACATGCTTGACCTTTTTCTTTCCTTTAGGTTCTTTGAGTGTCAACTTAGCTTTTAAAATAGAATCAATTTTCTCAAATTTAAAATTGTCAAAAGTTGGAAGTTCAAAAATAGTGAATCTACCAACCAGTTCTTCAATAATTAGATCACTACCAGGAGTACACCTTAGTTCTTGTATAGTAGAGACTCTAATAGCATAGATAGGGAGTAGGGTTCTCAACACTTTTTTGGTCACACTCTCATCTTCAGTAATTTCATTTTCTCCTTTGATTTCATGTACAACATCTTTGATTCTTGCACAATATTGGACTATAGTCTCACCTTCTTGAATTCTCATTTCATCAAATTTTCCTCTCAGACTTTCTTCTTTGGATATCAGAATATTCTTGTCTCCTCCATAGATATTTTGTAGGGCATCCCAGATTCCTTTAGAAGTGGTACATGTTTTGATATCTTCAAACTTTGAATAGCTTACGGTAGATGCAATCTCCAACATTGTCTAATTGTGTTCTTTCAACTATTTAAGTTGTTTAGCAGTAAGGGCTCCAACTGTTGTAACATATTTAGTGGTGATAATTGCATGTGCATAATCTCCAAGTCCTCCTAGATGCAACTTCATCAAAATTTTTGATGCAAGAAAGTTTTCCTTGTTTAACTAGGGAACCTCCTTTCTTTACATCTTGATCTTTAGTTTCAAGTACATTAAAACTATTTGCTTCACAAGCAAAAAATGCTCTAATAAAAATTGTTGAAATACTTTAGAATAACTGGGAGTGGGGGTGAATTAGTTATCCAAGGTCCAAATGTATAGATAAAACTTTTCATTACTTAAAAAAATACACGTGCATGCATTGATCATCCAATATATCAAACCATAGCATATTACTATCCTAGGTCAAATGAACTTTGCAGAAATGTAAAAATGAAATATCATAAAATCATTCACACAATTTGACACAAGGATTTTATGTAGAAACCCAATTTGAGAAAAACCACCAATAACATGATACCAATTTTCACTCTTCTCAAGTGAGTTGTATGAGGAGCCAACCTTGTTAAAGGTTATAATGCACATTGTTAAATGTGACCTTGATTAAAGGATTTCAATCACCCTATTAGGAGTGAGCTTTGTTAGAGGACTTTAGGACAATCCATTAGAATGTCACCATGTTAAAGGATTTTCTCGTGACTGTTAGGTCAACCTTATTCCAAAGGATTTATCCAAATTGATACAATTGTTAGAAAGTAACAATATGACTTCATCTAATAATAAAACAACTCACTTGTAGATTATAGTGTTGAAAAAAATTGATCAATTTTATATTATCTTTGATGTTACACAAAATTTCATATCTATACTAGTCAGTGTATGTTGAGCTCACTTGGGTGATGAAGAAAGTTTCTTATGTCTAACAAGCATTCCATTGTTTGCTAAGTTTAGAAGATAGTGTCCACCGAGTTCACTCGAGCATCGAAGAGAAGTTCATAGAAGTTGAGTGTTAACTGAGCTCACTTGGTTAACAAAGGAAAGTTGAATGGAACTAGTGTTAACCAAGATCAATCAATTACTGAAGAAAGTTTGCAAAGATGTAGTGTTAACGAAGCTCACTTGGTTAACAAAGGAAAATCATATCAATGTTAGTGTCTGCTGAGAAAGGTTGGCTAACAAAGGATTTTGCTATTTTTACATATTGAGATTAATGAATTTTTTTGTTGGTTCTAGCTGACTTAATGATGTATATGATATATGTATTAGGTCAAGTTGAGGATTAAATGTGTGAGAATGTGTGGAAGATAGGAAGATGCTTAGAGAAAGTGAATTCAAAGGATAAACAAAATATCCTTTTTGGGAAGCAAAGATTAATTTGACCAAGAAGAATCAAGTATTTGAGTCATAATTGAGATTTGAAATCAGCAATATAGTTTCATCAACAATCATGTCATATCATTGTTACTCTCTAACCATTGTAGAAATATATCAAATCTCTTAACAAAGTTGGCTTAACAACTATTTGCCAAATCCTCTAACAAGGTGGAATTTCTAAATTGAAGTGTCTAAAAACCTATAACAAGGCACTCCTAATAGGGTGATTAAATCCTCTAACAAGGTCACACCCAATAGTGTTTTTTGTAACCTTTAAATGCGTTGGGTCCTAACAGGGCTCACTTTAGAAGAGTGAAAAATAGTAACTAGTTGCAATTGATGGTTTTTCCCAAATTGGGTTTGCATGTTAAATCTTGGTGTCAATTGTGTTTATGCTATTTATTTTATGTGTATGCAACTAAGTTAATTAAGGTCAATCATAGTTAATATCTTAAGATCTACATGTTTAGTATGTTGGTGTTTTGAAACATCATGGTTTCAAATTACCCTGATGAGAACAAAATACATCTAGGGGTAGCAACTTTCCATCCTCAACATATCCTTTCAAATACTAGGCCAGCTATAAGGCTAGACCATTCTTCTACTTTAGGCTTTGCAAAATCCAAGCAGGTGGACCAATTAGATTCTTCATATGGTACTAGTATTCAAAGCATAGACTAAATCTAAAAAAGAAGATAAAACCCTTAATCTTCTAACACTTATGCAAATATCCCAGACATGAAATAGCTAATAACATAGCCTAAGAAATTGATAAGCTAAGTGAGGGCATCCCTTTCTGTTCCTTCGACATTAAAGGGAAAGATATTTGATTAATGATGTTGATTTTAATAAAACCCCAAATATGCAGCAGTAAGAACAAGTTGATCCTGTAGCTAATCAATGCCTTATCTATTGGGCAATTCCACAAATTAAAAATATACATCTATGATGCCACTAACATATTCCATACATCAAGATATTAGATCTATCTTATCACTTTGTGAATTAGACATTGGTGTCCATAAAGATCTCATTCTCATGAAATATCCTTCTCAAATAACCAACAACCCTATCAAATACATCAAGCATTTACTTGGCCCTTTGTTCCAACAACAAAAATATATCAGATGTACAACCTTAAGGGAATGTAAATGGGTCTAAATTCTTTGTCCCTAAACCTCAAAACATTATAGATTACATAGATAGGAGATGAGAATTAGAATGAAACTAATAGATTCCTGCTCATTTGTATTCATTTCTTTGAAACTATACATTTAGATGCATGTAAAAAAATTCATAAAACTACTAAATAGATCAAAACTAGCTATATTTGCTTAACTACTATTGTTCATAAAAAAGAAATATGCTAAAGAATGTGGTAGAATCGCAATCCAACAATGTGGTCTCATAGATAAACTGGAACCAACCCTTGGTCTCACAGTGAAAACTGCCAACCCTTACAAAGAATGAGAAAGAGAAAGATGTAGGGAAGGAATGAAATCTTAGATCTAATCTAGAAGTGACATGTATCCACTTGAATCTGCATTCCCTATTGCTATAAACATCTCTCATGTTTCTACCCATGAAATATGATATGATTTTTGTCATTATTCTATAACAAACTTGGAAATATCTCTTCTGAATGATGAAAACCCTTGTGTTGCCTAAATATCTAAAATGCTAGTAACACCTCCATTTAACTAAGTTGGATGTAACAAATTTCACCCCTAACTATATTTTTAGTACCCTTTCTGTTCATTTAGTTCACGATTTCACTAGAAATCAAATTTGAACTTCAATACTTGAATGTGGTTATAAACTGAGTATCTGGGACAAAACCTTGTATAATCTAAGTAGATAGCTTCCTGTGTGAAAACAATCTCCAAAAATGGAAAGTTCATTCTCTTCCAATTCCAACAATATATAATAGTGCTATATCTACTTATTAGAAATGCCTAAAATCTCGATTTGAATTTCAGGTCCCTAGCATGGCTCTATGACTACATTTTAGCCAATATTTAATTTTAACCTAAAGTTTAAACTATAGGTTAAAATCACTTTTATTTAAACTTGAAAATACAAGATTTCAAAAAGAGAAGTAATAAAATATTATTTTAAAGAATTTTTATTTTTCCCTCCAAAATTTCATCTAGGTCAACTAGGGTTTGACTAATTGTACCATGTGGCAACACTTCATTAGTCGACGTTTGCCATATCATACACTACCTGGGTGCCATGTGGCACCCTTTGTTTGGTCCTTGAAGTAATACCATGTGTTGATATCTCATTTGTCATCTACTTGGGTGGGTCCCACATTTCCATATACAACATTTGAAATTTTGAATTTCAAGTAATTTCGGAGCTCCACACCGTCCATCTTACAATCTTACAAAATGCCTCCAAAATTTCACCATGTGGCATCTTTTTCATTTGTTGGTTGGATTTTCCATGTTATTGCTGACGTTATTGTCCATGCAAGTCATCCACATCATCAGGTGTGTTGTTCAAAATTCAACTCTTTACCTCAATTTGGCTATTTGTAGGGCCCACCATATGCTTTAAACAAGTCTCCTTTATGTCCAAAAGTGCTTGTGCTTTAGACATATCAAAGGGTGGGTAATTCTTTATAAAAACATCTTAAAAAGTCATCGCAAGGCCAATGTGGGATAAAAAAACCCATTAGTATTGCATATGCAGTTCACCTTTACCTACTATGCATGGATAGAAGTGAGCTTCCTATTTTTTCTTCATGGAATTCTAACTTTGAAAGGATCATGAGTGTACCATGAATGAAGAGCATGTCTTAGTCTATGAATTCATTTTCCATGGAAACTCTACACAAGCACATATCTATGCCTATTTGCTGATCATTCTTTGTGACATTGAATCATCCAATATTCGGACCAACAAAAACTACACTACCCGAGTTTTTGATTCCAATATCCCATCTGCAAATCTGATGTCAATAGCTTTGGTGTTGTGTTACTTGAGATTCTTCATGGGAAAAAAGAAGTTGATATGAAATACAAACACTGGTGCTTCAATTTTTTATCTCCATAAAAACTTGAACCAACATGCCAATTCATCATTGCTCCCTTTTTGCAGTAGCAATTTGTGCAAATGTTTGCATTCAACACAACTTTCTAATCATTTGAAACTCTTCCTTGATTCATTCTTTCTGCAACCTTTGATGCCATGCTCTATTCTTCATTATTTAGACTAGTCAATTCACCATTCAATTGATGGGATTCTTCTTCATGATAGTGGGTAGAGGCCTAGAAACTTGGTTTGTGAAGCACTGCCAGCTTCACTTCAAAACATACACTCCTTCTTTTGTCTGCAATTAGTATTGTTGCTATGGTCTTCATCTAAACTTTGGAATGATTGTGCCCTTGCATCTTGTAACTGCAATCTCCTTTTTCAAATTTGATTTCTCTACCTCACAGTGCCAAAACATTTTTCTTCAACTTTGACTATTATAAGGAGCTCCTTTGCATGTTGTCATGGCTCTTCTTGCAAGGACGACCCCAACTACTTGCCTTGGTAGATAAAAGGTACTCCCAAAACATCACCCCAAGAAGGAAAAAGAAACTAATGCCAAGGAGATCCTAACATCACCATCCCAACTTATGTTGTATAATGCCCCGCCTAGAGATCCTTGGAAACAAGGATAAATATAAGCCAAGATAATAATTTTTTTTTGAATAAGTATGAATGCACATGACATACAAGGATCACAATGATCACAACAAAAGACTAACCAAACATTTCGACACCAATGAATCTTCAAATGCCACTATTGACCAAAATGACTGATAACAGAAGACACGTGACTGAATTTGAATAAAAACATTCCAAATTCAAAATGCAACACTAAAGGATTGAGGAGAACCTAAGAGGGTAGCCAAAACACATCCCAAAAAGTTTGGTTTTTATAGAAAAGTG
The DNA here is from genome assembly GCA_028749045.1 of Cupressus sempervirens. NCBI lineage: Eukaryota > Viridiplantae > Streptophyta > Pinopsida > Cupressales > Cupressaceae > Cupressus > Cupressus sempervirens. Next base: position 780,488,505 of record CM053791.1, on the reverse strand, counting down.
CCCATTATCTGCCTGGATAGGTTTTTGCAAATACTAGGCAATACTTTAAATGAGCACTGGGTGATACTTTCCAGTATCGTGTGACATTCCTCAAGGAGTGTGACACTTTCAGGGTTTGGGTGACACTTCTTTCAAGGGTGTGTGATACTTTACAAGTATCATACAACACTTCTTCAAAGGGGGTGCGATATTGGAAAGTATCACATGACATTTTTCTAAGAGGTATGTGACACAATCAGGGAACATATGATAGAATTCTAATGGGTGTGCAACACAATATTGTATATATTGCCCCATGCTGACACACGGTCATCTAGGAAATGCAAGAAAAAATCCTAGGATGAACAATAGGTTTCAATTGAGTTTAGAAGCTCCACATCGGGGAGTACCAGATCCACAATTCAAAGCATGAACACTCAAACACACTATTGAAAGATGTAAACTAAATCTAACCATCTAAAAAAGTAGTGAAGGGAAAGTATAGAAGGAAACATTGCAATGTACTAAATCAACATCACAATAACATAAATAACATCGTAATTAAAAATAAAACCAAGCTAAGTATGTGGTTTCTCCCAACCATAATAGCATCATAAGACCATCATGGACCCTAGCCATCCCCCACATGTAACATCCCAAGCTATCGATCAGATCATCAATACTATCATATAGGGAAGTCGCTACTAAAATATGCTACAACATAAGCATAAGGAAATATAACATTCTAAATGCAAAGCATAAGATACTCCTACAAAATAGATAACATCATCTATCATATGCTAATCATCATAATAAGGAAATGTGACAATAACTAACATCATCCAAACATGATATACAAGCATCCCAATGAAAGCATAAATAAAAAAAAACATACTCTGAAACCCAAAGTACCAAGTGAAAACATCCAGCAACAATCATTCTAGGACAAGAAATTGTCTCTATACAATGGTTCGTAGTAGCAGTATGGGTAGCTATGCCTCCCCACCACGTGGCACCCATAGGTCCACTCTCACCATGTTGATGGAGATAATGATCCAACCAAAAACACACACAAAACAAATGTCCATGGCTAACACATACACCAGGTAGTATGATGACTAAAATCAAGACATAAACAATGCATAACTACAAGTTCTAGTTAAACACTCAATGGGATAATAAGTAGGGGCTAACATTATGGAGAGTCACTTAGCATTGACAAGACCAAGCTTAGAATGTGCTGATTCAACTCCCTCAATTGAAAGGCTTTAACATAGATTATTATCTTAAGTTTTATTACCACCCAGTGTATTATTTAGTTATCACTTATTTGGAACTTCCTTCACCAACCCTCTGGGCACAATGATCACCAGACTGTGAGGTAGAAGCCCCCTCCATATGCTACCCTACCCTATCCATGCTCATCCAACAATGAGTGCCCATAGGCATGCAAATTCCTAACCCAAACCTAATGATCATAAATTCCAAAAGTATCATGGAAGATCAGGACTCACAAGTCACTCAAAAAATGTACATGCACATACTCATGTGTGGCGCACCATCATCATGAAGATCATAACACAAAGATTGGATGAAAACACAAATCAAAAAATCACTCAACTGAAAACAAATTTAGGAGGACGAATGCAACACGCATGCCAATGAAACATAAAAGTGCAATAGTGGTCTAACTAACATCCAAACATATGGTCCAAGACCATGACCCACATCATGCCAAGAAAATCCAAGAAAATAGTGTGACACACAAAATGAGGTAAAAACCACAAAAATTGGAAAACGTCAAGATTAAGACCCATTTGACCTTTCGGTAGAAAAACCCCAAAAATTCAATAATATTTGGGTTTGGACACAGTATGCAAAAATGACCAGCATAATGGTGCAAAACCCCAAACCCCCATCCCAAAAGTTGGGAAAATGTTTGTACCAGACCAACTGGGAAAAACTAGCAAATAGAAATAGAGGAGAAAACTAGTTCTCAGCCTCCAGACAAACAACTACCATGAATAGAACTTGAAATAGAACTAAAACAAGAAAATAGGAAAGCCCTACTTGACAACAAAAGGGGCAAAATCTAAAACCTGCATAATAAAATAAATAGCCTGCCAATAATGCTAAAAGTGACAACAAAGAAGGGTTTGCCCAAGTTGGATCCCGAAGGTCAACCTCACAACGATCCCATGTTCACATTTCTTAGAATGAACAAAAACACGATCCTCTAGAAGAGGATTCTTAGAAAATCTCTCAAATTTTTATTTTCAAAAGTGAGAAGTGAATAATAAAATCCCCTTTTCAATACTTATTCACTTTTTGAGTGAATAGTTGATTAGGGCAATTAGCTAGATTTTGAATCAACCTAAACAAAAACAAGTTATTCCTTGTAATGGGAATTGCCCTAAGGAAAAGTTGCTAGAAATTAAATTTGAGAAGATTTAAAGCCTAAAAACCCAAAATCATAGAAATCACTAAACAACTTCCACGATAATGCGAACCTCTAAATGCATAGACACACTCGCTAGTCTAATCACATAATGCAAATGCGTTTGGATTAACTAATTACCAAAAGGTTTTAATTTAAATAATTAAAATAAGGATACGTCGAGCATACATGGATGAAATTGGTAAAATATGAATAGCTGAATCACTAACTCCATGTCTCACTACAAGGAATATAATTCCTCCACACTAAAATACATGATTAAGTATAATTACATATAATATCATAGCCAAAGAAAAATGCATTCAATACCTAATTAATCCATTTACATCACTCACAATCGCATAAAGCATAAAGATACTAGAATGAAGTAAATAAGCATGGCATAAAATCCATCACATAACATAATTAGAAAACATGTATCCAAATACCAGATAATCAGATATTATCATAGATCTATTGTCATCTCAAAATGGCATCAACATGCAAATATGATAAACTGAACAACATAACAATAAAGCATCTATGGTACTGAGTCAAAGTATAACATTTGACCCTCAGGTTAGCTTAAGGTACATAAAATAAGAGTATCAAGTATCTCTCGAATCAAAATAGACAAGGTATAGATTGCAAACACAAGAGGCACTACATGTCAGTTCCTTATATGCTCTCTAATACACCTATAACTAGTAAATACCCTACTTCAGAATTAGACAAATCTAATCCATTCGTTAATCCCAACCATGTCTCATGGATAATAATTACTTATTTAAAATTAATTGACTCTAAAGAGAGATTCACTATTCAAGTCACATGAAAAATAAAGATAAATTATCTTCATAAGGTGACAAACATTTATGTTTGAGGTATAAAAGAGAACTCACATCCTTTCCCTTTATCTTTCATACATTTTATGCATAATTGCATACACTATTTGGCCTTAAGAGAAGATAAAAAACAAGCCCACATACATCAAACACATTAGATACAACTAACAATGTGTCTAGTAGTTTTGGAGAGGGATGAATCAACCTAGTAGTCTTCTTCTAAATTTGATTTTCTCTTACAACATGCCTCCCTTCCAACTACTAGTATGAATGTCTTCACACTTTTAGTTGTTCAACTTTGTATTTACACTTGCTAATGACTAGGCACCCAAAGAAATTTCCATGTTAAGTTTATCTTTTAAAACTTACAATGATTTAAATGATTACCAATTTCTTCTTTAAAAAAAATCTTTTATATCCCAATGCCTTATCAATAAGGTGAAAATAGTCATGCCCCAAAGTGGGACTAGCTAAAAAAAATTGTTTTCAAACAACTGACCTTTGGAATCCACTGATTTGACCTTTTGAACTGATTAACATCAAATTGGAACGTTGCTTGATCAATTTTAAAACTCATTTTCAAGCTTTTGTAAACTGTGAATTTTGTACCAAGGGGTCATCATGAAACATAACCAGGTGCATGATATTCAATTGCAAACAAGGCCTCCTATCATTGTTTGACACTTAGGCAAAAATGTAGATTTGGACATTGCTCAAAATAGAAGTTCACAAAATTACTCAGAATGGAAATTTATCTTTAGGGGATGAGTGGATATTCTAAATGCAAGGTGTTAGAAACATTAAACACCTCTTAGGCCTCAAAAGGATAGTTGGATACACATGATTAAATGTTCTTTAAAGGGCTCAAAAGCTTGGAATGGTACTCAAATTAGGAAGTCAATTTTGAGTCCCAACATAGTATTTGTTGAGTAACAACTATTATTAGAGTGATTATCAAATTACAACATATTGATAGTGTTAATTGAGTACTCAAAACATATTGGAGGGAAAATTGATGATGTGATAGTGGTAAGAAAGGTACTTAGAACCCTTCTTCCTATCTATGCAATTAGAGTGTCAACTATGCAAGAGATGGGATGTGATCCAAATTAAAAAAAAACCTTGGATGCTCTAGTGGGAAGATTGACAATATTTAAGCTAGATAACTATGATAATTATGTTCCTAGCTCTAGCAATCTTGAGTTTGCATTTGAAGTCAAGTTTTCACTCAAGAAGAAAGTTGCAAAATCTAAAGGCAAACAATCTAAAAGTGAAGAGGAAGGTAGTTCTACTAGTGATCTTGAAGCCATTGAAGCACCTTTTAGAAGAAGATATCCCAAAGGAAAAGGAAAGTACAAAGGAAAAATTCCTTTAATTTGTTTTTCTTGTGAGGAAGTTGGTCACATTGCTGCAAGGTATCCAAGAAGAGAAGAAAAAGATGAAAAGAAGAAAAACAAGTATAAGGGCAAGACGGATTTCACTACAAGGACTACAAGGATAGAGGTAAAAATTCTTGTTTCATGGCTAAAGATTTAGATAGTAGTGATGTTGATGAGATGGTCTATATTGTTGTAAGAGATGAATCTTGATGAAGAAGAAGATAAAATGGCACTTATCTCTCATGTTAGCAAAAATGATACATGGATTATTGATAGTGGTTGTTCTCATCATATGACTTATGATAAAACAAAGTTTGAACGTATGGAACACTATGATGGTGGAAGTGTAAGATTTGGAAATAATAAACCATGTTATATAAAAGGAAAAGGTTGTATTTCTCTAACTAATGGACTCAGATGTGATAATTCTTATTGGGTTGAAGGATTGAAACATAATCTATTGAGTGTGGTACAATTGAATAAAATTGGATTCAAGGTAGAATTCATGAATGGGAAGGCCAAGCTACTAGATGGAAAAAGAAATATAGTTGGGTCTAGTAAACAAACAAAAGGTAACTTATTCTACCTAGATCTCAGTGAAAGTTCATGTTTCATTTCTCAAGTAGAAGAAATTTGGTTATGTCATAAAAGGTTATGACATGTGAAATTTGATAACCTAATCAAGATAAGAAAAACCAAAAGAGTAAGAGGTATTCCTAGGTTGAGGAAACCTAATATGGGTCTATGCAAGATTTGTCAAATTGGTAAGATGGGCAAGACAAGTTTCAAGAGCAAGAACTGTCATTTTGAAGAAGTCTAGGAGTTGGTTCATACAAACCTTTGTGGACCTATTGGCATTGAGAGATACAGTGGAGATAAGTACTCTATTTTATTTGTTGATGATTATTCTAGGATGATGACATTAATGTATCTAAAAGATAAGTTTGCAGCTTTTCAAAAGTTGAGAAGGAAACATGAAAGAAGCTAAAATGTTTAAGATTAGATAGAGGAGGCGAATTCATTTCTAATTAATTCAATAAAATTTTCACTGAGAAAGGAATCAAAAGAAAATTATCACCCCTTGGTACACCTCAACAGAATGGCATAGTAGAATGAAGGAATAGATCAATCGTGGATTGTGCAAGAACCTTGATGATAGAAAATAATGTTACAATCAAATACTAGAAAGAAGAAATCATTACAATAGTTCATGCCTTGAATAGATTATAGCTGAAGAAAGACTCAAATCAGACTCCTTATAAACTATGGTATGGCTACAAACATAATCTAAGTTACTTGAAAATATTTGGTAGCAAATGTTATATTTTGAAGGAGACTAGGAAAGGTAAATTTGATGTTAAGAGTGATGAAGGAATATTCCTGGGATACTGTAGAAGAAGTAAACCATACAAATTTTTGAATCTAACTACTCATAAGATCATACAAAGTGCACATTTGAAGATGTATGAGTTTGCAAAAAAGAGTGAATAAGAGAGCCACAAAGAACTTGAAGATTACAAAAAGTGTATTTACTTTGAACCTAATACATTGTCTAATCTAATTGGAAGTTAGTAGACATCACTTCCAAAGTCCCCAAAATCTCTAGAAGTTCCTGAGTTGTAGCTAGTACAACCTAAGTCACAATCTGAAGGACGTAAGTCATAGTTAGAGGCTACTGAGTTGTAGCCAGTGCAACCTGAGTATGAATCTGAAGGACCTAAGTCATAGATTGAGGGACCTAAGCATGATAATGAAGACCATGATGAGGCAAGTGGAACAATTTCTAAATATAGAGTACTTATATTAGTAAGACATGTTAGAAGGCACCATGCACCTAAGTAGATCATTGCAGACAAGTTAGATGATACAATGACAAGGAACAAATTCAAAGTTACATTTTTTCTTACTAAATTTGAACCTAGAACAATTAAAGATGCTTTGGATAATGAAAGTTCGATCGAACCAATGAATGAAGAGATAAAAAAGATAGAAAGGAATAAGACCTGGACTCTTGTTCCTACATGCAAGGAAAAGAATGTAATTGGCACAAAGTGGGTTTTCATAAATAAGCTAAATTAAGATGGAGAAGTTTCAAGAAACAAAGTAAGGTTAGTATGAAAAGGTTACTCTCAAGAGGTAGGTATTGATTATGGTGAAAATTTTTCTCCTATTGCAAGATTAGAAGGTGTTAGGACCTTACCTACTTATGTTGCATATAAAGGATCAGATGGATGTGAAATGTACACTATTGAATGGAATTCTTGAAGAAGAAGTTTACATGGAAAAACATGAACATTTTGTAGATCCTAGTTGATAGTCCCTATTTTCACCAAGCTTAGTTTTTCAAAATTCTATGGTGAAAATATTAAATTGATTGTTAGGGTTGCATATTTCTTGTTTTTACTTGCGGAGAAAACCCTATAAATTTTTCCCTAATCTGATTATTTTATTCTTGTCCCAAGTATAGGGTTTTAGTGCTCTAGCTTTTGATTTTTATTTTCCACTAAATTTTTTTTCATGAAATTGGGCTATGCCCTAACCCTAGGTATTTGAAATTAAGTGGGTTTTCATTTTGGCCTTATACATCATTCTCACAATGTTATGATAAATGGGTAGAAGAATCTCATAAGGAAGTGTTTTAAATGACATGATTATAAGATAAAGGTGTTGTCATTGTATCATGATTGGTAATGCTTGTCTTTCTAATCTAAAAATTTCTTTTGTGTCATAAGATTTTGTTATAATTAAAATGGTTTAGCTTGCAGCCATCTTCAATGTTACAACAAGGGAGGTCAACGTGGCATCAGGAGCAATGAAAAAGGGTGCTACAGTATCATAAAGAAACTATATATCATTGGATCATGAAAGAAATAATGGAATGTTGTGATATTATGAGAAATTTGTGGTCATAAGATCATAAAGATATTAAAGGTAAAAAATTGTGTGTTGGCAGACAAGTGTCCAAGTTATGATTGGTCAAAATAGGGATATGAATACCAGGTGTATGCTTAGTCAAGATCAGTAGGACTAAAGGAAATGTTATATTATTTTGAGTGGTATATGATGATCTCTAATGTTGTGGTGAATGGTTCACCATAAGATCTCATGACAAAACAAAGTATGTTCTGATGCTATGATGAAGCCTTGATTGTGAGATCATAGATGGGAAATGTTAAGCCCACGATGTTACGAGGATAAGGATTAACCATTATCAAAGGATCATAGAAGTTTCAAATATAACCAATGATGCTACAAAACAATAATTGAGACCACAATCATGAGATAGCTTGATGGAAAGGGTCAATTTAAGATGCTATGAAGTCATTTGCAGAGAGATCGTAGAGGAAGAAAAAGTCTGTGTCGATGTCGTGATAATGAAGAAATCATAAGATCGTACAAGGGTTTTTCTATTGTGTTTGACTAATTGACAAAGGTTTTCCAAGGGGTTTTCCTAACATCAAAAAGCCATTTCTGCCATAGTAAGATGATATGAAGGGTCTTTTCATCAATCATCATCATAACATCGTAAGCCTTGCTTTGAAGATTAAAGTGTTGAGTCACTTTTTTGAGCTAGAATCAAATAGAAAACTTCTCAACCAATGAGAATTGAGCATAGTAAAAAATGTGCATGGTTGGATAGTAATGGAAACACTCCTCTAAGTTGATAGATTAATAAAGTTGATATTATGTTTCAAGCATGTTGAAATCAATGCAAAGTGAACATTGATTTGTGTTTATTAATTTACAAAGATTTCCCAACTTCACAATCATAGTTTTCCAGTTGTAGAAAGAGAGAATTTGAGTAGTTTCAAAGCTTTCAGTGCATTCCAGATTGTTATTTTTAGAGCTTTTAAAGAATAGAGTAATTTCTATATCTTGTATTTGCTAACACAGTGTCAAAATGTTTGACAAAGAAGTAGAAGAGACTCAAGCATCAGACATGGGAACAATAGAACCTTCAACCTCTAAAAGAGGGAAAACTAGACAGAGAAAACCTAATAGGTTTTTTGAAGAGTGGATAAATTTTTTCTCTAGTTCTTCTAATGCCAATGCTGTAGATGATCAAGATTTTTTCAATCCATATGCCCTTTGCAAAGATGTTGTGTGCCTTGGAGTTACTCGATCATAACTTTTTAAATATTTTTATCATAATAGAGAGAAGAAAGTTCCTATGTGCAACTTGTGGAAGAAGAATCTTGCCAAATTGATATTTCCAGAAGTTATTTAGATGTGGATTTGATGATGGATTTGTTTTAATGTTATAATCCAGCCACACAATCCTTCCATAGGAGAGATGGAACTATTCTCTACACTCTAGACTGAGAATCATTCACTGAGGCCTTTTGGATTGGATGGAGCTATGGGTGAGCCTGTGGATTTAAATGATTTATAGAAAAAAATTGAGGTGAACACCAAGGCCTATACTAGGAAATCTATGCTACCACATATTCCCATGGATTTAAAGAATGTGGGTGACTACCTTAAAAAGGTGGCATCAATGTCACTGGACAAATAAAGAATTATTTTATTAAGACTGTGTATGGTGTCCATAAGGTGGTTGGCAAGGATGGGACTAATATGGTCTATGGAGCAAAATTTATAATTTCGAAAGATGTACAAGACTCCTTTCATGGCAGGGAATATGATAATGTCCATTACATTCTAGAAGTGATGAAGGACTTGACTTTCCATCTTTATTCATTATTGATGCACCTAATTCTCTATAGAAATATAGGATATATCAGTTCTAACTTCATTGACCATACTTCTAATGCAAATGGAGCTTTACTAGTGCAACTATGGACATGGGTATGGGATAACAATCATCAATTTTTTGATTTTGTCTCATTTTTCAATAATTTTAGTGCTCTAATTATGAAAATGTTAGATCTAGGGTATTTTAGGGCACCAAATATTCTAAAAGGTCTTTTGAGACCAACCCTACTTCCTGAAGCAAAAAGACATGACCATAATTAGGGAGACATTTTCTTATTCCCTACCTTTTCTCTAATGAGAGTTTATGGTTGTCCTCAACCACCCCATATACTACCAAAATTTATCCCTCATAGGTTAGGAATAATTGAATTTATTTGGAAACTATTCATAGTCAATAGGAAAAATTTGGGACCCAAAGTGCATAGAGGAACATTTTTGTGTAGGTGTTTTAGGATTGCTGATTTTACAATTGGCAAAGAGGCCCTAGACTAGATTCATTCTTTCCTCCATCACTACAATTTGTCTATTGGCCCCGATAGAATGTATGACCCTAATAATTGGATGAGGTTCACCCTTAAAGAAATGAGAAATTATGTACTACCAAGAACCAAGGAATTGCTCCATGAGGATGTCATTCCAAATATAGTTGTTGAAGGTGAGGCAACAAATAAGCTAGAAAAGCTTAAAATTGTTCCAAGGGCGGAGAGAGAGTTGAAAAGAATGGATGCCCAATTCATGGAATTTTACATGGATATTCCATATCACAAGAGGATTAGGAAGATGGTTACAGACCATGCTAAGATCATGGCTAAAATGGTAGAGGGCCCAATACGAGAAGAAGAAAGGGTCTACCCTGACAACCCTGAACCTAATGTAACCTTTGAAACAAAAGAAGATGATGTCCCTCAGGCACCATGGATGGAAAAAGGAAAAAAAAAGGAAAATGATTGTCCATAGCCCTCCTAAAGTGAAATAGAGGACATTGTAGATTTTTCTAGGGAATAGTTAGTATTTTTCTAAATTAAGACAAAATTATCTACAAAATAGAATAAATGAAGTAGAAAATACTCTCACAGACTTTGAATTAGCAGTAGTAAGGCTAGATGATATGATCATCTAAGCTCAAGAGTTCTTAGAGGATGATGAATTCATCAAGTCCATTGAATTCAAGAGCTTCCTATATAAAATTAAACAAAGTGAACTTGTTCTAAAGATGAAACTTGGAGAGTCTGATGAGCAGAAGATGGAACTTGTGGAGAAGCTGTAGGCTTATGGACTTGAGAGTGAAGTTATGACTCTAGAGGAGGGTAGGGATTTGGTACAAAGAAGTGGCATGTTATTAGTGTTTGGATGGGACTTAGAACAAAAATTTATTCTTGATCAAATAAGGAGGCAGGAGAATGCCATTTCACATGAGGTAATTGGTGTAGATGGATTGAAGAGAGGGACTAGTTTCCACATTGACACCAAATTCCTAGCAATCTGGAGTATGGCTCCTTCCTCTAATAAGCCAAAGTTGATGGATGTCCAAAGTACTGATCAAGGTAACATGATTGTATGGACTCTATAGGGCACCTCTAGCATAGAGATTTCCAAGGCATTAAAACATTTTTCACTTATGAATTAAGCCAAGGTAGAAGAGATGGAGACAAGATTGTCAAAATCCATAGATGATTACATTGATGTTAGGAAGCTCTATGAAGATGAGATTAGAAGAAACCATGTATATAAAGAAAGAATTGTGGAGCTTGAGACCAAAATTTAGGCATTGGAAAATGAAGTTGTATCTCTTAGAGAGAAACATACACAGGTAGAGCAAATAGTTGCTACAGAAAAGAGTGAGGAAATTGAAAGTCAACAGCTAGCTAAAGATATAAATGAGGCTTTGGTACAAATAGATGATGTGGAAGAAGAGACATTAGAACCAAGAAGAATGAGCATTGATGCTCCATCTACTCAGAAAGGAGTTGATATAAGGATAGTTGTCCTTAATAATATTATGAGCCATAGGGTTGAAGTGCTGAAAAACATATCTTAGCAAGCTCATAATTTTTATGTTGCTGTACAAAGTTTTGAGCAATTTTGCAATGAGGCACTATCATGGCTATCACCCACATTTAATCCTTGGGGGCCATATATTCAATTTCTAGAGAGGTTAATTGTATTAATGGCTAAAAAGCTAGATCTTCCTGACAAAATAATAATAATGAAGGAAGGTTTGGATGTAGAGAAAGAATTGATGAGTTTCTTCACTTGAAAATTACAAATTATAAAAGGAAAATTGAATGTTTTTTCTTAGGGAATATAGCCCTACATACCATCCATTTTGGATACTGCTAGCACAGTGACAGACTGGAAAGAGTGGTCAACTTCTTTTGATAATATTTTGACCCAAGAGGCTACAGTATGAATTTTTGAAGACATTTTAGATATCCCATATAATGAATTAATTGATTTCCTATTTAAGGTAGAAATATATTTAAATAAGTTTATTGGTGAATCCAAAGTAGTCATGGATGTCAAGTGGACTAAAGCTACTTAGGACTTGCAAGAAGTAAAAACTATAGAGTGGCCCACCAAAAGGGAAATTTATGTTTGGGAAGTGGTAGGAGAGATCAAAGCTCTACTAACTAGAGGTAGTTGAGATATTTTGCATATAGTACAATGGAGGACAAAGAGAAAAAAATCAAGCTAGTGATATAAATGATCACTTATTTCCTCAACTACTTATCTTTTTCTAATCAATATTTTGGAAGAATGTTCTATATACCTTTTTGTTCCCTTTTTCTACATTTTTTGTATCCATTAAAATTTTGACATGTGTCCTCCTCTGAATTGTAGCTTGTTGAAATCCTATATAGATTTCCAAGATGAAGAGTAGAGGTCATTTGTTTGTAGAATTTTCTCATGTGTCATGTATTATTTTACAGTCTGTCCATTTTGTTCTATGGTTATGTGAATGAGTTTAGTGATTGCATACTTGAATACAAAAGTGAACATTTGGGACCTATGCTTAGTCTCTATGTCATATCATGAGTTTCTATTAGCAGTATTGTGATCTAAATAAGAAGGATTTTCCCCTTAATTATCATTATTATTGAGTTTTGTCTCCTTTCTCATATATCCATAATCTTGCGATTGACTAAACAAGTTTCATTCAGTTTAATGCAATATAAATAGTTGTATATCTCTTGTTGATTTTTGCTAATTCAAAGAATTAGGTAATTGTTTTCTATAATGGATAAGGTTTAGGGTTTTTGAAAAGGATGAGAATCAGAATGAAAATTAAGGTTTAATGTTAACATTTTTAATCACAAGTTGATTAAAAAGGTCCAAATCTGCTAATCTTTGATTCTATATCCCATTGGATAAGACACTGGTCCATTGGAAGTTCAAGAATACACTAATGATTCACTTAATTACAAAACATTCATAACAAAAAATCAATTTACCATTTTATGAATTGAAGAACTACAAGTGTTGATCATTGCATATTTGCATCTACTTTTTGGTTGTAATTAGCTACTATAATCAAGAATTTTATCAGCAAATTACAGAATGATATAGACCCTTTCTACTATAGGGAATAATCTTTGAAGAAAAGAGTATCCTGTTAATAAGATAAATCCCTTACGTTTGCCTACCTTGGCTTAGTAGAGCCTAAAGTGAAGTGAGTCCTAATGACTCTGTTAATGTTGGCTTAGAACTAAGATTTAGTCTTGCTAAATATAGGATTTAGCTCATCCTTAGGCTTGTTCCTATCTTTGTTTCTTGGTCTTAGGTTTAAAATTTACTTGATATATTCCTTACCAGAAAGAAATCCAACAATAACAAAAGGGATACAATTTTTGAATTGCACAAAGCATTGTATGGTCTCAAGAAAGCTCCTAGAGCTTGGTATGAAAGAATTCTTAATTACTTAATGAAGATTGGTTTTCAAAGAACAAAATGATAAGAAAAACTTATACATCAAAGAAGGACCAGATAAGAAGATTGTGTTGGAAAAAATCTTTATGGATGATACATTGTTTACTAGAAATGATGATTTGTGTAAATATTTTTTAGTGGAAATGAGTAAGGAATTTGAGATATCAATGTTTGGAGAAATCAAATTCTTTATTGGCTTGCAGATTCAACTAAAGAAAGATGGTATCTACATTACTTAATCTAACTATATCAAGGAGATACTCAAGAATTTAGAATGGATGATTCAGGACTAGTTGGAACACCTAAGTCTACTAGACATAAGCTTTCCAAAAATTATGATTCCAAAGAGGTAGATAAGACCACATATAGATCAGTGATTAGCAACCTTCAGTATGTTATTGATAGGGAGAGAGGATGAACTAATCACTAGTTTATGCTTCTAGTTTTCCACTGAGGCCTAAGGTGACTTTCAAGTTCACTAAATGGACCTATAGGATCCCTCTTATGCAAATATCCCCCAATTCTAGGCCCCACTCTTCTATCTTGAACAAACTCCTCTTCTTGTCATTTGCTAGGTTCTCATACTAGGTGGAGAACACTCTAGGTTTCTAATTGAACTAGGTCTTCCTTGGTCAATTCTTACACACCACTTGTAGGGTCATGGAGGTGGTGTAAGACCTCTCAAAACACTTATTTTATTGTCCAAAGTAACTCAATGCAATTTCCCTTCTTACTAATTTCACCCCTTTGCACCAAAATAGGGCTACTAGAAAAGAGCCCTAATTAGCCTTCTTGTTCCTAGAAATTAGGGATTTATTCGAATTTCCTCCACTAAGTAACATAAAATTCCTTCATAGACCTCAATTAAATTCATTAGAACTAATTTATTTTTTAGGTTTTGGGCCTTAAAAATGTCGTAGAACACCTTTGCAAAAACTAAGGGTTTTAAGGGTTTGTAGACCTTTACAAGGCTAGTTTGTTGTTTGGATTGGTTAGGTGCCTTAATATATTTTTAGCACCCTTTAATTCTTCCCAATGACCCTTCACTCACTCCTCTTAATTCTCCATATTCACTTTACTAATGATCTCCACAACCCTACTATCTTGGAGCTCTGTAATGTTAATGTTTCCTAGCTAGGCATGCACTGGCTCACCGAGGGCAAGAGCTCAAAAATAATTCCATGGATTTTAAGGGCCCTTAATTTTTTTGGTAAGAAGTAAATATAGTACACTAACTATCCCAAAGAGGCTATAATATTTCTATAGTGGGATAATGAGATACATCTCCTCCAATACGAATTGCCTAGTTCAGGATAGTAAACTAATACGAACAAAAAGATTTACAAAACAATAAAAGAAAACACTCACACACCTAATCCACTGAAAAAAAAAATCCTAAAATATCCTATTTAAAATTCCAAAGTGATACAACAATCAATTTAGCACTCAAAAAATTTCATTACTCACAGATTTGTCTTTTTAAATTCAAAAATCAATACTCCAATATCTAGTCCGTACACTAACACACACTTCTACAAATTTTAGGGTTTAGAAGGCTTATATGTTTCCTCTTAGGTCTTTTCCCTCATAATTATGGCTTCCATAAGTCTTCATCATTCTTGGAAGGGTTTTTGAAAAGTTGATCAACAATTTTGCAAAATTGTAACTTTTTTTGCAACTTTCTTGTTAGCATCTTTTAACATCATCTTTAAACATCTCTTTCTTGCCAAATTGGCTATCCCTTAGCTTTTCAATGCTATAGACCCTTCCCTAGGCTAGATACCTATTCTAGGACTTCAATGAAAATTACTACCTTAAAATCTATGGTCACTAATGACTTCATGACAAGGAATACCTTGATTCTAAAGCCATTTAATGACTTCCTATCCCTTAGCCAATGTTGCCAAAACACACACCTAGGTCCTTAGACCTTTATTATAATTACAAAAGCTCTCTTAGAGCATAACATAAAAAATTTCTATTGGTGAGAGCCCTATGTCTCAAGGTGCCCCTACACTAGTTGTACATACTGGGCCTGATATTGCTCTTGTAGTTGGTATGGTGGCAAGATTTTCAGTTAATCCTAAAGAAAATCATATGATGGAAATAAAGAGAATCATGAGGTATCTGAAGGGTACTAAAGACTATGGATTATAGTACAAGAAAGGTAGAAATTTAGATTTGAATGCCTTCACTGATGAAAATTGGGCAGGAAGTGTTGATGACTAGAAGAGCACTAGTGGTGGAGCATTCTTCCTTGGTAAGAGACTAGTGTCTTGGACAACTAAGAAGTAAAATTGCATTTCTCAATCTACAACAGAGGTAGAGTATGTTGAAGCAACAATTAATTATTCTAATGTTGTTTGGTTCAAACAACTATTGGTAGGTATGAAGGTAGAACTCAAGGATCTAGTGGTTATCTTCTATGATAACACCAATGCAATCAATATATTAAAGAATCTTGTGATGTATACCAAGACCAAGCACATTGTAATAAAATATCATTTTCTAAAAGAATTGGTGCAAGACAAAGAGGTGAGATTGGAATAATTGAACACTAAAGAACAAATTGCAGACATATTCACTAAGAAATTACCTATGGATGCATTTTTGTATCTGAGAGGTAAGTTAGGGGTTATTCCTCTATCTAAAGCTCACTAAATGAAGTTTAGTGATGCATTAACCAAAGCATGTTGAAGATTATTCAAGTTGATGCAGTAATGAAAGGACAAATTTAATATGAATTAGTACATCAGGTACATTTACATTCACTAAACATTTTATTTGGCATGAGATGTCAAAGAGGGAGAGTTTTTTTGTCATATCACAGCAATTTTCTAAAGAGAGAGAGTTTGCATTTCACAATTTTTTTATAGAAGATATCAAAGAGGGAGAGTTTTTTTTAGAAGAAGATGTTGAAGATAGAGTTTGTTGACAAAGGGTGAAATTAAAGTTAGAGGAAGAGATTGAAGTTAGAGGGATTTCACACTGATAGAGGGAGTTGTCATAGATGAGAATTAGAATGAAACTAATGATATTATCATTGCATTATTTTTCTCTAAAATTTCATTGTATTATGACATATTGTGTTGTCATCAATGTAAAAGGGGAAGATTGTTGAAAATAATTGATCAATTGTATATTGTCTTTGATGTTACAAAAAATGTTATATCTTTACTAGTTAGTGTAGGCTGAGCTCACTCAGGTGATGAAGATAGTTTCTTGTATTTGCCAACCATTCTAGTGTTTTCATAAGTTCATAAGATAGTGTCTATCGAGTTCACTTGCACATCAAAGAGAAGTTCATAGAAGTCGAGTGTTAATCAAGCTCACTTAATTAAAAAAGGAAAGTTGGATAGAACCAATGTTAATCAAGATCACTTGATTACCAAAGGAAGTTTTCAAAGATGCAGTGTTAACCAAGCTCACTTGGTTAACACAACAAAACCATTTTAGTGTTAGCATCTACCAAGAAGGGCTGACTAACAAATTTTCTTCTTCTTTTGGCATATTGAGCTTAACGAATTTGTTTGTTAGTTCTAGCTGACTTAAGAAATGAATATTAATTATTCTAAGTTGTATTCAAGCTGACTTGAAAATGTATATGATATAATTATAACTTCAAGTTGAGGATTGAATGTGTGAGAATGTGTGGAAGATAAGAAGATGCTTAGAGGAAGCAAATTTGAAGGATAAGAAAAATATCCTTGTTGTTACAAAGATTAATTTGATCAGGAAGGATCAAGTATTTGAGCCAGATATGAGATCTGAAATTAGCAATATAGTTGCATCAACAATCAGGCTTTCTAATAATTGTAGCAATGCATCAAATCTCTTAACAACTATTTTCCAAATCCTCTAACAAGGTGGCATTTCTAGATTGAAGTGTCTAAAGACCTCTTACAAGGCCAAACCTAATAGGGTGATTAAATCCTCCAACAAGATCACAACTAACAATGTGATTTGTAACCTTTAATAGGGTTGGTTCCTAATAGGGCTCAATTGAGAAGACATAAAAACAATAACTAGTTGCAATTGGTGGTTTTTCCCAAATTGGGTTTTCACATTAAATCTTAGTGTCACTTGTGTTCATGTTATTTCCTTTATGTGTATGCAAATAAGTTAATTAAGGTTAATCATAGTTAATAACTTAAGATCTACATGTTAGGTGTAATAGTTATTATTATAGTGATTGTCAAGTTCTAACATATTGATAGTGTTAACTGAGTGCTTGTGGGTTAATTGAGTGACAACAGTTTCAGAAGAGTTCCTATTTTATACTGACATCTAAGGGATCTAGGATTTATTTGTTAGATTGTGGTGACTAATCAGGAAAGTACTATACATACTTCATAAATTCTTTGTGGTTCGGGGCTGACATGTGGCTGACATATGGCTGACATGTGGCTGATGTTGTGGTTGACATATGACCGACATGTTGTAACCCTAAAATGGCATACAATACTTGTATAAAAGGGCTTAGGGTTAGGTATTTTTCATTATGTTATGTTGTGATGTGAAATTGCTTCTTGCAACGGTATTGAGCTGTAAGGGATTATAGATTGTAATCAGGTTGTAATCACTAGATCGTAATAAGATCAGACTTGTTTTTTGGTGGACGTAGCACAAGGATTGGATGAACCACATTAAATCTTGGTGCCTTGTGTTCTTTTCTGTGTGATCTATTATTTGTTTTTATTGGTTATATTTGCATGTAATTGTTATTTCTGTCCATGGTTTAATCCTAACATTATTTTTGTGGTAAGTGATTCACCTCTACCCTCTCAATTACTCCTCTTATATTTCCAACATATAGATATCTTATCTAGTCCTCCATTCTTCTTGGAATTTAGTCTCTTTCATCTTTGACAGCTTGTTCACCCTTCAAGTCTTCACTTCATGAAGCCTTCTTTCTTAAAATGCCAGGTACAAGTTCATTCCTTTAGCCACAAAATCAAGAAACACCTCAAGACTCCTTTTCTACCTTTGGTTTAGACTATGACACTTTGCTTCTAGCCTGTTATCTCCTTATATAAAGAATTTAGATCTTTTTCCACTTTACCACAATTGTCCATCTTAGGATTAGGTTAGATTCATCAAATCTACCCTCTTTTCCATTTTGTTCCCTTTTAATCCTCTTCAAATTTGTCTCAAAATGTTTTATCTTGAATTCTATTCCAACAACTCATCATACTTATTTTCCACATGCTTCACACAATTCAAGAAATCAACTTTATCGGCTAAGATTTGTCAAATCTTTGATCAAACTCATTTTACTAACACTCGACAATAATATTCTATTTTCTCTACAATATCTATCTTCTGATGCTCAGTCAATACTAGGTTGCTCCACATACACTAAGTCTTACTAGTGCTCAACACATATTAGACTTCCTTCACTTGGTACCTACTAGATTTCTCTTTTCTCGACACATACCAAATTTCCTTCACTTGGTTTCAACTAACTTTTTGCTCGACCTACACTAACTTGCTTGGATTCCACTATTTTCTTAGTCAGACTTAGCAAACACATTTCTTTTCTTAGCATTCTTTTCTTTTCTTAGGTATACTTTCATTGCAGGCTTAAGTAGATAAATAATACACTATATCATCAAAGTCTTATTTGGTCTTAGTGCTCCTTTTATACACCATATAACTCAACCTTTCTCTATGTACTCTTGTTATTCATTCTTTTGAAATCTTCTTCATTAATCAATCAAATGATAGCATTCATATCAAATTAGAGATTATCTCACCAACAAGTAGAAGGTTTGACATTATTAACAAAATAATGATTATTCTATGATAGGTTTCATCAATCTCCTCATTTCTATACTTCAACAATCTACTTCATTTCAGCAATATGGTTGTCATTGATGATAATTCATATTGGTAAACCATAGGATAATATTGATCAAAGAGAACTAAATTTGCACATCCTAACAAGCTAAATATTTAAGGCACAAGACAATCAGTAGAGGAAGGATACCTATGATGATCAATGATCACTAAATGATAATTTGTGAACATGATATAGTGTGTAAGGGATTTGTAACTAGTCAAGGAAGAAGTGAATGAAAGGAAAACACATTAGATAGTGTAAAATTATTGGAAAATATGTAACTTTTATATTGGGAGAGGTAAAATTTTTTGGGCCAATTTGAGTAGTGGACACACAACTCAAGATGAAAATCAATCTAATCAAGTTAATTCATTGAGATATATGAATTACATAAAAAGTTAGAGAAAGAAGCTTAAAATTGAATAAGGAGGAATCATTGAGAGGTAAAAAGGATACATGTAAATATAAAGGTTCTCCAATTGAAAAAATGATTCTAAGAAAAAAAATTTACAGAAAGAGAATGATAGATTCAAGAAGGAAAACTAGAAATAAAAGAAAGTTAGCAAAGAAGAAGTGGTCAAGATATGAAATAGAGAAGTGCATAGTGCAACATAATCAAATCATAAAGCATATTGGACATGAGAGGAAAGAAGTACCACAACTAGATCAAAGATCTAGTTAATTCCTAATAGTTACAATCAATAAATCCCAAGATTAGGTAGTCACTAATAGGTTCTAATTGTAAATCCCCTAATAGGGTAGACTCTAAAAAAAGTTCTTCTTTTACAAGGTAGATCTTATCTATTTGTACTTCTAACAAGGTAAAAAGTCACTCCTTATAAGGTGAACCCCTAGAAAGGGTAGTGTTATGTTCCTAACATAGTGACTGATTTGTTGTAGTAGTGATCTTTGTGGGTATCATCCCTATTGCAATTTTTACCTTCTAACAAGGGTTTTCACATAACCAAAATTACTGTGTCATGTGTTATGTGTATGTGGTGATTTTATATTTGTATGCTTTATTTGGTGATACCATTTATATGTTTTGTAGTTAGATAGTAAGTTTATAGATCAATGGTTAAATTTTGTAGACATATGATTATATTGAGTCCTATTGTAGACACCTAAAAACCTTTAGAAAATAAAGTATTTTTATTTTTTGAAAAAGTCCTGATGACATCATCATTTATTAATTAATTAATTTATTTTTATACCATTAAATCCCTTTATCTTAATTAAAAATATTTAATTAAGGAATCCCTCCCAAAAATGTTTAAATCTTATTTAAACATTATTTCCTTATTTATTAATTATTTAATTAATAAATTGACCAAAAAACCCAAAATAAATAAAAAATTTATTTTTTGCCCAAAATTTTGCCAATTTCCTTAAGACCACTAACCTCTTCCAAAATCTTCTAAATCCTTCTTTAATTTTGATTAAAGGCTAATCCCATCATTTCCTACCCCTAATCCCAACTCAAAATATTTAATTAAGATTAAATATTAATCCTCATGTTTATTAAAAAAGTTTTAATAAATATCTCCTCAACCCAAACCCTTGAAATAAATAAAACTTTATTTATTTCTTAAAAATCTAATTTATCCTTATCCTAAGAAGTTCTAGACTCTTCTAGAAACTCTTCATCCTCATCCTAGGAAATTCTAGACTATTCTAGAAAGTCTTTATCCTCATCCAAAGTCTAGACTCTTCTAGAAGATGTCTTTAAACCTAATCTTAATCCCCTCCTAACCTTGTCACATTCCCTAAAATTGGGTTAAGACTTACTAACCCAAGCCAAAGTTAACAAATATCTCCTCTTTCACCCACCCTCATTAAATGCCATCCACTTGCCTATCCCTAAGCTAATCCTAAACCATCCTAATCCATCCTCTAATCATTTGCACAAGCCTAAGCAAGCTTAAAACCTTCTTAATCAAGTCCAAGTTGAAATTTCTCTCATCTCCCTCAAAATATCTCAACCATAAAACTTTATGAAGCCCACTAGGCCATAAATGACTCTTCCAAGCCCTTTTATTGCTCTTACAAGCCATTATGAGGGTCTTTATGAAGATTTTATCCCTTGAGCCTCCTTTGTTGACTCATCCTTTCCCTTTCCTCCATCCTCTCACCATGTGACATGTGTCACTCTTTGATTGGCTATAAGGAAGCACAATCCATGTGCTCTCCTCTCATGCAATCTGAGCCCTCCATGAGCTTTTTCCCATCCTTGCATCTTAGCCCTCAATCCCTCAAGCCTCTTGCCTATAAATTGGATCCTTCCCCTTTGCAAAATAACACAATCCATGAAGTAAAGTCATAATGCCATTTTAAGAAGCCATTTTACATCAAAACCATACACCCACACCCAAATTCCAACTCCATTTGAAGCCCTTTTTGAAGCATAAGCTTGAGTATACATCCTATCTATTTAGACAAAGCTACTCAACAAGAGAGCTTCTCATTGAGAGAGCCCATTAATGGCTCATATTATCAATTAAGAGCTCATCTTAGTCTATCTTGAAGTTTATGAATTTTTTTTAGTTTGTAGAAGCTTTATTTAAATTTGGTTTCTATTAGCATACTAACATTGCTCATATACACCTATAAATCCTAACAAAACCTCTCACTAGCGTAAATGGTGTAATTTTTCAAGAATTACTCCAAATTTTTTATAATTGTAACAAGGAAACAAGTATATACCTATTTGCTTTACAAGCCATCCCTACCACCAATTCAAGTTAGTGTAAGATTTCCTGATATTTAAGTCAAAAGTTTTAACCCACTCAATATGGATTTAATGGTAGGAAGAGAAAAGTTATAAACTATAGATTGAACTTCAAATTTGATTAGGTGAGTGTTTCATATCAACTTAATAAATAAATCAAGCTTTCTACATTAAAGGAAATCAATGGTTGTGTATATTTGATGTTTACTAGGATATTTCCTACATGAATACATGAATCAAAAAATTTCCTTACATAATGTGTACTTGTTAATTAATAATAAAGATGAAAATCACTTCATTTCCTCTTATATCCTTCTTTTTTTCTCATTTAATTGTGTTTAATACATCTAATTATATGTTGATGAAAGAACTTGAACTATTGTGGTGTATATGTGTGAGATCACCTTGTTTGTATGTCGATGTCTCTCTTGAGATTTTAGATATGTATGTGAATTTTGGACTTGGTATATGTGTCCAAAATATTATTCTTTGCACTTGAGCGTTTCCTAAAGTGGCATAATTTTTTTTATTCTTGATATAGGTAATATGATTTGGTACTAGGTAACATTTTATCACTCTATTCTTCAAGATATCTTGAGAGATGAAATAGTTATTTGTTGACTATAATATGATTGTAATAAAGTGATAATTTTTATTGATATGATTTTTACTCTATACTATACATTCTATTACTTATATTCAGGGATGATGCTTTAATAATTTGGAAATAGCCTCTATCTGGTGATAACATTGCTAACATTTGGATTGAATTTGAACTTTGTATTCAAATTGATTATGATGTTTGTATGTTATTTCTTGTGAAGTAAATTTATAATTTATGTTATAGGAATCCTAATTTTAAATCATAGAAAGTATTGTATTGAGTTTTTTTTATTATATTATATTTACCCATAAAAATTATGAGGTAAAAACATTTCCTTTTGACATGCATTGTCATTGGTGTTGTGTGAACATAGCATATTATATTTTTTTCTATGCAACACCAATTAATTACAAAATTAATTTATTATTCTTATGGATTGATGTTGTTTTCTAGTTTAAATGGAAAATGTTTTTAGTTTGATGATAGTTGGGGGGTTGAGAATAATATTATTTTTATAGTCTTTTTTGTTTTCTTTCTACTCGATGAAAGATAATTTTGGCTACATTAGTGATTGAGTTGACATCAACCAAAAATATTTCCTATTTTTGTTTCATTTAAGATTGTTTTAGGTTTTATTGGGGTATTTGTCAATTTTTTAATTTAATACATACCCATAGCTTGTAATTTTAATTTAGGATGCCAAACTCTTTTAGGTCACTTTTCATATTTACATTAGTCCCTTAAATGGATTTGATGATACTTTGATATATGCCAATACCCTATGATGATGTAATACATTGGTACATCATGATTATTTGAGTTATATCATGTTGTTATATAGACGACATTTGTTATTTTCATATGGTGACAATATGAATATTTATGTTTTTATTGATCTACTAACCCATATATTTGTATTTATATAGATCATGGAAATGTTTTGTATTTTTGTTTGATGTGCTTACATGGTGAGCATTGAAATCAAAGTCCCTTTTGAGATCTACATGATGTACCAATCCATACAATTTTTTGTCATGGATAGATACTATATCTTTGTATGCACTCAAATTTTTGATGTAGGTTTACGACTACTAGATCGTCTCCCCTAAATTTAAAAGTTGAGTGTGCTCTTACACATATTCAAGACTCCAATTTCTAAAGCTTGGATTTTGGGTTAAAATTTTATCCTTTTTTCTTTTCTTTGGTTTAGCATGTTGGTTTCCTTGCAGTGTTTACAAAAGAATTACTTTTTTTTTTTAATGATCTCACTTGGGGTCTAGGGTCTAAAGAGATCATATATGGTAACCCAAGGAGTAGATCTGTGTGATGATACTTATCTATATGTGTCCTAGGTTTCCTACAAGTGTTTAGGGCCTTTACTAGTGTGTCTCATCATACTTATTGAAAACTATGTAACTCTTACATCTAGTGTAGCTTTGTATTAGTATTTCTTTCTTTTCATTATCTATTTGAGTGGCATCTTATGTCTATCTCCTCAACATGGTGGGGTGGCCCTTTGAGTTCCACATGGTACAATGGAAGTGATTATATTTCTATTGATAATTGATGTTTATGTCTGTATACTTAGATTATCATAGATGTTGTTACCATGTTCACTGTTTGGAGGCTTGTTTATTGTCATCATGAGGTGTCTATCAAATATTCTATTATGTATTGGTTTAAGATACCCATTCAAGATATTTTTATGTAATTGTAATTGTGTCAAACTTATTGTGATTCACTTGACATGTCTAGTAGAAGATGTATTATTATGTATACGATTATATTAATTATATACCTTATTATTTTTATATTTTCTTACATTGATGTGATAGATGCATCTTATTATTTAGTTGCATATGTATGGTAGTTTACCTTATGATTCGTGTTCTTTTCATTGTTAATTAAAGAACTAGGAATACTTTGTTTGGGTTTTAAAATGAATTTAAATTGAATCATGTAATATCACAATGATCAAAATTAGTAGTTTAATTAATGTTGTTAAAGTAACAACATCTTGGAACCATTGTGCATGTAACTAGGTTTATGCAGTTTGGTATAGAGTCTTAACTTATGTTTGGAACAACTTCCATATTTGTATTGTTTAGTGTTTTATTATTTTTTCATTTCCTTAGTGTTAGGTTAATTTATCACAGTTACCAGGTATGGTGTTGTTACTTATAGGTAGGAAAGGTTAAGTATTACAGGAGGGGGGGGGGGGGGGGGGGTGTGGTGTTGAATCAATACTTAGACAACATTTTAAGTTTTTTATTCATTTAGCTAATTATTTTTAACAACATTGTTATAGCTTAATCACACAACCATTAACCATCCATATGCATAAAATTAAACCACAAATCATGAAAGAAAATTTATAGCAAAACTATGGTAGGGGTGGAGTCCACACCTTTTTCACTAT
This sequence comes from Cupressus sempervirens, assembly GCA_028749045.1. NCBI lineage: Eukaryota > Viridiplantae > Streptophyta > Pinopsida > Cupressales > Cupressaceae > Cupressus > Cupressus sempervirens. The sequence continues at coordinate 780,463,629 of CM053791.1, read as the reverse complement.
AGTAAAAAAATATTTTCTGATTAGGCATACATTGGTGTTTCCTTATGGGAAACTCACTCTATCAGGAGTGACTAATACAACGCTAATTATATCTTTTAACCTATTAAGACTACTTTGCTAAGATATTTCTACCTGCCTATCTAGGTATTCACCTTGTTAGAGGTTTTAACAAAAGTTCATAGATTAAGTTGATAGTTCTACAAAAGACCTTTAAATATTTTAAAACTATTTAGGTATTATACAAGATAAGGTGACCTATCTAGTGATTCTCCTTAAGCTTGTTAGATCATCATGTTTCTTCCCTTCTTGTTTAACCTCTCCTTCACTATGTTTCTTGTAGTAGTGTATCAAATCTCTTGATAGAGTTGGATTAATAGCTATTTGCCAAATCCTCTAACAAGGTGGCATTTCTAGATTGAAGTGTCTAAAGACCTCTAACAAGGCCACTCCTAATAGGGTGATTAAATCCTCTAATAGGTTCACACCTAATATTGTTTTTTGTAACCTTTAACAGAGTTTCCTCCTAATAGGGGTCACTTTAGAAGAGTGAAAAATAGTAACTAATTGCAATTGGTGGTTTTTCCCAAATTTTGTTTTCACATTAAATCTTGGTGTCACTTGTGTTCATGCTATTTCTTTTATATGTAGGCAACTAAGTTAATTAAGGTTAATCATAGTTAATATCATATGATCTGCATGTTCAATATTTATCAAGTAATAGTTGATAGTATAGTTCTTGTCAAGTTACAACATATTGCTTGTATTAACTGAGTGCTAGTGTGTTAATCAAGTAACAATAGTTTCAACAAAGTTTATGTTTTGTATTGACATCTAAGGGATCTAGGATTTATTTTGTGGTAACTAATTCACCCCTCCCCTCTCAGTTGCTCATCTTATATTTCCAACCTTGTACATAGTAAAATATACAAAATAATAAGGATCCAAACATAGAAAAGGTGTTCTTCACCTTCCTCACCACTAAGTTCTTTGTAAGTTGGTAAAATTGTAGCTCAGAAAGATCATACAAATGATCCTTCTTCATAATTTTGTAGCCCAAATCCACTGCTACATAGGGTATGTCATTCAACTTGCTAGATTGATAAAATTTGTGTACTATACATAGGGTATGTTGTTCAACTTGGTAGATTGATAAAATTTGTGTACTATCACATGAGCAAAAAATTCAATTAATGGGCCCTCAATTCCATCAAGTGACATACAATAACCATTCCACTTTTTCTTGGTTAGATTTTCAATTTCATTATTTATTCTATTTCTTATGCTCTTTTATCGATCCAAGCTAGGGTACTCTATTACCCTACAAATTATAGCCTTGTTCATCTTTATTGGCCAATCTTCCAACCATATTTTTGTGTCGTGAATGCAGTTGAGCATAATCTTTATACATTCAACTTTGAAAACCTTCAAAAATCCTCAGGCACGAGTAAGCCCTTTCTTAGTAATGATCTTGTACTCATCCTTTAGGATTCCATCAACACATAGCTTGTCATAAGATGCTCTAATATCAAAATCTTTGATTTCTCCAACCTTGCATAAATAACATGATCTTAAATCTCGAACATTGAAGACTTTGGGTGGAATTGATGATAAATCTCCAATATCATCAACAATGGTTTTGATGTTAATTGAATTTCTAAAGTTGGGTAGAGTACTTTGATCATTCCTTATGATTTGTGCACAATTGTCCTTCATCATTTAACTTCCAAATGTCATTCTAAACTAGGATTTGAAACAAAATCCTTCACAAATATCTTCACTAAATATTTAACTTAGCACTAAGAATAATACTTACTTTGCTTCACAAATTCGTTGATAAATTACTTTGATTCCTTTTCTCTGGTTGCTGAAATTGCTTCGATTGCCTTGAAATCTTCTCACAAGCTCTTTGATCACTTGGTGAATGAAAATGAATGTCCAAATTTGATAAATACCTTAAAACTTTCAATTTAGGTCTAAAATTAATGTATTCATAACTAGTTGGTGTATGACAACTAGCTTAGCCTCCACTTCAACTTGGTCAAGATTACTCACTCAGACATAATCAATTCTTTAGGTCAATATGTTACCTTCCTTGATCAATCAATCTATACCACAAAACTCAGTCAATATAGACTATACCACTAATGCTTGGTACTTTATGATTTTATTTTTCTAATAGTTCTTAATGCATCTTTATTTATTAGATATGAACTTTTATCACTTCTATGCTAGGAACTAATGTTAAATATAACATTGAGTATATAGTTCCTACATACCTTATTTCTATAGTGAGATGTGGTGTGATCACTTGATCCATCAGATTGGGTGATCATAGTTTCTTCTTCTCTACTAATTCCATCTCTTACTATCTCTATCCATGTTTTCTTTCCTTCAAGTTTGCCACTTCCCTTTCTTAATGCTAGTGTCAGTGTTTTGTTTTTGAAGTTTCTATTGATTTGTCAAACTTGGAGACAACTATAACATATTGTTTCATCATTTGGCCATTTCTTTTAATTTCCTTTGAAATGTGTTTTGATGCAATTCTCTAGAATGTATTCATTTTCTCCATAATAGTGACAATTGTACCACATATTGAAATCTTGATTGTAGGAATTTCCTTTCTTTGATGTATGATTTTTTTTCAAGTAATTGTTACCTATTTTGCCTCTTGCCAAAATTTGAATTCAAACACTTGAGCCCTCCCAACGACCACTTACCACCTTTTATATTATTTAAATGCATGGAAATATCAAAAAATAAAACATTTAAAACTCTATGGTATTTCCTATTTCCCTAAGTTATTTTCCCTGGCCCACAACTTTCTGTGCCATCAGATCTTTCATGATCTACAGTGGGTGCTTTCCTGCATCCTCAAGATGCATGAAATTTACATAATGTAGGGAAGCCCCTTTGCGATGTGTGGTAGGTGGGTCCATTTTCTTCTTATGGGCCATAAAGAGAAAGAGCTACTGGTGAGCTGGCAGTTTGATTGTCTCCTGCATTCCTGCATTTTGTCTTTTGTTAGACTTTTTGACAATACATGAAAGTACCCTAGTGACACATCTCCTAGTGACATCACAGAGGATATTCACACAAGTTTAGAGGGCACGTGTTATGAGCACCGTCTGATGCGAAGAGATCAAGGGCTAGCACTTGCCCATAATATGAAGATGCAAGGATGTTAAGGAATGCGGGCAAGTGCCTCACTGTCATGTGTCTGTGTGGGGTCAAGTTTGTTCCATATGCCATAGGGTGATACCAAGGTGGTGCCAGGTTGCTGAGTTGGATGCCAGGTTGTGCTGAGTGTTTGTGGGCCCAAAATTTTTAGTGGAGCAGGCACAGTGTAATGAGGATCTTCATGATCATTGATCTTATAGAGATCAATGATCAGTGCTTTCCCACAATATGGAGATGTAAGGTAATTAAGAAATGCGGGGAAGCACTTGAAGGAAATGTGTCCTTGTGGGTCTGGGGAGATACATTATGGTGTTAGTAGTGAGGACCGATAGTTATGAGATTGTCACAGTCAGAGTTGCAAGGTGGCTCAATTAGTTGGTCAACCACGTGGAGACCTTCTGAGGTGGTAGAAAAATAAAAGGCTATTGGCCCACGTGGTTCATCCTGGTGGCAGAGTTTGGTTGACTTGCTAACTTTGCTAATTCATGAGCTAGAAACAAAGGAGATCAAGTTTTGTTGCGCGATTTGATCCTCATGATCAATGCCAACCACTTTCAAATGAATGCTGAACTCAATGAATGAAGGAGAACACTCCACCACCCTAGTTTATCTGTCTACTTGGTTAGAATGGTTTAATGACACCATTTTTTTAGGGCCCTATTTCAACAAAATATCAGGGTTTCATCATATTTGAATCTGTACCTAGATTAGATTTTCTCTAGGTCTTTATCAGGACTTAATGGTAGTGGTTGTGGAGTAACTTCAACTAGAAAATATCTTAGTTATGCCTGAGCTATAAAGGAAATTTTTGTAGATTTTGTGCAGGTCGACTTTTATCTATTTTCTCTGATATTGCTCTACAACTTCAGTGTAAATTCCCTTTGCCTCTGAATTTTATGACATTCTACCTTATCTTCTTCAGCCATTGATGTAAAGTGCAAGAACTATTTTCCTCTCATTGGTGTTTGTAGAGATCTATAATCTTGTATGACTGTATCTCTTTTGGCCTATGAATGGTATATAAGTGAATCCTCTATTTCCTTGTGTCATTCATTTGGGTTTTTTGATCTGCATGTGATTGTTAGATTAAAGCAAGTCTAGATGTGTATATCTTTTGGTGTCATGATGGTTCAATAGTGCATGTATGGGAAGAGATTGGTTTGAACACTCTATTTTGGTGCATCGCCCCCTTATGTTAGAATAGGTAGATTTCCTTCTATGCATTCCTTCTCCCTTTTCCTCTCCAAGAGTAGTTAGGTGCATCTTGATAGTAAAGGAAGCCGGCCTTCTTCGAAGACTCAACCTCATAGTTCAAGTCCCATAGCTTGGAGTTTGTTTCCATTTTTCACAAATTTGTCTTTAGGTAAAAACTTTGGACAAGGGTGCAAACCTTTGTGGCAACAGTTTTTGGCATGCCCGGTGGGACAATATTTAGAAAATTTCAAGTCTATTGGTGTCAAAAGGAATATTTCAAGATTAATAACAAGGAGATAGTACTGGCTTCAGTGTTCAAGCCTTCAAGAGGATCATTCTTCAAGTACTTGGTGACTCTAAGCTTCAAATACATCTGGTTCTAGACCAAAGTTATAGTAATTCATACCCAAAGCTGAAACAAGGGCATCTTCTAGAGGTAAATTTTAGTACCAAGAGCTTTCATTTTCAAATCCTAGAAGAAGGAAGACTAGAGTATCTTTATCACTAGTTAGGAGTGCAATAGTAACAAATACACCTGCAAGATCTATCTCTAATCCTTCTACTATTAGATCTTAGCCTAGATTGCCATCAACACATATCAATAGATCACTTGTCTATATGGAACAACCTAGAGTCCATACTTTTTCCACCTTTAATGGTGGGAGTCCTCTTTTATTGGCCCAAAGACATGACATACCAATAGCTGCACTAAAAAATATACCAGAATTTACTAGTGAAACTTCTATCTCTCCCTTAGAACACATTGAAGAAGTTGCAAATGTCTGTAATATCCATGGTATTACAGAGGATGATGTTATAGTTAGGCTTCTCACCTCATCCTTGAAAGAAAAAGCATTACAATGGTATAGAGGTTTGGCTCATGGTTCTATAGCAGATTGGGATGGATTAGGAGCAAGACTATGTAAACACTTTGAGCACAAAAGTGACCATTTGTCACTTTTAGAACAATTGACTACCATAAAAAGAGCCCCCCATGAATGTATGACTGATTTCAACTATAGATTTCAAAAGACATGGGATAGAATACCTACTTCAGTAAAGCCTACCCTTGGTAATGCATTCTTGCATTACCTCAGAGCTTTTAATAGTGATATTGCGACTACAATCCAAACTATGGGAGGAGATACCTTACCTAATGCTTATGACATAGCAATAAAGTCAGAAAACATCCTAATACAAGGAGGTAACCTAGCCCAATGCCTCCTATGCCTTTCTTCCTTGATGTTCCAAATCACCAACCAACAATGGCTCCTTTTCCCACAACTTCCACATCACAATCCCTTGCTTTAGTCCCTCAAGCTTCCACATCTTCAAATGGAATAGATGAAATCAAGGAAATGATCCAATCTATGATGCTGAACATAGATAAGAGATTGTAGGGCCAAGAGAAGAAGCTAGAGGATAGCTTCTCTGTGATGCAGAAAGTGAGCAACAAGGTGGTGACTTTAGAGAGACAACAAGCTCAAGGTAGTAAGGCTCATCAATTGTAACATCAAACTCGAAATAGTGGTAGGCCACCAAATCATAATTATGGGAACAATTATTTTGATTAGAATAGGTAGAATAGCCATGCTTCAACCTCAAATGTAAACCAAAGAAGGGCCATAGTTCCTCAAAACAACATGGGCCAAGATAAAGATTTTTGCCCCTCCTGTAACTACTCCTACACCTATTACATGTGTTAGAAGGTTGAATCATATTTGGCTTTGACCATCCAAGAGCCTATAGCAAGACAATCATACAAGGAGGACTAATTCAAAGATGCCTTGTATATGCAAGGACAAGGTGATTGCTCCTTTATGAATCATCAGGTGGAAGAACATAGTAATGTAAACTAGGATTCCATTGCTCACAACACTGGGAGAAAAAGAAGAGCTATTGAAGATGCTACCCTTCCTCATCCCAATCATGCCTCAACTTCAAATGCAATACCTCATGAGCAAGCAGTAAATGATCAATCAAATACCCTTCAATAACAAAGGAAAAATAATGGCAGAAAGGATGTAAGTGATCCTCAAGTTGTTCCATCTCAACCTCCTACAAATGTAGCTCCCAAGGCTTCTACCAAGGTACCTATTGTGCCATTCAATGTGGTAGATTAAACGAATAAGAAAAATGTGAACATTTCCATGTGGGATGCTGTTGCTACTATACCCATGCAAAAGAGGTTACTGTAGCAAAAATTGGAAAGTATTGAACTAAAGGATCAGCCACCCAGCATGGAAAGTGCCACAAGCCTAGTACAACCATCAAGGGAGGAAGAAACAAGTAAAAATGTTAGACCCCCTCCATTTTATGTTCCTCTAATTATAGGGGATAAACTAGTCCACAATTGCATGATTGATTCAGGGACTAGTAGTTCAATGATGCCTAGGTGTGTTGCTGATGCTTTGGAAATAAAATATGAGCCCATTGTTAGAGATGTATTACAGTTGGATGGTAGTACTGTTAAGACTATAGGGATCCTTAGGAATGTGGAAATGGCCCTACATGCATGCCTTGGTTGTTTTGTAACTCAAGATATATCCATTGCTGAAGTCAAGCCACATTTTGCCATCTGTCTGTCAAGAGACTTCACTCCCTAAATAGGTGGTTACATATCTTCTGATTGGTCACATATGTCTTTCAAAACAAGATATGGGGTCAAAGCTTCAATCAAAGCAGAGCCTCTAGCCCTCCATCATACTGAACCCTACACTCCTAATCTCATCAACATGAATTGCACTATCTTAGAAATGGATGAGAATGACATAATGAATGAGCCTACTACTTCCCTAGTAGAGATACTTGATTTTCTCTTAGATGAATGGGCTAATGCATATCAATTTGGGGCTTAGTCAAAAACCCTTGAGACAGGCCTTAGTACATATTATATATTAGAGAAGGATGCTCTAGTTCCCAACCTTGTGGAGACTAAAGAAGATGTGAGTGGGATATGGAGTATGTAATTTGATGGATCAAGGAATAAGAATGGATCAGGGGCTGGTGTGATGTTGATTTCTCCTGCACAAGTAAGGTACTACTTCTCCTTTAGGCTCTAGTTCAGTTGCACTAATAATGTGGCCAAGTGTGAATCCTTGATTCAGGGTGTCCTACTTGCTTAGAAAAGAGGAATTCAAGCCTTAAGTGTATATGGAGATAGTGAGTTGCTGGTTAATCAAGTGAGAAATCAGAATATCACCAAGAACGGTTTGCTCAAGTCTTATAAATATAGGGTATGTGATTTTCTTGAGGGTTTCAATGCATTTAATATTCAAAGCATCCCTAGAAAAGAAAATAGATATGCTAATAGACTTGTAGCAATAGGTGCATCTCATGATCTGAGGAGAATAAGAAGAAACAAATCAAAATGGTAGTAAGGCTTTCCATCCCTAACAACAAAATCCATTAGCAAGTGTTTGAATTTGATGAACAAATTGTAAGCTTCTTGCAGAATGAAGTAGAGTTTCTAGATAGAAACCAGTCGAGGCTGCATGATCAGTATGGTGATCAAATCATTAATCTTAGTTCCAAAAAATTTTCTAAGGGTCTCATTACTTTAGAGAGTGTTTTCAATCCTAATGACCAAGCAAGAGGTAGAGTCATGAACCTAGCTGCTAACGAAGATGATCACATCCTAGTCACAGTTGCTGATGGAAAATCCTTAAACATGGGGAAGGTATGTTCTAAAATTGAGCAACAAAGTTTTATTCATCTATGTGAAGAATTTAATGATATATTTGCTTGGATGTATGATGATTAAAATGGTTTTGACCCAAGGTTGTTTTAGCATACCATAGATTTAATTGACAATGTCAAACCAGTAAAACAAAAATAGAGGTTGGTAAATCCCAAGATTGAACCCTTAATGAGAAAAGAGTTATCCAAATTGATTGAGGCCAATATAATTTTCCCCATCAAGCACTCATCATGGGTAGCAAACCTTGTCCCTATTAGGAAGAAGAATGGAGAAATTAGATTGTGTGTGGACTTTAGGGACCTTAACCAAGCTTCCCTTAAAGATCACCATCCTCTCCCTTCCATGGAGCAGATTTTGTCCAAGGTCAGTGGTTCAAAGAGGTTTTCATTTCTTGATGGATTTTTTGGCTACAATCAAGTGCTGGTCAAAGAGTCTGATAGATATAAGACTGCATTTACCACAAAATGGGGTACCTATGCTTATTGTAATATGCCATTTGGGCTAACCAATGTAGGTGCTACATTTCAAAAGGCAATGGAGATGGTCTTCAAAAATGTGATTGGAAAGTTTGTATTAGTTTACCTTGATGATATCACAGTGTATTCAAAGAGTGTAAAAGATCATTTTGATCATTTGAGATAGGTGTTCTCAAAGTGTAGAGAGTTTGGGGTATCCCTTAACCCAAGCAAGTTTATCTTTGCTACCAATCAAGGAAAATTATTAGGACACATTGTATCTGAGGATGGTTTAACCATTAATCCAAAAAGAACAAAAGAAATACTTGCTCTCCCTCTTCGTAAACATAAGAAAGGGTGCAAAGTTTCCTTGGTAGGATAAATTTTGTGAGAATTTTTATCCCTAATCTTGCTACTATGGTAAAACCCTTTACAACTATGCTTAAGAAAAGTATGGTCTTTGCATGGACCAAGGAAGGGAAGGAAAGTTTTGAAGAGATCAAGGTAGCCATAGCCTCAGCCCCCACTCTCATTAGAGTATGAAGACAAATACAACTATGTAGAGAAGCAAGCCCTTGCAGTCATCAAAGCTTTAAAAAAATTTAGACACCTCCTGTCTCATAATAAAATTCATTTGTTAGTACCCCATGATAGTGTGAAGGATTTCCTTTTGAGAAAAGATATTAGTGAGAAAAGAGCTAGTTGGATTACTAAAGTAATGGAATATGACCTTGACATCTAGATCACCAAGTTGGTAAGAGGGAAAGGGTTGTGTAAATAGATGATATCATATCAGGAGCTGGATGAGGAAGTCACTATGATACTAACCAAGCAACAAGAGACAAGAAATGATGACCCAAGGAATTGGATGGATGATATGAAAAATTTCTTATTAGGAAATGGATATCCTCAAGGATTAGATAGAACTAAAAGGAGACAATATAGATTATAGTAAATTCCTTATGTTATAGTTGATGGTATCCTTTTCAAGAAATATTTTAATGGAGCCCTATTAAGATGCATTGACATAGACCAAGCTGAAAGAATGATCAAAGAGCTTCATGATGGTCCTGATGGTGGTCACTTCTCAACAAGGACAACTACAATGAAGGTCATGAGGGCTGGTTACTACTAGCCATCCCTATTCTATGATTGTCATAGGTATGTGAGGAAGTGTGAAAAATGTGCCTTCTTTTCTGGTAAGAAAAAGCTTGCAACTCTTCCTCTTCATCCCATTCAGGTGGACCAACCTTTTGCTCAATGGGGATTGGCTTTCATAGGCCCTATCAATCCTTCTTCTAGTTGTGGTCACAAATGGATTTTAGCTACTATAGATTACTTCCCTAGATGGATAGAGGCAGTTGCATTGAAAGATGCCACATAATATTTAGTTGTTGAATTTCTTGATGGAATTGTGATCAGGTTTGGTGCCCCTTTAACCATTATTTTAGATAATGCAAAATCTTTTGTAGGAGCTCAGATTTGTGCATGAGTAGTTGACCATAATATCTACTTGAGCACATCCTCAAACTTCTATCCTCAAGGAAATGGTTTGGTTGAGTCATCCAAAAAAAACTTGATTAGGATTATGAAAAGAACTATAGAGGATAACCATAGGTATTGGCATCAAAAGTTGAGGACTGCACTATGGGCTGACTAAATAAAACCTAAGAGGTCAATAGGAAATTCACCATTTATGTTGGTATATGGTAGAGAAGCAAGGCTCCCAATTTCATTAGAATTCCCATCCCTAGAACTAGCTCATCAATTGGAACTAATTGAAGATGATGCCATGATAGTGAGAATGCCAGACCTGATGGAGCTAGAAGAGAAAAGAGGTCAGGCCATGCAAACCCTAGAAACACATTAGTAGTAGGTGAAGGGGAGCTTTGACAAGAAGGCTAGGATCATAATCTTTAGAGAAGGTGATTTAGTTTTGAAATGGGATGTAGATAGGGAAAAACCAGGCAGACACTCAAAATTTGATGCACTATGGAGTGGTCCCTATGTGATTATCAGTTACAAGCAGGCTAATGCTTTTCAATTAAGCAAGCATGGTGGTGAAATTTTTCCTATCCCAGTTAATGGGATCTACCTCAAACCATGTTCTTGACAAGGGTTGAGGTTTCATGTACATAGGTAGCTTAGTTTTCTTTTGTTTGTTTTTGGCTTTCCAACAAGTGCATAAGCACATGTGTTTTGCTGAGTTGCAGAGGAGTAGAGACAGAGCTTCCAATATTTTTCTCCTATAGAGGTAGGGTTAGGGTTTTGTAGTGCACCAATCCAAATCTTTTGCAACTCTATAGCCCAATGGATGCATAAGGTCATTGGTCACATGCATAACTGGCTTGCATCCCCTCTAAGTTGCCAAAAATGTTACCTATTTTTCCTCTAACAAAATTTGAATTCAAAAACTTGAGACCTCCCAACGACTACTTACCACCTTTTATATTATTTAAATGCATGGAAATATCAAAAAATAAAATATTTAAAACTCTATGGTACTTCCTATTTCTATACATTATTTTCCTTGGTCCATAACTTTCTGCTCCATCAGATATTTCATGATCTATAGTGGGCACTTTCCTACATCCTCAAGATGCATGACCTTTACATAATGTGGGGAAGCCCCTTCGTGACACGTGGCGGGTGGGTCCATTTTCTTCTTGTGGGCCACAAAGAGGAAGAGCTACTGGTGAACTGGTTGTTTGATTAGCACCTACTTTCCCACATTTTATCTTTTGTTAGACTTTCTGACAATACGGGCAAGCGCCCTAGTGACACATGTCCTAGTGACATCACAGAGGATATTCACATAGGTTTAGAGGGCACATGTTATGAACACCATCTGATGCAATGAGATTGAGGACTGGCACTTGCACACAATATGAAGATGCAAGGATGTTAAGGAATGCAGGAAAGTACCTCACTACTGCATGTCCTTGTAGGGTTGAGTTTGTTCCATATGCCATAGTGTGATGCCAAGGTGGTGCCAGGTTGCTTAGTTGGATGCCAGGTTGTGCTAAGTGTTTGTGGGCCTGGAAATTTTAGTGGGGCAAGTGTAGTGTAATGAGGATCTTCATGATCATTGATCTTACAAAGATCAATGATTGGTGCTTTCCTGCAATATGGAGATGCAAAGTAATTAAGCAATGTGGGGAAGCACCTGAAGGACATGTGTCCTTGCAGGCCTAGGGAGATACATTACGGCTAGTGTGTTGGTAGTGAGGGCCAAAAATTATGAGACCATCACAGTTAGAGTTGCAAGGTGGCTTATTTAGTTGGTCAATCGTGTGGAGACCTTATGGGGTGGCAAAAAAATAAAAGGCTATTGGCCCATGTGGCTCATCTTGGTGGGAGAGTTTGGTTGACTTGCTGACTTTGCTGATTCACGAGCCAAAAATGAAGGAGATTGAGCTTTTTGGTGCAATTTGATCCTCATGATCAATGCCAACCACTCTTGAATGAATGCTAAACTTAGTGAATGAAGGAGAACACTCCACCACCCCAGTTTATCCATCTACTTGGTCAAAATGGTTTAATGGCACCGTTTGGTCAGGGCCCTATTTCAAAAAAAATCAGGTTTCATCGTATTTAAATCTGTACCTAGATTAGATTTTCTCTAGGTCTTTATCAAGACTTAATGGTAGTGGTTATGGAGTAACTTTAGCTAGAAAATATCTTAGTTATGCCTGAGCTATAAAGGCAATTTTTATAGATTTTGTTTAGGTTGACTTTTCTCTATTTTCTCTGATATTGCTTCGTAGCTTCAGTGTAAATTCCCTTTGCCTTTTAATTGTATGAAATTCTACCTTATCTCCTTCAACCATTTATGTAAAGTGCAAGAACTATTTGCCTCTCATTGGTGTATTGTAGAGATCTACAATCTTGTATGACTGTATCTCTTTTGGCCTATGAATGGTATATAAGTGAATCCTCTCTTTCCTTTGTGATTCATTTGGGTTTTCTAATTTGCATGTGATTGTTAGATTAAAGCAAGTCTAGATGTATATATCTTTTGGTGCCATGATGGTTCAATAGTGCATGTATGGGTAGAGATTGGGTTGAACACTATATTTTGGTGCATCACCCCCTTAGGTTAGAATAGGTAGATTTGCTTCTATGCATTCCTTCTCCCTTTTTCTCTCCAAGAGTAGTTAGGTGCATCCTGATAGTAAAGGAAGCCGACCTTCTTTGGAGACTCAACCTCATAGTTCAAGTCCAACAACTTGGAGGTTGTTTCTATGTTTCACAAGGTTTTCCTTTGGTAAAAACTTTGGACAAGGGTGCAAACCTTTGTAAAAATAGTAATCTGTTTGATTTTTTCTTCAATTTACATGCATGAGATTGATGTCCATACTTTTGAAAATTTTAGTAATGATCTTGGAATTGAGGTCCCTTTCTGGTTTATTTATTGTTCTTTGATCTGCATTCATATTCTTGATGTCCTACTTTCTTGCAATTAAATAAGTACCACTTGGTTTAGGTTTAGGAATTTGCATACCGTTTTTGCTTCTACAAATGTTGGTTGTGTGGCCAATTTTCCTACAATGATGACATGTATGTTTGTCTTTGGATTTTGTATTCCTCTATTCTCTACTTTTGGATGATTCTCCTTCTTTAGTAGAAGAATGCCTATTGTATCCAAGTCCAGAGGTGTCTTTTTTTCTAGTTGACCTCAACATTTCTTCTAAGTGTTTGATTGCTTCATTTGGTTTATTCATTCTCTCCATGAGTTCCTTTTCATGTGTTAACTCACTTTTCAATTTATCATTCTATTGCCTTAGATTCTAGATCTCCAAATCCTTTATGTTTGCTTCTTGATTTGCAATTACTATTTGATTTATCATATCTAGTTGATTATTGTTAAGCTTTTGTACTTTAAATTATCTCTCTTTAACTCTGCTAGCCATCTGTCTTTTATCTTCCTCATCCATGAGCTTTTCTCCATTTCTTTATTCTTTTGGTTGATTTCTTCACATAGTGTTGTAGACACCGAAATTTGATGACACCGCTTTGGTAATCCTATTTAGTTATCTCTAAAGGCATCATTAATTAAATTCCTATTTAATTAATCCTTTTCCATCCTCTAGCTGATTAATTTAATTAATCATCTATAGTCCTAATTGATAAATTAAATAACCTATTATTTATCAATTAATCCTATTCTTCTATCTAAATTCCAAAATCCCCATTTATTAAATAAATATATTTGATAAATAAAACCCTCAAATCTAATAAGCCCCTAACTTATCCCTAAACCCCCCTTTTTAGCCTAACCTACCCCATCCACCTATACTAACAAAGCTTAGCTACTAACTCGCCCACCCTCATGAATGCCATCCACTTGCAAATCTCTAACAAGCCTAATCTAATCCTAAACCATCTCTAATCCACCCCCTAAACTTGTCACATTCCCTAAGTAAGCTTAAGACTTTCTTAAGCGAAGGAAAGTCAACAATCTCAACTCCCTCCAAAATATCCCAACCACTAAGCTTTGAATGCTCTTACAAAGGCCATAAAGACTCTTACAAGCCCATTCATTGCTCTTACAAGCAATTATAAAGGGTCTTTATGAAGATATTATCCCTTGAGCCTCCTTTGTTGACTCATCCATCCCCTTTCCTCCATCCACTCACCTTGTGACATGTGTCACTCCCTAATTGGTGCTAAACAAGCACAATCCATGTGCTCCCCTTTGAGTGCATCCTAGCCCTCCTTAAGCTTTCATCTCTCCTTGCATATTAGCCCTCCATCCCTCAAGCCCTTAGCCTATAAATTGAATCCCCTCCCAAGCCATTTCATCACAACCTTTAAGCCAAAGTTATAATGCTAGTTTGAGAACCAAAAGCCATCAACCATACCCTTATAATGCCAAATTGAGAGCTCACAAAGCTACCAATTTTCCATTTACTCATCCCCACCATTGATGAATAGTTTGAGCATCTTGAGCATACATCCCAATCCTTAGACTCATCTACCAAGCAAAGAGCTAAATCTTATTGAGAGAGTCCATTTATTTAGCTCATATTTTCAATTGGGGTTTCTTCTTTAGTCTCTCATTTATGTTATGGTATTTTAGTTTGTAAATGCTTTTGATTTCTTGCTTTAGTGTTTCTAACATACTAATATAGCATATACATTTTGGCACACCCGATGGGACCCCACTATGGGTCATTTAATCATCTATTTCTATCTATATATTGTTTTTTGCTACTAATATAATGTTTCTTGTTGTTTGAGTGAGTTGTAGGGTTTAATTTTGTTCTTGCAGGTTAAAGGAAGCATTGGGGAGAAAAGAAAAAATTCAAAAATCAAATTCAAAAATTTTTTCGAAGAAAATCTGTGTTTTAAACCCAGTTTCGCACAGTGTCGTCTCCGACTAGATGATTGTCATCTCCGAATCCTAAACTGTCATCTCTGAAGTGAATCTTGTCATCTGCGCAGATCAGTGTCTCCAAGTTTCAACATCTCCACCTGGCTTTTGTCATCATCTTCACCTCTAACCATCATCTCCACCTGGCTGATTTTCTTATTTCAAAACACACTCTGTCGTCTCCACTGCCGCTAGCAGTAAAACTGTCGTCTCCGCTGCCGCTAGCAGTCAAACTATCATCTCTGCTGCCGCCAGCAGTCAAATTGTCATCTTTGCCACCACAATCCATCAACTGTCATCTCCGATGCCACTAGTTGCCTTCTTCATCAGATTGTCTTTTGCAAGTTTTGGCATCTACGAGTTTTGATGTCTTCACAAATCAACGTCTCCGAATTTTGGCGTCTCTGCCTAATAAAATTTTCACGCCTAGGAAAGACAACAAAAAAAGTTAAAATTTTTTTCCCCATAGTTAAGCTTTTATTTTTGGAAGATTTTGGGTGACTAATCAATTTTCTTTTTTTTGTCTTATTGCAGGTTGGAGCAATAGATTTAATCATATTTTTTAGGTTTTTGTGAAATGAACTTGAATGGTTAAACACATTTTTCATTGAATGTATGTTGTTCAAAACACACTCTTGAATGCCATGGATTAAAATCAATTTTCTTTGGAATGCATGCTTAAAAAAAACAACTCAATCTTGAATGCAAAAGATCAATTAACCATTGCAATATCAAACACTTCATTTGGAGCTTTTAAAATTGAACAAAACAAATCTCTTTTCCACATGCAATTTAGGCAAAGTTTGATTTTTGGACATTTAAGAAACTTTGTTAAGTTAAATAAAAATTTGCAAAAATCAATTTGAGTAGTTCCATGGACTCACCTCTTTTCTAATCACCTATCAATTTAACCATTGTTTGCAATCTCAACACCATTTATGGGGATGGGTCTACTTGAAAAAAGTGTTAAATGTTCCACAATCTAACTCACTCACTTGGTCTATGAATGTTTGCTTTAACTTTATCAAAATTCTTAAATGATCAAAACTCTAGATTAAATCGATCACACTTCAAGTTTGGGCACTAAAATTGAACAACTATTGATGTGGAGGGCCTCTGGGCATGCGGGTTTTACTTTCTTGTTGACCCTAACTCTTCTTCTTGTTTGCATTCTTCGATCAATTTTTTTCTTTGTTGGCACATTTCAAAGTTGGAATTGAACATTGTCTCTTAAACATGAGTGCTTGCAAAGTCTAGATCATCACATATAAGAGTCAATTGGAAAAGGAACAAGCATGTTTTTTAGCCCAAGGTCATCCAAGTCTTCTCTCCCCTTGTCATCTTTCGAGGCCATCTTGGGTGCATAAGATTAGGGTCCAAAACCTTGTTTCTCTTTTTAGGAGGCCTACTTGGGGATTTCATCACCCCTTGGGATGACCTCAACTCCAGCGTTCCGACAAGGTATAAAGATTGGGTGGTGAATCTAAAGAAACCTCTCTTGGAATCAAGATTTTGTCAGTCAGGCTAAGCCTCAAGGAACTTTATACCCTTGAGAAGTGAAAGAGGAGAAGTGGGTTACCACTCCTCTTGGCTATGTGACATCTTTTTGGTTTCATCTATGGATTTGGGCCTCACGTACCTTGGGTATATCAAGGACTCCCTAGCTAAACCAATTGTCAGCCTTGCAGATAACCATCTAGGATGTTAATGTGTTTGAAGTGACTGATCGAAACATTTGTAGAACATACACACTCCTTGGCACAAGTATCACATTCTGAGAATCACAGACTTCTATCTAGTTGTTCCTATCTATTGCTTGATTTTTTATTTTTTTGAATGAATGTTTGCCAAACTTGGTCAATCCTAGCTTAGGGAACACTTAGCGTAGTCACTGCCTATTCTAGAAGTTGAACAAGTCAAAGAAAAAACAACTGAGATCTCTCAAAGCCAAGCAGATAATTCATGTCAGAACAACCCAAATCCAAATAGAAGTTCCACAAAGTTAAACTCAAGCCATCTCAGGCATACCAAGAACTTTCAGCCAAGAGAAAGGAACTAACACTAAGTCCTCGAATTGCCAAACTCAACAAAGCAGAGGAAAAAGCTAATGAAGAAGCCCTTCAAGATGCCTAGTTAGATCGCACCATCCAATTTAACCAACATCTAGGAGTTAACAATGCTTATGCCTTACCAACTAGGCATGATTTCTATGATTAGACCCCTTTGTTTCTCCACATCTTCTTGCATAAGCTTCACTTTAGAGTCATCTTTGTAGGAAAGCCAGCCATCTTTAGTCATCCCCTTAAGCATTTTAGCTCATCCATCTCATTTAGAACCAAACCATCTAGCCAGCAATCCAAAAACTTCACATCCAAGCCTTCAAAATTATTGTCACTTTGCCAAAAGTTTGCCATTCCTAACATCTTCCAAATCCACTAGCCTCACGAAGGTTATCCCTTTGACAGAGCTTTGTCTAAGGTAATCTAGCTTTGTCACTTGTTATCCCTCATCACCTTAAGCTAAAGGTTGGGATCCACAAGTGGTCAATCTCGTGTTCTTACTAAAGGATCATCAGTCTATCCTTAAGTTGACACAATCACCACCAAGCTTGCACATAGGAAAGTAGACCTTTCATGCTTTGGCAACATATCTTTGAAGTTAGCATCCCCAACCCAATCCTCCTTAGGTTTTTTCATATAGCTTTGCCTCAACCTAGGAAATCATTTGCATAGAAAAACCTTCCTCTTTTGCATCCATCAACATTGTTGCATCTCATCCCTAGGAAACATTTTGCATTTTCATGCCACCCGTCACTCGCTTAGGCAAGAAGAAGAAGGAAACAATGGAGCCATATCATTTGGATCCAACAACATTGCTCCCCTTGAGCATTCAACCATCCTTCAGCGGAGAGAATGTTATACCATCACCTACTGACATTGAAGCCTTCATAAACCAACTAGAAAATGCAGTATTGGTGAACGCCATTATAGACAAAAACAAGGAAACAATCATGGCTAACTTTCGAAGGGACAACATTGGAGCCTTCGACCTTGGAAGACCTCCCCCCTTATTAGATATATCTTAACCTTTGTTTGAGCAACTCCCACCACCCATAGGCTCTTATGATTCGAATTATCCTCAATATGTGCCAAAAGAAGAGCCTCAACCCACCCTATATGATCCAACAGACCCAAACATACCAGCCTCCACTCAAGTTGAAATCTCCCTTCCACAAGCCAATCCAGCCACCACCACTCCAGCATTCATCCATACCACTCCATCCCAAACCCCCTTCACCAAAAACACCTCACCATTCACTCCCTTCACTATTGCTGCTGTTGCTCTCCAACCCAACCTTCCAAATCCACCCATCTCCCAAATCAGTGCTAGCATCTTTGGCCAACCTCAGCAATATACAACAGGGATGCCACCCATGGGGCCAAGTAATCAACCCTTCATCACCCCAAGCTTTTTTACCTTAGCTCAGAACACAATTCCATCATTCCCACTAGGTCCTTGGAGCTCAGTGCCATCAGCCACAAATCCACAAGCTACTACCCTCACTCCACAAAGCTATCAAACCCCACTAGCTACTACCAATGTTCTACCAAGCTCTCAAGTGACCCAAGCTCCTGCCACCACTCTACCAAGCTTTCAAATCCAGCCACCAAGCTATCAAACCCCATCAGTTCCATTTCCAAGCTTTCAATTCCCACCACCTCCACCACCAACTAATGCATTACCTCCTATCACCAACTATTTTTCCATGCCACTTCTAGGAGGAAATCCACCACCACCAACTACCAATTACTTGGCCTCTTTTGCTATGCAGATACCTTCCCAGATGGGGGCACAACCCACATATATTGGTTAAACTCCTCAAATCCAAAGTCAAGTTCCACAAAATCCCCGACCCTTTCCCCAAGCTTCACAACCATCTTATACCTTACCTCCACAAAGCAATCCATTTGTCCCATAGCCAGCTTATGTTCCTCAATCCCAACCTCAAATCAAATATCAACAGCAAGCCTCACAACACATGTAGCAATATGTACCACCTCCACCTCAGTAACCCATCATCCACCATTTAGTTGCCCAAGCCATGTACAATCCCTACTAGCCCATACCTCAAAGCCATCCATATTCCATTGCCCCATCTAGCACATACCTACCTCAGGGCACTCCTACATTGGGGGCACCCCAGCCATCACCCATTAATTCAGAATGGGAAGACATGAAAATAGCTTTGAAGAACATCCAAGAGGGAAGTGATCCAAAAACCTTCAAGTTTGAGAATGTGTGTCCTTACCCATTTGACAGAGCCATTACCATGACACCATTTCCCAATCATTTTGAGACACCCAAATTTGACAAATTTAGAGGAAAAGAAGACCCTATCACACATATCAAAGAATTTTACATGCACTACCAAGAAGTGGCATATGATGACGACTTCCTCTTGCGTCTCTTTACCAAAAGCTTGGCTGGACCAGCTCTGGAATGGTTTTATAGAATCCCCTATGGCACAATTAAAATTTTTGCTGAATTATCTAAGGCATTTGTAGCCCAATATGCCCATCTTGTTGAAATAGAGCTATCAGTAGTTGATCTTGTCCACACCAAGCAAAAAGGTGGAGAAAGCCTTCTTGAATATTTGCAAAGATGGAAAACCCTTACCACCTGCATATCTTGCACCTTGACAGAGTGCCATTTGGTGAAAATGTTTATTGATAATGCCCATCCCAGCTTGGCTCACCACATGACTATGAAATATTTGAAGAACTACAAAGATATCAAAGAGAAAGGAATGATCCTTGAGCAAGGACTCATTAAAGATGGTGTGGTCAAGATTTACAAGGAAGCCAACCAAAATCAATCACATTCCAATGACAAGTCTAGGTATTGGAACAAAAACAAGTATGTTGCAACAGATGGCATCACTAGCACCAGACATGTGAATATTGTTGGTCCTTCTCAAAACCAGTCCAACCCACCATATCAACCAAACAACTAGCAAGCTATCAACTACCAATAGCAAAATAACCACAGCTATCAAAACCACAATCCAAGACCAAACTTTCAAGGGTCTAGCAATCAAGCTAATGCCATCAATGTAGCTGCAGGACAAAAGGCCAGATTCCAACCTGCACCTAGAAATTATACACCCCTTGGTGAGCCATTGGATGTCATTTTTGAGAAATTAGTCAAGGAAAACCTCATCAAATTTTCTCCTACCCAGCAAATCAACCCAAGCCAATCCAGAGCTGCATGGTATAAAGATAATGAGTACTGCAAATTTCATAGGGTAAAAGGTCACACCGCCCTTAGATGCATGAAACTGAAAGACTATGTGCAGGACCTCATTGATCGGAAGGAAATCACTGTTGGTGCCCAAACCTCTCCCAATGCAGGCTTACAGATTTATCAAAATGCTTTTCCTCCTCACAACAACCAAAATCTTGGAAAAGCACCCATCCAAGCCAACAACAACAACACCAACAATTGCCAACCAAACAAATAGCATGGGAAGAACAATGACCACACTTCATCCTATATAGACTATGGTAGCCTCATAGGTTGTATATCCGAGAAAGAGCCTTCTGTCAATGTTATCAATATCCAAGAACCAAACAATGAGTGTGTAGTCACCACTCAAAGAGTGCAATTTAACATCGTAGGCCCACTAGTTTCACTAGCACCATCAACTCCATCAAAAAGCCAGTACAATATCTTGGAACACCTTGGGAACATGCTAGCCCAAATCTCCATTTTAGACCTTCTTTGCACTATTCCTGTGTACAAGAACATCCTTGATAGTTCTCTCATAGAATCTCGTGTCCCTTTAGATGTCAACGCTATTTATTTTCATAATCTTGTTGGACAACTATCCTCCTCATGTGCCCTATCATTCAAACCCACCGACATACCCGTGGTCGAGCCAGATCACACCCTTTTGCTTCGCATAGCCATCATGGTATCCAATTTTTTTGTGAAAAGAGTAACGATAGATAATGGATCAGCCTTGAATATTTGCACCCTAAAATTCATAAAACAAGCTAGGTATACTGAGGAAGATATCATCTGTGAGGTTATCACCATCAAAGCTTATGACAACTTGGAAAGAACCACAAAAGGAACTATTTTTCTGCCAATCAAGGTTGGCCCAATCATCCAAGAGACACTCTTCCATGTTATTGATCTAAACCTACCATTTAACATCCTCCTCGGTCACCCATGGATTTATGCCATGAAAGCCATTCCATCCACTTACCATCAGTGCATCAAATTTTTGCATCAGGGCACTGAGGTAACCATCCATGGCGATCTAGAACCCTTTGCTTACTGTAATGTGGTTGGAGCTTCATATACAAACCATTGCCCTGGAATTGATATCAACATAGCCATCGCCAAATCATCCCACACTTGTAATGACCCAGAAACCATCCTCGCCTCCACCCTATCTATCGTGAAGATCAATAACAAAGGTTGTGGAGAGTATAGTCTGTCAGATGCATTTTCTGTTGGGGCACTCCTACTTGATCCACATGCCCATGGATGACCAACATATCACAAAGCTAAGGAGATTCCACCTTCTCGATACAAATAGTTTGGCCCAACAACCTTTGTATCCTCGAAAATCCCTCTTCATGAGGAGCTCACTCCAAATATCAACAATTCGTTACATAAGGATGCACCTCCAAGAAATCAAACACGCCTTGATCACTTTAGCCAGAAGTATCCCCAAGAACATAAGCTCATCACTGACAAATGGAACTATCAAGGTGGTGGTCTAGGACCAGAAGAAAGAGGCATGCAGTGCCCCATCGATGCACACAAGTGGGAATTGAAGTCAGGTCTTAGCTTTGGTATACCCACAACTGGGGGCACCAATATGGACGGTCACACTTTTTCAAACATTCACCACGACCTTATCAAAATTGAAGACATTCCTAAGGAAGTTGAAAAGAGAGCCTACGAAGATATCCTAGACCAAATCTCCCTCGGAGACTCTGTTCTCCAAGAACTATCCATCCACCTCATTGACCTACCACTCGCTCATCCACAACTCATAGATTGGGACCAACCAAGCGTCATACATATTGATGATTTCACATCAGAGGTGTTGGTGTTTGAAAACGTTACCCATTTTCAATTACCCTGATGAGAACAAGATGCATCTAGGGGCAGCTAACTCCCATTATCAACACATCCATTCAGACACCAGGCCAACTATAAGGCATGACCCTTCTTCTACTTCAGGCTCTGCAAAACCTAGGCGGGTAGACCTGTAGATTCTTTATATGGTACCAGTTGTCAAAGCATACACTGAATCTAATATGAAGCAGATAAAACCCTTATTTCTTCTATACTCAGCCACGAATCACAAGCATGAAATAGCTAAGAACATAACTCATGAAACTGGCAAGCTAAGTGCGGGTTAACATTGAATAGCTTTCAACATAAAAGGGAAAATTGATTTAATATGTTGACAACAGCAAGACCCAAGTATGAACAACAGAACTTAATGATCCTATCTCTGACCAGTGCCTTATCTATTGGGAAATTAAATGAATCATAACCATACATCTCCTGGAAACCTCAAACGTATCTCTACATTAAGATCCCTGATCTATCTTTCACCTTGTGAATAGACATCTTCTACAGAATGAATCTCATACTCAGAAAATCCTATCATGAAATCTGCAAAACCTGTGACAAATATCAAGCAATTACATGGTTCTTTGTTCCATAAGCAAGACATTTTAACCACATACATTTCAAAATGTAATGCAACCTAATTCATGCTCTTTGATCACAAATTAGAAGAAATAGCAGAGCCATAATCAGGAGACAAGATTCAAACTGAACTTCAAACTTTTGCTGCACTTTATTTGTTTTCCTTGAAATCAAATACATGAAATGTATAGAAAATAACTCGTAGATCACCTAACAGAAAAGAACTATCTGCCTAAAACTTAAAATGCTGTTCAATACAAGAAGAAATGCTGAAGAATGGTTTCTCAGTGCAAAAACTGGAACCCTTTCAATGGAAGCAAGAAAGAAAGATATAGAAGAGAAAGAATTCCCGGATCTATTCTGAAGATGACAAGTGTCCACTTGAAATTCAATCTTCTGTAACTGAATAACTTCTTCCTTCCATCTCCCATTCTGATTTGATTTTGTTTCATCATTAATCTGTAACAAACTTGCAAAATATCCTTGCCTAATGATGAAAACCTTTTACTTGCCAAAAAATCTGATTGCCCCATAAAAAGCCAGTGAAAATGAGTTTTTACTGAGTAAATCAGAACAAATTCGACCCTAACTGCATTTCCATTGCCTTCTACTGATATCCAGGTCATTATCTTGACAAAAAACAAATCTGAACTTCCTGGTATGAATATGGTTACACTTTAGGTACCAGATAGAAAACCTCGTGTAGCTCAAACTGACTGATACCTGTGCAAAAACTGACTCTAGATTTGGAAAGTTCGTCTTCTCCCGATTCCGGCGATATATAACACTTCATACTTTAGTTACCGGAAGTGCCTGAAATTGCCATTTGAAAATGTCCCCTCTGGCTAAAAGTTCATGCCTGCACTTCTTTGAATTTAAATTTCGCAAAATTTAAATATTTCATAAAGTTTAAAACTTTACAAAATGAAACTCCTTTTATTTAAGAAGTAAAATTGCACGCCAATGTTATGAGAAAATGATAATAAAATATTTAATTTTTTATTACTCTTTACATTTTCCTTGCTCCTTAAAACTGTAGTCAAACCTCTGTTGATCGATGCCACATGTCGCCTCTTGATTCGCTCAGGCCTGCACCATCCGCCACATGGCACCTTCTCATTCACCAATTTGTTGCTAGGCAGGACCCGCTTGGCATTCTAACTCTTGCCGGATTTTGGGGTTTTCCGGCGACCTCGCTACCTCGCTAGCCGAATTTTTTGAGATTTTCCGGCTAGCGACATAGCGACTAGCCGGATTTTACACTTTCCCGGCCTCTCCATGTTTGCTGACGTCATCTCTGTTTTGCACATTTTTCGGTCAAAATACTATTGCTTAGTCGCCTCTAGTTGTCCAAGTCGGACCCACGCGCAATCTTGAGTTTCCAAGAAACCTTATGTCTTATGTACACGATACCACATGAGTGGACTTACATTTAAATGATTTAGAAAGCCCATCCACCGGCAATATGGGATAATCTTTCTAGTTTTACCTCTGCACACTATGCAAGTTTTCTTTTAACATGAAAGGAGAATGGGGTCTTGAAACGTGGTCCTGCCTCCATTCACTATAGACTACGGCTTCAATCTTCTTGTGAGCATTGATTCTCTTCATTGCCAATTTTGACTGATGCATGGGTTTTTCTCCATACTTACGTGAGTTCCTTTAGACATGACATTAGAAACTCCTCTGCTTGCGGGATTTTTTTCTTTGACTGCGTGATTGTTTTTGCTTGAGCCTTCTCCTCCAACATTTTCTTGCTCTGATGGCATCTTATTAGATCTTCCCCTGCCTGCTAATATTTCTTTGTTTTCAGCGGCTTTGTTGGATCCTGCTACTCACGTTGCTTGGACTATGGCATGAGCTGCAGGCTTTATGGACGTGAGTCTTTGATGATGCGTTGTTTCTCCTCTTACTTGAGTGAGGCATCTTTTACTTGGTGTGAGATACCCTGTCTTGGGCGACTTTGATTGCTGAATTAGGCGTGGAGCTGCTCCTTTCATGCAGGTCTGTTCTCAAATACCCCTGCTACCATTACATGTTCCTGACTGGCAGCTTTTTGTAATGTGTGGTGCTTCTTTGATGCGTGAGAGATTTCTTTATTGATGCGCATTGTCTGCCTTTAACGTGAGTGACCCCTTTCAATGTTGTGTTTTACCTTCTCAATCGGCTTGGGGTCTTTGTTCTTATCAACATACAAGGCCGCTTTTCTCAGATTTTGCGGCTCCTTTTCCTCAAATCTGCGGGTTCTCCTATTCACTACTGCCTCTTTGTTCACTAGCATAGGTTCTTTGCCACTTCCTTCTAGCCATGTGCTTGGCTCCCTACAGAAATGCATGGATGCCCTCCTTCTTTCATATCTTTAGTTCCAATGTTTTATTGTATGCAATGCTCGATTTCTGCTCATCCATACCTGAAATGTTTACATTAACGATGAAGAGTGAGGAAGCGGTAGCTTTTGGGCTAAGTTGGCAGACTCCTGGAAGTGCTCGCATCTCCTTTAACACAAAATATCATAACTGATTCATAGCTCCCGGGTGACTCAAAAGTGGTTGACTCAACACTATAACGTTGTAAACAGGGCTTTAAGAGAATATCCTGGAACTTAAACTAAAGAAAACATCTTTAACAAGCTCCCTACTGAGAAAAAGGTATGTGAAACAATAAAGAAAGACATTTGAAATAATAATGTCCGTATGAAGAGATATCTAGTTTGACATATGCTCAAGAAATGTGGAGACACGATGATGAGCCACAAATGGCCATGGGTTTTCTACTGCATGTTAATTCCAATATCTCTATCAATTGCAAAAATGTAGAGACTCTTGGATGTCCTCCATTAGCATTAGCCATTACTCTGATGGAATCAGTCGGGCCCCAAAGTGGGCCTGGTTAAAAAATTTCATTTTTGAACAACTGATTCTCCAAACTGATCAACTGAACATCTCTAAATAACTAGAAACAAATCTGATTGCTGATTGACCAATAAAACTTATTTTAAAACTTTTTCGCAACACTGTGAAACTTGTGTCCGGAGGCCTGTTGCCTGGCTTTAAAAACTGATTCGGACAACTGACCGGGCTCTGAAAACTAGCACACTGAATCTCTGTTCCGCACACTCTCAGTCTGTCGAATCTCGTATCATGAAAAATTCGGGGTCAAAAGATATTCGTTGTCAAAGTTGCCTTCTCAAATTTACCTACAAGAAAACACGTCAGAAAACAATAAACAAGGTTCTGATTTGGCTTGGAAAACTGGGTAAATGAGCACATGGGGAGATGAAAACTGGGGCGTTAAAACTCTATCATGAGGTGAGTATGACTATGCAATTTTGGCTCATGACGAATAAATGGGCACAAATGGTGGATGTTCAAAGTAGGCTACTCAGAATTTTGCAACTGGACATGCTGACAGAAATCAATTTTTTGTGAATGGAATTGACCTAGAAAAGTATGCATATGGATTCGTCAAGTTCTAAAAACTGGCATACTTGTAGTATTTTCAGTGGAAAATACAGGGGAACAAACCGTCTGATCTTTCCAATCACAGATTTCAAGATATAACATGCCGAAAAGGGGTACGGATCAATTTGGATACCTTAGCCGTAACAAAACAATGCAAACTGGGTTTTTGATCATGTTAGCAAACTGATCAAATGGATTGAACATGATCTCAAAATTGGAACATATGAAGTGTCTTACCCCTAGAACACAATGCAAAAAGAAATTTTTCATTTGGGTCAACTGGGTCAAAGATATGATTGGTCGAACAGGGCTTCCCAGAATTGTGAACAACTAGTTAAATGCACAAAACAGTAAATGACCAACCTTGGGGGGTGCAGAACCTAGTCAAACGGATTTGGAATGACTTGAAAATTGAAACATAGGTTCTTTGTTATGGACACTAAACATCCCCAAAGTGACTAGTCATGACACAGTCCTGGGTAAAAGATATTCAGATGCAAACTGGGCCTCTGATCGCTATTTGACACTTGGTAGAATTGCAAACTTTGACACTAGCTCAAAATGGGCCTTCACAGAATGATTCGGGATGGAAAAATAACATTGTGGATCACATGCATATGTCAAATGAAAGGTGTTAAGCCACTCAAACACCATCTAGGCCTCAAGCTACCAACTGACCACATGCATAAAAGGCACTTTAGGACATGATTTTCCAAAATTTTCAAAATGTGACTAAAATTGAAGCATGCAATTTTCAGTCCCAACAGTGGCTCTGTCTGGGGATGCATGCCCCTTGCGGGCATGGCAAGGATTTAGATCTTTGGGAGAAGTAGACCACACACTTGAACAACAAAACTCTCTCGAACAACTTTATTGAAAACAAGAAAACTACTCTTTAACTATGTACAAGAGATGGCCCCAAGCCACCAAAAAGTTTCAGAACTCTTTACCTCTGTCATACACCTTATTTTCATTGACATTCTCCTGAGGAAAACTGAAACTCTCATTCTTCCTTGTCTTACCCAACACATCATTATTCACAATCAGCTCAATAGGCAAAAAAAAACTATCATCATCTTCATAGTGCGAATAAAAATCAGATATACTTTCTTCATCTTGCCCACTATGAAAATATGAATCAGCGTGATCATAATAACTTACATCATACTGAAAATGAAACTGATCACTACTGATTGAGTCATGGATTCTTTCAACTGGAAACACAAAAGCTTGGTACTCTATTTCATTCAACGAGTTACATGGAGCAGATTGTAACTCACCTTGTGCTTCCATAAATGAAGAGTATGTGAAATCTAATCATTGCCTACTTGCAACCATGTTACACTTTGAATCAGATTTATCCTCCTTTTCTGAAACCTCTTCACACTCAAAACATTGATTAGTGACCATATATGAAAATTCATTCTGAAAGTGTTGATCTAGACTATGCTGATCACTATCATTTTCTTCATCAAACTGAATGTCGGAATACACCTTGAACTCATCTTTACAAGACTTATTAGCACATGAAGAAAATCTATAATCTGATTGACAACCTTCACTATTTTCCTCCTCATCATATGAAAACTCAAAACTTATTGTAGCATAACCAGCATGGAAAGAATCTGAAACAGCATTAAACTTCCCTTCATTAACATAATCGGCATTCAACAAATCGTCATGTGCAAAGATATTTGAGGAACTGCCACCTACACCTCCAAAGTCTAACAAAGATTGTTCGGATTCTACCTCTTTTTCCACATCAAACTTTGGGGAATTGATTTGACTGAATGAAAAAGTATTATTCGAGAAAATATGAAGATCCTTAGAGATACTTACGTGCTTTTCAAACTCACAAGCCAACAATTTTGAGATTTCATTAGAGCTCAAAAAGACTTCCTCACAAATCTTCTCCTGGCTGTGGTTGTCATCTGGATAACATGAAGAACTTACAACAGCAAGATCCTTAGTGTAACAATATGGAAAATCAACATTATTACAATATTCTTTCTTATCGTGGCAATCACTAGATCTACTGTTGTTACAACTTTCTTCAACTACATATGTACTGTAACAAAATTTATCTTCTCTTTTATATCCATCTTTTTCATGCTGATTGCTATTACCTGATTGATTAACATTTGAATCCGCCTCTTCACAATTAGAAGATAGATTATCTTGCTCTATGGACTCATTGTATTCATTACTACCTTGGCCTTCAGCACACTCATTATCATCAAGAGACATAATATGAAATCTGTAATCATCATCTTCCATCTCCTGAATGAATCTTTCAATTTGTAAAAACTTTTGTAATCTTATAGGTGCTGGCCAATTGACTGAATCGGGTACTAGAACATCAAGGAAAATATTAGGTAGTGAAGATTCCTCGGGTCTACAATGAAAAGGCATCTTACTGATTACTGACTTAAGCCTTAAATAACATTGTTCGATACTTAGACCTTTAGTACTGCCTACCTCATTTCTTATAAGATTTACAATCCTTTTGTAAACCATTGTATTCAACATAGTAATGTTATTATTCACGATTTTCAAACTCTCAGAATTCGGGGAACTAATCTCAGATCTAAGATCTGACTCCATCATAAAACAAACTTTCTACCTCTTCTTTCTAGTGCTGAAAATCACTAAATAGAGGCAACTTCATTAAACACTTGACTTCCATGAAAAGAAAACATGAAAACCAAAATACCTCCAGTGCTGATACTGAACTTGGATCTGCTGATTTGGCACAGGTGCAAGACTGAAAATCCTTTACACCACTGATCAAACTTTGTAGAGTCGCCACCTCTTTGCAAGAGGAATGAAATAACCACTGCTGTGATCTATTTTTATATTTCAATTATTTATAACAGTAGATTGCAACCAGCACTTAAAAACTTATCAAGAATTTGAAACTCCTTTTCAAGAAACTACCAAAAGCTTCAGATCTGCCCATACAACTGAAAGTCCTTCCAAATTTTGCAATGAAATCAACTAGGAACAAACTGGTACAGAGATTTGAGAGTCGCCACTCACACTTGGTGAGAAATAAAACATAATTTGTCACTTGACAAATCTGAACCAGACCTTCAATGTAGGAGAAACTTGCAGATCACTGACATCTTGAAAAGAAAATATACTTTATAAATGAATTCTTGACTCTGAAACTTTTTCTACAGTATTTGCAAAAACTGAACTGATTAAAGATAGACCTATGACAGTCATAGAATACAATTTTCATCCAGTTTCAACATACTGCTGATAATGAATAAAGCTTAACTGGGGAACATGAAACTTCAGCAAGGAAAAGGAACACATCTTGCTATTGATATGATATATCCAATCTGTTTCACATCAAAGGCTCCTGTTCTTTCAACAAAATGGATTGCCATCTTATTTCCCCAGCAGAGTCGCCATTTTGTTGGTGTTTGAAAACGTTACCCATTTCCAATTACCCTAATGAGAACAAGATGCATCTAGGGGTAGCTAACTCCCATTATCAACACATCCATTCAGACACCAGGCCAACTATAAGGCATGACCCTTCTTCTACTTCAGGCTCTGCAAAACCTAGGCGGGTAGACCTGTAGATTCTTTATATGGTACCAGTTGTCAAAGCATACACTGAATCTAATATGAAGCAGATAAAACCCTTATTTCTTCTATACTCAGCCAGGAATCACAAGCATGAAATAGCTAAGAACATAACTCATGAAACTGGCAAGCTAAGTGCGGGTTAACATTGAATAGCTTTCAACATAAAAGGGAAAATTGATTTAATATGTTGACAACAGCAAGACCCAAGTATGAACAACAGAACTTAATGATCCTATCTCTGACCAGTGCCTTATCTATTGGGCAATTAAATGAATCATAACCATACATCTCCTGGAAACCTCAAACGTATCTCTACATTAAGATCCCTGATCTATCTTTCACCTTGTGAATAGACATCTGCTACAGAATGAATCTCATACTCAGAAAATCCTATCATGAAATCTGCAAACCCTGTGACAAATATCAAGCAATTACATGGTTCTTAGTTCCATAAGCAAGACATTTTAACCACATACATTTCAAAATGTAATGCAACCTAATTCATGCTCTTTGATCACAAATTAGAAGAAATAGCAGAGCCATAATCAGGAGACAAGATTCAAACTGAACTTCAAACTTTTGCTGCACTTTATTTGTTTTCCTTGAAATCAAATACATGAAATGTATAGAAAATAACTCGTAGATCACCTAACAGAAAAGAACTATCTGCCTAAAACTTAAAATGCTGTTCAATACAAGAAGAAATGCTGAAGAATGGTTTCTCAGTGCAAAAACTGGAACCCTTTCAATGGAAGCAAGAAAGAAAGATATAGAAGAGAAAGAATTCCCGGATCTATTCTGAAGATGACAAGTGTCCACTTGAAATTCAATCTTCTGTAACTGAATAACTTCTTCCTTCCATCTCCCATTCTGATTTGATTTTGTTTCATCATTAATCTGTAACAAACTTGCAAAATATCCTTGCCTAATGATGAAAACCTTTTACTTGCCAAAAAATCTGATTGCCCCATAAAAAGCCAGTGAAAATGAGTTTTTACTGAGTAAATCAGAACAAATTCGACCCTAACTGCATTTCCATTGCCTTCTACTGATATCCAGGTCATTATCTTGACAAAAAACAAATCTGAACTTCCTGGTATGAATATGGTTACACTTTAGGTACCAGATAGAAAACCTCGTGTAGCTCAAACTGACTGATACCTGTGCAAAAACTGACTCTAGATTTGGAAAGTTCGTCTTCTCCCGATTTCGGCGATATATAACACTTCATACTTTGGTTACCGGAAGCGCCTGAAATTGCCATTTGAAAATGTCCCCTCTGGCTAAAAGTTCATGCCTGCACTTCTTTGAATTTAAATTTCGCAAAATTTAAATATTTCATAAAGTTTAAAACTTTACAAAATGAAACTCCTTTTATTTAAGAAGTAAAATTGCACGCCAATGTTATGAGAAAATGATAATAAAATATTTAATTTTTTATTACTCTTTACATTTTCCTTGCTCCTTAAAACTGTAGTCAAACCTCTGTTGACCGATGCCACATGTCGCCTCTTGATTCGCTCAGGCCTGCACCATCCGCCACATGGCACCTTCTCATTCACCAATTTGTTGCTAGGCAGGACCCGCTTGGCATTCTAACTCTTGCCGGATTTTGGGGTTTTCCGGCGACCTCGCTACCTCGCTAGCCAGATTTTTTGAGATTTTCCGGCTAGCGACATAGCGACTAGCCGGATTTTACACTTTCCCGGCCTCTCCATGTTAGCTGACGTCATCTCTATTTTGCACATTTTTTGGTCAAAATACTATTGCTTAGTCACCTCTAGTTGTCCAAGTCGGACCCACGCGCAATCTTGAGTTTCCAAGAAACCTTATGTCTTATGTACACGATACCACGTGAGTGGACTTACATTTAAATGATTTAGAAAGCCCATCCACCGGCAATATGGGATAATCTTTCTAGTTTTACCTCTGCACACTATGCAAGTTTTCTTTTAACATGAAAGGAGAATGGGGTCTTGAAACGTGGTCCTGCCTCCATTCACTATAGACTACGGCTTCAATCTTCTTGTGAGCATTGATTCTCTTCATTGCCAATTTTGACTGATGCATGGGTTTTTCTCCATACTTACGTGAGTTCCTTTAGACATGACATTAGAAACTCCTCTGCTTGCGGGATTTTTTTCTTTGACTGCGTGATTGTTTTTGCTTGAGCCTTCTCCTCCAACATTTTCTTGCTCTGATGGCGTCTTATTAGATCTTCCCCTGCCTGCTAATATTTCTTTGTTTTCAGTGGCTTTGTTGGATCCTGCTACTCACGTTGCTTGGACTATGGCATGAGCTGCAGGCTTTATGGACGTGAGTCTTTGATGATGCGTTGTTTCTCCTCTTACTTGAGTGAGGCATCTTTTACTTGGTGTGAGATACCCTGTCTTGGGCGACTTTGATTGCTGAATTAGGCGTGGAGCTGCTCCTTTCATGCAGGTCTGTTCTCAAATACCCCTGCTACCATTACATGTTCCTGACTGGCAGCTTTTTGTAATGTGTGGTGCTTCTTTGATGCGTGAGAGATTTCTTTATTAATGCGCATTGTCTGCCTTTAACGTGAGTGACCCCTTTCAATGTTGTGTTTTACCTTCTCAATCGGCTTGGGGTCTTTGTTCTTATCAACATACAAGGCCGCTTTTCTCAGATTTTGCGGCTCCTTTTCCTCAAATCTGCGGGTTCTCCTATTCACTACTGCCTCTTTGTTCACTAGCATAGGTTCTTTGCCACTTCCTTCTAGCCATGTGCTTGGCTCCCTACAGAAATGCATGGATGCCCTCCTTCTTTCATAGCTTTAGTTCCAATGTTTTATTGTATGCAATGCTTGATTTCTGCTCATCCATACCTGAAATGTTTACATTAACGATGAAGAGTGAGGAAGCGGTAGCTTTTGGGCTAAGTTGGCAGACTCCTGGAAGTGCTCGCATCTCCTTTAACACAAAATATCATAACTGATTCATAGCTCCCGGGTGACTCAAAAGTGGCTGACTCAACACTATAACGTTGTAAACAGGGCTTTAAGAGAATATCTTGGAACTTAAACTAAAGAAAACATCTTTAACAAGCTCCCTACTGAGAAAAAGGTATGTGAAACAATAAAGAAAGACATTTGAAATAATAATGTCCGTATGAAGAGATATCTAGTTTGACATATGCTCAAGAAATGTGGAGACACGATGATGAGCCAAAAATGGCCATGGGTTTTCTACTGCATGTTAATTCCAATATCTCTATCAATTGCAAAAATGTAGAGACTCTTGAATGTCCTCCATTAGCATTAGCCATTACTCTGATGGAATCAGTCGGGCCCCAAAGTGGGCCTGGTTAAAAAATTTCGTTTTTGAACAACTGATTCTCCAAACTGATCAACTGAACATCTCTAAATAACTAGAAACAAATCTGATTGCTGATTGACCAATAAAACTTATTTTAAAACTTTTTCGCAACACTGTGAAACTTGTGTCCGGAGGCCTGTTGCCTAGCTTTAAAAACTGATTCGGACAACTGACCGGGCTCTGAAAACTAGCACACTGAATCTCTGTTCCGCACACTCTCAGTCTGTCGAATCTCGTATCATGAAAAATTCGGGGTCAAAAGATATTCGTTGTCAAAGTTGCCTTCTCAAATTTACCTACAAGAAAACACGTCAGAAAACAATAAACAAGGTTCTGATTTGGCTTGGAAAACTGGGTAAATGAGCACATGGGGAGATGAAAACTGGGGCGTTAAAACTCTATCATGAGGTGAGTATGACTATGCAATTTTGGCTCATGACGAATAACTGGGCACAAATGGCGGATGTTCAAAGTAGGCTACTCAGAATTTTGCAACTGGACATGCTGACAGAAATCAATTTTTTGTGAATGGAATTGACCTAGAAAAGTATGCATATGGATTCGTCAAGTTCTAAAAACTGGCATACTTGTAGTATTTTCAGTGGAAAATACAAGGGAACAAACCGTCTGATCTTTCCAATCACAGATTTCAAGATATAACATGCCGAAAAGGGGTACGGATCAATTTGGATACCTTAGCCATAACAAAACAATGCAAACTGGGTTTTTGATCATGTTAGCAAACTGATCAAATGGATTGAACATGATCTCAAAATTGGAACATATGAAGTGTCTTACCCCTAGAACACAATGCAAAAAGAAATTTTTCATTTGGGTCAACTGGGTCAAAGATATGATTGTTCGAACAGGGCTTCCCAGAATTGTGAACAACTAGTTAAATGCACAAAACAGTAAATGACCAACCTTGGGAGGTGCAGAACCTAGTCAAACGGATTTGGAATGACTTGAAAATTGAAACATAGGTTCTTTGTTATGGACACTAAACATCCCCAAAGTGACTAGTCATGACACAGTCCTGGGTAAAAGATATTCAGATGCAAACTGGGCCTCTGATCGCTATTTGACACTTGGTAGAATTGCAAACTTTGACACTAGCTCAAAATGGGCCTTCACAGAATGATTCGGGATGGAAAAATAACATTGTGGATCACATGCATATGTCAAATGAAAGGTGTTAAGCCACTCAAACACCATCTAGGCCTCAAGCTACCAACTGACCACATGCATAAAAGGCACTTTAGGACATGATTTTCCAAAATTTTCAAAATGTGACTAAAATTGAAGCATGCAATTTTCAGTCCCAACAAGAGGAAGCACTTCTGAGATTCATGGGAGATGAAACTCCTCATAAGCAAACAAAGCCAGATTCTACCTATATCTATAAGCTAGATCCCAAGGGGTATTTTGGAGAAAATCCCCAACCTAGTTCTGATACACCCAAAACTAGAACTAAGGTGAAACCGGGACTAGCTAAGGTAGCAAAGAGAACCCCTCAACAAGAAAATCTAGAGTCACAAGTAGAACATGAGGATTTAGCATTGTCTCCTCAAGATAATTGACCAGAGGTGTCTTCAATTCTAATTGAGGATACTAGAGAAGTCAACATCGGTTCTTCAGAGATCCCCAAACTTGTTCACATTGCTACATCCCTATCAAAAGACCAAGCTGATCTCCTCTTTGAGGTCTTAAGAGAGAACATTGGCCGATTTGCATGGTCATATCAGGACATGCTAGGACTTGATCCAAAGCTTGTAGTTCATCATCTTGTAGTTGATCCAAAGATCAAGCTCGTCAGACAAAAGCTTAGAAAAATGCACCCAACGATGGCATTACTGGTCAAAGATGAATTAGAAAGAATGTTAGCTGCTAAGTTTATCTGACCTATTGACTACTCAGAGTGGATCTCCAACATGGTCCCCATCACTAAACCTTCCAGTGACATCAAAATCTGCACTGATTTTAGAGATCTTAACAAAACTTGTCCAAAAGATGATTTTCCCTTACCCAACATAGATATGATTGTAGATCTCACAGCTGGACATGAAATTCTGTCCCTCATGGATGGATTTTCTAGGTATAATCAAATCAAGATTGCAAAAGAGGATTAGCATAAGACAACCTTCACTACCCCTTGAGGAACCTTTTGCTACAACATGATGCTTTTTGGCCTAAAGAATGCTGGAGCTACCTATCAAAGAGCTATGACAACCATTTTCCATGATCTTATCCATAGAATTTTGGAGGATTATGTGGATGATATCTTGGTTAAATCTCACACCTTCATGGATCATATTGCTGACCTAAATAAAGTCTTTGATAGGTTAGCCAAATATCATCTCATGCTGAATCCCAAGAAGTGTGTCTTTGGGGTCACATCTGGCAAGTTTCTAGGCTTTATAGTGTCTAAACAAGGTATAGAGATCGACCCCAAGAAGGTCAAGGCTATCTTAGACATGCCTCCTCCCTAGACACTATGACAGCTTCGCTCTCCTCAGGAAAAGCTTTAATCTGTCCGACGCTTCATCTCCTAGCTTGAAAATAAGTATACACCATTTTCACATTTACTAAAGAAGGATGAGAACTTCAAGTGGGATCCTTTATGTCATTGCAGCTTCGATTAGCTCAAGCAGTATCTCACCAATCCCCCTAGCTTGGTTCCACCAGTTCTTGGTCATCCCCTAATTTTGTACATATCAGCAATGCCTACTACTTTAGGGGCACTTCTAGCACAGCTTGATGACTACGGCAAAGAAAGAGCCATCTACTACATCAGTAGAACCCTAGTTGGTTATGAACTCAATTACACTCCTATGGAAAAAGCTTGTTTGGTAGTTGTTTTCTCAACTCAAAAGCTTCACTAGTACATGCTAAGTCATACCATCCAACTAGTCTCCAAGATCGACCCTCTCAAGTATATGCTCTCCAGAACAACACTTACAGGTCGTTTGGCCAAATGGGTTATGCTCTTTAGCGAATTTGACATCTAGTATGTGGATAGAAAGGCAATCAAAGGGAAAGCTATAGTAGATCACCTAGCTAATGCACCTCTAATAGATGCTTATCCTTTGATCATAGAATTTCTAGATGAGCATATCTATCTAATTTTACAATAGCCTCCATGGAAACTTTATTTTGATGGCTCATACACATCTCATGGATCAAGGGCAGGAATATTGTTGGTCACACCTCAAGGAGATTACATTCCAAAAGCCTTCAAGCTACAATTCCTTAGCACCAACAATATAGCTGAATATGAGGCCCTCATAGCAGGATTAAAGATAGGTATAAAATGGAACATCACCGAGTTACAAATCTTTGGCAATTCTCAGCTCATCATCAAGCAAGCCCTAAATGAATATCAAACCAAAGATGAAAAGCTATTACCCTAAAAAGAGCTAGTTGATCAGCTAACCCAACATTTTACAAAGCTTTAGTTTACACAAGTGCCTCGAATATAGAACAAAGCAGTAGATGCTATGGCTACTATAGGCTCGCTCTTGGAAATTCCCCAAGTAGCTACACAATATGAGTTTTTAGTCGAGCAGCTCCTCACACCCGCTTATGTGAATGAGGATTCAAATCGTGTTTATATCTTGGTTGATCCCCAATCCCCTTGGTACCATGAGATTCATGCTTACCTTAACAATGGTATAATATCCCCTCACCTCACACGTACCCAACGCTAGAGCCTCATCCAAAAATCATCCCGCTATGTTATCATAGCTAATACCCTATATCGTCGGGGTTATCATGATACTCTCTCTCGATGTTTAGACCAAAATGAGGCCACGATGGTGTTAAAAGAAGTACATTCCAAACTTTGCGGTGCCCACATGAGTGGTATTGTCCTAGCATGACAAATCCTTAGAGTAGGCTACTATTTGCCTACCATTGAAGAAGACTCCTGTGACTTTGTTAGAAAGTGTCTCCCATGTTAGTAGCACACAAATCTTGTGCATGCTCCATCACAGGATCTATAGCCTATTGCACCACCTTGGCCTTTCGCTTGTTGGGGCCTTGATCTAGTTGGAACTATCACACCCCTCTCATCTGATGGACATAAATGGATAATAATAGGTATAGACTATTTCACTAAGTGGGTGGAAGCTGTCCCCCTAGTCTGAGCTACAGGAGTTCAGGTCTCCAAGTTCATCTTGTACCACATTGTTTACTGCTTCAACATCCCATTCACCATCTTCACCGACCACAGAGGTAACTTTGAAAATCTCAACATGGAAGAATTACACACTTCCCTCGATATCCATCACTACTTTTCTAGCCCATATTTCCCACAAGGTAACGGCTAGGCAGAGGCAACTAACAAAACCCTCCTCAAAATCTTAAAGTTGTCAATGATTTCGGCCGTGATTGGCACCTACAAATAAATCTAGCCCTATGGGCCTATCGAACTTCCTTCCATACATCCACAGGCACAACTCCATACTCCCTAGTCTATGGAGTTGAAGCAGTCCTACCTATAGAGGTTGAACTTCCCTCCTTGCGCATATCTTTGCAAGGGAAAATATCAGATGAAGAATATAGAGTAGCTCGGCTCACCCAGCTAGATCTCTTTGACGAGAAGCGACAACAAGCCTATGATCATCTCACAGTCTACCAAACTTGTCTCAAAAGGAATTTCAACAAGAAGGTTCTCCCATGACACTTTCAACTGGTTGACATGGTCCTCAAAGAAAACATGAAAGTCCAAGCAGATCGAGAAAAGAAAGGCAAGTTTGAACTTACCTGGCTTGGTCCTTATGTTGTCACTGCATCCTTTGGCTCTGGAGCCTATCAACTATCTACACCAAAAGGATAACTCTTGAATGATCCTACTAACATCATTCATCTCAAGAAGTTCTATGCTTGAAGATCCTTGGTATACCCAGCTTTTGAAAAATACAAAAAAAAAGAAGTAAAGAGAAATAAGCATCCAATGGTGAAAACTTGGCAATTCAAGCGCCTTGGATAGGTACCTTGGTGAAAACTTGGTAATTCAGATGCCTTGTGTACTAAGACTAATCCATTATCTATCAATATCCTATCCCTCATCCATTCACCCACCATCCCATAAAACACCTACTTGGTTCCTTGGTGTTCCAACCAAATATCCGAAATCTGATGGAGCTTGTAAATACTTCCTGTACAGCTTGTAAATCTTACACCTCAGCTTGTAAATCTTGTACCCCAACTTGTAAATCTTGTATCCCTCCTTGTATCATAGCTTATATATCCAAATCTTGTCCAAAGCTTGTACCATATTTCAGCTTGTAAACAATCTTGTATCCTAGCTTGTATCCTATCACATGCACACAAAGAATCCCATTTTCACTTAAGCTTTTCGCAAACCATCTACCTATCCACCTATCAACTATTGCAGAAATCCCACCCTTCACAAACATTTCCATCTCACAAAACCCAAAACATGAACAACCTTGTACATTTGTAACATATCTTGGTCTTTCAGCTTGTGCATCCTCTTTTGCTTAGTACCATTGTATCTATCCAACTTTCGTGTCAGTTCCTCCTTGATCAGCATCTTGCATACACTGTACAACCCTTGGTTAAGCTATTCCAATGCATCCTTTAGCTAGATCTCCTATCACCAAAGTATTATCCTTCTTAGTTCAGCTTGCCAGATGCATCACTCATCTAGAACCATCGGCTTAGGTGCTCTCCAATAGAACTTTGTAGGATATAGCTTTCCTCATGTCTGATCTTGGTCCGTTAGTACCTCGTCATACCCATCTCATTGGAAAATAGTTCTCTTTTGAATTTTTGCTTTCTTTTGATTTGGAATCTTCCCTTTGGGTCTTGAAGTATCTTTTCCAAGCACTCTTTTTTTTCCCTCCTCAAGGTTGCCATGATCTTCCATATCATGGTATGCTGCGAATGGGGCAATCTAAGCGTAAGATCTTGATCAAGTCTTTTGTTTTTTTTCTTTTCTACTTGTGGGTTACCCAGTGTCATTTCCATGCTGCTTCCTCTGGGATTCATGTGTGATGCTGGGGCAATCCTTGTGTGATTGTTTTGAGTCAGTCCATTAGTCCTCTGGACGGTTGGTGAAAAGGCCTTGATGTTCTTGGTAACCTTGGCAATTAAGCACCAGTCCTATAGCAAATCTAGTACTCAAATACATGGTGGTACTTCTCTTTGAAGTATCCCCCTGCTCAAAAAGCTTCAATGGAATCCCTTTATCTCTATTATCCCCCATCCATCTCTAACATCTGTTGCTCCTCCCCCAGCTTATGCATCAGTATCTCTTTGAATCAATCATCACTTTTAGCTTTAGGGATCCACAATCCTAGTCTTAGGCATCCACCAATCCAATCAACCCACCAAGCCTCATCTTTTGAGATCCACAATCCTAGTCCTAGGGATCTCCAAAAACCATCTTCTGCCAATCTGATTCTTTGAAATCCTATTGAATCAGCTTTATCATCTGCTCATCCATCTCCCTATCTTGGATTCATTTTTATAGTGCTCTGCTCCTTCATCCTCCCCCCAATCCTGAAAGTCTTAAGCTTATTTACTCTTGTGCCTCTGATTTTCTCCCTTTATCATTCTCCTGTAGTGAGAGTTTGAGCTAGCTAAACCTCTTCTCTTAAGCCAATCTGAGTCTCCTTTCTCATCTTGAATTTTTGTACTTTTCAAGAAGCCGTCGAGCCTCGCTTTCTCTTCCCGCTGCCTTCTTGAGGGGGCATCATCTAAGTCTAGTCTCTCCTCTTCTTATTTGAGACTGGAGCAACCTTGTTGCTAAAACATCTTCCTCGTGTCGTCTTCATTCGAACTTCTTTGAAATAGTGTTGTCTCAACACTATGTCAAAGAGGGGCAAAATGTAGACACCTAAATTTGATTACACTGCTTTGGTAATCCTATTTAGTTATCTCTAAAGGCATCATTAATTAAATTCCTATTTAATTAATCCTTTGCCATCCCCTAGCTGATTAATCTAATGAATCATCTATAGTCCTAATTGATAAATCAAATAACCTATTATTTATCAATTAATCCTATTCTTCTATCTAAATTCCAAAATCCTCATTTATTAAATAAATCTATTTGATAAATAAAACCCTTAAATCTAATAAGCCCCTAACTTATCCCTAAACCCCCCTTTTTAGCCTAATCCACCCCATCCACCCATACTAACCAAGCTTAGCTTTTAACTCACCCACCCTCATGAATGCCATCCACTTGCAAATATCTAACAAGCCTAATCTAATCCTAAACCATCTCTAATCCACCCCCTAAACTTGTCACATTCCCTAAGTAAGCTTAAGACTTTCCTAAGCCAAGAAAAGTCAACAATCTCAACTCCCTCCAAAATATCCCAACCACTAAGCTTTGAATGCTCTTACAAAGGCAATAAAGACTCTTACAAGCCCATTCATTGCTCTTAAAAGCCATTATGAAGGGTCTTTATGAAGATATTATCCCTTGAGCCTCCTTTGTTGACTCATCCATCCCATTTCCTCCATCCACTCACCCTGTGACATGTGTCACTCCCTAATTGGTGCTAAACAAGCACAATCCATGTGCTCCCCTTTGAGTGCATCTTAGCCCTCCTTAAGCTTTCATCTCTCCTTGAATCTTATCCCTCCATCCCTCAAGCCCTTAGCCTATAAATTGAATCCCCTCCCAAGCCATTTCATCACAACCTTTAAACCAAAGTTATAATGCTAGTTTGAGAACCAAAAGCCATCAACCATACCCTTATAATGCCAAATTGAGAGCTCAAAAAGCTACCAATTTTCCATTTACTCATCCCCACCATTGAAGCATAGTTTGAGGATCTTGAGCATACATCCCAATCCTCATAATCATCTA
Organism: Cupressus sempervirens; assembly: GCA_028749045.1. Lineage (NCBI taxonomy): Eukaryota > Viridiplantae > Streptophyta > Pinopsida > Cupressales > Cupressaceae > Cupressus > Cupressus sempervirens. Next base: position 780,422,742 of record CM053791.1, on the reverse strand, counting down.
CCAAGCAAAGAGCTAAATCCTATTGGGAGAGTCCATTCATTTGGCTCATATTTCCAATTGGGGTTTCCTCTTTAGTCTCTCATTTATGTTATGGTATTTTAGTTTGTAAATGCTTTTGATTTCTTAATTTAGTTATTCTAACATACTAATATAGCATATACAAGTGTGACTGATTGAATGGTCTAGGAGCACCCACTCTAGATTCATCAAAGAAGACACATAAGGATCCTAGATAGTTCACTTACGATAGTTTGACACATTGATCCAGTTGTAAGGCCTAGTTCCAAGATTAGGCATTATTATGAGCCCTTGGGTAACTAAGGTCAAATATGATCAAAAATCCTAAAATGGATAGGATTCTAGTTTTTTAATAATTTTTAATAACTATATCCATGTTGGATCACCTATTTTAGGTTTGGACCAAGTTTGGTCTTCAGATTTGCATTTTTTGCAAATTTTGCAAAAATTGCTCAAAAGTTGTTAGCAACTTCTGAGAAACTTTGCAAAAAGTGTCAAATACATTCAATTTTTTTCCTCCAATAGCTAGGTAGTTCAAAATTACCATGGAGAAATCCTATAAAACCTTCTAGGCCGATGATAGGAAACACAATGGTAATTTGGCTTTTAATCAATACAAAATCAACATTTTTCATGCACAAACACGTGTTGCAGACCCTTGTATGGAACTATAAAAATGATTGGGGATGTTATAGTGGAAATATTAGTTGGAGAATATTTTCTACTTTCATTTTTATTTAGTCTCATGTTTCGATCATTCCTGGTTTGAAAGTTATTGAATTTTCTTTCTCGTTGCCTAGGATTCAGCCTAGAAATCAACATTTTGACACATTCCTCAACAAGAAATTGATGCCCTTTGGTGGAATGAAAGGTGTAACAATGTTTTTTCAGATCCTACAAGTTTTTTCCCAAGAAGTGCAAGGAGTTGAGTTTTCTACCATACCCTAGGTGTGCATCATCATGAGTACACCAATCAACAATTACAACAGTCCCTTCTAGATTGAGTTTTGGGAATAACTAGAGGCTAAAACCTTGGATTATAGTTTATCTTTCATGAAACCACATATCTTAATAGTTAGATTATGTTTCTCTTTTTTAGAAATTGTACTTGTAGAGCAATTGGAGCCTTAATTAGGCCTAGGAATCTAGTCTAATGTTGCAACAGAAACAACCTTTATTCCTCTCCATGCTTGATCACTTTGACATGTTTAATAAAACCCAAAAGGTTATCCAAATACCTATTCAAGTCACCATGTTGTTTGGAAGAACTCAAACTTATGCCTCTTTCTCATTCTAGGAGGGCTACAAGCCAATTTATTGGTTTTTCAAAGCAACTTCATGCTATAAGTTATCTTTGATGAAATGAACCATTGTTTCATGTTAGTTAGGACCTAAATAGGCCATATTAGTGATTTTAGGCCACCCCTAGTCATTTAATCTAGTTTTTGGGGGTTTGATCCTTCTTTTGGCTAAGGGAATCCTATAGTGCATTATGAGTTTTTGGTGCTTAGCTGGCTCTACTAATATTAAATGTTATGTAAAATTCAGCCAAAATGGTTTACATATGTGTTTGTGACATTACAAACTTATATGAAAAAAACTAAACTACTTGGCACTTGAATGCTTTGATGCTCAGTCATGTATACTTCTTCATGCCATGACACAACTTCTATATTCTTATTTTCTTGACACTTGATAACTTGTCAATGATGCTCAGTCTTGACTATATTTCTCGAATCCAACTATATTGCTCTACACATACATATTCTTGATCACTACTGAATACTTGGTAATCACTATCCTGCTCAGTATAAGTAGTTTATGCTTGATCTTTACTAGATAACTCAATCACAATGATGACCTTGTAATTTTTCCTAGTAAATGGCTAAGTGTTTAAACACTAGTCAATAACATAGGCTTAGAGATATAAAACTATATGTGGCCTCATCAAATTCTACAATGGAGGAAAATTTTATTTCTTTAACTTTGGTACCTCTCTCTTGTACACCATGATCTTTAGCTTTGAGTACCTTCACACTTCTCTCTACAAGCACCAATGCTTATATACCAACTGTTAGAATATTTATAATAATTGAGAGGGGGGTGAATCAGTTATCCAAGGTCTAGATGTACCAATTGAATAAAAAAATACTCAACTAATTTTAGATCTTATTATTGTAGTGCTCAACATCTATTGTAAACTATTAGCAACATTAACTAGCTGTCCACTGATATATAAATTACAGGCTTGCAAAATTTATGATTTAATCAATAAAGCATCATAATAATAGTCACAAAAGTTTGACACTATGATTTTACGTGGAAACCCAATTTGGGAAAAACCACCAGAAACATGTCACCAATTTTCACTCTTTGAAAGTGAACCATTTTAAGAGACAACCCAGTTAAAGGTTACATTACCCATTGTTAAATGTGACCTTGTTAAAGGATTTAATCACCCAATTAGGAGTGACCTTATTAGAGGACTTTATAAAATTCCATTAGAATGTCACCTAGTTAAAGGATTTACATATACTATTAAGTCCTTATGACTGTTAGGTCAACCTTGATTAAAGGGATTCAAATACTATTCACAATGGTTAGAAAGTAACAATGGGTTTTATTTATTGTTAACCTCATAATGGTTTTTGACACTTGAGTGCTAATAACACTTAGCCACTCTATATTTGAGCCAAGTATGTTAGAATCTGAAAAGATTAACAACCCAAAAAACTAGTACAAAGAGTAAATATCTAAACTATGAATGCAAATGATACAAAATCAAAATAACAACACAGAGTTAGTCTCCAAGAGAGTAATGCAAATTCTAGAAGCAAAATAGCATTATGAGGATGCAAAAACAAGAGATGCAAATACAAGCCAGGTAGCATGGTTATATAGGCTAGGAAGAGGGAGGAGGTGGCAACACCAACCAATGAGGAGCAACCATCTATCGAACTAAAGATAACAAAGTATCTTCCCAAGATAGCTAATGGATGCTCACATGTAGGAAGGTGACACCTCACAACCATTCACCTAATAAGACATGCTTTATTAACCTAAGCGAGATTATTAAAAGTGTAGGAAAAACCTAGCAATATAGAAAAAATAAAAAACTACACTAACACCCCCCCATAAGCGAAGCTTAGGTGGATGTAGAAATGGGTCCCGAAAAGTCAAGCCTGATGAGGTACCCATGTACATAAGATTTCCCAAAAGAGAGAGAAAAAAGACCCCCCCACACAAAAAAAGTTAGGACTCCGAGTGAGAGGAAGAGGCCCCCCCAAAAGATGAAGCATCTCGCACCCCCAACAAAGCTCGCAAATGAAGGAACTTGCTCTTAGTAAAGGGTTTGGTGAAGATATCAACAACTTTCTCAGAAGTCAAAAAATAGCAAAGGTCAATGAAATGACCATGGATGAGCTCCCAAATGTAGTGCATGTGGACCTCTATGTGTTTGGTCCGTTGATGATGAACTGGATTCTGTGAGATTTGAATGGCACTCTAGTTGTCACAAAAGATGACTGATGACCATCTGATCTGGATACCAAACTTAGTGAGAAGATGTTGAAGCCAAATGGCCTTAGTGGCGGAATTTACAGCCCCCCAATACTCAGCCTCAATAGAAGATAGAGCAATAGCAGACTGATTTTTGCTCGACCAACAAACAAGACCTGACCCAAGTGAGAAGCTATACCCTGAAGTAGACTTGCGATCCTCAAAATCACCTGCCCAATCTGAATTTGTGTAGCCCACCAAATCAAGCTCAATACCTACTACGTAGTGAATCCCACAACTATGAAAACCTTGAATGTAGTGAAGGATCCGCTTGGCTGCTTTCCAGTGTAACTCATGGGGCTCCTGCATGAATCGAGAGACCATGCCTACAACATAGGAGATGTCAGGTCTTGTATGAGTCAGATAAATGAGACTCCCAACAAGTTGGTGGTACAAAGTGCCATCAACAAGTGGAGAAGAACATTGAGCCTCAAGTTTGACTCCAGAAAGGAAGGGAGTCAGAGCAAGCTTACAGTCATCCATATGAAACCTCGAGAGTAAATCTAGAGAATACTTGGATTGTGTGATGGTGATCCTAGAAGGAGACTGAAGGATCTCAATCCTAAGAAAGTAATGCAACAAGCCTAAGTCAATCATCAAAAAACTGTCCTGAAGGGCCACTTTGATAGCCTTAATGGTGGGTGAAGAACTTCCTATGATCAGCAAGTCATCAACATACAAAACCAAAAATAGAAGTGAATCACCCTGTTGCAAAATGTAGACATTAGGATCAGAATGGCACCGAGTGAACCCAAATGATAGAAGGAAAGAGTCCATCTTGGCGTACCAGGCCCAAGGAGCCTGTTTGAGGCCATAGAGAGACTTTCAAAGATGATACAAAAGTGAAGAATCCTAAAGGAAGCCCTGTGGCTACTCCATGTAGATCTCCTCATGAAGGTCACCATGAAGAAAAGAACTCTTCACATCCATTTGATGTACTTTCCAACGATTAGTTGCAGCAATGGAAAGAACAATTTGAATGGAATTCATTCGGGAAACTAGCATAAAAGTCTCAGAGTAGTCAATCCCAGGAACCTAGGAGAATCCTTTGGTGACCAAGCGAGCCTTGTATTTGTCAAATGACCCATCTACTGCAAATTTTGTTTGATAGATCCACTTACATCCAACAAGTTTTCTTCCTTTAGGAAGAGGGACAAGATCCCAAGTGTGGTTCCTCATCAAGGAACTATACTCTTCCTGCATAGCTGTATCCCACTTAGAAATACTAGAAGCCTCATGAAAGGACTGTGGATCTGAGGAAGTAGCAACGAAGACATGTGGAGCATCCTAGAGTTGTGAACGAGTTTTTCTGGTGTCTGATGGATCCCCAACCTAATCACTTGCAGACTGCAAGGTCTGTCTAGCCCAAAGTGGGCAAGAAGATGGAGAATCTAGAGGGGAATAATTAAGCTCTAAATGATGACTAAGAGAGGAAGGAGGTGAGTTCTCTGAATCACTTTCTGCATCAAAAGTAGAGGTAGAAGACCGTTCAGGTGAATCTGACTCATCAGAAGATTTGTCATGTATTCCAAGTGATTCTAATGTCAAGGTAGAAGGAGTTGGAGAAGTGATAGAAAGTGAGCTTGAAGATCCCTCCTCAAACTGAACACTCCTCTTAATGAATAACTCATGTGTAGTAGGGTGGAGCAACCGATAACCCTTCATACCATCAGGATAACCTACAAATATGCAAGGTCTGCTTTGCAGATCCAAGGCCTTACATTTCTCTATAGGAATGTGGGCCCATGCAAGGGAGCCATAAACTTGAAAGTGCTTAACTGATAGTTTCCAACCACTCTAAGCTTCAAAAGGAGTAACTCCCTTCAAGGCTGGGTGAGGAACATGGTTCTGGATATAACAAGCACAGTTAATGGCTTCTGCCCAATACTATGGTGTAAGAGATCTAGAGTGAATCATACAGTTTGCCATTTCCTTCAAGGATCTATTCTTCTATTCTGCAACACCATTTTGCTGAGGATTGTATGGAACTGAATGTTGTAAATCAATCCCCTCTGAAGTGAAAAATCTTTCAAACTGATGGTTGACATACTCACCACCATTTTCTATGCGTAAAACCTTGATGGCTTTCCCAGATTGCTTTTCTACAAAATTTTTGAAGTCTTGAAAATGATCAAATACCTATAACTTCTATTTGAGAAAGTACACCCATGTATATTGAGAAAGGTCATCAATGAATGTGAGGACATATCTAGCCCTGCTGAAAGAAGGATGTTGAAATGGATCAACCAAATCACTGTGAAATAACTCTAGTATCTGTGAATCTCTCCATGCCTTTCTTTTGTCAAAATTTTCCTTAGGATGCTTACCAAGAATGCAACCTCCTGAGAATTGAACCAAAGGCAACCCTGTGACCATGCTCTGCTGGTTGAGCTGATGCAAATAGCGAAAGTTAAGATGGCCAAACTGCTCATGCCATAATTTACTCATATCATTAGAGTGAGTGAGCAAAAAAAATGGAGGATCAGGAACAAAGTGAGAAAACAAATAGAGCCGTGACTAATGATCTGCTCTCCCAACTGCAACTATAGAATCACTATGCAACTCACGTATCTCCACTAAATCAGGAGTGAACTCAACCTGCTTGCCTAAACCTATGTGAGTGATTTGGTATATTGATAGGAGATTAGTTGATAATGAGGGTACACAAAGAACATCATGGAATGTGCCATCCCCCACATCAACAGACCCTCTCCCACACACCTCAATAGGAGTGTCATCACCCATCAAAATAGAAGGCATAGTACATGGCTCCAAGGACGCAAGTTCTTCCTTATATGAAGCCATGTGGTGCGAAGCACCTGAATCAAGAACCTAAGTGGTGGTGAGGAAGCAACTACAACAAGAGCTTTTCCTTTTCCTTTCCCCTTGTTTTCTTTTGCCTTGTTAGACTCTTCATTAGAACTTTGTTTGATAGAATCAGGAACACTAATATTATTCTTCTAAAGAATGTATGTCAAGTGATCAATTTGTTTCTTCAAACATTTATGCTCATCATGACCGGGTCTTTTACTATAGGCACATTTAACCTTTTCTTTCTTAGGCTTATCACCCTTAGAGGATGAGGTATCAATAGTTGCTTTTGAAGAAATTGGTATCTGATCCTTCTTTTCTTGAATATTATTTTGTTTCTCATCCTTACTATTGTTGTTACTACTTTGTCCTTTTTGTTCTTTTGTGCCTTGGTTGGTTTCTAAGGCATGTGACTTAGAGGACTTAAGAGTGCCCATCTGGATTAGCTTGTCCTGTTCTCGAGTGAGATTGACAACAAAATCATCTAGAGATGGCATGGTGAATTGAGTACCAAGTGCACCCTTAGTAGCATAGAAGGCAGAGACAAATAGAGAATATTTTGAACTTAGCTTAGAGAGAATACTGAGAATTAGTTGTTCATCTTTCTTTTCAATTCCACATTGTTTTAACTACAGCCTTAGTGATTTCAATTTGGTGAAGAAATCTTGGATTGTGTTGAAATTGCCTGGACTCAAACTAATTAATTCATTTTCCAACATATGACCCCTCATTGAATCTTGTGTGCCAAATAATCTTTCTAGATTTGTCCATACTTCATTTGGTGTATCCAAAGACTCAATGTGAAATAGCAAGTTAGGAGAAATAGACAAACACAATGTTCCATATGCCTCATCACATTTGTTAAACCACTTAAGCTTGTCTTCATCTTTAGCAGGTTCAGTTTCAAGTCCCATAGTTATCCTATTTAATCCAGCTTTCCTTAAGTGAATTTTAATGTGTGATTTCCACTCAAAGTAATTGTATGGAGTTAGGATGGGCATATTTGTTTGATCCATGATGAAGAAATGCAAAAAAATGCTAAAAAGAAGAGAACCTAGCCACGACAATGCCCTCCTCTTTTTACTCAATCAAAGAACCCCCCCCCAAAGAAATATGATTTGGCACTTTATTTTAGTGCGTTTACAACTATCACTAGAAATAAATACTTAGTGGTCTTGATTTCAATGCATTACAAACCCTCATGAAGAGCATATACTAAAAGTGAAAATTGGGCATAATAATCAAGGAAACAAATAGCACCACTGTGATCTACTTGAAAAATTGTGCACTTTCAAAAAAAGAATCGCCTCGATACGAGGTCATATGAGAAATTTATGATCCTCCAAAGTTTCCAAAATGAGAACTGTGCACAGTCACGGCTGAGAATCTACAATTTTTGAAGAATTCATGCATGAAAATAAAAAAAACAACTCCACTAGTGGATAGAGCACAAAAAAATAGCCAAGTTCATAACAAGAACCATCAAAATCAGAGTCCGTATGAGCAAGAATGAGATATTTGAAAACTGCATTCAAATCTGCGACTGCCAATGGAGAGGGGTATGGCTGTAGCCTTTTATGCTCGATTCTAAAAAATATACAGCTTGCATGCAAAATCTAAAAGATACCCAGATGGTTTTTCAAGGTTGTGAACAAAACTCAAAAAGCGTTTTCCTTGCTAATGTACAAAAGATGTTGCTGTAGTGTAAATCAGATGCCTTTAATAGTAAAAAATGGCTCCAAAAATCAAGAAACAACACCAGCAACCAAAATATGACATGCAAATGCTAGATTAGCTTCCTAAGTCCATTAATGGCATGCTGGAACCTGCAATACTGATTGAAAACTCCAAATATGCAAGTTGGTTGTCAGATTTGAGATTGAAACCGCAGAGAAAAATTATTTTTGTCAAAACTTTTCTGATTCTCAAGATCATCTAAAGATGCAAGAGAAGAGCATACTTCGTTTTTCAAAAACTACAATAAAATTTATTAGCCTCCCCCCCCCGAATCTCTCAAAAAAGGAAACTAAAATCTACTCTTGCACATAGAAAAGCTCTGATACCATATTAGAATTTGAAAAGATTAACAATCCAAAAAACTAGTGCAAAGAGTAAATATCTAAACTATGAATGCAAATGATACAAAATCAAAATAGCAACATAGAGTTAGTCTCCAAGAGAGTAATGCAAATTCTAGAAGCAAAATACATTACGAGGATGCAAAAACAAGAGATGCAAATACAAGCCAGGTAGCATGGTTATATAGGCTAGGAAGAGGGAGGAGGTGGCAACACCAACCAATGAGGAGTAACCATCTATCAGACTAAAGATAGAAAAGTATCTTCCCAAGATAGCTAATGATGCTCACATGTAGGAAGGTGACATCTCACAACCATTCACCTAATAAGACATGCTTTATTAACCTATGCGAGATTATTAAAAGTGTAGGAAAAACCTAGCAAAATAGGAAAAATAAAAAACTACACTAATAGAGTACACCATGCATGCCGAGTGTTAACAAGTGCTGAGCAACATAAGGTGCTGAGTGTTAACAAGTGCTGAGTAATATAAGGTGTCGAGTGTTAACAAGTGCTGAGCAACATAAGGTGCTGAGTGTTAACAAGTGCCGAGCAACATAAGGTGCCGAGTGTTAACAAGTGCTGAGTAACATAAGGTGCCGAGTGATATAGTTTTGTTTAGGTGCTGAGCTATCCAAGAAACATCATGTGCCGAGTATCAGCAATACTTTAGGAGCCGAGTAACTCAGAATATCAGCATAAAAGTTTGTAATTGCACAAACTATGATGCAAATAGTTTTTGTAGCCGACATAAGATAAATCTCGAAGGATTTAATGATGAGATCAAATCTTTTATCTTTCCTATGCAATCTACATGCAGCCAATAAGAAAAATGATAAAGGCATGCAACCAATAGAAGAAATGTAAATAATAAGCAAAAAATGAAGATTGAATATGGATCGTAGATCCATACCTAACCCTAAATCCTCAAATGTCTTTATAAGGAAGACAAAATTTCATTGTAAAATACATGAGTGGACATACAAGGGTGGACAAGAAAATCTATTTTTAGAAGTGAGGGTTATCAGATCACAAAAGGATCAAGATTAGAGAAAGTGGAATAGGTGCTTGCATTCAACAATCAAGGATTGTAATTTATCAGGTTCATTATACCTAATACTTTCTAGCAATTGTATTAGAATGAAAATCCTATGGTGATAGGTTAGCTTAACAGCTATTTTGAAGATCCTTTAATTAGGTGATTAAATCCTTTAACAGGATGACACTTCATGTAAAGTGTTTGTAAAGCCTCTAACCAGGTCACTATTAATACAGTGTAAAGCCTTTAACAGGGTAGACCATCAGAAGTGGTTGAACAATATTGCTGCACTAATTTTTGTGGGTATCATCCCCAGCCCAGTTTTACCTTCTTATTCCTAGAGGGTTTCTGGGTTACCAAATTCTAGTGTTATGAGTTGTTGATGCATGTCTTAGTTTCATGTTTACTTGATGTATTTACATGCATGCAATTTACTTTCAGTTAAATGTTTTATTGGTCAAAGTGTGATACTTTTGATTCACCCCCCCTCTCATAAGTATTCTTTCCATATTTGAATATTCCAACAATTGGTATCAGAATGTCTAGATTCTCACAAGGAAAAGCCTAACAACTTGGAGGAAAAGATCTAAAGATTGAAGCTTTCAAACTTGGAAAGATCATTGAAAATCAGGTGATAGATGTGCAACTTGCTTTGCATAGCTTGGAGGAATTTAGAAACAAGTTGAAAAACTCATTAAAAAAAAGGAAGGATCTAGCAATAGCTGAAAATGATATACACTACAAAGAGATTGATACCACCAACATATTTTCCAATGGAGATACTAAAGAGTTTGATGCAGTAATAGCAGTACTGATGGAGAAAAATAAAGTTCAAGAAGATGAGATAAGATCTCTCAAGATGGAACATGAGTCACAGGCCATAATGATATATGAAATCATTGAACACAAGAAAAGAGCAGTTGAAGATAAAGTTATGATGGAAAATGACAAAAGAAATCTTGCAAATAGACTTGAAGAAAAATGTACTGAATTGACAAGGATCTCAAACATGCAGATGGATACACTTGCCCAAATGATGAACCTTCATCATGAACTCAATGTAGAAGATATTGAGATCTCTACTTTAAAGATGGAGAATGAACAAATGCAGAATGAATTGAATAGAGAAAAAGAGGTAGCAGAGAATATCAACAAGTTAAGTGAAGTCGTCAAGTATTTTGAACAGTTGCTGAAATCCCCAAAATATGCCCATGATACATTGGGACTAGGATACGATAGCATTGAAGTTGGGAAATCATCAAAGAGTGCTGAACAAAGAAGTGGCAAAGGTAAGAATTCAAAACCCACTTGTCATTACTGTAATAAGAGGGGGCATACAACTAATGTGTGCAACAGTAGAAGATTCAATCAATCAAACACACCCAAAAATAAGAGTTTCTATCACAAGTGCAACATGCAAGGACATATGACACAAAATTTCAGATCCAATGTCACAAGGACTCAGAGATTTGATGGACATTGTTATAATTCCAAAAAGTATGGACATAGGGCATTTGAGTACAGGTCAAAACCTATGTGGACATCAAATCAACCAGCAAAAATAGAAGGGAATGAAAGTCATTATCATTGGGATTACAATACCAGGTATAGTTGTCATTATTGTCAAGAATATGGACATATACCACAGAATTGCATAAGAACACATTTCAAAGGGAACTACAAAAAATGGTTGAATCAAACTACATGTTTCAGTTGTTTGAAAATTGGTCATATCAGCAGAAACTGTCCTACAAGATCAAAGGCACCCAAGACTGAAGAAAACAAGGGAAAAGTAAAGATTGATGTCAAAAAGATAAGGGGGCAAATGAATAAGACTTGAAAAAAGAAAGATGAGTGCAACACATCAAGTGAAGGGATCACTTCACCCAATGAGTCAAGTGATCACACCTCATCAAACTAAGCATAAGAAGTATATTGTACTGATATACAAAGCTATATCACACATCAGTCCCAAGACAAAGAAGCCATGCTAAGTATAAATCTGCATGAAACAAGATGTCAAGACAAAATCTAAATGTTGTTGCCAAAATATCTTTGGATGTTGAGTTAAACTCCAACACATGTCGAGCTCCTAACAATGATCGAGCTGATAACTGATGCCGAGTTGGTTAACTCGAATGGAAGCTAAGAAAAGTGAAAATATAGTGCAAGCTAAGTTAGGTCAAGATTTCTTCAGAAGCCGAGTTGGTAGTTGAGCATTTAATGTGATAGAAATAGGGTATATTATCGCGATTTCAATCAGTTTTACTCATTGCGATCAAAGAACAAAGAAGAAGAAAGAGAGCTGAGCAACTTCATAGCAAGAATCCAGCATTTCAAGCAGTTTACAACCTCATTCAACACGTTTTTCATCGATCTTAAGGTATTTTCATTTCTGCCGAGCTACGCAGTTTTGTATCTTTTTATTGTGAAAACCCTAGTTTGCATGAATGGTGTCAAGTTTGAAGAAAACTGAGGATAAAGAAATGTTTGAAGTTCAATTAGTTTCAAATGAGGTCAAGCAACCCGATTTTTGACCCATTCCGAAAGTTGCCTACAAAAATGACCCAATCGAAGCTCTCTCCCAAATTCCTCCAAAAGTTGTAATGGTCCAAGACATGAGAACATGTTACAACTATAAGATAGGTGCCCTAGGAGACATGGAAATAAGAAAAGCTTATGAAAAATTGTGCGTAGATGGAGTCTTGAAAGATGAATTCAAAATCATTGAAAGAAAGGTTTTAACCCGAGTTTTGAGCTTTCCCACCGTATTCAAAACAGAATGGGTTAGACTTGTGCTGAGCATAATTCATGGTGGAAATTTGTGGTTACAAGATACTCCCATCAAATTGACAAAAGAAATCATACATAGAGTAACAGGGTACCCAACCCTAGATCGGTTCAAAACTTTGAGAAGTGAATCAAAGGAGGTTATTGAAAAGAACACTGGTGCCTAGTAGAACAAAAGAGGAATGCCAATTCACACCATACAGGATCCTCTAGTTGAGTTTTCTGTTAGAGTCATCGCCCATAAATTCTACCAATCTAGTAGACTCAACAGTGTACCATGTATTGCAGTAGAAGTAGGCTATAAATTGGTGAAAAAGGATCATACTTATGATCTTACAGAACTACAACTACAACAGATCAATGAAAACCTAGCTACCATAAGAAGAACAAAGGGCACTCAATGCAAATTTGGAGCAATCCTAGTTTGCATATTCTTTTATGTTCAGAATGAGTTTCTTTCTTTTGGAAAAGTGGCATGGATGAATGACAGAACCATCATTGCCCAAATCAATGAATACATAGAATGAATGGGAGAAAATTTTGATACCTTGATGACAAGCTATTTTGAGGATTTGAAGAAATCCATGAAGCAAAGATCAAGGATACCAGTTTCCTTAGTGGAAAAACATACTAATGATATATGTTTCTTAGTTGACATTGATTTTACCTATATTCAAGTAGTAATACCAAGGGTAAGATGGCTAAGGCCATTTGGATATGAAATTAATGTTGATGAGGCATTTGCAACAATAACTGCATTATTGGAAGAAGAAACACATAAAAGTGCTCCACATTTTGGCACTTATGATGTGGTAATATCAAAGATAAACATGGAATTAAAAATTGCTTCCACATTAAAGAAGAAAGACAAATTATTAAAAAAGATTAAGAAGAAATTTGGTAAAGAAATTGAGGCAGAAGCAGAAGGAAAAGAAGATGACAATGATGATGAAGATGAGCAAGAACAAGGGCCAATGAAATTAACTCAAGGTTTTGCAGAAGAAAAGGAGGAAGGTGCAGAGGAAGAAGAAGCCAAGGAAGCACCAACTGAAGCTGAGCCAAAGAAGAGAAAGGCAATAGAAAAACCTCCAGCTAAGCCCAAATCAAAGAAAGTTGCCACACCATCACCTCAAAAGCCAACAACACAAGCAACAACAAGGGCCTCCAGTCAAAAGGCCAAAGAGGAAATTAGAAAGAAGGAACAAATCAGGGAAACATAGGAAGAGCCAAGGAAAAGAAGAAGATATGTGGCTCAACCTGATATTGATGAAGAAGACCAATCTGAAAAGGTAAGCCATTCTTCAGTTGATACCTTATATAAAAAGATTGGAAATGGTGACTTAAGTAATTTAAATAAAGTTGAATTCAATAAATTTACTAAAGAAGAACAGAATAAGATAGAAGAAACAATTTATGGAATGATGGCACAGTTCAAGTACACTCCACTTGAACTAGATGGACAATTGCCAAAAGAACTATCAAAAATTGTAGAAGACAGATGACATTTCTGTTTGAAAATGGAGAAGGAGATGAGGAATCAACTCTAGCAAGTGTATTGCCAGATTTGACTAAGGAACAAGTAAAAAATGCAGTCAAAAGCCACAATAATAGGTTTACACCTAAATATAGGGAATTCTTCATATTCCAAAACAAGATGGAAGAAATTGTTCAAACAACAATGAAATCATGGAAGAACTTGTACAAAAAGATTGAAGATTTTCTTGAAGAAGAATACAAGGAAGAAGCTATTGTACCAATAGAGGAGAGGAGAAAAAGGAAAGAAGATGAAGAAAAGAAAAGAGAAGAAGAAAGGAAAGAAGAAGAACAAAAGAAAAGAGAAGAAGAAAGGAAAGAAGAAGAACAAAAGAAAAGAGAAGAAGAGAAGAAGGATGAAGAAAAGAAAGATGGAGAGGATGAAGAGACACAAAAATAGGATATAATGGGAACAACTGAGCAAGAGCAGCAACCAGATGAGAGTGTGTAAGATAGACAATTTCCACCCCCTAGCCCTCCTCCAACATCCATCTCACCTGTAGACATTGCAACTACTACTGATGTTCCTGATATTTCTAGTCAGAATATCAATCCATTAACTATAGAAGATCGTAAAAGAATTCTTGACCAAACTACCCAACAATCAATATTATGTGCAGATCTAGTATTGGTCAGTATTGATGAATTGCAAAAACTAGTAGAAAGTACAGTCAAAGATAAGGTGAATCCACAAGAACCACCTTCTATCATCTCTACAACTACTAGTAGTCAATTTCAAATGCCAACAAGAATAGTTGATGCTGCAAGATAGAAGCCAAGTGTAGTTGTAGAAAAAGGAATAGAACAAATAGGATAGACTATTACATCTGATCCTACAGCACAAACACAAGGTGCACTTCCACAAATTACAATAATTGATCATGGTAGATAGAAGGAGGAGGAAACAATGAAAACCCCTAAAGAATAGGAGGCAATGCAAACATTAATAGATTTTCCTACCTCGGGAACTCCTTCACATCAATCATTTCAAATAACAGCTCCAAGATCTACCTCTACTAGAGTTGCAAGGGTACTTCACTATGGAGATCCTGAATTAGATGAGGAGATAGTCATACTAGGCTATGACTCAAAAACAATAACCATTGATCAAATCAATGAGGTGTAGGAAGCACTAAATAGGAGGAAAGGATAGGAGATACTTAGGAAGGAGTATAAACAAAAGCAAACACTATATGAAATTAAGGACATCTTTATGGATGCCTTTAGTTTGCAATCACTAGATGAGTCAAAGCATATCACAAAGCAATTATCAGATATTATTGACTAGGTGACAAATGAAGACCTAGAAACAAATGCAAAACTTATGGAATGGTCAAAGAGAAAATTCCAAGGAAAAGTAAATGAACAAATATCAAGTCAAATTTCATTTTCACAGGTTGAATTAGCAAAGCTCATTGACAAAGTGAAAAAGGTACTTGTAAATATATTCTCATTGTACAAAAAGTTGTGTGATTTTTCATACTTCACACAAGAGACAAGCCAAAAGATACTGAGCCTGGAAAGAAATTTAAACATTTCAAGCATGCAACTACCAAATGATCCAGCTCAAAGTGAGAAGCATTTTTCTCAATCACTTCACACTCAGAAAGAAATAGCCGTATTAACAGAAGATGAGGCTAATATCAAGGCCAAACTAATACAGCTCCAGTCCTCCATTACCCCACATTTAGAAATACTCCATAAAGAGCAAGTATATGCTGAAATTGTTCTCAAGAAAGACCCAAATCTTTCTACTTCAGAAGGACTTATTCATCTTGCTGTCGAGACTGCCATCTAGCACAAGTCATTGGAAATTGCTTTGAACAATTAGGATGTAGCTCTCAGGATGATTATGGAGGTAAACAACACATTTTTGGCTAAGTATGGTCTTAAACCTTAAACATTCTTTGGCATAAGTGTCAAAAAAGGGGGAGATAGAAAAGAGACATAATAGGGGGAGATACAGATATTATGAGATGAATTAATGGGGGAGAAAAGATACAAAGGAGGAGCTTGATATACAAATAAGGCACAATCAACTCAGGGGGAGTTACAAAATTTTTGAGGTATATATTGTAAGTTACAAATTTTGATAGATTAGTAAATGTACTCATAAGGTTAGTTAAGTGTTTTTGTCACTCATGTCAAAGGGGGATATTGTTAACCTCATAATGGTTTTTGACACTTGAGTGCCAATAAGACTTACCTACTCTATATTGGAGCTGAGTACACCATGCATGCCAAGTGTTAACAAGTGCCAAGAAACATAAGGTGCCGAGTGTTAACAAGTACCAAGCAACATAAGGTGCCGAGTGTTAACAAATGCCGAGCAACATAAGGTGCCAAGTGTTAACAAGTGCCGAGCAACATAAGGTGCCGAGTGTTAACAAGTTTCGAGTAACATAAGGTGTCGAGTGATACAATTTTGTTTAGGTGCCGAGCTGTCCAGGAAACAACATGTGCTGAGTATCAGCAATACTTCAGGAGCTGAGTAACTCAAAATATCAGTATAAAAGTTTGTAATTGCACAAACTATGATGCAAATAGTTTTTGTAGTCGACATAAGGTAAATCTTGAAGGATTCAATGATGAGATCGAATGTTTTATCTTTCCTATGCAATCTACATGCAGCCAATAAGAAAAATGATAAAGGCATGCAACCAATAGAAGAAATGTAAATAATAAGTAGAAAATGGAGATTGAATATGGATTGTAGATCCATACCTAACCCTAAATCCTCAAATTTCTTTATAAGGAAGATGAAATTTTATTGTAAAATATATGAGTGGACATACAAGGGTGCACAAGAAAATCTATTTTCAGAAGCGAGGGTTATCAGATCACAAAAGGATCAAGATCAGAGAAAGCGGAATAGATGCTTGCATTCAACAATCAAGGATTGTAATCTATCGGGTTCATTATACCTAATACTTTGTAGCAATTGTATTAGAATGAAAATCCTATGGTGATAACAGCTATTTCAAAGATCCTTTAATTAGGTGATTAAATCCTTTAACAGGGTGACACTTCATGTAAAGTGTTTGTAAAGCCTCTAACCAGGTCACTATTAATACAATGTAAAACCTTTAACAGGGTAGAAGATCAGAAGTGGTTGAACAATATTGCTACAATAATTTTTGTGGGTATCATCCCCATCCTAGTTTTACCTTCTTATTCCTGGAGGGTTTCTGGGTTACCAAATTCTAGTGTTATGAGTTGTTGATGCATGTCTTAGTTTCATGTTTACTTGATGTATTTACATGCATGCAATTTACTTTTAGTTTTATTGGTTAAAGTTTGATACTTCTGATTCACACCCCCCCCCCCCCCCCCCCCCCCGCCCCCTCTCATAAGTATTCTTTCCATATTTGATATTCCAATATTTATTTAGTATAAATTACTTTGCATGTTTAGATATCTATTCAACTCCTCATACTAATTCATTCTGTAGCCTCCATTGTCACCTCAATCTCAAATTTTTTTGGAAATCATTCAAGCAATCACCCTACACTTATTCTCAACTTAGTTAAGCCTTCTACTTAGATTTGCCAATCAACAACATCAGTAACACCTCCAACATTGTAGAACTTCATTACATTTGCAAAGTTGCTTTGCACTCTACACTTTTCCAGGAATGCATACTACAAAGTTAACCTTTGTACCTCCATAAATGGGCATTTCTGATCTTTTTCTACTTAATCAACAATGTAGATCTTAGGGTTCATGATTCAGTCCATTAGATACAATGTATCTAATCTTCATTTTGTTTATCTCTTCTTTTATAGAATTTTGTCCTTCAATTTATCTCTTAGATTGTTTACATAATCCTCTTTGTAAATTAAGTTATCCAACTCATCGATCCTTATTTTCAACACATTCCCCATATCCGAAAAAATCACCTTAGTCAACAGGAAGTTATGATTTCTCACAAACAATTAAAATGTTTTTCCTTGGCCAACACTAAATTTTGACACTTTTTCATCACTAAATTTCTCGATCGATATAAGATTTATTTCTTGGCATGACCACTTTCACTTAGTTGATATTGATGCTCAATCAACACCAAATTTACTTGACACTTACTATGACTAGGTTGACACTACCATCACTTGACATGTACATCAAATTTCCTTAGTCTTTTACTCTATTGCTCAATCAAGCCTACATAAGTGATCTATATTTTCTTATAGTGTCAATACTTGAACATTATTGTCTTCTCTTTTATCAAATTGATTTAATCAATCACTTTATCTTCTCAAATTCTAACTAATCAAATATCTATTTGTAGTTTCTTCTTCAAAAATTAACCTTAACCATAGATGCTTTTATTATGAACAACTTCTCAAATGCTCTTCATCAATCAAAATATATATGACATTTAGATCCGATAGAAAATTGTCTCACAAATAGATTTGACATCAATAACAAAATAAAATTTATTCCAATTGTAGTTTCCAACATAGTGTTTCTATCTAATACATCAACTACTACAACATCGATTTCTTCTAATCTTGTATTATTTTGAGAAAGTTCTTAGAGATCCTCAAGAATTTTTTGCAATTATTTTGATAGTTATTTCCCTTTTGTAAATGGTACTTTTAATTTCTTCTTTAGTTCATCATTTTGGGAAATAACTTCATTTACAACTTGTTCAAGTTGTCTTTCCTTTTTTTACCTTTCCATTTTCTAGATCCACTCTCATGTTGTCAAACTTATTTAAAGAGAACTACATTGTGATACTAATTGTTAATTATAGGTAGGAAATATTAAGTACTAAGATGAGGGAGGGGGGGTTGAATTAGTACTTAGATAATTTTTTAAATTTTTATTCATTTAACAATAACTTAGATCTAACCAATAGCTTAATTACTTAACCATTAATAGTCCATGTGCATGTAATTAAAACAAAATTCATGAAATGAAATTCATACAAATAACACAAATCTTTTGGAATCATAGAAAACCCCTAGATAGAGTGCAAAACTATGGTGGGAATGTAACCCATAACTTTTTCACTGTAGTAAAAAATGTTTGCCAATTAGGCATACATTGGTGTTTCCTTTTAAAAATTCAATCTTTCATGAGTGATTGACATAACTTGTTAGAGGTTTTAATAAAACTTCATAGAAAACTTGACAGTCCTGCAAAAAAACTTTAATTATTGTACAATTATTTGGGCATTATACAAAATAACTTGACCTATCCAATATTTCTCATTAAGATTGATAGATCAACTTGTTTCTTCTTCTTGTTTAATCTCTCTCTCTCTCTCTCTCTCTCTCTCTCTCTCTCTCTCTCTCTCTCTCTCTCTCTCTCTCTCTCTCTCTCTCTCTCTCTCCCCTCTTTAAATCATTACCTTACTGATAATCCTAACATTAATCTTGACCATAGATCTTAGGGTTAGCTCAACTCTAGACTTCCTTCTTAATTTTCCCTAATAATATAACTTATAATTCTCTAATAATCTTCTCTAATAGTCTTCTTATTCTAATAGTAACTTCATCCATAATATGATAGAAAATTCTTCTATACTCCAATAATAACCTTAACATATTAATTTTGACAAAATTTCTTTTCTAGCTCAATCAATCTCCAATAGGTGTTACCTCAGGTATTAGAGCTTAAGTTTCTAAACTGGACACTCTAAGAATTTGTATTCACATTAGGTGTCCTATAGTTAAACTTGAAACAAAACATAGACACATATTTATTTAAATTTTTAGATCTATTCTTTTATGACTATACATTTATGTCTACATTTCATTTGACTAATTTTGAGATATAATTTTATGTTTTTAATACCTTAGGTATGATTCTTGTTGAGATTCAATCTACTGTTAGAGGCCAATGTAGAGGCCAAGGTCATGGATGCATAAGGGGTATGTTGGATCCTAATTTAATAGAGTTCAAATAATTAGCAAGTTGAAACAAAATACGTCCAATGGGACATAATTCTATGATCAACATACTTGGAAAGAACATGGTTCAACAAATAAGGCAACACTTTCCTTATACACTTCATGTTCTATAGGACCTAGGTGGGTAAACCTTGGATTCACACAAAAAATATCTAGTGCTAAACACATTTTAAAATCCATTAAACATATCTGACCTTAAATATTCTATACTTGTGGTGAATTAATAGGGATGCAAGAACTAATTATGCAACCTAATGATCTACAAGAAAATTGAAGGTCTTCCGTTTTGCTTTAAAACAAAAAAAGAAAAATGATTTTAATTTTCATGTTTCAGCAAGAACACATATGAGACAATATGGAATACATTGTATCAAGTTGAGACTAGTGCCTTAGTAATAGGAAAAGGAGTCATGAAATGTAATGCCCCACCCAAAGATCCTTAGAAACAAGGATACATATAAGACAAGGTAATTTAAGAAAATAAGAAGTATGGATGTACATGAAATACAACATACAAGGATCAAAAAGATTTCAATGGAAGACTAAAAAAACATCCAAACACCAACAGATCTCCAAATGTTACTACTGACCAAAACAATTAATCACAAAAGGATGTAAATGATTTTGGATTCAAAAACATTTTGAATTCGAAATTCAATTCCAAGGTATTCAACAACACTATAAAGGGTATCTAGAACACCTTCGAAAAACTTCTAATCAAACAAAAAAGTTCCTGCTATCTACACAAATAGGTTTTTCCAAAACCCAGGTGATACTTTAAATCAACATAGTGTGATACTTTCAGGGTTTGGTCAACACTTCTCCTGAAGGCATGTGATACTTCATAATTATCATACGACCTTTCTCCAATGGGTGTGCAATACATCAAAGTGTCACATGATAGAGTTTCTAAGAACATGTGATACTTTTTAGTATCACATGATTCTTCCTCTTTAGGTGTGCAATACTTTAAAGTATCACCTAATCATGATGCATGGTCACCTAGGGAAAACAAGAAATGCACCAAGGTAAAAAAGAAACAAGAAACCAAAGTTGGAACCTCCACACTAGGGAGTACCAGATCCATAGTCGAGGCATAGACACTTGAAACAATAACTACTAGACAAAAATTGCATCGAACCATCTAACATAGCAATGAAGGGAAAATACAAAAAGTAACATCACACTGTACTAAAACAACATCATAATGAACTTAAACAATAAACTAAATGCATGGTTCCTCCCAACCATAATAGCATCATGAAACCTTAAAGGTCATAGCTATCCCCCTTGAATAACATCCAAAACTACCAACTAGATAGTCAGAGTAGTCTTATAAAGATTTCATTACTAAAGTGTAATCACATCATAAGAATAGGAAATCTAACATGCTAAACCAAAAGTAATAGATACTCTAACTAAGTAGACAACATCACCTATCATATGCTAAAAATCACAATAAGAGAATGCATCAATAAAATAACATAATCTAAACATGATATACAAGAATTCCAATGAAAGCATAAATCCCAAGAAAGCATAAACTAGAACCTGAAGTACTAAGTGAAAATATCCAAGAGTTGTCGAATTGGGACACTAAACCATATCTGTATACCAATCTCCAATAGTGGTGAAGGTAGCTCTATGTCCCGACCACATGAAACCCACAGGTCCATTCCTACCATATTGATATAAATAATGGTCCAACCACAAAAACTCTTAAAGAAAAAATCCATGGCTAACACTCACGCTAGATAATATGATGACTAAAACAAAGATCAGAGACAATGCATAAACTATAGGTCTTGGTCAGAAACTCAATGGGCTACTAAGGAGCAACTGACATCATGGAGAGTCACTTGGCATTCAAAAGCCCAAGCTCAAACTATGTAGATTCAACTCTTTGATAGAAGGCTTTATGTCCCAACAACATGAAACCCACAGGTCCATTCCCGTCGTATTGATATAAATAATGATCCAACCACAAACACTCTTAAAGAAAACATCCATGGCTAACACTCACACTAGATAGTGTGATGACTAAAACCAAGATCAAAGATTATGCATAAACTATAGGTCTTGGTCAAACACTTAATGGACTACTAAGGAGTGACTGAAATCATGGAGAATCACTTGGCATACAAAAGCCCAAGCTCAGACCCTGTAGATTCAACTCTTTGATAGAAGGCTCTAGCACACCACAACCAAACAGATTCAACTCTTTGATAGAAGGCTCTATGTCCCAACCACATGAAACCCACAGGTCCATTCCCACCATATTGATATAAATAATGATCAAACCACAAAAACTCTTAAAGAAAACATCCATTGCTAACACTCATGCTAGATAGTATGATGACTAAACCCAAGATCAAAGATAATGCATAAAATATAGGTCCTAGTCAGACACTCAATGGGCTACTAAGGAGTGACTGACATCATGGAGAGTCACTTGGCATACAAAATCCCAAGCTTAGACCATGCATATTCAACTCTTTGATAGAAGGCTCCAGCACACCACAACCAGATAGATTCAACTCTTTGATGAAAGGTTCTATGTCCCAACCACATGAAATCCATAGGTCCATTCCCACCATATTGCTATAAATAATGATCCCACCACAAACATTCTTAAAGAAAACATCCATGGCTAACACTCATGCTAGATAGTATGATGATTAAAACCAAGATAAGAGATAATGCATAAACTATAGGTCCTGGTCAGACACTCAATGGGCTACTAAGGGGTGAACAAAACTTGAGAAAATAGGGTGGCACACAAAACAAGGTAAAAACCCCAAAAATTAGAAAACTTTGAACTTAAAACCTATTTGGTCTTTAGGCACAAAAGCCTAGAAAATCCAATAAAATTTGGGTTCAGACACTATATACAAAAATGGCTAACATAATGGTACAAAACCCCAAACATTCATCCCAAAAACTAGTAAAATGTTCATACCTAATCAACTAGGCAAAATCAACAAATAGAAATGGAGGGGAACACTAGTTCTCAGCCTCTAGCAAAACAACTACAAAAAATAGATACAAAATCTTAGCTGAAACAAGAAAATGGGAGAGCCCTACTTGATAGTAAAATGGGCTGAAATGAGAATCGACCTAATAAAATAAAAATCCCTAGAAAGTAGTCAAAAACTATGAAAAAGCAAGATCTCCCCTAGCTGGATCCAACAAGAATGACCTCACAAAGATCCCATGCTTGAAGCTCTCACAAAAAACAAAAATGAAATCCTTCAGAGAAGGATTTAAGAAAAAAGCTTTCAATTTTGTATTTGCAAAAGTGAGAAGTGAGAAACTAAATTCCTCTTTCCATACTTATTCACTTTTTGAGTGAATAATTGATTAGGGAAAATAGCCAATTAGACTAGCTAGACTCAAGACTGACCCAAACAAAAATAAGCTATTCCTAGAAATAGGAATTCATTTGTGGCAAAGCTAGCATAAATTAAATTCAATAAAATTTAAAGACCAAAAACCTAAAATCACACAAATTTCCTTAATAGGTTTCATGACCATGTGAACCTCTAAATGTAGAGACACACTCACTAGTATAATCACATAATGTAAATAAGTTCAGATTTAACAACCACCAAAAGGTTTAATTTAAACAATTAATTAATGATACGTTGACCATACAGGGACAACATTGGTAAAATATGAACTAAATCACTAACTCCATGTGTGACTACTAGGGATATAATTCCTACACACTAAAACACATGATCAAGTGAAATTGCATATAATAACCTAGCCAAAACAATAAATGCATTAAATACCTAATTTAACCATTTTTAAATTTATACCTAAATAATGCATTGACATCACTCATGTGTACAAAAAGCATAATGAGATAGAATGAAGTAAATATCCATAGAATAAAATCCATCACATCAAAGAATTTGAGATATATCCAAAATACCAAATAATAGATATCATCATAGACTTACTGTCATCTCAAAATAGCATTAACATGAGAATATGATAAACTAAGCAACATAGCAGTATAACATCCATGATAGTGAAATCAAAGTAAAACATCTGACCCTTAGGTCACCTCAAAGTGAAAATAATAAGAGTAACAAGTATCTCTTGAATCAAAATATAACAAGGTTTAGACCACAAACACAAGAGGCACTACATCCTCCTCTACTAGCATAGGCTTACTCTTGGAAGTAGGCAAAAAGATACATGTACAATCCTCTCAAACATGAAGCATCTTTCCAAGTCACGAAGGTCTCATCACTTAGGTCCCATTGGAGCCTCACCTTCTTGATGTCCTAACCTTGCAAGGTTAGCCTCCAATAGTATGGGACACAAATGGGCTTCAAAGCAAGATGCCTATCCACTACTTGTAAAGCATCCCAATAAAGAACATGGGTCACATCAAGAATATACTATCTCAAAACATAAAATGAAAAACATTGTGGATGCATGATAGGATAGGTGGCAATGCTAGATGATAAGAAATAGGACCAATCCTCTCAAGGATCTCAAATAATTTGACAAAAAACAATGCTAACTTAGAGCCTTTCTCAAAATGGATGGGGCTCTTCCTCGGCCAGAATCTCAAAATCACACTGTCACCAGTAGAAAAGTGATGATATGACCTATGGGCATCTACATACTTCTTTTTCCTAACTTGAGCAGTAACCAAATGCTCCCTTATATGAACAACCTTTTGCTCCATATCCCAAAGCATCTCTCAGCCCAAAAGAACTCGGTCCTCTAAATGGTCCCACCTCAAAGATGTATGACATGGTGTACTATACAAGGCCTAAAAGGTGACATGCCAAGAGAACTATGATACCCTTTGTTGTATGAAAAATCAACAATGTATAAATAATCCTTCCACTTCACCTGTCAGTCCATCACATACATGTAGAGCATATCCTCCAAAACCTGATTCACTCTCTTAGTTTGACCATCAGTCTTAGGGTGATAAGCTAGACTTTAATTAAGCTACGCGCACAAAGCATGTTGGAGAGACATCCACAGTGTAGAAGTAAATACTAGATCTCTATCCAGAATAATCCAAAGAGGGATCCCATGCAAAGGAACAATATCCTCCAAGAAAACATGCAAAATAGAAGAAGCTATGTAGGATGCTCTCATGGGTTTGAAATGTGCTACCTTGGACAACTTGTCTACTGTCACCGTGATATAGTCATGCCTCCATGATGACATAGGCAACCCTATGATAAAATCAAGAGATATTGTATCCCATTTCCACTTTGGAATGGTATGTGGCTTAAAAAGATCCATCAGATGTTTATGCTCTACCTTCACTCTCTAGTACTTGAGACATCAAGCAATAAAATCAGCAACATTGCATCTCATCCCTACCCAAAAGTACTATTGCTTAAGATTAGCATGCATCTTCTTGACATTGATATGTACAAAATATGATGTATGGTGCACTTACAACAAAACCAAGGCACAAAGATCACCTGACATGGGTACATAGATATGCCCCAAATGTTGCAATAGTCCATTGGACTCAAGCAACTATCCAAAAAATCTTCCCTCAAGGGTATGTCTAGACTCAATCTTTGTCCTCACCTCCTGATACCAAGTGTCTCTAGGTAAGGCCTCCAAGATACTTCCTCACAAATCCACTCCTAATGAAATCATTGATAACTCATGCCACCTCCTACTCAAGGCATCCATGATGAAATTCTCCTTCCCTTTAACATAGTGAACATCAAAGTCATATTCACATAAGAACTCCATCTAGCAACAATTTCATGCATTCAAGTTTGGTAGAGTAAAGATATATTACAAGCTCCTATGATCACTGTGCAACTCAAACCTATGTCCCAAAAGGAAATGTCTCCAATGAACTAGAGCATGCACTATGGCCACAAGTTCAAAATCATGAGTGGGGTAGTTAAGCTCATGGTCCTTGAGTTTTCTAGACTCATAAGCAATGACATGACCATCCTACATCAACATCACACCCACTCCTTCCAATGAAGAATCTATGAAAATCATGAAATCACCTATATGATTAGGCACTGCAAGGACTAGTGCACTGGTCAAACACTCCTTAAGAGCATTAAATGCTACTTCACATTGATCTGACCAAACATACTTCTTTCCTTTCTGCTAAAGAGAAGTGATGGGATGAGCTACTCATGTGAAGTCTTCTATGAAGCGACAATAGTAATCCACCAATCCCATGAAACTATGAACCTCTAAGACATTAGTGGGTACCAACCAATCCATAACAGCACAAATTTTCTTTGGATCCTCTACAATACCATCACTTGTGATGATATGTCTCAAATACTTCACTTTTTACTAGAAGAACCCACATTTACTCAAGTTTCCATACAACAGATAGTCCCTCAAGCTTTGCAACACCTAATGTAAATAGACATCATGCTCCTCCATAGTCTTTGAATAGATCAGTATGTCATCCAAGAAAACAATGACACACTAATTGAGGTAGGTACAAAATACTCCATTCATCAAACTCATAAACATTGATGGTACATTGATCAACCCAAAGGGTACAATCATGAACTCATAATGCTCATACCATGTACAAAAAGTTGTTTGATGAATGTTAGCCTTTTGGATACAAAGTTGATAGTATCTCAACTTCAAATCAATCTTTGAGAATACTCATGCTCCCTTCATTTGATCAAACAAGTAATCTATCCTCAATAAAGGATATTGGTTCTTCACTATCACCTTATTTAATTGTTAGTAGTTAATGCACAAACACAAAGATCCATCCTTCTTCTTCATGAAGATGAATGGTGTACCCCACAGGGATACACTTAGATGAATATGACCCTTTGGCAACAATTCCTCCAATTGCAATCTAAGCTTACTCAACTCTTGAGTAATCATGTGATAAGGAGCTTGTGAGATCGACTATGCTCTTAGTATGAGATCAATCTTAAAATAAATGTCACACTATGGTGTCATACCTAATATCTCATTAGGAAACGCATCTACATACTCATGAAGGAGTGGGTGATCATCAAGTATTAGTATACAGCTCTTGGCTTCCTCAAGATCACAAACAAAAACCAAAAATAGCTTACAACCCTTCTGCACACTCCACTTCAGCTGATTAGCTAAGATAGTTCAAAGTGAGATTGGTCTATGAACCTCTAAAAGTTCCACCTACCCACTTATGTCATCAATACACTGTATTGGCTTAAGATGATGATCTATATTCACCTAATTGGTGGCTAACCAATCCATGCCCAACACAATGTATATGATCCTAGAGGTAGGATACAAAGATCAACTATGATGGTAAAGATTCCCAATTTCAAAACACAACCCCTGACCAAAAAATCCACAACCACTTTGGAACCTATGGCTAACTCGATCTATAACCTATCAACCTAGCTTACTACCATTAGCCTACATCACTCAACAAGAGATGGTTAAATAAAAGAGTCCAAAGCACCAAAATGAAACAAAACTAAAGATGAAATGCCATGTAACATACCTGTAGCCTCAACTACCATACCTTAATGCTCATCTTAATGGTTATCAACCACCATAAATACTTGATGACTCTTTCTAGCATCTCCCATTATAGGCTCAAATCAAGTTGCACTCTTACAAGGTCTAGTAGATGGTTTGATAGAACACTCAAAAGATCTATGGTCAGGTTGACCACAAGAATAATAGTTCCCTACAAAGCTAGAACCTATCCCATGACCACCTTGAGTAGTGCTAGGATATGGTGCACTACCCCTACTAGATTTTTGCTGACAACATTGAGGAGGATGATCCTGCTAAGATTTCTATCTTCAACTTTGGTTATCTCCTTTCTTTCCTAGATTGGCCACCCTTGTTCCAAAAAATCTTTTTATTCTTATGGTGATAACCACCTTGAGAGGGTGTTGAGTGGGCTTGACCCTTCCCTGAGGCCTGGGTAAATTGTGCATCCTATCCTAAATTCTATGCACTTTGGTTCTAAGAACCATATTTTCTTCTAAGACCTCTAGCCAAATTTTATTGTGCAATAGGTGCCTTCTCAATAGCGAGCACAAGAGTCCCAAGCTAATGCATAAAAAATTCTACAATAAGGGAATCCTAAAGGCCTCAAATAAAATAATGAGTTAGGAATAAATTACCATGATTTAAATATGAGTATTGCCTAAGCTCAAAAAACTAGATTTTGTACTAATCCACTATCATGTTACCTTGTCTAAACTCATGGAACTCATCAGCACATGCCTCTCTAAAATGAGGAGATAAGAACCTCTCTCAGAACCTTTCCTCAAAGATCTCCTAGGTGAGATCTGCAACACTAATCTAGAGCTTCAATCCCTCAATATTCTACCATATGGATGTGTGGTCCCTCAACTACATAATCACAAAATGAGCCTTCATATTGGTTACATATGGGTACATGGTGAAACAATGCTCCATGTCTAATAACTAAGTTTCTCCCTTGAGGCCACCTCCCTTACCATCATACAATGGAAGTTTGGATTTTTGAAGAGACTTCATGATATCCAAATGGATGGAATCTTCACTATTGTAGTCCCTACTACCCTAATGGTTCCCTCAGCCACTTGGTAGAGTATGAGAACCTTCACATTCATGCTCCTCTTATCTAAGCTCCAACTGATGGGAATCACCATGATGGGATCCCTCTTCCTAATCATGATCCTGTCAACATTCCTCTACATGAGGGCCCAACTAAGAAATAATCTCCTTCTCCATCCTAACATTCCTCTTCCTAGTGTTCTTCTCCATAGTTATTTCTATGGGTACCGCCCTGAGCACTAGGTCTACATGTAGGAGACATCACTATGGAAGCAACAAGATAAGGTCAGAACAAATGAGTCATTGGTATAAGAATCACAACAAGATATCAAAATAATAAACTATAACTAACAATACACATATAGAAAAAAAAACCATAGTGAAAGCATAACACAGAGATCACAATGTTGCAACATGGTCTCTAATACTAGATATTATGCTTCAAATAGATATCCTTGCAAACAAATATAAATATAAGACAAGATAAATATTTTTTAAAAAAAAAGTATAGATGCACACAACATAAAAAGTATGAGGATCGTAAAGATTGTAATAGAAGACTAAAAAAACATCCAAACACCAATGAATCTCCAAATGCCACTACTGACCAAAATGATTAACCATGGAAGGATGCAAATGATTTTGAATCTAAGAACATTGTAAAGTGTATCTAAAACACCTCTAAAAAACTTTTGATCAAATCAAAAAGTGCCTGATGTCCACTCAGATAGGTTTTTCCAAAACCTGGGCAATACTTTAAATCAACACAATTTGATACTTTCCACTATCATATGACCTTTCTAATGAAGGAATCTGATACTTTTAGGGTTTGGGAAATACTTCTCCTTAAGGAATTCTATACTTCATAAATATCATACAACCTTTCTCCAATAGGCATGCAATACATCAAAGTGTTGCACGACAAAGTTTCTAAGAGTGTACAATACTTTTTAGTATCAAACAATTATTCTTCTTTGGGCATATGATACTTTAAAGTATCACCCAATGTTGATGCATGGTCACCCAAGGAAAACAAGAAATGTACCAAGGCAAACAAGAAACAAGAAACTGAAGTTGGAACCTCCACATCGGGGAGTACCTAATCCATAGTCGAGGCATAAACACTTGAAATAATAACTACTAGATGGAAACTATATCTAACCATCTAACATAGAAGTAAAGGGAAAGTATAGAAGGTGACATCACAATGTACTGAAACAACATCATAATGAACTAAAACAACAAACTAAATGCACAGTTGCTCCCAACTGTAATAGCATCATGAACCCTTGAAGGTCCTAGCCATCCCTTGTGCATAACATCCCAAACTACCAACTAGATAGTCAGAGCTATCTTATAAGGATGTCACTACTAAAGTGTAATATTATCATAAGAATAGGAAATCTAAAATGCTAAACCAAAAGCAATAGATACTCCAACTAGGAAGATAACATAACCTAACATATGCTAAACATCATAATAAGGGAATGGGTCAATAAAATGACATCATCTAAACATGATATACAAGCATTCCAATGAAAGAATAAATCATAAGAAAGCATACTCCAAAACTTGAAGTACCAAGTGAAAACATCCAAAACTGTCACACTGGGACAATAGAACATCTTTGTACACCAATCCCCAACAATGGTGAAGGTGGATATACATCCCAACCATGTGAAACTAGTAGGTCCATTCCCATCGTGGTAATGGAGATAATGATTCAACCACAAACACATTTAAAGAAAATGTCCATGGCTAACACTCATACTAGAAAATATGATGACTAAAACAAAGATCAAAGACAATACATAAACTACAGGTCTTGGTTAGACACTCAATGGGCTACAAAGTAGGGGTTGACATCATGGAGAGTTTCTTGGCATCCAAAAGCCTAAGCTTGGACCGTGTAGATTCAAATCCTTGACGAAAGGCTCTAGCACACTACATTTTTATTATCTTATGTTTTATTTAGTTATCACTTAATTAAAACTTCCTCTACCAACCCTCTAGGCACAATGATCACTAGGCTGCAAGATAGAAGCCCCCTCCATATGAAACCCTACCCTACCTATGCTCATCCAATGATTAGTTCCTACAGGAATACATATTCCCGACCCAACCCCAATGATCATAACTCCCAAAATTACTATGGGAGATCTAGTCGCAGAAGTCACTTAACAAATATATGCGCATGTACTCATGTGTGGCACACCACCATCACAAAGATCATAACAAAATAATGAGATAAGAACACAAGTAAATTATCACCCAACCAAAACAACTTGGGAGGATGGATGAAGTTTAATAATGGTCCGACTGACACACAAATGGATGGTCTAGGTCCACAACCAACATCATGCTAAGAAAATCCAAAAAAATAGGGTGACATGCAAAATTAGGTAAAAACCCCCAAAATTGGAAAACTTTGAAATTAAAACCCATTAGGTCTTTGCACACAAAAGCCTCAAAAATCCAATAAAATTTGGATTCAGCTATTGTATGCAAAAATAGCCAGCATAATAGTGTGAAACCCCAAACCCTTATCCCAAAAATTGGGAAAAATATTCATACCCAACCAACTGCGCAGAACCAACAAATAGAAATGGATGGGAACACTAGTTCTTAACAAGAAAATGGGAGAGCACTACTTGACAATAAAAGGGGTTGAAATGGGAATCAACTTGATAAAATAACAATCTTGCAAAAGTAGCCAAAAACTGTGACAAATCAAGATCTCCCCAAGCTGGATCCAACAAGACTCACCTCATGAAGATCCCATGCCCGAAGCTCTCACAATGAACTTAAACTCAATCCTTTAGAGAAGGATTTCAAAAAAAAGCTCTCAATTTTGTATTTACAAAACTAAGAAGTAATTGATTAGGGGAAATAGCCAATTAGACTAGCTAGACTTCGAATTGACCCAAACAAAAATAGGCTATTCCTAGAAATAGGAATTCATCCATAAAAAAGCTGCCCAAAATTAAATTTAATAAAATTTAAAGCACAAAAAAGCACAAAAACCCAAAATCATAGAAATTTCCTTAACAACTTTCATGACAATGTGAACCTCTAAATGCACAAACATGCTTACTAGTCTAATCACATAATGCAAATGAGTTTGAATTTACTAATCACTGAAAGATTTAATTTAAAAAATTAATTAAGGATACATCGACCATACAAGGATGACATTGGAAAAATATGAACAATTGAATCACTAATTCCATGTGTGACTGCTAGGGACATAATTCCTACACACTAAAACACATGATCAAGTACAATTGCATATAATAACATAGCTGAAACAATAAATGCATTAAATACCTAATTTAACAATTTATTCAATTTATACCTAAATAATCCATTTACATCACTCATATGCACAAAAAACATAATGAGACAAAATGAAGTAAATATCCATAGCATCAAATCTTTCACATAATAAAATCCAAGATATATCCAAAATAATAGATAACTAAATATCATCATAGACCTATTGTCATCTCAAAATAGCATCAACATGGAAATATGATAAACTAAACAACATAGTAATTTCAAATCAATGACACTAAAATAAAAGTAAAACATCCGACCCTTAGGTCATCTCAAAGTGAAAATAATAAGAGTAACAAGTATCTCTCAAATCAAAATATAACAAGGTTCAGACTATAAACATAAGAAGAAAGATCATTGCACAATACACTTATGAATACCTTTAGATCTGTGAGGTACTGATATGCAACACTTCACAACCATTACTCTAATTCACCCTGCTTATTAAATTCCCATTTAATATCAAAAAATCCCCAATTTTTATAAATAAAATTAATCAATCTCTTGGAATGAATCATGAAAGACAAAGTGAACATCTCATAATGAGACAATGAAAGAAGATAAACCTTGCCTCATTCATTTCAAAACTTTATTTATTTACACATTGGAGAGAAAATGAATTAGAACATATTTCAATTTAAATATTGTTGATCTTCAATACAATAAAAATAAAGCAAAAAAACTCAAGACCTGCATGGATACAATAGTAGATCCATTATTTTTTTATGAAAACTATACATGATGTGCTACTCAATATAAGAAAATAGTGATAGAAAGGTGGAATCATAGGTTGAGAACTTGCTTAAGAAATTGGAACCAATCCTATAAAATTAGAAAGAGAGAGAAGATATAGAAGAGTGAAAATCTTGGATCTGATCTTTGAATGTCATTTGTCCACTTGAATCTACCTCCATATGTAGCAACAAATATATATTATCTCTTCCCCTTTAAAATAAAAATTACATCCCATCATTTGGAAAATAAAACTCAGAAAATATCTTCAAATGATGGAAAAACTAACTACTGAAAGGAAGCTGAATATTCAACTAAAATCTCTTAAAAAATCCCCACTAAATGACTTCCAAGGAAAAATAATATTGCTAGCAAGGCCCTTTTCAATTTTGGAGCAAACCCACTTCATCATTCTCACATAAATTGAGTTTGAATTGCCATAGGAAAGACAAAACAAATAGTTTGAGAAAGCCCCTATTTCAAAAAACTTGAAGATGTCTCCATCCCTATTAGACCTATACCTATTTAATCATCAAAATTCAAAACTACACTCTGATACATTTTCGATGATATATGATGCTCATATGGTTAGACTTCATTGCACCTCTGGCATTTATTTGAATATGTAGACTTTCAACAATGAACATGCACTTTCATTCAAAATAACCCATTTATTATATAGTAAAAAAGTATGAAAAAAATACTTTCTCATTTAAAATGCACACATAGATCTAAGGAAATAAAAGCACATCTTAAACATATTTCCTTTTATTTAATTCGTATGACTTACTTTGAGAACTCCCAATGGTGGGCAGATATAACTTTAAGAAACCCCCCTTTGGAAAAATGTATAAAATTTTGGTGAATAACACATTAGTTCAAGGGAAAAAAATAATTTTATTTGTAAATATGTTTTTTTAAGTAGGGAAAAAATTAATTTTACCATGTTTTGTTTACAATTATTTAAAAATTTCTATAAAATCTTGGCAAATATTTCATTATTGAATAAAATTATAGATAGAAGTACACATACCTAGAAACCACAATTTTTTTTTAAATTTATTAATATTAATATTATTATTATTATGGAGCCTACTTAATTATCATACTTGAGGCTAAATTTAGCCCACTATTATCATTATAGTTTCACTCCAAATTATTGAATGGTGGTTTTGGGAAACACCCTGATTAAATATAATTGTTGGATGATCCTAAACCAATGTCCTAAATCCTATTTAAGCTAAAATTTTAAAAGGATATACCAAGTTTTAAAGAAATTCCTTCAAATGAAAACACGTGTCACATACTCAAATCTATTTTGAGCCAATGTGAGAAAATATAAAAAGTTTCATTGAAAGCTTTTGGAATAGAGAAACATGTCAAATTTATGTACTTAACTTGTAACCTAACCTAAATTTTTACCAAATATTGGCAAATATGACCATTGATTAGGACAATCCTGAGAAATTGCAGGAAAAAATGTTTAATTTACCACATAGAAAAGTTAGATTCCATTGGCAAAGTCATCACTAAAATATAAATACTTATGTATTATTATTGGTGATTGACCTAAGCATGGAACCCAATTTTTGTAAAGTGTAGGTGACATGACCACCCCAAATGTGTAACAAAATTAACCAAACATGGGGTCCCCAATGAGTGAGATTAGCCAATTGGAAAATATTAGCCATTAAAGTGATCCTTGATGGTGGGCTTTACTTCAATTTACTTCATTAATTTAATATTTTTCAAGTTTAGAATGTGCACTCACCCTCCCTAGAAGGAATAATTTTTAATATATATCTTGAAATTCAACTTTAATGTTTTCCTCCCAAGCTTTAGTCAACTCTTGGTCAACCACCTATAGGTGCCACATGGTGTCTTTCTATTGGTTCACTTGATCTTTGTTAGTGCTTCATCAACATACCTTGGGCAGCCTACCATCTTAGCACTATTAGAAAGTAAAGTCAACCAAGTTAACTAAGAGTGGGGGGGGGGATTTGAATTAGTTACCTGATTAATAGAACTTTTACCAACCTTATTAAACTTAAAACATACGATTAATATAAATAACCATAAGAAGATACACACATAATAACACTAGATATGTTAACTAGGAAAACCCTTCATTAGAGGGAAAACCCTAGTGGAGATGGTACCCATAAAATGATGTATAGATATTAAAGTTCCTTGTATGAGAATGGACTATGCTAAGAGTCAATGAATTACATTTAGTACATATTTTTCCCTATTAGGAGACTTTGAATCCTTGTGAGGAGATTCCAACCCTATTAAGAGTTCTACCAACCTTGTTAGGAGTTGTAGAAGGAAAATGGATCCACTATTAAAACAACTTCATGGGCAAGATTGCAAAACTCACTATCCAACTGGCCTCTATATTATTCTTTTAAGAAAAATAGAAATTCAATTGATCTCAACAACTTGAACTCTCACTCTATCCTCTTACTATGCCAATACCAAAACAAATACTTCTTAGATCTCAATACTAGATCTTCAAATTTGCATAACAATAATCCCTTTGATCTCTTACTCACGTTTACCAAATTCACATATAACTTGATCAATTACTTCAACCATTACATCATCACATAGAAAATAGCTTTCCTTTATACCATATTCTTAGGATAATTCATTGATTTGGCCTTGAGGCTTTCCTAACTAGAAGTACAATAGGATCTTAATAAGATAATACAATATATTACATCTTTCCATAATTAAAAAATACTATTGGCTTATAGTATATACAACCTATCACACACATAATGTTGGACTTCACACGCTCACCTTATTGGAAATATAAGAGGAGCAATTGAGAGGGGAGGGGAAAATCAGCTACCACAAAAATAAATCCCATATCCCTTGGATGTTAATATAGGCTACAAGCTTCACTAAAAATATTGATGCTTGGCAAACACACAGTTACTTAGTTTACACTAGTAAATCTTGTAACTCGGTAAGCACTAGAATAGGAACTCTAACTCAAAAAATTGTTAACATGAAAATCTTAAGATATTATCTATGATTAACCTTACTTAAATTAGATGTATACACATAAAATAAATATCATGAACACAAGTGACACCAAGATTTAATGTGGAAACCCAATTTGGGAAAAACCACTAATTGCAACTAGTTACGATTTTTCACTCTTCTAAAGTGAGCCCTGTTAGGGGCCAATCCTGTTGAAGGTTACAAAATACACTATCAGTTGTGACCCTATTGGATGATTTAATCACCCTATTAGGAGTGACCTTGTTAGAGGTCTTTAGAAATTTCAATCTAGAAATTCCACATTGTTAAAGGATTTACAAATATCTGTTAAGCCAACTCTATTAAGAGATTTAGATCACTACTAAAATGGTTAGAGAGTAATAATGAGATGACCTGATTTTTGATGCAAATGAATTGCTGATTACAGATCTCAATTATGGCTTGTATACTTGATGCTTTCTAATTTAATATATCTTTATAACTCCACAAGGATATTCTTCTTATCATTATAATTCACTTGCACATATTCAATCCTCAACTTGACCTTATATTTATATCATGTATATTGTCAATTTATCTTGAATATGACTTAAAAAAATTAATATTCATCTCCTCAGTCGATTAGAATCATCAAAAAAATCTATTAAAATCATTATGCAAAAACAAGAAAATCCTTCATTAGCTGACCTTGCTCAGTAGACACTAACACAAAAATGATTTTCCTGCATTAACCAAGTGAACTCAGTCAACACTACATCTTCACATTATTTCTTTGGTAACCAAGTGAGCTCAGTTCTGGTTCTATCCAAATTTTATTTCATTAACTGAGTGATCTTGGTTGACACTCAATTTCTATGAACTTCTCTTTGTCTCCTGACTGAACTCGATAGACACTATCTTTTGAATTTGGAAAACTTTGGAATGCTCAGTAGACATAGGAAACTGCCTTCAATGCCTGAGTGAGCTTGACATACACTAACTAGAAAAGATATGTAATTTTGTGTAAAATCAAAGACAATACACAGTTAATCAATTGTATTCAATACATAGACATCTATTGATCTTAGATTGGTTTTGATAAGTGAGTGTCAACACACTTAAGCCATTTACTTAGTTCATACAAAACTAGTAATAAATGGCAAGTTATAATATTTCCAAGCTACTCATGTGCCAAGTCAGTCAGGTGCTGAGCAGATTGACCATATTGAGTAATTTGAGAGCTGAGTAAATAGTGGATGCCGAGTAGTGTAGGTGTTGAGTCATTGAAGAAATATAGTGTATGCCGAGCATCAGAGACTTCATATGTTGAGTGACACAGTTTTGACATATTTGATTGTAATGGCACAAACAACTATGTAAACCATTTTTGAGCCAACTTAAGATTATATTTCAATATTTTGGAGATAAGAACAAATATTTATTTGGATTCATATTCAATTACATGTAGCCAATTAGATTATGGGAAGGTTTAAGTGGAAAAATGGATGAATCTGAACCATAGATTCATACATAACCCTAAATCACTAAGTCTTCTTAAGGAGGATGAAACCCTAAACTATCAATGAGTGTAAGTGAGTGTGTAAGAAATTGAAGGAGCAAACAAGATACTTTGTAAGTAGAGAATTCATAGTGACTTAGAAGTTATGAAGAAAGAGTGAATTACATAATTGGTTAGAGAAGAATAGAGGATAGAGAAAAGGATACAACATTGAGACATTTGATTGAGAAGGATCAAGAAGATATTGTTTATAGGTGATCTGTTATTAGGCAAGCAAGTGCGAATCACAAGATCTATGCTGAGACATTCCAACAAGTGATTTTAGTGAAAATATCTTAATAGAGTAGTCCTAATAGGCTGTATGAAATCCTTTAATAGGGTGCCTACTTAATTGTGAGTTGAAGTCCTCTAACAAGGCACACTTCTAATAGGGAGCATTGAAATCCTCTAACAAGGTGAGACCTAATAGTCTTTGTAAGCCTTTAACAGGGCATACCTTTCATAGGGTAGATCATGACTCATGATCAAATATTGTAAGCTTCATTAGATACACTTTATTATTACAATGGTGAATATCCATTTTCACCTTCTCACTTGGAGGGTTTCTGGGCAATCATATGTGGTGTTATCTGTATGATTGCTTACATTCTTGCATGATTTAGATGTATATGCTTTACATGTTATTTCAGTTTACTTATTGAATGCATGAAATGGATGTGTGGTGAAAGTTTTTTGGGTCCAAGTTTGAACTGCTAATTCACCCCCCTAGAAGTTTACCTTTCCTCTTGTAATTCCAAAAATTGGTATCAGAGCCTTACTCTCTGAAAGAGAAGCTTTGTGACTTTAAGGAAAGATCTTGAAATGGAAGTCTACAAGTTGGGAAAGACTATTGAGAAACAAGAGATTGAAATACATCTTATACTATGTCAACTAAATGAAGCAAGAGAAGCTTTAAAGAGTTCCTTGAAGAGAAGGAAAAAAAAATTTATTGTAGAGAATGACACACAATATAAAGAGATAGACATTACTAAGCTATTTGCAGATGGAGACTCAAATGAATTTGATGTAGTAGTTTTAGATCTAATGGAAAAAAATAGAATCCAAGTTGAGGAAATTAGAAATCTCAAGTTAGAGAAAAAATCAAAAGCTATATTGGTATGTGAGGTGACTAAATAGAAGAAGAAAGCCATGGAAGAGAAAGCTATGATTGAAGAATAAAAAAGAGTTTTGGCCAATAGACTAGAAGAGACGTCAATAGAACTAACCAAGTTTTCCAACATGCAATTAGATACTCTAAATCAAATGATGAATGCCAACTATGAATTGAATATCAAGGACATTGAGATAACTACATTGAAGCTATAAAATGAACAATTATAGAATGACCTAAAGAGGGAAAAGGAATTTGCTGAACTTTTTAACAAACCTAATGAAGCCATCAAATAATTTAAGCAATTATTGAGATCCCTTAGATCCAAAAATGATACATCTAGAATGGGGATACACAAGCACTAAAGAAAGAGAGTCATCCAAAAGTGTTGAAGAAAAGAACAACAAAGGTAAGAACTCCAAACCTACTTGTCATAATTGTGGTAAGAAAGAACATACTACTAATGTGTGTAGGAGAAAGACTACAAACCAGAATGCTAAGCCTAAGAGCATGGTTTAGTGTCATAAGTGCAATAAGCAAGGTCATCAGGCACATGAATGCAGAACTAGGACCATAAACATACAAAGATTTGAAGGTTATTGCTACAACTATTAGAAGTATGGACATAAAGCTTTTGAATGCAGATCCAAATCCATGTAGTCATCAAATAGAAAAACAAAGGTAAGGAATAATGGAACCTCTTATAATTGGGATTATAATACAAGATATAGATGTCATTATTGTTAAGAATATGGACATGTTCCTAAGAATTGTATTAGGACAAACTTCAGTGGTAACTACAAAAGATGTTTGAGTCAAACCACATGCTTTAGCTATTTGAAGACTGGTCACATTAGTAAATATTGTCCAACTAGGTCAAAGAAAACAAGTGTTGAAATTGATAAAGGCAAAGGCAAGGCAAATGTTGAACACATCAAAGATGAGATGTACAAGACATGGAAAAAGAAAGATTCAAATGGAGAAGGGATCACTTCACCCAATGGGTCAGGTGATCACACCTCATCAAACTAGGAAAACAAGACGTATATGGGAATAATATTTAAAGGATATATCATACATAAATTCCAAAAGGAGATAGTACTAAAAAGACTAAAATAACATGAATAAAGATACAAGATATTGTTAAAAATTCAAGACAAATCTTTAAGTTTTTCATGTTGTTTTTGAGCATGAGATATTTCCTATGTATGTCAAGTGGAATGTAAGAAGATGTCAAGATAGTTGCATGGATAGTTGATGTCAAGCTTGTAGTAATTGTTGAGTGATGGAAATATCAATGGATGTCGAGTGAACCTGAAATTGGTTGATGCTGAGCTTACAACTGTGTAAGCACTCAACATTAAATGCAAGGTTTTCAAAGGGTATTTGATCAATATTTTCTCATTCTTCATCATTTCAAATGTGATAAGGAGTGAGAAATGTAGGAGGTGATTCAAAAATCCATTCAAAGCATTTGCGAAAGATTTTAGCAACGATATCACACCAATTCATCATATTTCACAAGGTATTTATCAAGAGCTGAGCTATGCAGTTTAAATTTTCATAAACCCTAGTTAGAACAATGGCATCAAGTTCAAAAATGTTGAAGGGAAGGAGGTTTTAAATGTTTAGCTAGTTATTAATGAAGTTAAGAAGCCCATATTTAAAGCCATTCCTAACATTTCTTATAAACAAGATCCTTTTGGCACATTATCTATGATCTCGCCAAATGTAATAATGGTGCAAGATGTGAGGAGATGTTATAATTGCAAGATTGGTAGCATTGGAGACCTAGAGATTAGGGATGCATATAATAGGTTATGTGATAATGGTGTTTTGAAGGAAGAATTCAAAATTGTAGAGAGAAAGGGTTTAACACAAGCCCTGGATTTCCCAAATGTATTTAAGATAGAGTGGATACAAATTGTATCAAGCCAAATTCATGATGGTTCCTTATGGCTAGAGTGTGGACCTATTAAAATAACCAAGAGAATAATTCATAAGGTCACTAGTTACCCAACCCTAGATTTGACTAAGACACTAAGAAGTGACTCTAAAGAAGTAATTGTGAAGAACACTGGAGCAAAATGAAACAAGAGAGGCATGACAATAGATACAATCATTGATCCATTGTTAGACTTTTCTATAAGGGTGATATCACACAAGTTTTACCAATATAATAGATTGAATAGTGTACCTTGCATAACTATGGATGTTGGTTATAAAATTTTCAAGAAAGATCATACATATGATCTAGTAGAGCTACAACTACAATAATTGATGGAGAACCTTGGAGCAATCAGGAAAACCAAGAGTGCATAATGCAAGTTTGGTTCAATATTGGTTTTTATATTATTCTATGTACAAAACACGTTCCCTTCATTTGGTACTATGTGATGGAAGACCAATAGATCAGTTTCAATACAGATTAATGAGTACATTGAGAAGCTAGGAGAAAATTTTGAATCCTTAATGACCAACTATTTTGAAGATTTCAAAAAGTCAATGAAGCAAAGAATGATGATACTAGTTTCTTTAGTTGAGAAACATTATGATGATATTTTATTTCTTATTGATGTTGACTACACATTTCTATAGGCTACCACACCAAGGATAAGATTGTTGAGACCCTTAACGTATGAGATAAATGTAGATGAAGCCTCTACAACCATAACAGCTCTACTAGTAGAAGAAGTAGACAAAACCACTAAAAGTTTTGTGAACTACGAAGTAGAAAAGTCCAATATTACTATGGAATTGAAAACTACATTAATTATTAATAAGAAAGAGTTGATAAAAAAGTTGAAAGCCAAATTTGGAGAGGGTGTTGAGGAAGAAGAAGATGAAGAGGATGAAGAGGAAGAATAAACACAAGCACAAACACCTCTAGCATTGACTCAAGGCATGAGAGAAGATAAGAAAAAAGAGGAGATTAAAAGTGCTGAGGGAGAGGAAGCCAAGAAAGAACCTACTCCTACTGAGCCAAAGAAAAGAAAGGCTAAGGCACAACCTATGGCAAGGGCAAAGAAAATTGTCAAACCTAGCCAAGCAAAGCCCACTGCACCTACCACTAGAGCCAACACATGTGAAACTACCAAGAAGGCCAAGGAAAAGACAAAGATAATAGAATAAGGAGGCAAAGAGAAAAAGAAACCAAGAAGGAAGTATGTGGCACAACAAGATTCTGATGAAGAGAAAACAAAGTCAGATGACAACAACCAATTCAAGGTGGTGAGAAATAATCCTTTGTGAGATGTTAAAAATTTATGTGAAAATGTTAAGAATAATGTTGATTTATCAAGTTTTAGTCATGTTGATTTTGAAAAATTGGGTAAAGTGGAGAAAAACCAAGTGGAAGAGGCATTATATGCCATAATGGAAAAATTCAAGACAACTCCACTAGAATTCGCTAACTTAGTACCTAAGAGTCTATATGACATAGTTGAGCAAAAATATCATTATTGTGTAAATTTGGAAAGACAAATTAGGGAGACACAACTAGCCTAAGTAATGCCTGAGTTAAAAAAGGGATAAATTTCTAAGGTTATCAAGAAATATGTAGTTAGGTTCACACCTAAATACAAAGCCTTCAACATTCTACAAACTGATATTGAGGATGTTGTTAAGAAGTCAACACAAATATGGAAACTTATTTATGAGTTAACCATAGTGAAGAAAGGAGAAAATGAACCTTTATAGGTTAATGATGATGATAAAGAAGATGATGGAAAAGACGACACAGTTGGAGGAGAGAAAAAAGTGAATGAAGATGACAAGGCAACAGTTGAGCCTGAGCAACAAGAAGAGTAGAGTGTGCATGCCACACAATTGCCAAATGTCAGTCCTCCCCATGACACAACGAAGACTATTGAAACTATAACTTTCAAGGATGTCTCTTATCTATCAGCTCAGAACATCAATCCTCTTACTATAGAAGACTTAGAGAAGATTCTAGATCAATCTACATTGTAGGCTAAACTTTGTGAAATTCTAGTTTTGGTCAGTGCAGATGAATTGCAAAAGGCAGTAATTGATGTCACTAGGGAAAATGTGAATCCACAAGAACCACTTGTAATCATCTTTTTAACTCATGTACAACCTTTGATTCAAACAATAGTAGATACATCTACCAAGGTTGATACAATTTTTATAGTTGACATAATTGAGAACAAAACAATAGAAGAGAAAGACACTGTAGCATAACAAGAAACAAGATAGATAGATTCATTTGTACCTATAGCATAGGGACAAGGTTATAGTCAATTCATAGTGATAAAAAAGGGAAAGCTTGAAGAGAGTGAGCTAACACTAAAGGTGAAGGAACAAGTAGCCATCCAAACATTGGTAACCTTACCAACATCTGACACTCCTTCTACACAAACTCTTTGGAAGCCGCGTATGGAAGCTATTCCATTGCAAATCTCAGTGCCAAGCCCAAGCTCATCAAAAGTTGAAAAG
This sequence comes from Cupressus sempervirens, assembly GCA_028749045.1. Lineage (NCBI taxonomy): Eukaryota > Viridiplantae > Streptophyta > Pinopsida > Cupressales > Cupressaceae > Cupressus > Cupressus sempervirens. The sequence continues at coordinate 780,380,270 of CM053791.1, read as the reverse complement.
GTAATTCACTTTGGAGATATAAATCTTGATGAAGAGATCATTATACCAAAATATGATTATGATACAATGACACTAGAACAAATAGGCATATTGTAACAGGCCTTAGAAAGGAAACAACATTAAGAAATTCTTAGGAGAGAACATCCGTCGAAGCAAGCACTCCAAGATATTAAGGACATATTTCTAGATGCATTTAGTCTACCAACTCCTAAAGAGACCAAGCCACTACTAGAACAACTATCATAAATAGTGGAAAAGGCCAGTAATGAAGACCTTGATATAAATGCTAAACTCTTAGAATGGTCAGAAAAGAAATTCTAGAATAAGGTAAATGAAAAGATATTTGGTGACATAGCACTAATACAAGTTGCATTAGCAACAAAGGTTGAGGATATGAAGAAGGTACTTGAGAATATATTCTCATTGTACACCAAATTGTGCAACCCTACACTCCTCACCCAAGAGATTCAGTCACATTTTGAACCTGGAGAGAAATATCAATATATTAGGTACTAAGCTACCTCAGAACTCAACTCAAAGTGAGAAGCATTTTAATACATTACTTCATACACAAAGATAGTTAGCTATATTGAAAGTAGATGAGGCTAACATAAGAGCCAAATTGTCAAACCTATAAGCATCTCTCACCCCACATATGGATATATTGTACAAGGAGCTAGGATATGTTGAAACTCTAATAAAGAAAGATCCCAATATTTCTACTCTAAATGGTCTAGTACACCTTGTTGCCTAGCTTGCAATCCAAATTAAATTATTGAATGTTTCATGTGATAACTAGGATGTAGCTCTCAAGATCATAATGGAGGACCATAAATCTTTTTTGGACAAATACACTATGAGTGTATAGCTCATTTGACATAAGTGTAAAAAAGGGGGAGATATAATACATTTTTGAGAGAGATAGAGAATATGAGGGAGATATATTGTTAGAGAAATACATTTGGGGGTGAAATACTTTTGAGAGAAATAGAGCAAAATGAAGAGATATCAGCTAAGGGAGAGAATGAAAGAGTATCAACACATTGAAGTCAAAGTGTATTAGGAGAGACACATTTACTCATAAAGGAGCATATAAAGGAACATAGATTTTTTGATATAGAATGGATATATTAACTCAAGGGGAGTTATCAAATATTGAGGTATACAAGTTATTGCAAAATTTTCATATTTTGAACTTATATATATATATATATATATATATATATATATATATATATCCTAGTCATGGATATATTATGCTCAAGAGATTAAGGTTGATAATATATATTCAAGTGTTTTTGACGCTCATGCCAAAGAGAGAGATTGTTGATCTTAGATCAGTTTTGAGAAGTGAGTGTCAACACACTTAAGCCATTTACTTAGTTCATGCTGAGCTAGTAATATATGTTGAGCACATGTAAATATTAGACCATGTTGAGTTACAATGAGTGTCGAGCCACTCACGTGATGAGTCACTCAAGTGCCAAGGAGATAGACCATGCTGAGTGATTTAAGAGCTAAGTAAATAGTGGATGCCGAGTAGTGCAAGTGCCCTATCACAAAAGAAATATAGTGCATGCCGAGCATCAGAGACTTCATATGCCAAGTGACATAGTTTTCACATATTTGTTTGTAATGACACAAACAACTATGTAAACCATTTTTGAGCCAAATGAAGATTATATTTCAATATTTTAGAGATAAGAATGAATCTCTATTTGGATTCTATGTTGACATCAATGAAAAAAAAACATAGTCATCAATGCAACATGGCAATAATGCTACATGCTCTCCATTTCTTATGATACTACCCCAAAGGAATACCATCAACATTAATGCTAACAATCTCCCCCTTTCGCATTAATGGGAACACAGATAAAAAACATCTAGGTTGAAAGAATACCAAACAACACTACTATTGTTGCTATAATCATCTTTTCAAATCCTCTTCATCAATCAAATCTGAAATCCTCTAGAACACTACTTTGTTCTACATCTTTTAGGATTGGCATCATTTGTTCACATTCTCAAAAACCCTCAACTTTTCACCCACACATCATAACTCTTCATGTTATATATCTTCCCCATATATATATTCCTTCTCCTTACATGAATCTTCCTAAATCTCCATAATAAAGTAGAGATAAGCAGACAAAGTGAAATCAATCAATTTGTCATACCATATCCCATAATCATATGTTATATTAAAATATCTAAATATCATCTTTACTACTTCAAAAAGATACTCCTTAGGATCAACTTGAAATCTAGCTACAATTCTAACATCATATGTTATAACTGGTCTAGTGTGAGTTAGATATTGCAAACCCCCAATCATAGATCTATACTTTTCAACTCAATTATAGGTGTCTCATCCTTGATAGATAACTTATGACTAATTATCATTGGTGTATCAATAGGCTTACAACTTTATATACCAAATATTTTTAACATTTCTTTCAAATGCTTATCTTTTGAAATCAAGGCCTCATCACTATTTTGTACGATCTACAAAAATTTTCTAATATGACCCTAGTCATGATGTACATTACATTATTAACTACTTCTCTCCAAAGTGTCTTAGATAAATTATTCTCAAACATCATTGCTCTATTTTCCTTCAATACTAATCTCTTTCTCCTTTATACTATCCCATTATGCTCAAGTGTCCTAGGTGATGATAATTGTCTCTTAATTCCATTCTCTTCACAAAACATGTTAAACTCTCTAGAGACAAACTCTCCTCCTGTATCTGATCTCAAAAATTTAATCTTAAGACTAGATTCATTCTCAACTCTTCTTAAATATCTTGAGCTTCTCAAATGCTTAAAATTTTTCTCTAAGAAATGCTACCCACATCATTCTAGTGAAATCATCAACAAAAACCATAAAATACCTTTCTCCATAGAATCATCTTTTCTTGGTAGGCCCACTTAAAACCGTATGAAAAATCTCTAACTTCTCTATAGTAGTAAACTTATTTTTGTGAAATCATACCTTCTTCTTAGCCATGATACATTCTTTTCAAACAATATTTTTAGGTTTCATTATCTTAGGAAAATGTCTATTTGCAAATGTGCTACTAACCTTTACTATGTTATCAAAGTTTACATGAAAAAACCTTCTATGCCATAACTAAGTGTTATCCACTTTTGTAGCCAAACATGTCATCTTAGTAGGATTCCATCGAAATAGATTACCTCTAGATCTATACCTATTCTAATAATCTTACCATGTTTATATTTGATAATACAAGTCTTTTTCTATGAATTTCAACTGGTAACCTTTAACCACTAACTGTTTAACACTCAATAAGGTATTTATTTAAATCATAAACAAAGTAAACATCATTAGTGTTAGTCTTTCCATCAAGAGTAATAGACCCCATCCATGTGATGTGACAAATTTCATTTTACCAACTCTAATAATATCTCCATCATGATTTTTGAATTTAAAAAACTTGTTCATATCACTAGTCATCTAATGTGAACATCCACTACCTATTATCCAATTACATTTCTTTTCAACTTGGGAAACTAGAAAATTTTCTTTTCTTATTTCTATGTCAAGATCATCTTCTTTTATGGCTACAAATCCTAGCTCATCACCACTTTCACTTTGAACTCTTTCCTCAGATTCCTCATCTTCATTTGCTAGGTTTTCTAGACTTAAAATTTCCTTTATAGTTTCTAGGTCTTCTACAAGTCCAACATTTAAATATTCTCATACTATATGGTTCTCTTCTTACAAGAAGGGATATACCTTCTTTAATATTTTTGTCTTCTTTAAATATGGTTCTACTATTGCTAAAGAAATTAGCATGGGTTCTTGCACTTTTGGATAAGCATGGATGCACACTTTAGGCACTAAAAGTTGTCTCCACTCTTGTCAATTCTCCAAACAATCTCAAACCAACTTCTACTACTTCCAATCTTCCAAGAAAGGTTTCCATGGTGAACTTCTTAGTACAAGGTATTAATAATTCAATCATCCATGCTACTTGTTTGAATGGTGGTGTCAAAGTTTCAAGATATTCCATACAATCTCATCTTCTTCCTTAGATTTACCATATGATTTGATTCATGCAACAATATTAGATATCCTACCTACATAAATTCTTACATATTCATCTTCCATCATTTCATCATCTTGAAACAAGCATATCCAATCCTATAATCTTATCCTTTTTGTATGTGTATCCCATTCAAAAATAGATTCTAAATATTTCCAAATCTTATGAGATGTTACTAGTGAATTTAACTAACTATATTCATTCTTAAGAAGAGCTAATAGTAAGGTTTCTTGGGATCTCATATTGTACATGAACAAATCTCTTTCTACTTCATTGCATTCCTCAAGCTTTTCTTCTTTCATAATTTCCTTGTCACTCTTTTTCAAAAGCCAATAACCTAGACCCATACATAGTAGACGAGTCTTTATATTTTGTTTCCTACTATCATAGTTAACCCCATTAAACTTAAGACTATCTTTTTTGAAGTGATTCACCATTGATCTCCTAAAGTAGTTAAGCTTTCCCTTCAAGCACTTGAAGCTCTCATACCAATTATTAGAATATATAGTCCACCAATATAATTGAGAAGGGGGTGGGGTGAATCAGTTATCCAACTATTATCACAATTATCAACCTTATTAAACCTTAACCATATGAACATTGCAATCAAAAACCATAAAGTGATGCTCATACAAAATAACCCCAGATATGTTAACTAGGGAAACCCTTGATCAAAGGGAAAACCTTGGTGGGGATGGTATACACAAGATGCTGTACTGATATAAATATTCCTTGTTAGAGGATGGATCCTTTTAGGAGTCTATGAAAAAAATTATTACATATCAATCACTATTAGGAGACTTTGAATCCCTATTAGGAGAATCCAACCCTATCAGGAATTGTAGAAGGTAGGTCACTACTACATTTGGGCTTGAATTGTGATGGTAGGTCATCACAATTATGATGGTAACCCATCACCCAACTGACATCAAGAGGAATTGGCTAGAATTGGAAGGGTGTCAGAATTTAATTGTTGCAATTTGCAATGGCAAGGGAGAATGTCACAATTGTGATAGCTACATGTGTCATAAATTAAGCTAACATATTGAAAAATTGTTTATTTTCACTGTCATAATTGTGATGGAAATTTTTCGAAGACACCATTTCAATTGTGACAAAAATGCTATGGCCCCCATGACAATCCATCAGAAATGTACATCATAATTGAGATGGGCATGTGGTAGGGATGAAAAGTTTCCTTCACCATTGCAACATGTTAGTAAACAGATTGTTCTTTTTGATTTAACTCTTAGATGCCCAAATTTGTGAATAATATCTAGTTACAATAGTTGAAAAGTTACTTTTAAAAAGACTAACCTTCCTTTGAATTATTAGGTACAACTCCCTATTTCAGATTTGCAATGAATTATGTTTGTTCCTAAACTAAAATGGGGTATGTTCTTAACCCAAGAATAGGAGAGTTAAACTGAGCCAAGCCTAAACATGAACTAATTCAGGCAAGAAATGATATTTGAAGATTAATTAAGTTTATGAACTCACACATCTTATGAACCCATAAGGCTTAATGATTTAATAGTGCAAGCTAACTAATACTAAACTGATTCAGCAGGAAACTAAATACATAGAAAGAAAGACTAACTTGAAGGGAAACACAAAGGGATTTCTCTTTGAACCCATGATAATAATACTATAATATTTAGTTCTTTACCTAAAAATAGGGGAATGAAGCTCTATTCATTCCTTGTTTTAATTTAAATGAAAGAGGAAATAGACAATTAATATAAAACAAAATGGAACTGAAAATAATTGACACAAAATACCATTCAATTGGCTCTGCAACATCAAGTATTTCACACCAAAAATTAGCCAACTTTTTATTAATCTTTCATTCCAGTATATATAGGATTCTAAGATGACCATTACAAAGGAATTTTAATCGATTCATCTCTTCAAAAATGGCAAATTTCAAGAAGCTAGTTTGTCCATTACAATCATTACATCAAAATATAAAAGACACAGAATATGAATCACTTTGCCTTCTTTCCCTTTTTTGATTTTGTCTTATAAGCCTTAGTAGTGATGATGATTGGAATTAATTCTTCATTCTTATGAACATGTACATTAGTATATCTTAAGAGACATTTGGAATGCTCTCTGGATAAATCTTTGATAGCACTCAACCAGTCTTGTATTTCCTCCATGGTCATGTGTACACACCCATTAAGTTTCTAAAGCTTGGAAACTCTATTCTGGTGGCTGGAAGATATCCCTATCAAACTATCTATGAAGTTGGAGAAATTGGTCTGCATGCCAGTTATTCCAATAATTCCCTTCCCTTGTGCACTATTCTAGGAATTTGTATGCAAACCTCTTAAGAGTTCATAATCTTTATCCTAATCCTTCTTCAATTTAGCTTTAGTTTCCTTAAGCCCTTCTTCTATTGCCATGATCATTTTGGACTTGAACTACATGCTCTGAAGCCACTCAAACAAACACTCATCTCCTTTAGGAAAGATCTTCACTTCAACAACCTCCTTAGCCTTCATGTGGATAATCATCTTTAGCAAAGTGACACAATCTTCACTCTTAGTTTTCTCTGTAGCCAAGGTGGCCCTATTTTAAAAATTTTTATCCTTCTCTATTTCTAGCCTCAATATAGCATTTCCAATTTTCTCTATAACGGTAACTCCCTCCAACTTGATTTTCCCACTCCACTCTCTACCAAATTTTCTAAAGTGTTTATCTTCTTGGAGCCAAGAGATGAGTACTTGGACATCTAGAGTAGTAGGATCATAGGTGATAGACATTCTAGAGATGCTTGCCAATGGGGTGACCAATTGCCTGATGAAGCCATTCAATTCTTGTATTTCTACCTTCATCCTTTGACAATTTAAGACTTTCCAGCTATCCTTGAATCATCTCATTTGTTGAATTCCATAATCCAACCTTGGTGTCATGTCTGGCCTCCCCAAGATCTATGGAGCATAAGGTAAAGTCATTTGTAGACAAATCTTTGATTCTTCCTTCTTTGGTAGGCTTTACAATCTCCACTGTTAGATTCCTAGTTCCAAGTTCTTGCTCAAGGATGGACAAGGTCTTCTACTTCTTAATCTTGCTCAGTGCTGATCTAGAGTGGATAACCATAGATAAAGTTTCCTTGTTTGGGGCTCCTTCATCTTTCCTCTTTCTCTTTCTATCTAGAGTGTCCTCTAGCTATGAATATGTGCCTATCACCTTGGAGATAGTCCTGAGAGAGTCTATACTGAACATATTTCTCTTTACCGGGGTGATGTTTTTTGTGGTTGAAGAAAAAGGATTCTTTGGGGCCTGTGACATGATCTTTGAAGAATCTTGGTCCTTAGTTACCTCTGAAGTCTTCTTCATTACCTCATCAGATTTGGTAGATTCACTATCACTACTTCCTCCATCTCCCAAGTCTACTACCTGTACTTAGGGAATACTTGGTAGGAGAAGTGAAACACTTATAGATGGGACTAGGGAACTATGAGGTGAGAGGGTAAGAGTAACTGCACCATCTTTTGGTTCCTCGACATTCTTCTGCTCAACTTCTAGTTGGGTTCCAATCACTGGGAGGGAGCCATCTTAGCAATTTTTAGCCAAGGGAATACTCTTGTCAAGAGGTTGATCACCTCCACCTTATGGCTATGCTGGTCCTTGAGTAATGACCAAACTTACATCTGATGTACCACCTTGCAAGGAGGAAACTACTACAACTATTGGAAAAGCTTGAGCAGTTGTACTTTTGCTTCGACTCCTTTCAAATATAGTCCATTCAACCTATTTCCCTATTCTTTTGATAATTTGAGCCACCATTATATCTAGCTCCTCTCCTGCATCCTCATATTATTTTGAGCTTATTAGAGGGCCTCTTAGGTTGGTTAGATAAGTATTATTGTCCATGTTCTAACCATAATCTTCTACTCCTTCTACATCAATATTAACTTTATACATTTTTACTTGATCAATTGTCAGCCTAGCGAAAGCATGATCATGGCTCTCAAACTCATCCTTGCAATTAGCCTAGTAGTATTCAATGGTGGTGATGTATTTGATTACACTTCCAATCTATAACACCTCCCTTGCATACCCATTCAGATCAAACATGGGTCTCAAGACTTCATACATCTCCAACTTATACTTCATTTCAAAAACATTTAGCATGTTCTTTGCATCAGAATGAGTTTCAAAACTAAAAGCTCCCACCTTCATAGGGAATTCATACCCCTTTCTTCTTTAGAATCTTGCTCAACATGTTCGCTTGAGTATCTTGTTTTATGGTCTAGATCAACATGATCATATCACTAGGATATCTCGATATCTTTAAGGAGAAACCATCAAAAGATGCAAGATGCAGATATGAAAAGGATGAGAACTGGATGAAATAACTCCCAAATTGGCTAATGGCTACCATGGCTTTAGGACTAAATCTTCTCTTTGAATATCCCTGAAGCTCCCTACAAAATCTCATGGTGAAAGGATCAGGGTAAAAGCACAAACCTGTGTCACCTTTTATAAAGAAATGAGATATCAGAATTTGACAGTTCAACATTAATGACAAAAAAATGGTATTTATGTTTAAAATATGAAGATGATGTAAATTGATGAACTGTGTAGAATTGGATAAATTTTATGCCTATAATTTTTTATAATTTTTTTGAGTAAGAGTTTATTAGTTTTATTTTATTTTGAAGTCCATTTTTAAACTATAAAAAATATAAGCGACAGATCCTGTCAAACAAGTATATGCAAATCATCTTTTTTTGTTCTAATTTGAAAATATGTTATAGATGACATGTATAGCTAGTGAAAAAAAAAAGAAATAATTATTTTTGATGTATATTTTCTTTGTTATAAGTACTCAAGTTTGACCTTATTAGAATCCAACAGTTTTTTCCTCACGTCAAAACTTCCCTATCAAATCTATACCTTCTAAAAAAAATTACATATTTGTGAAGACGATTCTCTCCTCTAGAGATAAATATAATTTTTTAATTTTTTTGATATGATTTACTATTTTTTTTTTCCATTTTTGAGGGAGCATCTTTTGAAATGTTGAAATATTGACTTATAATATTTTGAGATTATAACATATTATAACTAATCAAAACACTCAAAAATTTATATAATGATAATATTGAATCTGAGATCTATAAAAGGGTATTTTTAATTTTTGAAAAAAATTGAGTTTTGATAGAGAAATGAGATTTGACCAAAATAAGTTTTGGTATCATAAAGGGTGACATAGATTTTTTCTTTTACCCATCATTAACTCTTATATACTTTGCATAACTATTTCCAGTTGTAAACATGTGTACAACTCATCATACTTAACATCATCATGAAAATTTTCCACCCTTGGGAGGCTTGGCCATAATTATAAAGAAAACTAACATGTAAATGAGGAAAGAGGACATATAGAATGTGTTGTAGAATTTTGCAGCATGAAGACCATTGGATAGAATCTCGCTTACCTCATGAGCCCAATCAATATATTAGGTATTAGAGTAGATGAATTTTACCAAAAAGAGATATTGCTCAACAAAATTTAAAGCTTCTACCTCACCTTTCAATCTATGTAAGAGGACCAAGATATCGAAAATCTCATGTTTGAGATTAGTTCCAAATAGAGTCTTAGGAACCTTACTCTTGGTGCTCTGTGGTTTTTGAAATCATGACTACATGATTTCCTTCCTCTAGATCATCTTCTTGGTGAAGATCTTAGAAATGGCTCCTCCAAACATCAAATCTGAGAATTCCTCTCTTTTTGAAACTCAAGGGAAATTCACCACAGTTTGCCTATCGATGGAAATCAATATTGTATCATCTAGTAGCACAATTTTTCTAGTGTCTAGGTTGTAATGATTTATACATTCATAGATTAACTCTAGGCTTGGACTACAACTAGAAAACCAGCTTCCTTGTTTGACCTGCATCCTTGGAGCTTCTTAGTAAAGGGATGGATTTGCTCTGACTTCACTCTCCTTTGAAAATCCTTCATGTCATAAAAATGGAGAGAGGTATCCATGAAATTTGGCAATGAAGATTTGATTCTATTCAATCCATAAAAACTTGAAAATTTGGTTGACATTCTTTTTCAAAATGCATTTTGAATCAAGTGAATGTGAGGAATAAATAATGCATAGATACTAGCTTTTTGAAAAAGTTATGCAAATTAACACAATAATAGTTCAAGAAAGAGTGGTACTTTGTGTAAATATTCATGTTTCCATCTATATAGGAGCTTCAATTCATCTATTAACCTTCATAATCAACACCACAAAAAATGAATTGAAGGAGAGATCCATTGAAATAGTAAATGCATGGTTTTAACAGATATCTTAGTATCTTTTCACTATTTAATTGGCCCAATGGTAACTTTCTATCTTCCCATACTTACTTTCCCATTTTCCTTTAAGTTTTGGGAAGTTACCAATAGAGTACTCCGTGGGAAAATATTTGTTGAGTTGAATTCTAGTGCATATACTATTTCCTATAATCATTAGATCCTTTCTATTATCATCTTGAAATATCTTATGCACAAATTGTGTGTCCAATTTGCTTACTAGCTTGATTTTCTATAAAATCTAGCAAATTGTCTTCATGGGTTGAAAACTCACCGAGGAGAAGACAATTTCCATTTCTCCACCCACACTTCCTTTAATTGGCCTTTAGACCATTGTCTACTTTTGGCCTCAAAAATGTCTAAGGGGAGTGCAAATGTTTAGTAGGGACCCACCTTTTGTTTCTTTTCCTTTAGAATTGCCTTTTGCAAAAAACCAACTTCATGGGTTGAAAACTCGCTGAGGAGAAGTTCATGTTGGGTTTTCCCCTAGGAATGGTTATGAGAGCTTGTGATGAATCCTAAACATTTTTTGAGGTAAATAATCACAAAGGGAATATGTATTTGTCATAGGGAACCTTACTATTTTCTTACTTTGATCCATATGCATCATTTGGTGCTTTTTTCAAGAAATCATCTTCATGGGTTGAAAACCCAAGAAGGAGAAGACAAAGTCTAGATTTCCACAATCTTCTATTTTTATGGAGAAAGTGATAGACTGCAAGTAGATATAACTTTGTAAATGATATTTGTATGAGCAAGGTGAATCTCCATCAAAGTAGGCACTAAGCTACCCACACAATCCTTTCAACAAAAAGGAGAACCACCCGGCTATGAAATGTGAAGGGGAAAATGAGAAATCTAATGGAGACTCATTCCACCTAAAGGGGATTAGACTGAAACACAAATAGGAACCTACTAAAGCACAAGTTTTTACTTTTACTAATTGGTGAGAGGATAAAATGTGGGGCAACACAACGGTGTGTTGTATTGATAAAAACTAAATTTGGTAGCAAACATTGAATAGCTATGATGCAATCATACATTAATATTGATCTTCACTTGGTTTTGAGAATAGTTTAATATTCACTACTAATCAGGGCCAACCATGTGAATATGGAAGTGCATTCCCCCCCTCCCCCTCAAACATCTAAATTCCCCATTAACATCAAAAATCTTTAAGAAGGGATCAATCTTTAAAGTAAAAAAAGGTTCCAGACCTGCAAAAGTGCCATCATTTTTCCATCTTCTATGCATGTCATTTTTCCATCACATCCAAAATAAGATTCTACCACTTTGGATTGAGAATGCACATCCAATTGCATTTTGTATGCATGGAAAATAGAAGGAGCTAAAAAAACCCAGCACATTTACATTTATTTAATAGGTCTATGCAAACCTCTAACAAAAATGCAAGCTTGTTAGGTTTTTTAGCTCCACCTAATGTCATATGCATATGAATTGAGATTGCATATTGAACTATGGTGTCCTTATGCATTGCTTGAAACCAAAAGATTCACACAATTAGTTTCCATACAATCATAGGTTAATGTTGAGCTTCACTTAGTTTCAAGAATAGTTTAATATTCTCTACTAAGTAGGGCCAACCACAAGAAGGTAGAAGCTCATTTTCCCCCCAGCCACCCAACATCTAAATTCTCCATCAACATCTAAAATATTTAACAAAGGATCAATCTTTAAAGTACAGGAAAAAATTCTAGACCTCCAAAAGTGACATCATTTTCCCATCTTCTGGTGCATGTCATTTTTCCATCACATCCAAAATAAGATTCTACCACTCTGAATTGAGAATGCACATGAAACTACATTCAAATGCATGGACAACAAGTGGAGCTGATAAAACACAACACAATTACATTTATTTGATAAGTCTACTAAGCTTTTAAAATTATAGACCATCACGAACAATGTTTGTGATGGTCTATAACTTAAAATACCTAAATAAACACCTCTAACAAAAATGAAAACCTGTTGTGTTTTTTAGCTCTACTTGATGTCATATACATATTAATTGACACTACATATTGAACTATAGCATTCTTCTACGTTGCTTGAAACTAGGAGATTCACACAATTAGTTGTCATACAATCATAGTTTAATGTTGAGCTTTACTTGGTTTCGAGAATAGTTTAATATTATATAGTAATCAAGGCCAACCATTTGAAAGTGGAAGCTCATTCCCACCCTGAAACATCTAAATTCCCTATTAACATCTAAAATCTTTAAGAAAGGATCAGTCTTTAAAGCACCTAGAATATCCTTGTCACCTCCTTCTACTCTTAGGAGAAGTCCATCTTCATTTCTCATGAGAAATTCATCATATGGGTACATCTAGGAATGTCTTCATCGCCTCTTGCATAGAATGAATCCAATATTAGAAAATGCCTCCTAAGAAATAATAGTTCAAGTGAAATAAAATCATGAAAAATGAGAGAGAGAAAGAGGAATCTATTTACCAATAGGCATTGCCGTTGCATCTGTGGCCATGTTACCTATTGAGTGTTTTTTTCTTTTTAAAAAAATTGTGCCAAGATCTCTCTATTTATATATATACATACATACATACATACATACACACATACATATACAAAGATCACAAGGGCACATACATACATACATATATACATACATACATATATACATATATACATATATACATATATGTATGTATGTATCTATGTATATATACAAAAGGATCATTTTTAAGGTGCTAAGTGACTTACCTCAAGATCCTCCACAAAAGTAATGTAGACCATGTAAAATGGGTAGAGTTTGCAAGAAATTTTACAAAACCATATCATATAAAATATTTTTAGAAAGAAATAAGCCATAACCTAGTTAAATGGATCTAGTTGCTCATTAGCTAGGTTATGGCTTCTGAAAGGGAATGAGCCTCATGATTATGATATTTACACAGAAGAAGAACTTTCTTCTTCAACTACTTACACTCAACTCTTCATTGAAGTTATTCTTCAAACAATTAGAATAGTTGCTACAAATTCCTAGGAGCAAAGGAACCCTAAACATATGCTATATTTTTTGGTGACATGGGAGAAGTTACTACCAATTTCAATACTTCATAATATTTTGGATCATATAGTGATGCCAAAATTAACAACATCAGTAGATACTTGGGATCCTCATAGGGAGAGCGTGCCAATACATGAATGGTTACATCCTTGGCTTCCACTATTGGGCTAGCATATGGAGCCTTTATATCCAACCATTCATTATAAATTGGGGAATGAGCTTCATACCTAGCATTCAAGTGATGCATCTACATATGCAATTTTATCACCTTGGAAAACTGTATTTGATCTTGTTGGCTAGGAACAATTGTTTGTTCATTTTATTGTAACTAATTTTATGACACTTCTATAGGAATTTGTAATCAACACAACTAATCAACAACTAGACCAATTTAACTAGTTTATGACTCAGGCATGTGCTATTCCCATTTATCATATGGTTGCAATGTTGGAGGAAACATTATTTATTTTTGTAGGATATGGAGGAATAATAGTGGTGTTGGCAAACATAAAAATTTAATAATGCAAAGTCACCTTGGTGAAATTGTGTATGCTCTTGGCAAACATTTCATAAAAAAAGTTCATAATGACATTTTCTTCTTGTACATGTTTTTTCATAGAGCCTTTACACACCCAATGCTCAAAAATGTCTACTTAAGAATGTATGTGAACCTACAATGCACTGTTATGAGGTGAAATATGTAGACAATCATATATTTCTTCACACACAAGGTTGTTCACTTTGTGTGCTCATTCATTAAGCTAAGCACCCAAATTTTCATTTCAAATCATGATTTATCTATTTTAGGCTTAAGAACTAGTATAATAGCCTAGAAAGAGTACCTAAGAAGAGATGGATCTCACATTCATTCACTAATAAAATATATAATTCATTCATTATCACATGAAGTAAAAAACAATTATGAGCATCTATAAAGTAAACTCATAATTTACAAAGCTAACATCTAACATTAGTTCATCCTTTAAAATTCATTAATAGTATCACATAAACACATAACATTCAATAACATGTGAAATGATGCATTTAAACATGCATCAACCAATTATGATTTAATTTTGGATCACCTACCTTATTAGTTTGGAATTTTTTTCTTAGCAAATATCATAAATGTAAGAATAACTATTCTAAAAAAAGCATAAAAAGATGATTATTATGCACCAATCATATTTTTTTAGCTCTTTTGGCACAATTGTTCTTACAATTTTTTAGCTCAATCTCCAAATAGTCAATATGTGTTTTGAAAAATTATTCTTGGATTGTAAGTTAGCAAAAAGAGAAATATCAAACTTGAAAAAGATGTACATAAATGCAACTAATTTTTAAACTTCAATTTTATAAACTTACAAAAAGAACCATAGAATTATAAGAAACTATTGTGGTTTGTACTATTTGAAAATTATAGTTACAAGTGATAAAGTTATATACCTTTGATTTAGAGAGCACAAATAATGGAAATGAAGTATTTAGGAAGTGTAAGCTCAACTACCATCCCCCCCGCCCCACCCCCCATGTGGATGACACTGTTATGTAGAGAATAATTACATCCATCCATACATACATATATACATGGTTAAGTGCTACATAACTATGTCCAAGGCTACCTAACAATGCCCAATGAATTTGCACACTAGAGGCATACTCTGCCTAATAGGCTACCTACATACCCATATCCATGGATCAAGACTGTCGAACTACTCACTCTAATGAATATGTAGTTTTGGTTTCTAATTATTTTGATGTAGCTATATTCCTATAACCACTAGTGATATTTACTCACCTAATACAACTCTTTTCCATCATACACCCACTTGGGTGAATCAGACAATTTTCTATAATTATAATACTATAATATCCTAGTGCACCCTTTGTGTTGTAGTTTATAGTTAATGTAAGGTTAACCTATATGCGTTGTAACTCAATCCCCATATATTTATGTTTAAAACCTTGTGATAATAATCAATGCATCTAGATAGATCGATCAAGTTAATGCTAAAATGTGGAGTTTAGCATTCTATTTTCAAAAGCCAAGTACACTAGGTACATATAATGTCTTAAAATATAAGCCTCATGACTAAACATATAATGTCTTAAAATAGCTAAGTGCTACCTAGCTATGTCCAAGGTGTCTACACGCTGGAGGAATACTCTACCTATCAGGATACCTATATACTTGTATCCATGGGATCAAGACCCTTGAACTACTCCAACAAATTTGTAGTTATGGTTTCTAATTGTTTTGATGTAGCTATATTCCTATAACCACTAGTGAGATTTACTTAACTAATACAACACTTCACCATCATACACCCACTTGGGTGAATCAGGAAATTTTCTATAATTACAATACTGTAATACCCTAGTGCAACCTTTTTGTTGTAGTTTATAGTTAATGTAAGGTTAACCTATATACATCCTAACTCACTCCTTAAATAGTCATTTTTAAAATCTTGTGACAATAACCTTGGCCATGATACCTATTGAGTGAGTTTTATTATTTTTCTATTGTTCCAAGATCTCTCTATTTATATACATACATACATACATACATATATACATACATATATAGAAATTACAAGGGCACAACAATGAGATGTAGAGATCACAAGGGCATGGCAACAAAATACAGTGATCATAAATGCATGGCCACAAAATCCTAGATTTCCACTGATCTCTACAATCCACAAGATCTCTCTCTCTCTATATATACATACATACATACATACATACATACATACATATACATACATATATCTATACACATACATACATACATACATTTGCATATGTAATTTTATCACCTTAGAAAATTGTATTTGATCCTGCTAGTTGGGAACAATTGATTGTACCTAATCTGATGATAGTTCTACATGAATTTTTAATCAACCCATCTAATAAGAAACTAGACCAATTTAACTAGGTTATGGCTTGTTTCTTTCTAAAAATATCTGCTATGATATGTTTTTCTAAAATTTCTTTCCCATTTTTCCTAGTTTACATTATTTTTGTGTAGGATCTTGAGCTAAGTCACTTTGTATAGATTGAGTGAGTTTTATTATTTTATTATTTGGATTTTTGAATATGGGCTTTGTTCAAGTCCTAGTTTTAATGAAGTAACAAAGTGGTTTTTAGGAAGGAAATAACTATATAATGAAGAGGAAACTTTAAAAATTGAATGTTACAATACTGAAATGAAAGCTATCAAGGATCAAACACCTCTATAGTAGAGTTACATTACAATGTGAAGTTGATTTTAGATATATAAAAAAAGAAAAGAAAACACAACATAAATCATTCCCCATTTTTTTGATTACAGAGAGCTATGTGCGAAAGAGGGTGGAGAGCTCTAAACATTGGTGGAGATTTCATTTTCATTCCCTTGTGATCACTGTGTTTCTTTTCCATGCCCTTATGATCTTTGCATTTTGTTGTCATGCCCTTGGTGGAGATCAGTGGAGATCTAGGATTTTGTTGTCATGTCCTAGTGATCTCTACATTTCATTGTCTTGCCCTTATGATCTTTGTGCCCTTTCTCTATGATTTCATTGTCATGTCATGCCTTTGTAATCTGTATGTCCTTTGCAAAACTACAACATTTTGGGTCAAATTGCGATGACAATTTAATTTGTAGAGTTCAAGCCCAAATGTAGTAGTGTTTTCTTTGGGATTTTCTTTAAGGGAGAAGAGGTACCTATATAAATGTTCTTTTCTTTTCCTTCTAAATTTGTATCTCTTTATATTTCCCCCAAGTAGGTGATTAGAGAAGCTTCTCTTTATTAATATGTATGTATATATATACATACATACCCAAACATATGTGTGTCTATGTATGCATGTATGTACGTGTATATATAAAGGTCTCTCTATTTATATACATATATAGAAACACCTATGTGTGTGTGTATATGTATATATATACATATATATACATATACATATGTATGTATATACATATATATACATATACATATGTATATATATACATATATATACATATACATATGTATATATATAGTGTATGTGCAAGATCATGATGTGTTAAAAACTAGCAACCTGAAAATTATGTAGTTTTGAAATGCCTCAAAGCATTTCAAAATCTATTCCAACTTTTTTCCAACCTATCCTAATACCAAAAATAAACAACTAACACCTTTATAAGGTCTATTGTATCTTTGGATAGCAATGCTACATGGTTAACTTTTAAAATGTCTCAAAAATGTGCTCTTGGCCTATTCTTGTGTCTTTTTTACTTCAAACATGTAGCTGACAACTTTTTTTTTCACCCAAATTCGATGAAATGAAAAGGGTTTAAGAATGTAACTAGCTTTCCATAAATATAATTTCTGTTAAATTCTAAGTTCAGTAAGTGATTATTACTTATTTTCTAATCGAGTTATGCATAATTATAACTTTCAAATGGTACAACATTTTTAAAATCCCAAAGATGCACCACATTTTATGCTTCTTCTACTACAAGGAAAAATAAATGAAAATTTTCAAAGTTTTGAATTACTTTATGTGGTCAGACATGAGAGTTTTTTATTCAAAAAATCATATGGTAGAAAATTAATAATTAATTAATTATAATAACAATACCAAAAAATATGCATCCCATCCATGAATGAATCTAATTCTAATATCTTGAATCTTATTAAAAATATTATCATTTGATTTTGATTAAGGTGGTCAAACATACGTCTACTTATTTTTGTCCTAAAATTTTTGTACTATTGCAATATATTTTAAAATTTTCACCAATCAATTTTTTTTTAATAATATAGATAAGGTCTAGTAGTTTAGAAACTAAATTCAATTTCCTAGAGATTCTTTTATATCAACTTTTTGATAGAAAGTTCATAACAAGTTAAAAATTATATGTCGAGTTGACATAACCTTTATTTGTTGATTTTTCATTGCCACTTAAGGGCATAGTTTGGTTGACCATGATCCTACACATACCCTATACATACATATATAGAGATGACAAGGGTATGACAATCAGAAGCATAGATACATACATAAATACATACATATACACATATACACATACATATATACATACATACATACATCTGCATATGCAATTTTATCACCTTGGAAAACTTTATTTGATCTTTATTCAATCACAAAGAGATAATATAATTTGCAAACTTATAGATTTCTGCATACTTAGTTTGGTATGAATAGTTTCGATTGAATTCGTTTGAGGAGAGTGAGTCTACTCATGGTGATAATGGATCCATGTATTGGGTCTTTAGAGGAGAGATACTTACAAAAGATTAGATGTTGTTTATGGATATATGATGATTGATTTGTGATGCCAATATATTCTCCTCCATATTGAATTTCTATATCATCAATTTGAAAGATACAAATAACTAGATGTGGTCTTCTAAAATGGTGGGACTAAGATATAAACATCAAACAAGGGCTGCATTCTTTGGTGGGGTAGGAGGAAGATGGTTGTGTGAATGGTTAATCAAGCAAGTTGCAGAAAATCAAGGTGTCAGTTGCAAGTAGATTCATTAATTTGATAAAGGAATCATCTTTGAAAGCATGATGGTCGAAATTGGCATGCCCATCCTTATCATAGATGTCTCTATCTTATAATATAAAATTACCTAGATCTATTATCTACCAAAAGAGTGCTAACTGAAGGATCATTGCTAAGACATTCAAATAGGTGAAATAGTTAAATATCTTAACAGAGTAGTCTTAATCGACTATTGTAAATCATTTAATAGGGTGCTTACTTCATTGTAAGTTAAAGTCCTTTTACATTGCATAATTAGTTGGTGGAGAATAGAGGAAATGAATTAAAATACAACAAAGAGACATTTGATTACTGAGGATCAAGTACACATCAAGAAAGAGGTGATTTGTTATCTAGTAGTAGAGTGCTAACTAAAGGATCATTGCTGAGATATTCTAATAGCTGAAATAGTTAAATCTCTTAATAGAGTAGTCTTCATAGACTATTGTAAATCCTGTAATAGGGTGCTTACTTCATTGCAAGTTAAAGTCCTTTTAGCAAGCACACTTCTAATAGGGTGTTGAAATCCTCTAATAGGGTAAGATCTAACCACCTTGTAAGCTCTTAATAGGGTAGATCTTTCATAGGATAGATCATGTTTCATAATCAAACATTGTAACCTTCATTAGATACACTTTATTACTCAAGTACTAAAGATTTATTGGTCATCCCCATCCTAGTTTTACCTTCTCCTTGGAGGGTTTTTGTGTAACCAAATATCTTGTTTTATACATATGTTGAATGTTTACTTACTTTCATAATATGGATGTATATGCTTAATTCAATATTACAGTATACATGCATAGATTGTGAGATGGATGTGTGGTGAATGATTTTAAAGTTGAAAATTTAAGTACTAATTTAGCCCCCTCTCTTAGAGTTTACTTTCCCTACTGTATTACCAAAAATTGGTATCAAAGTGAAGTTCTCTAGATAGTAAAGCTTTGCAACTTTGAGGAAAGATTTTGGAGATGGAAGTCTACAAGTTGGGAAAGATTACTAAGAACCATAAGATTGAAATACAACTTACCCTACATCAACTAAATGAAGAAAGAGATGAGTTAAAGAAATCATTTAAAAGAAGGAAAGAGATAGCTATTGAAGAGAATGTTACACATTACTAAGATATTGAAACTACTAAATTATTTGTAGAAGGAAACACAAGTGAATTCGATGCAACAATTGCAGATCTGATGGAAAAGAATGGAGCCCTAACTAAAGAGGTCAAAAATTTGAAGATAGAATAAGAAGTCCAATCAATATTTCTATGTGAGGTGACTAAGTAGAAAAAGAAAGTTGAAGAAAATAGAGTCATGATTGAAGATGACAAAATGATATTGACCAATAGACTGGAAGAGTGAACATAGAGATCAATAGGATTGTTCACATGCAATTGGAAACATTGAATCAAATGATGATTGAAAATCATGAATTGAATAGAAAATATATTGAGATCACAATACTAAATTTGCAAAATGAACAATTGAGAAATGATCTGAAGAAAGAAAAATAATTTGTTGAAAGTTTCAACAAACCTAGTGAATCCATCAAGTATTTTGAGCAATTGATGAGATCACCTAGATCTAATAGTGATACTACTAGAATAGGTTATATTAGTACTAAAGATAGAGAATCATCTAAAAGTGGTGAACAAAGGAATGCCAAAGGTGAGAACTTTAAACCTACTTGTCATATTTGTGGTAAGATAGGTCATACTGCCAATGTTTGTAGGAACAAGACTACAAATCAAAATCTTAAGAAAAAGCTCATGGGTCACTACCACAAATGCAACAAATAAGGAAATTAGGCACATGAATGCAAAACCAAGACCATAAGCACACAAAAAATTGAAGGTCACTACTATAACTGTCAAAAGTATTGACATAGAGAATACGAATGCAGATCCAAGCCTAAATGGTCATCCAATAAGAAGAAAAAGGTAAAGCACAATGGCAACTCTTATAATTAGGATTATAATACTAAGTATAGTTGTCACTATTGTCAAGAGTATGGAAATGTTGCTGAAAATTGCATAAGAACACATTTTAGAAGTGATTGCAAAATATTGTTGAGTCAAACTACATGTTTTAGTTGCTCAAAGAATGGTCACATAAGCAAGAATTGTCCAACAAGGTTAATAGCACGAAGCAGTGAGTTCAATCAAGGCAAAGGAAAGGTAGATGTTGAGAATGTCATAGATGAGATGAACAAGACATGTAAGAAAAAGGAAGATTACAACACATCAAGTTCAGATGGGATCACTTCACCCAATGTGTCAAGTGATCACAACACCTCCAATTAAGAAATCAAGAAGTATGTGTGGGATTGATATTTCAAAGTTAATTTATACATCAGTTCCAAGGATTTAGTTCTAAAAATATTATATTCGCATGAAAAAAAATGAAAAGTGTTGCTTAGAATCTGGAAAAAATCTATAAGTTTTTTTCAATTTTCATGTTACTATTAAGGATGAAAAGTTTCACTATGGTTGCCAAGTGAAATTTAGTGAATGCCAAGCTATTGTAAGTAATAGTGTTGACTGAAATTGTAGTGGTTTCCAAGCTTAAAGAAAACTACATGGAAGATGAGTGAGTTGAAATTTCTATTCAAGCTGAGCTTACAGCTGTGTAAGCACTGAGCATTAATTGTGAAGTTTTAAGGTCTATATGATTGATTTTAAACTCATTTGACATCATTTGAGATTGGAGAGAGAACAAAGAGCTAAAGGAAAATTGAAGAGATCATTCCAAGTATTTTTGGAGTGAATTCAACAACCTTTCAACACCATTTATCATATTTGTGAAGGTATTTTTCCTATGGTGAGCTACACTATTTGAATTTGTGAAAATATGGCATTAGTTCTTGTGCTACCAAGGTCAAAGAGGGAAAGAAAGTTTTAAATTTTAAATTAATTAGCAATGATATTAGATAACTAAATTTCAAGGCAATTCTTGACATTGCTTATAAACAAGAACCGTCTAGTGTATTATCCACAATACCACCACAAGTCTTAATGATTCAAGATGTGAGATGTTGGTACACATGGAAGGTGGATAGAATAGGTGATATGGAAATAAAATACCTATATGGAAAACTATGTGAGAATGGAGCATTGAAGGAGGAATGCAAAATTATAGAAAGAAAAGGGTTAACCCGTGCTCTAAAATTTCCAAACATTTTAAAGAAAGAATGGATTAAGATTGTTTTGAGTAGAATTCATGATAATTATGTATGGTTAGAAGATTGACCTATCAAGATTACTAAGAAGATTATGCAAAGGGTAATAGGGTATCCAACCCTAGATATGCCCAAAACCATGAGAAGTAAAGGAAAAGAGGTGATTAAGAACAAATAGGGGTAGTTTGGAACAAGAGAAGAATGACAATTGATACCATTACTGATCCCCTAATTGCTTTTGTAGTAAGGATTATTTCACACAAATTCATTCACTCGAGTAGGTTAAATAATGTACCATGTATTTATATAAATGTAGGCTACAAGATAGTGAAGAAAGATCATTCATATGACCTTGTGGAGCTATAGTTGCAACAATTATCAGAAAACCTAGGAGCCATAAGGAAATCCAAGAGTGCATAATAAAAGTTTGGAACAATACTTGTATGTATATTTTCCTATGTGTAGAACACATTTCCATCATTTGGTAAAATTGCATGGAAGAAAAATAAGTCTATTGCAATACAAATAGGTGAATTCATTGAGAAAATGGGAGAGAACTTTGAATCTATTATGACTAGTTACTTTGAGGACTTTAATAATTCTATAAAAAAAAGACACAGGATTCCAGTGTCACTAGCTGAGAAACATTTTAGTGGTGTTTTCTTTCTAGTTGATACTGATTTCACATATGTATAGGCTATAGTTCCAAGGGTAAGATGGGTAAGACCACTAGGATATAAGATTAATGTGGATGAGGCATCTACAACAATTACAACTTTTCTTGCAAAAGAAGTAGATACTAAGGCTACTACCTTTGGAAATTATGATGTTGCAAAATCAAAGATAACTATGGACTTGAAGACAACATCAGTAATAAGAAAGAAGAACAATATTGTTAACAAGCTTAAAGAAAATTTTGGTGAAGGAGTAGATGAAGATGAAGAAGAGGGAAACAATGGGGATGATGAAGAAGAAGAAGATGCTCCTACTCAAGTATGATTTTCCCTAACTCAAGGTCAAGGAGAAGATGAAGGTGAAGAGGAAGTTAAGCTTGAAGAATGTGTCAAGGGAGAAGAGGCATATAAATCACCAATAGCCACATAGAAGAAGAAGAGGAAAGATAAAGTTCTACCAGTTAGTAAACCAAAGAAGGTTATAAAACCTAACCTTACAATTCAATCTACTAGAACTAGCACAAGAGCTACTACTAAGAAAGCTCAAGAAGTGGAAAAACCAAAAGAAATGAAGGCAAGGAAAGCTATACAAGATGATGACGAGAGGACATAATCTGATGATAATAGCCAATTCAAAGTGGTAAGTCATAGACCTTCTTCTAATTTGGATAATCTATGTGAAAATATAAAGAATAATGTAGATTTGAGTGGATTTTCACATATTGAATTTGATAAGCTTGGAAAGTTAGATATGGATAAGGTAGAAGAGTTAGTATATGTCATGCCAAAAACATTCAAGATGAATCCAATTGAGGTTGCCAACTCTCTACCAAAGAATTTATATGATAGTGTTGAGCAAAGATGGAAATATAGTCTCTCAATAGAGAGAAATATTAGAGAAACTACACTTGCAAGAGTGATGCTAGATTTAGATAAATTTAAGATAACAAAGGCCATCAAGAAGTACATAGAAAGATTTTCTCCAAAGTACCAAGCATTCCATATCTTACCGAATAAAAATGAAGATGTTTTTTAGTAGAGTACCCAAATATGGAAGTTAATTTATGGGGTGGCAACACCTAAGTCAATTGAGAAAACACCTGTTGAGGTAGGTGATGAAAAAGGTGAACAAGAAGTAACCAAGTTTACTAGAGTTGATACTAAGAAAGATGCACGTGGAAGGAACTAAGACAAATATAGATACATAGGTAATAGATGAAGATGATCAACAAATAGAATAGAGTATACTAGATATATAGTTTTTGAGTATTAGTCCATAACATGTGACAAAAGAAGACACTAAAACTATAAAGATCAAGGATGTTTCTAACAATGTGACTCAAAAAACCAATCCCCCAACAAAGGAGGACATGTAGAAAATATTGCTAGACACCACCACCAAGGAACAACTATGTAGTCATCCAATATTGGTGAGTGTATATGAATTTAAGAAAGTAGATAAGATATCTGTAGAGGTGGAAACACAAGACATATCAAAAACCCCTCAATTTACTATGATACAACCTACATTACCCCTTGTAGTGTATCAAAGAAAATAGACATCCATGAAAAACATAAGAAAGTTGATGCACATTGTATTAGTAGAAAAAGTTACCACTAATGCACAGATTGAAACACAAGTTCAAGGTGCAATTAAAAGGAAAGAAGAGGAGAGGACTGAAGTGTGAGACTTGGCTAAAAATCTTGAGGAGCAATTAGCAATACAAACACTAGTTACTTTGCCAACATCTACTACTCCTCCAAGTCAAGCACTTCATAGGTTGAGTGTAGAAGCTACACCACTACAATCATCAAGGCCTAGTCCTATTACATTCAAGGTAGATGATGTTACATCATTTGGTGATTTCAACTTGGATGAATTGATTATTTTACCAAAGTTTAACCTTGCAACAATCATTGTTGAACAAATGAGCATACTACAGGATGCACTTGAAAAGAAAAAGCATCAAGAACTACTCAGAAGGGAGCATAGGTAGAAGTAAGCATTGCAAGACATCAAGGATATTTTTTTTGATGCATTTAGCTTGCAAAGACTTGAAGAAGATAAGCCTATCATGGAGTAGTTGGTAAACATTATAGAATAGATTAGTGATGCAGACTTGGATTCCAATGTAAAACTACATGAATGGTTTGAGAGAAAATTTCAAGTAAAAGTCAATGAAAATATATCAATTTCTATTGCACTTAGTTAGGTTGAGTTAGCAACCAAGATTGAAAGTGTAAAGAAAGACTTAGAGAATATTTTCTTACTTTACACAAAGTTGTGTGATACAAATCTATTCACACAAGAAGTGCAACACCATATTGACAAGTTGGAGAGAGATATGAAGCTAATAGGTACAACTCTACCTCATTCTCTAGCTTAGATTCAAAGGAAATTAAGAATTTTGATGAATTCCCAAGGTCACTTGGTAGCTTTGCTTTCTCAATTTGTAAATATTCAAGCTATGTTGATCAACATCCAATCCATGCCGACCCCTCACATGGAAATGCTTCACAAGAGATAGCCTTTGTTGAGACATTAATGAAAAAGATACTCATCTTTTTACACTAGAAGGCTTAGTTAATCTTGCCATTGAGTTAACCATCCAAATCAAATCATTGGAAGTAGCTTGTGAGAATTGGGATGCATCTCTAAAGATAATACTTGAGGTCCATAAAACTTTCTTAGATAAACACACTATAAGTGTACAACCCATGACATAAGTGTCAAAAGGGGGAGAATTCATGATAAGGAGAGATAATTTTAAAGATCAAATATAGGCAGAGTCAGCAAGTTAGCATATGCAGAAGCTACTCAGAAGGAGTATTTAGTTTTTAGTTTAGAATAGAAAAATAAACTCAGAGGGGGTTATTGAGTTTGGAGATATGACTAATGAGTCGTAAGTTTTGAAAATTTTTGAAGTTTTGAAATTTTTATGTAAATGGGTATTATCTAGGCTATACTTGAAAGGCTAAGGTTATTCATGCATGGCCAAGTATTTTGCCACTCATGTCAAAGGGGGATATTGCTAATCTTAGATTGGTTTTAACATATGAGTGATAATATACTAAGTCATTTACTTAGTTCATGCCAAACAAGTAATACATACCGAGCATAAGTTGTCAGATAGTATATGTCAAGCAAGGGATATATAGTATGTGCCAAGTAAGTAGTAAGTGTTGAGTTACACAAGTGCCAAGAAGATAGTAAGTGCTAATTCATTTAGATGTCAAGTTATCAATGGATGTCGAGTCATTCAAAGGCCAAGTTACAACATTTTAGTTATAGTTGATGTCAAGCATCAGGGACTACAAGTGTCGAGTAATATAGTTTTGACATAGTTATTTGTAATGGCACAAACTACTATGTAAACCATTTTGGAGCCAACTTTAGGATTGTTTTGTGATCCTAGATGATAAGGATGAATATTTATTGTGAATACCTATGTAGCTCATGCAACCAATAAAAAAAAGGGAAGGATTAATTGACAATATGGGTGAATCAAAATCATTGATTCATACCTAACCCTAAGTCACCTAGGTTTTCTTAAGGAGGAAAAACCCTAAAATTCTTATGTGCACGTGGAAGGAGAAAAGAGAGAAGTTTGAATGTGCAAATAGAGCATTCATGGTCACTAAGGAATTGTTTATTGATAGACATTGTAGAATTAGTTAGAGAAAAAGGAGAGGAACTAGAAGACAACAAAGAGACATATGATCAATGAGTATCAAGTACACATTAGGAAAGAGGTGATCTATTATCTAATAGCAGAGTGCTAATTGAAGGATCATTACTGAGAAATTCTAATAGGTGAATTAGTTAAATATCTTAACAGAGTAGTCTTAACAAGTTGTTGTAAATCCTTTAATAGGAGGTTTACTTCATTGTAAGTTAAAGTCTTTTAACTAGGCATACTTTTAACAAGGTATTGAAATCCTTTAATAGGTAAGATCTAACTATCTTGTAAGCTCTTAATAGGGTAGACCTTTCATAGGGTAGATAATGTTTCATGATCAAACATCGTAACCTTCATTGGATACATTTTATTACTATAGTAGTGAAGATTTGTTGGTATCATCCCCACCCTAGTTTTACCTTCTCCTTGAAGGGTTTCTAGGTAACCAAATATCTTGTGTCATACATGTGTTGAATGTTTATTTACTTTCATACTATAGATGTATATGCTTAATTTGGTATTTTACAATACATGCATAGATTGTGAGATGGATGTGTTGTGAATTATTTTAAGGTTGAAGTTTTAAGTACTGATTCACCCCCTCTCAGAGTTTACTTTCCCTATTATATTTCCAATATGTAAGTGAGGGTGTTGACAAATCTTGAAAACTTGAATGCTAAAATGAAAGCTATCAGTTATTCAAAAATTAAAACATTTATCTTCTTTAAAAAAAGTAAACAACAGCCATACAAAGATGCACATAGATAATTACACTAGATATATTGACTAGGGAAACCCTTGATCAAAGGGAAAACCCTAGTGGGAATGATGCTCACAAGATGATGTACTAATATAAATATTCCTTGTTAGAGGATGGACCCTGTTAGGATTCTATTACAACATTTGGTATAATAAATCCCTATTAGGAGACTTTGAATCCCTATTAGGAGATTCCAACCCAATTAGGAGTTGTCCCAACCTTTTTAGGAGTTGTGGTATAATGTATGCAAGAAGAGCCCATTGTCCAAACATGCAATTTCAACTACAAGAAGAGCTCATTTCCCAAACAAGTAATTTACTATTATCTCCTTCTTTCCTCTATCCTTTCCTCTATCTTATCAACTAGACCAATAACTATCAAAATGTTGCAGACTAGGTCATGAACCTTAGATCCAAATACCAAATGTTAGATCACTTGACAAAACCTCGGCAATGAAGTTTCCTTCACTTCCACACTACTCTACTCAACTTCACATTCCACACTCTATTGTTTACAGAACATTCACATTACATTTCTTTGATACCATGATAAAGGAAAATGCCCATCATTTATACCAAGTCCATAAAAAAATTACCTAAGTCAGCTATTATTCCTTCTCAATTAATTATTATAGGACCACATTAAGAACACATTACACATAGCGATAACCTTAAACTTCTTCCTTGCAACTTGAATAACTTTTTGTACATGCATTATTATGATAAGTGAGCTTAGCCACATTATCCTCAACATGTCTTCTTCATGTCATTAGCCTTAATCCTCATGATATCAACTCTGCTAAGAGATATAAAAATTTTACTAGAACATGCTTCTATAAAATCTATGTTAGAATAGTCATCACCAAAACTTACATAAATTCTTCTAGACTTATCCTTTCTACTTCTAATATTAACTACAAATAATAGATACTCCAAAGCATCTCCCATAACCTCAGATGGTTATCATGTTCAACTAGTCATCCATACCAACTTAATCTTTTTGGTATTCTTTTGTCAAATACCATAGAAGACATCAAACATGCTATGTTGACATCAATGAGAAAATCAGTCATGAATGTAACATATTATTAGTATTCACGCTTCCAACCAATCTTCCAAAAATCTCCCCCTTTGGTATTGATGGAAAAATAGATGAAAAAAATCTAGTTCCAAGAATAGCAATGCAAGACTGTAAGTCTTCAAGTAATATTCATTAGTCATACTCACTCATTGATATACCTCAATGCACTCTATACTAAACTATCATTCTGCATACTGTGTTTATGCTGAACATCTTCCTTAGCATATTATTTTCAATTCTAAACTTCTTCCCCATTTACATCAATGTCAAAGGTTTCTACAACTAACATCTCTGCATCAAACTCTGCAACAACTGATACTTACTCATCTCGAGTGTCAAAAGACACTTTTCAAAACAACATAAACAAGAGTCCTAAATGAATTTGTCCATTACAAATACTCCCCCCTATAGGAAACATTAGCATCCAGTCCAGACAAACAATGGTGTTTTGTTACCTTGTATTGATGCATGCTTGCATCTTCTTACTCTGATGTAGGAAGGGGCATAACCAAAGCATACCTCATAAATTCTCAAAAGTCTCTTTAGAGGCTTAGTGAATATATCTACAATATTCTCTTTTGTGCTCACATACTCCAATATGATTTGGTTTTCTACAATTTTTTCTCTCAACATATGATACATACCTAGTCCTTGAATGCAATACTAGATTCTTAGACATATTTACCATGCTTGTTTTGTCACAATGTATAAAAATAGGTTCATTGATCTCTGTCCTTATATCCTTTAGCAACTACTTCATCAAAATAACTTGATTGCAATTATTTTCTACTGCAACATACATTGCTTCTATTGTACTTTGAGATGTACAATCCTACTTCTTGCTTAACCAAGAAACCAATCTTCCTCCAAGAAAGAAAGCTCCTCCATTAGTGCTCTTTCTATCATCCATACTGCCTACCGAATATGCATCAATATAAGCAATTAGAGTAAAATCATTAGATTTCTAATACCATAATCCAAACTTAGATGTTCCCTTCAGATATCTAAATATCCTTTTCATTGTTGCATAGTGTGCTTCTCTGGGATTAACCTACAATCTTGCAACAATTGCAACTGCATTTTCTATATCTGACCTTGTTTGAGTTAGATATTACAATCCTCCAATCATATATCTACTTCCACTCAACAATAGTTGTCTCATCCTTTGTAGATAACTTGAGTATAATTACCATAGGTGTTCCAATATGTTTAAATGTTTCCAAACTAGACCTTTTCAATAAATCCTTCAAGTACTTAGTTTGAGAAATAAAGATTCCTTCTCTATTCTATATAATTTGTAATCCTAGGAAATATTGCATCTCTCCTATCATATCATTTCAAATTCTTTCTTCATTTCTTCTACAAACTTCTTAATCTCTTCATCATTTCCTCCAAATATAATATCATCAATAAATATTACCAAAATCATCAAACCATCATCAGTTTCTTTCCAATACAAATTACTATCTACCATACCTCTATTATATTTGAGCTTTGTCAAATGCTTGTCCAATCTTGCATACCAGGTTCTAGGTGCTTGCTTCAATCCATACAATGCTTTCATTAGTTTGCAGACTATGTCCTTGTCATCTATCAAGGGACATCCTTCAAGCTACTCCATTTATACCTCTTCTTCAAGTTCTCCATTCAAAATTTTTGACTTGATATCCATCTAATATACTTTGAATTTCTTTTGTGCTGCATAGGCTAAGAATAATCTTACTGCTTCTATTCTAGCCACTAGAGCATAAGCCTCCTCATAATCTATTCCTTCTTATTGTGAATAAGCTTTACATACCAATCTTTATTTGTTTCATACAACTTCTCCTTACTCATTCATCTTGTTCCTGAATACCCATTTAGTTCCTATCACATTCTTGTATGTTGGTCTGGGAACCAATTCCCATGTCTCATTCATTTTTATCTAATCAAATTCCTCTTTCATATATTTCTTCCAATAGTCATATTTACATGCTACATCTACATTCTCAGGCTCAACTTGAGATATCAAGCATAGTTTTTCATTAACTCTGCTTCTTGTCATTACACCTTTTTCTTTACTTCTGATGATTTGTTTGGATGAGTGATTCTTTATCATATTCCTTCTAGAAGTGGGAGTTGCTATCTCAACTATTGGCTCTACTGAAGGTTTTGAGATTTGTTCCTAACTTGGCTCCCCTTCATTTTTCAATTCATTGTTAGTCTCAAGAAGTAACTCATCATTCCTTGGCTTAGTAACATCATCATCTAAATTGTAATCAACTATTCTCTCTTGTATTCTAAACTTCTCATCAATTCTCACATTAGTACTTTCCATAATAGTCTCCAAAGTTGTTTCTTTTGATACATACTTTTCAATAACCAATCTAGACTCATTAACACAATCTTTCAAGGATCTTTCCATACTTTCTCTAAGCTTTTCAATTTTATCAGAAAGTAGACTCTTTCTAGCATTTCTCAATCTCTTAGGACATTTACTTGAAAAATGACCAAACTCTTTACATGTCCAACAAATAAAATTTTTCATACCTTCAAGTTCTCTCTTTGTAAGTAGATCAATACCTTACTTCGTTTGGGATCTATCTTCTCTTGTGCTACTATTCCCTTGTATACAACAGAAGGATTCTAGATCTGTAAACTCAATAATCTACTCTTTACACAATTCTGATGACTCACCAAGAATTTCCATAACTCATGTGTCAAAATTTCTTCTATCAGATGTAGGACTATCTTCTCTGAATATATTCACCATGGATCTCCCAAATCTATTAAAATTTTTCTTCAAGGACCTCATGCTCTGATACCAATTGTTAGAAACAATAGTCCACCAAGATAACTGAGAGGGGGTAGGGGGTGAATCAGTTATCCAACAATTAAAACATTTATCTTCTTTAAAAAAACTTCACTGTTCAACCAAAGAAAACAAAAACCATAAAAAGATGCACATAGATAATTGCACTAGATATGTTGAATAGGGAAACCCTTGATCAGAGGGAAAACCTTAGTGGGAATGATACCCACAAGATGATGTACTAATATAAATATTCTTTGTTAGAGGATGGACCCTATTAGGAGTCTATTACAACATTTAGTATGATAAATGCCTATTAGGAGACTTTAAATCCCTATTAAGAGATTCCAACTCTATTAGGAGTTGTGGTATAATGTATGCAAGAAGAGCCCACTACCCAAACATGCAATTTCAACTACAAGAAGAGCTCACTACTCAAACAAGTAATTTACTATTATCTTCTTCTTTCCTTTATCCTTTCTTCTATCCTATTAATTGAACCAATCACTATTAGACCTTGTAGACCAGGTCATGAACCTCAGATCTAAATACCAAATCTTAGATCACTTAGCGAAATCTCAGCAATGAAGTTTCCTTCACTTCTGCACTACTCTGCTCAACTTCACATTCCACACTCTCTACTATTTGCTGAACATTCACATTCACATTACATTCCTTCAATACCATGATAAAGAAAATGTCCTTTCTTTATACTGAGTCCATAAAACAATTCCCTAATTTGACTGTTAGTCCTTCTCAATTAATTATTATAGGACCACATTAAGAACACATTACACTTAGCGATTACTTTAAACTTATGCATTGCAACTTGAATAACTTTTCATACACACAATATTATGGTGAGTGAGATTAGCCACATCATCCTCAACATTTCTTCTTCATGTCCTCAACCTCCATACTCAAGATATCAACTCTACTATGAGATATAACAAGTTTACTAGAACATGCCTTTATAAACTCTATCTCAAAATAGACATCACCAAACCATACATAACTTCTTCTAGACTTATCATTTCTACTTCCAATGTTAACTGCATATACCAAATACTTCAAAGTATCTCCCATAACCTTGGATGGCTATTGTTCTTAACTAGTCATCCATACCAACTTAATCTTTTCATTGTTATTTTGTCAGATACCATAGAAGACATCAAACATGCTATGTTGACATTAATCACAAGCTCAGTCATGAATGTAACATATCATCAACATTCATGCTTCAAACTAATCTTCCAACAAGAGGTAGATATTCAAAATTTTGATAATCAAAATTAAGGCATGAGAGAAAAGGAGAAGGAGCAACTTTAGAAAGAGACTAATGGAAAAAATAACATCTAGACAAGATAGAGGATATTATGGAAGCCACTAGATAGAATCTAGGAAAGTGTTGTAGTAGGTACTATGACATTGGAAACAATAGTTAAATTGGTGTAGTTGCTAACTAAGTGGGTTGATTACTTCATTATTATATGATCCAATGGAAATCTTAATTATTATTTTGACATACATGAAAATATTACTATTTTTCATTATTATATATACATACATGAAAATAACAATGCACTTTCTAAGAGTTAGAATTGTTCAAAAAAATTAATGTTTTACTACAAAATACATTTGAAGAACTATTAGCTTAGAAGAAAGAACATGGTGTTGAAATAGTATAGAAAATGTTTGACATGAGAGGTCTGCAAGTGAGGTTGTTGATGAATCTTGAAAACTTAAATACTGAAATGAAAGCTATTGATGATTAAACACCTATGCCAGAGTTACAACACAATGTGAAGTTGATCTAAGATAAGATAGAGCCAGATATTTAGAAGTTTGATAATCAAAATTTAAAGTATGAAAGAAAATGGGAAGGAGTGGCTTTAGAAAGAAAAGGAGAAGGAGCAGCTTGAGAAAAAAAATGCACAATAGAAACAACAACTAGACAGCATAGAGGATATTAAGGGAGCCATTGGATAGAATCTAGGAAAATAATGTGATAGGTACTATAAGATTAGAATCACTTGCAAGTGTCTTTGAGAATTTATAGTCCAAATATCAAATGTTTATAAGAGTGTTTCAAGGTTGGGAACCACTTCAACATCCTTTGCATGGTTTAGAGGTAATGTCATTATGGTAGAGGCTTTTGCAAGGGATTGAGCCTCGTGATTATGAAATTTATATAGAAGCATGACTTGCTTCTTCAACTCCTTACACTCAACTCTTCACTGAAGTTATTCTTCAATTCCTTGCATATGCAATTTATCACCTTGGAAAATTGTATTTGATCTTGCTAGTTGGGAATAACTAATTGTTCATTTTATTGTACCTAATATAATCATAGTTATACAAGAATTTGTAATTAACCCAACTAATCAACAACTAGATCCATTTATCTATTTATGGCTAGTTTATTTCAAAAAAAAATTGCTATGATATGTTTGTGTAAAATTTCTTATGAACTCTACCCATTTTTTATAGTTTGCATTATTTTTGTGGAGGATCTTGAGGTAAGTCACTTAGCATGGGTTGATTGAGTTTTATTCTTTTATTATTTGGATTCTAGAAAATGTATTTAGTTGGATCAATTTTTCTGTTGTGCTAACATGTAATAAGAACCTTAAATAGATCTCTAAATATACATGTTTAGAAGGAGATATAAAGAGATACCAATTTATAAGGTAAACAAACCAATATTTACATACCCTTGAAGAAAACTGTAGAGCTAGGGATGAGAAAAAAATTAGAGACCAAGGGAAAAACATGAAAATAAAATCAGAAAGCAAGGGTACAACATGGAAAAAAAATCATAGAGCAAGGGCATGATATGAAAATCACAAAGAAAGGAAACACCAATAAAATGAAGAGATGACAATGGCATGAAAACCAAATCATAGAGAAAAATAATAGAGAAAGGGAATGACAATGAAACACAAAGATCACAAGGGTATCACAACCAAATCATAGAGAAAAGGCACGAAAATGAAATACAAACATCACAACAATGAAATAACAGAGCAAGGGTGTGCCAATGAAATGTAGAAATACATCATAGGAAAAAAATGCACCAAGCACAAGGGCATGAAATTTTTTAGAGCTTTCCACCCTCATTCAGAGCTCTCCGACTTCTTTTACACACAACTCTCCACAATCAAAACAAATGGGGAATTATTGATGTCATGTTTTATTTTTTCTATTTATACTTACACAGGCATCATAATTATGATGCTTACATTGATATTACAATGACATCAAGGAAAACTACAAAAAAAACATGAAAATCACCACAAATTAGACCACAGTAGCAATTTGACCCCAAATATTGTAATGGGTGGACTCACTATCCAAATATCTTTAGGGGAAAGCCAATAAATTCACTATCCAAATGATCTCTATATAATTCCTTTTAGAATAATCAAATTGAATTATACTTCTTCTTCCTCTTTCTTTGTCTTGTCAACTAGATTTCTACTCCTTATCTTGATTCTAGATCACCAACTTTGCATCCAATAATTGCCTAGATTTCTTACTCGCATTTACCAAATACTCTAATTCTTGTTCACACACTTCACACTTGTTTCACACTCATATCACACTCTACAATCAAAGAGATTAATTTTCTTTATACCAAGTGCTCAAAAGAATTCCTTGAGTTGGCCTTAAGGCTTTCCCAATTAATTATAATAGGATCAAATTATGATAATTAATTATTTCATAATTACACAACACTATTGACTCCCAATCTATACAAATTCTTAGACATACAACTCTGAGACTTGTACAGTCACTAACTTCATCATTAGATTGTCCTCTATCATTGTATAATCTCTATTAGGAGATATAATCCAATCATCAAAAAATTCTTATTAGGTACTATGTCTCTACACTACTTTATGTAAATTGTGTATATCTTTCAAATTTATTCAACTTATGTGACACACACTTAACCTCATCATTAAGACACAATGTGGAACATGTCCTTAATCACACATCACTTGAACATCAAAAATTTATGTGTAGGAACACAATCTTTGTTTGCTACTCTACTAGTCTTCACAAAATTACTACTATGTTGATATCAATGACAAACATAGTCATGAATTCAACATGTCAATACTACCACATGATCTCAAATGCTTAGGAAACTCCCCCATCAATACTGACACATTCATGCTTACCATCTCTCTACTTCTCTTGTAATGCTAGAATACTCCCCCATAGGAATTGTTATCGCCAAAGTTTGCACCCCCACCTGAAGTTTGACCTAAAGGTAACTTTGCATAACATATAAATGACCTCCAAGTATGGGACTTGCACTTTGAGGTTGAATCTCTAGAAAAAACTAGCATCCTTATAATTATGATGCACCTAACTACTACTTTGAAGGAAAAGGGAGAAGGAGATGCAGAAAAGTAAATTGTTGAAAGGGAAAGGGGTGATGCACCTACTTGAAATGGTTATGACTCTACTCTTATATGCATGAAAAATTAATGGAAAGCCAAATACACAACTCTTGACTCTATTCCACCTTCTAAGAAATAATGTGAGAGTTCAAGGTTGATCGAATGTTGAAAGGAAAAATACCATTTCACAATGTAGAAACCATCAACATATCAAACACAACATATAAATCTAAGGTAAGTAAAAAAGAAACATTCAAAGAGAGGCAAGATACATGCACAGACTAATGAATAGCAAGAGAGGGTAACAAACTAGCTATTTCATTAATGGAGGCAAGAAAATACAATTACAAAGCACAAGGCTTACTGCATGTAGACATTATCAGAACAGAGAAGAACCTAAAAAAAATTATTTACAACTTGCCTTTATAGAGTTTAGGCATAACTCAAATCTAACTTGAAGTTCAAATCCCACAAGATGGAGTCAAGTTGTGAAGAATATCAATAAATGAATTTCAAAACTAAATATGATCTAAAAATACAATCCACTATAGTGAATTGACAAGAAGAAACCAAAATCAACACATCCAACCATAAGAGAAAAAACTTAAAAGATTGGATCACTATATGTAATAAAGATGCATTAACACCATGAAACAAGGGCAAAAATGTTGGTTTGCATTGGAGAAACAATCCATCTAACATGTCATGGCCACAACAAATAAATCCGCACCACTATATAAAAATATGTGGGATGGGATAACACACAAGTTAACCCATCAAGAAAATTTAGAGTTGACCGGTGTAGAATAAGGTCAATTTTCCCCAATAAGATGATTCCTTGATGTAGATCTTTATTTTAGAATAAATGGCTCAGATAAAAAAAAAAAAAAATCCTTAGTAATTGATTAAAACCATACCATAGATCAAGATCACTTTACTCTCCAACAGATAGCTATAATACACTTCAAAATATCTAAATATGTATATAGATATGATGATCAAGAGTAGCCTAGCACAAGAAGGATCTACCATGTGGCATGAATCTATTGGTTGGTACAATCCCAAATGTATGGTAGAGGAGGCAGCATGTGATTTCATGATTTTGCAGAAGCAAGAAAAATTCACTCCCTGAAATAGCAAAAATGGTTCACGTAGAATGTTAACCTAGTGCAAAAATATGTGTTAAACTACAACTTGAAAAATAAAGGAAAATGAGCCAAATCATCCAATAAAGGAACTGAACTAGCTCAACCAATGAAGGAACTGAGCCAACTCAGCTTATGAAGAGATTGAGTTAACCCAACCAAAAGTGTGTTAACCCAAATCAAAGAATCTAGCCCAATTAAGATCTCTTAGATTGGTTATTAATGATGGGCTAAAAGGGGGGAAGAAATGGCCAAAATTCTTGGTAACTCAAAGGGAATACTTTCCTACTAACCATAGATAAGTGGCCTTAAGCAATCCATTAG
Organism: Cupressus sempervirens; assembly: GCA_028749045.1. Taxonomy (NCBI): domain Eukaryota; kingdom Viridiplantae; phylum Streptophyta; class Pinopsida; order Cupressales; family Cupressaceae; genus Cupressus; species Cupressus sempervirens. The sequence goes on along the minus strand of CM053791.1, from coordinate 780,343,230 downwards.
GTATAAAGTCACCAGCAAGAATTGACATGTTATCCCAACTGGACCTTCACAAAATTCTATAACTAACAAGAAAAAAAAACTCCAGAGAACTCTGGGAAGCTCATAAAAAATCCAAAAAAAAGGAGAAAATGTTCTCGTGCACTTCTTGGAAAGAAAAAAGCTCCTACTATACTATATACAAGTATTCACAATGCAAAAAATTAAACAAGACCATTAACTAGCTTGTTGAAATAGCTGCCCTTCCTTGCAAGCTGATTTTTTCTTCCATGCATGAGGGCAATTGAAAATGACAACAATCATGACCAACACAATACTTGCTCTCCAACACCAAGACAAGAAAAACTTGCTTGTCCTTGTGGTCTTCTCCCTCATGCTCTGGAATGAGCATGACTAGGGGCAACATGCATTATTTTAGAGCTAGATGTCTTATGAGGCATCCTCTTGATGGCTTTAGGTCCAAGCAATCAGCCTTGAACTCATTGTTGTGCTCTACAACAATTGTATCCTCGTAGCTAGCAGGGGCTGGCTCTGATGGTGTGGCTAGTAGTGTGCATGTCTCCTCTTGTTGCTACTAAAGAACATGCTCTTCATATATAAGAGATGATAACTCAACATCTATGGAAGAGCTGATAGCATCAGAATTTCCCAAAAGATCATCCTAAACATTGATCTCCTCCATTATAGTTGCAATAACATGGATAGGTTGAGGAAAAACCTCATGCATGTCAACATGTCCTTCCTCAAGGATGGAGTTATCCTTGGAATCATCCTTTACATCCTCCATATCATGAAGGACAATCTACTACAAAAAATGTTCCTCATATGGGCAAGATGACTTGTAGATAGACATGAAGCATCAAGCTCATAGAAATCAATCTCCCCCATCCACTATGATGTCCCCATGTCACAACAGTTCTTATGATAGCTTGAAGAAGAAAGAAAGTCTTCCTCTTGGATTGTCTTCTCTATTGTGACATTGCATGTAGGCTAAGGAGTAGCCTTATGCAAATTAACATCTTCCTCCTTGAGGACAAGAATATCCTTTTGATGTTCTTCCTCCTCAACCTCTTGCTATAGCATATGTTCTACAATTGGGGACTTCTCTTTTGTTATCTCTAATGTGGGCAAAGATATATCTACTTCTTTATGAATAACAAAGAAGGGAAAATAATCATTTTGGGGCTCACCATCATTGACATGTGGAAGTGTCTAAACTATAGGTTGGGGTTCAGGGCAGCTTGGGGTCAAAATCTAGGAGGACTACTTTGTTTGAAGCCAAAAAATCTTCTTTTGGGGGGTTCTTGCACTCCATCTCTCTACATTTTAACAAGCTTGAGCTCTGCCTCCTCCTCAAACTTCTCTATTTGTTTCTTCCTCTCCAACAACTGGAGAAAATCCTCCCAAGCCTTATTGAAAATATCAAACACCTAAAACACCATGGTACAAACCAAAGGATCATTCTCCCACATTGTCCTATCATTCCACAACTCCTTAATCGAGGAAGTCATAATGACCATAACATGAGAAAAATTTCTGCAATCCATATTTGGGTATGGATTTTCAACATAGCTAAGATCCTTTACAAGTTTAGTAAATCTAAGCCCCAAACTATTTATCTAGTCAAAAACCCCTCCTACCTTTGATCTAGGATCATTGTAGGGTTCTAAGGAAGACTAGGTAGGCTACTAATTTGATATTTTAGGAGAGACTAAACCTAAAGAAGAATAAACATATGGAATTAATTTTTTCCTCCTCTCTTGCTGGTCATGGAGCTCTTGGATTGGAATATACTTTGTGGGGGAAATTTTAACAGATGCATGGCCAAAGATGACATGATGGGTTGGAGTAAAATTAGCCTCCTGGTGCTCAGAGTACTCATGTTGGTCACAATGAGGTTGTGGCCAACATTAAGAGTAAGAGGGCTAAGGAATAGCCTCTTCATGATATGGGGGAAAGTGGGAGGCATCTCTATGAAGGGGATCCATGATAAAGCATTTAAATGAGCAACTTTATAAGAATCCTAAGAAAAATATAAAAACTAAAAATCATACCAGCACTTGATCTCTTGAAACTAATAGATGCATAGAGTCACCATGGTGTTAGATGAATGCCTCCAAAGGCTGATTTCACTAAGAAAAACACCCAATTTATTAGTGAATGGATTTTCAAACTGGCTAACCAATGGACTTATGAATCTGAATTTGTGTCCCACAAGGCGTGGCAAAATTGTTATTGCTAAAGTTTGCACCCTCACCTAAAGTTTGACCTAAGGGAAAATTTGTGTAACATGGAAATGACCTACAAGTCTAGGACTTGTGCTTTGAGGTTTAATCTCTAGAGAAGGCCATATTCCTTACAATTAGGATGCACCTAACTACTACTTTGAAGGAAAATGGAGGAGATGCAAAAATGTAAATTTCCGAAAGGGAAAGGGGTGATCCACCTAAATAAAATAGTTATGAATCAGCCCTTATATGCAAAAAAAATTAATGGAAAACCAAATACACAACTCTTGACTCTATTCTACCTTCTAAGAAACCACATGAGAGTTTGAGGTTGATCGAATGTTGAAGGGAAAAATACAATTTCACAATACAATAACCATCAATAAATCAAACAAAACATATAAATCTAAGGGAAGAAGAAAAGAAACATTCAAAGAGAGTCAAGATACATGAATGGAATAATGAATGGAAAGAGAGGGTAACAAACTAGCTATTTCATTAATGGAAGGCAAGAAAATACAATTATAGAACACAAGGCTTAATGAAAGTAGACATTATCAAAATAGAGAAGAACCTAGAAAAAGTATTTACAACTTGCCTTTATAGAGTCCAAGCATAACTTAGATCTAACTTGAAGTTTAAACCCCACAAGATGGATTCAAGTTACAGAGAATAGCAATAAATGAATATTAGAACTAAATCTAATCTAAAAATATAATCCACTATAGTGAACTAACAAGAAGAAACCAAAATCAATGCATCCAACCATAATAGATCAAATCTAGAAGATTTGATCATTATATGTAATAAAGAGGCATGAAGATGCATTAACATCGTAGAACAAGGCCCAAAATGTTGGTTTATAGTGGAGAAACAATCCTTGTAATTTGTCATGGTCACAATGAATAAATCTACACCACTATCAAGAAAACACACGATGGTATAACACGCATGTTAACTCACCATGAAAATTCAAAGTTGACCTGTGTGGAATAAAACTAAATTTCCCCAGTAAGATGAGCCATCAATGTAGATCTTTATTTTAGAATAAATGACTCAGATGCTACAAAAAAATCTTAGCAAGTTATTAAAACCAAACCGTAGATCAAGATCACTTCACTCTCCAACAAACAACTATAATACACTTCAAAATATCTAAATATGTATATAGATCTAATGATCAAGAGTAGCCCAACACAAGAAGGATCTGCCATGTGGCGTGAATCTTTTGGTTAGTACATTACCAAATGTATGGTGGAGGAGGCAGCATGTGATTTCATGATTTCATGATTTCACAGAAGCAAGAAAAAGTCACTCTCCCAAATAACAAAAATGGTTCACATAGAATGTTAACCCAATGTGAAAATGCATGTTAACCTACAACTTGGAAAATGAAGGAAAATGAGCCAAGTCAACCAATGAAGGAACTAAACTAGCTTGGCCAATGAAGGAATCAAGCCAACTTAGCTCATGAAGAGACTGAGTTAACATGAAATGTTAACCCAACCAAAAGTAGGTTAACCCACATTAAAGAATCCAACCCATTGAAGATCTCTTAGATAAGTAATTGACGATGGGCTAAAAGGGGGGCAAAAATGGCCAACAGGAATATAATTAGAATTCATGCTAACAATCTCCCCCTTATGCATTGATGACAACATAGATGAAAAAAATGTAAGTTCCATGAATACTAAATATATATTTCTATTGGGACTGCTCAAATTTACTCTTTTTTTTCAAATCCTCTTCATCATTCAAATCTAAATCTTAGGAACAACTTGTTGTGATGTGGAGCCTAATTAGACTTAGAGGTTTATTTAGTGTGATTTCCCTCTAGATTATTTCTACAGGGGTTTGGGGGTAGTGCCCCCAAGATGGGGTGAAGGGGCAATGCCCTAGATGCACTCCCTATTACAGTACAGGGTGGGGCCAAGGGGCACTGTCCCCATGGGGGTTTTTGGGGGTAGCACCTTAAAGAAAAAAATGCCCTTATATTGGAAAAGGCATTGGCTACTATTTTTCTATTATTCTAGCCCTAATTTTTTAAGAAGAAAAAGCTTGTATAAAAAGGCTTAGGGTTAGGGATTTCAAAATGTATGGTGATATTATACCTTCTTGTAGTAGTATTGAGATGTAAGGGATTACAAATTGTAATCAGGTTGTAATTACTAGATAATAATAATATTGGACTTGTTATTGGTGGACATAGCCCACAGATTGGGTGAACCAAGTTAAATCTTGGTGTCTTGTGTTCTCTTTTATGTGATCTACTATTTTTTGGTATTAGTTATATTTGTATGTAATTTTTATTGTTGTCTAAGGTTAATCCTAACAAGTGGTATCCGAGCTAGATGGTCATCATTTTTTTCAACCAGACTGTCATAGTTTTTTTTAGTGATCCTCTGCAAGAAGCTCATAGTTGAGTGGGAGTGATGGTAGTTGAGGGCAAGCTAAAGGTGGAAAAGTTTAATGGGCAAAATTTTTAGTTATGGAAGATGCAAATGGAGGACTATCTCTATCAGAAGGATTTATGGAAGCTGTTGGAAGGAAAAATCAAGAATCGAGGATCTATGTCAAATGATGAATGGGATCTTTTAGATAGAAAGACACTTGGAAGCATTTGGTTACACCTAGCATCATCGGTGGCATTTAACATTACAAAAGCAAAGAAAATGGAAGAGTTGATGGAAACCCTAACCAAACTGTATGAAAAGCCCTCTGTTTCAAACAAGGTATTTCTCAGGAAGAATTTATTTAATATGAAATTATAGAAGGTAGATCTATTGCGGATCATTTTAATGAGTTTAATACTATTACTAGTAAGTTATATTCTTCTATGGGTATCAATTTTGATGAACAAATTAGGGCTCTCTTGATTTTGTGTTCTTTTCCTAAAAGTTAGAATGTCTTGGTAATGGCTATGAGTAATTCTATTTCTGGATCTAGTACCCTAAAATATGATGATGTGATCAGTGTTATTCTAAGTGAGGAAATTTGTAGGAAAACCTCAGGTGGATCTACATGAAGAAGTGCTTTTAATGCACAAAGAAGAGGAATAATGACTGAGAGAGGAAATAATTCCATAAATTGTGGGAAATCAAGAGGAAAGTCAAAGGGAAAGAGGTCTCAATCCAGAGGACCAAGAGATTTTTGGTACTGTGAAAAATCAGGGCATAAGAAGAAAGATTGCTAGACTCGAAAGAACAATGAAGGAGATAAACTAGAAGGGAATAAGGAGGAAAATGTGGTAAGTAACAAATCTAAAGAGAATGCTTTGTTTCTATCTTTAGAAAGTGTTGATTATTAATGGGTTTTGGATTATGGTTCTTCATTTCATGGTACACCTCATAGTGGTTCTTTCATTGATTATGTCCAAGGGGATTTTGGGCTTGTCTATTTGGGGGATAATGAACCCTATCAGATTGTTGGAAAAGAAAAAGTTAAGATTAAGTTGCAAAATGGGAATCATTGGCTATGACATGAGGTAAGACATGTTCTAAGGCTGAGTAGGAATTTAATTTCAGCACGGCAACTTGGTGATGAGGGTTGTGTAGTTACTTTTAATGATAAAATTTGGAATGTTTCAAAAGGTTCCCTTGTAGTAGAAAAACATGTGAAAGTAGACACCTTATATCTTTGTGCAGGTTATATTGTTCCTTCTACTTTGATTATTTTAGAGAAAAATGAGTGTTTAGGAACAATTGCTATAGTTGAGCATGGAGAACAAATAGCTACTATAGATTTTGATACAACACTATGGAACAATAGACTTGGGCACATGAGTGAGGAAGGTATGAAAGTACTTCATTCAAAGCAAGTTTTACCAAGTTAGAAATGTGTCAATATGGATTTTTGTGAAAGTTGTGTGTATGCAAAATAAAAGAGTGATTTTTTTGAAGACTCGGAAAAAAAAAAAAAGTGAGAAATTAGAGCTTGTGTATATTGATGTATGGGAAATAGCTCAAGTATCTTCCCTTGGTGGCTCTCATTATTATGTTACATTTATTGATGATGCAACTAGAAAAGTATGGGTTTATTTCCTTAGACAGAAATTTGATGTGTTTCAAACTTTTAAGAAATGAAAATACTTGGTTGAAAAAGAGACTAGTAAGAAATTAAAATGTCTCAGACCTTATAATGGTGGTGAGTATTGTAGTCATAAATTTGAAGGTTATTGCTCCACTAATGGAATTTGTAGACAAAAAATTGTTCCAAGGACTCCAGAGGAAAATAGAGTTGTTGAATGCATGAACATGACTATAATGGAGCATATAAGGAGCATGAGGTTACATGTTGGGTTTCCCTTTAACATGTGGGCAGAGGCTATCAATACTACTATATATTTGATTAATAGAGGTGCCTCTACTCCTTTGGGTTGTGGTATTCTAGAGGAAGCATGGACTGGTAAGAAGGTGAGTTATTTTTTTCTTAGAACCTTTGGTTGTAAAGCATTTTCTCATATAGATTCTAAAAATAGAATCAAGCTAGAAGCTAAGTTAAAGAAATGTGTATTTGTTGGATATGGAATTAATGAATTTGGTTATAGTCTTTGGATTTTGAAAATCATAAAATTATAATAAGTAGGGATGTCATATTCAATGAGAAGGTGTTGTACAAAGATTTGTTGCAACAAGATGAGAAGAAAGTAAATGATTATGTAGTGCTGGATGATACTCCAAAAGATGATGTTCTAGTAGTTCCTCATGATGTGCAACAACTGCAATAATAAATACCACACACCAAAGTGAATGTTAGATGGTCAACAAGGCTAAGTAGACCTCCAAAAAGATTTTCTCCTTCCTTGTATTCTATTTTACATACTGATGCTAGTGAACTTGAATGTTATGATGAAGCTGAACAGGTGGATATAAAGTTTCAGTGGGAGTCTACAATAAAAGAAGAAATGGACTTTTTGCTAAAAACAAGACATGAGATTTATGTAGATTTCCCTGTAGGTAAAAGGGCTTTATAGAATAAGTGGGTTTACAGGTTAAAAGAAGAGGACGAAGGTAAGAAACATTTTAAAGCTAGGTTAGTGGTAAAAGGATTTGCATAGAAAAAGGGCATAGATTTTGATGAGATATTTTCTCCTATTATTAGAATGACTAATATTCACACTGTTTTAAGTATTGTGGCTACTGAAGATTTGCATTTAAAGTAGCTTGATGTTAAAACAACCTTCCTTCATGGTGATTTGGATGAAGAGATATATATGGCACATCCACAGGGATTTGAGGTCAAAGGTAAAGAGAACTTAGTGTGTAGATTGAAGAAAAGTTTGTATGGCTTGAAGCAAGCACCTCGATAATGGTATCTAAAATTTGATAGGTTTATGCATGAGCATGGATATAGTAGGTGTCATTTAGATCATTGTGTTTATTTTAAGAGGTTGGATGGTGATATCTACATTACTTTATGCTTATATGTTGATGATATGCTTGTAGCTAGGTCTAATATGGATCATATTAAGGGACTGAAATGCTAGTTAGCACATGTATTTTCTATAAAGGATTTAGGGGTAGAGAAACAAATCCTTGGTATGAAGATTTGTAGAGATAGGAAGAATAAAAAATTGATGCTATCTCAGGCTAATTATATTGAGAAGGTGTTCCAACATTTCTCTATGCTGAATGCTAAAGCTATCAGTACACCATTACCTAGTCATTTGAAGTTGACTAAGGAGATGTGTCCCAAGAAAAAAGACAAGCAGGACAAGATGTCTAAGGTACCTTATGCTTCAGCTATAGGAAGTTTGATGTATGCCATGGTATTTACTAGGCCAAATATTGCACATGTAGTGGGAGTTGTTAGCAGGTCTATGATTCATCTAGGAATTGAGCATTGGAATATAATTAAATGGATTCTCAGATATTTGAGAGGAACATCCAGTAAGTGTTTACACTTTGGGGGTTATACTGCTAATTTATAAGGATATGTTGACTCAAATTTAGTAGGGGATATTGATACTAGGTGGAGTACTACAAATTATGTATTTACTATTAGTAGGGTAGTCATGAGTTGGGTTTCTCGATTAAAAAAGGTTAATTCTTTATCCAATATAGAAGCATAGTATGTTGTTGCTACAAAGGTAGCTAAGGAGATGATATGGGTTCAATTCTTCTTGGAAGAATTGGGGCACCCTCAGAAGGATAATTATTTGTTTACCAATAGTTAGAGTGTGATTTATCTTGCAAATAATTCATCTATGCATTCAAAGAAAAAACACATATAGTTGTGGTACCATTTCATTCGATTAGTTTGGATGATGGACTATTAAATTTGGAGGAGATACATACAAATAAAAATTGAGAAAATATGTTTACAAAGGTAGTAATAAGGGAGAAGCTAAATTCCTCTTGAGCTTCAAATTGTCTTCTTGACTAAATAGAATAATAGAACAATAGAGTCCATGGTGGTTTGATATTCGAGTGGGAGCTATAGGTTTAGCAGTGCTATGATCAATCTCCAAGTGGGAGGTTAATGTTGTGGAGTTTGATCAGTCTCCAAGTGGGATATTGTTGTGATGTGGAGCTTAATTAGACTTAGAGGTTTATTTGGTGTGATTTCCCTCTAGATTATTTCTATCGGGGTTTGGGGATAGTGCCCCCAAGATGGGGTCAAAGGGAAACACCCTTGCAGGGTCCTATGGTAGTGCCCCAAGTGCACTCCCTATCACAGTATAGTGTGGGCTTGAGGGGAAACACCCTCATGGGGGTTTTCGAGGGTAGCACCTTCGAAGCCAAAAATTCCCTTATATTGTAAAAGGCATCGGCTACTATTTTTCTATTATTCTAGCCCTAATTTTGCAAGCAACAAAAGCTTGTATAAAAAGGCTTAGGGTTAGGGATTTCAAAATGTATGGTGATATTGTAGCTTCTTGTAGTGATATTGAGCTATAAGGGATTATGGATTGTAATTAGGTTGTAATCATTGGATAATAATAGTGGACTTGATGTTGTTGGACATAACCTAGGGATTGGGTGAACCATGTTAAATTTTGGTGTCTTGTGTTCTCTTCTATGTGATCTACTATTTTTTGTTATTGGCTATATTTGGATGTAACTATTATTTCTATCTAAGGTTAATCCTAACACAACTCTCTATGAATGTACTACTCCCCCATTGATTACCTTTCCATTTTAATGTATCATGGGATGATTTTCATTTACATTTTCTCCCCCATTGACATCAATGATAAAATGATCATTATGTCAATTTGCTACATACAATTTCTAATAATATCAAGTTTCTAAAGATATTATTAAATACCAATTGTAGACACCTAAAAACCTTTAGAAAATAAAGTATTTTTATTTTCTGAAAAAGTCCTGATGACATCATCATTTATTAATTAATTAATTTTTATGCCATTAAATCCCTTTATCTTAATTAAAAATATTTAATTAAGGAATCCCTCCCAAAAATGTTTAAATCTTAGTTAAACATTATTTCCTTATTTATTAATTATTTAATTAATAAATTGACCAAAAAACCCAAAATAAATAAAAAAATTATTTTTTGCCCAAAACTTGGCCAATTTCCTTAAGACCACTAACCTCTTCCAAAATCTTCTAATCCTTCTTTAATTTTAATTAAAGGCTAATCCCATCATTTCCTACCCCTAATCCCAACTCAAAATATTTAATTAAGATTAAATATTAATCCTCATGTTTATTAAAAAGGTTTTAATAAATATCTCCTCAACCCAAACCCTTGAAATAAATAAAACTTTATTTATTTCCTAAAAATCTAATTTATCCTCATCCTAGGAAATTCTAGACTATTCTAGAAAGTCTTTATCCTCATCCAAAGCCTAGACTCTTCTAGAAGATGTCTTTAACCCTAATCCTAATCCCCTCCTAACCTTGTCACATTCCCTAAACATGGGTTAAGACTTACTAACCCAAGCCAAAGTTAACAAATATCTCCTCCTTCACCCACCCTCATTAAATGACATCCACTTGCCTATCCCTAAGCTAATCCTAAACCATCCTAATCCATCCTCTAATCATTTGCACAAGCCTAAACAAGCTTAAAACCTCCCTAATCAAGTCCAAGTCTAAATTGCTCTCATCACCCTCAAAATATCTCAACCATAAAACTTTATGAAGTCCACTAGGTCATAAATGACTCTTACAAGCCCTTTTATTGCTCTTACAAGTCATTATGAGGGTCTTTATGAAGATTTTATCCCTTGAGCCTCCTTTGTTGACTCATCCTTCCCCTTTACTCCATCCTCTCACCATGTGACATGTGTCACTCCTTGATTGGCTATAAGGAAGCACAATCCATGTGCTCTCTTCTCATGCAATCTGAGCCCTCCATGAGCTTTTTCCCATCCTTGCATCTTAGCCCTCAATCCCTCAAGCCTCTTGCCTATAAATTGGATCCTTCCCCTTTGCAAAATAACACAATCCATGAAGTAAAGTTATAATGCTATTTTGAGAGCCAAATCCATACTAAAGCCATCTATCCACACCAAAAATCCACAATCATCCATTGAAGCCTTTGGAAGCATATTGAGCATACATCCTATCCATTTAGATAAAGCCACTCAACAAGAGAGCTTCTCATGGAGAGAGCCCATTAATGGCTCATATTCTCAATTGAGAGCTCCTCTTAGTCTATCTTGAAGTTTATGAATTTTTTTTAGTTTGTAGAAGCTTTATTTAAATTTGGTTTCTATTAGCATACTAACATTGCTCATATACATTTTGGCACACCCAGTGGGACCCCGCATGGGTCATCTTCATTAGCTTTTTTAGTCAAGTTTTGTATGTCATTTGCTGATTTTGGCTAATTTTGCTTGTTTTTGTGATTGGTAGGATTGTATAAATTGGTTTTGTAGGTCCACATGAGCTTGAAGAAGACAAAGGAACTTATAGTCTATCTCATAGTATTTGCAAATTTTTCAAGCTTATAGGTGGACAAAGCACTTGGAATTCTTCTTCCTCTTCTTTTCTATATTCTTCTTATTCCATCTACTTCTTCTTCTTCTTCTTGTGGGAGATCTTGGCCATTTTTTTTTTTAAGGAAGCAAAATCATACACACTTCTTTTTAGTGCTTAAAATGAACCCCCAAATCATACTTAAATCTATTAAAAAATTAAAAATTTGCAAAAAAGAAAAAATCTTTTAACAAGTGAAACTAAACCAATCTAATCATTTGCATCCTTGCAACATCAAGGTTTTAGATGCATTCATGCAAAGTTAGGAACACTTCATTTTTGGGAATTTAAAAAGAACTTCAAGTTTCCATTTCAAAAGGTTCAAAATCAACACTAAGTGCACACTAAAATCTAAATCAAACTCAAAGCATCAATCAAGGATAAAATGAACCTCATTTGCAAATATGTTAAAGTTCTTTTAAAAATCTCATGAAAACTAAGAGTCCTAAATGGTTGCCAAAATTGTCCTAAAAAGCTTTGTTATTTGTTCCAAACAAATGTCTTGTTGCAAAATCTTGAATGTTTCTTAGGTTTTTTATGCATCAAAACAATCTAGGAATATCATTTTTGGGCTTAAAACATGCAAAATAGAACACAAAATCTTGAATGAAAAGCAAAGTCCAAAGATTCATTTTCACTTTTGAGTCCAAAAACAATCTTGAATGATCTAAGGTTAAAACAAAGCACTTCAAAGTTCTTAAAACAACACACAAAATCTCAATCTTGAATGCTCAAAGGAAAAAACTTGAATGTTTAATCACTTGTCTTTGAATGCATGTTGCTAAAATCACTCTTGAGTGCCATGGATTAAAATCAAAGTTTTTTTTTTTATGAATGCATGATTAAAACAACAAATCCAATCTTGAATGCCATAGATCAAATAATCATCTTTTGGAGCATAAAAAGAATCTACATTTTTGTAATCTTTTAAGTTATAAAAAAAAATAAAAATTCTTTGAGTGAGTTTGTCGTTGGACTCACCCTCTTTAATCACCCATCAATTTAACCATTGGTTGCAATCTCAGTGCCATCTATGGGGATGGGTCCACCTAAGAGGGTGTTAAGTGCTCCACGCAAATCAAACTCCACTCACTTGGGTTTTTAGTGGTTTTTCTAAGTTTGAAAATTCCTTGAATGCGCATTAATCTTGCTCACACTTCATTTGGCCATAAAAATTGGACAAATCTTGACGTGGAGGGCCTCTGGGCGCGCGCTTGAAATCGAATCTCACACACCTTTGTTTTGGACTTAAAATAAACTCACACTCAATCTTGAATGCCTTAAAGAAAAATCAATCGATACTTGACGTGGAGGGCCTTTGGGCGCACGGGTTTACCTTCTTGTTGACCCTAACTCTTCTTCTTGTTTGCATTCTTCGATCAATTTTATTTTTGTCGACGCTTCAAAGTTGGAATAAACATTGTATCTTAAACATGAGTGCTTGCAAAGTCTAGATCATAAAACTTAAGCATCAGTTGGTAAAAGAACAAGCGTGTTTTTTAGCCCAAGATCATCCAAGTCTTCTCTCCCCTTGTCGTCTTTCGAGGCCATCTTGGGTGCATAAGATTAGGATCCAAAATCTTGTCTTAGCTTTTTAGGAGGCCTTCTTGGGGATTTCATCACCCCTTGGGACGACCTCAACTCCAGCATTCCAACGGAGTATGAAGATCGGGAGGTGAATCCAAAGACACCTCTCTTGGGATCAAAATTTTGTCACTCGGGCTAAGCCTCAAGGAACTTTATACCCTTGAGAAGTGAAAGAGGAGAAGTGGGTTACTGCTCCTCTCGGCTGTGTGGCATCTTTTTGGTTTCATCTACAGATTTGGGCCTCACGTACCTTGTGTATATCGAGGACTCCTTAGCTAAACCAAATTTCATCCTTGTAGAAAGCTTCCTAAGATGTTGGTGTGTTTGACGTGCTTGCTCAAAACTTTTTTCTGCTTGTTTGTTCATAACTTTTGAATGAATGTTTGCCAATTTTGGTCGAAATCATAGAAAAGCAGAAATCTCCCAACTCAAGGCATACTTAGCGCAGTCACTACCTTATCAAAAAATCATCCAAGCTCCCCCGGTGCAACCGAATCTATCTAGTTCTTTGCCTTAGAACAATCCCAAATCCAAAGTCCATCCAAATCATCCCCCCAACCAGCTAGCAACCCAATCCAAAATCACCCAAGCCTTTAAAGAGTTGTTGTCACTTTGCTAGATTTTGCTATCCAATCAATCCTACCAATCAACCAATCTCACCAAGGTTATCCCTTTGACAGAGCATTGTCTAGGGTAATCCAGCTTTTTCACTTGTATCCCTCATCACCTTGAGCTAAAGGTTGGGATCCACAAGTGGTCAATCTTGTGTCATGCCCATAGGATCATTAGTCTATTCTTAGGTTGACACAATCTCCACCAATCCAGCGCATAGGAAAGAAAAACTCTCACTTTTTGACAGCATGCCCTTGAAGTCTTCCATCCACAGGAAAGCCAAAAATCTCTAGCCAATCCTCCTTAGGTCTGTCATGCAACTTTGACTCTCCCTAGGAAATCTTTCATCAGCCAATCCAAAATCTGTGCTTAACCCAAATCCAACCATGAGCTTCTGTGTTCATCCATACGCAAGACCCCATCCCCATCAAACTCATCATCAAAGCATGAAGTACCAATCCTATAATGATGTGTTTGGTCGCATTGTCCTTGCTCCCGCCACCTCCTATTCCAATGATGATGAAAATCTTGTTGACTATGACGGGTATATTGAAAGCCTTAGAAACATTCCCCCAAGCATCCCCCAAAATCCAAGAGTTATTCCAAACTATCTATTCATGCCATCTGATATTCTAGCTTCCCCTCCATCACCCCATCAACCAAGCTTCCAATATTCCACCCCCATCACACTAGCTATTCCTGTCAATCCACCTCCACCTTCGACACATGAGTCTCCAAGGAATCTCCTAGAGGAAATACAAGAAAAGTCGCCTCCAACAGTCGATAAGCCATGTCATCTAATCCAACCATGTGAAGTAGTCAGTGATGAAGCTTCCCCATCTATAATATCACCTCCATCTCCCATAACTATCATCCCCATACCATCCATCAAATTTCTTAAAATCCTTCCACTTCCTGCAAGCATCAAAATCCCACCACCTATCAAATCCCTCCAAATCCTATCCACATCACCTCCAAACATTTCCCAAATCTCTCGTAATGACCCTTATGCATCCATCTTCTACTCACCCATCTCCACTACTGAATCTCCCATCTATCCATCTGCTACCTTTGAAGAATCCATCCCTTCACCTCCTATCACACCATCCACTCCAAACCAATCCTATCAAGATCCTACCCAAAAGCATGTTGACATCCCCCAAACCATAAATGAAGATATCATCGTACCATGTCTTCCATCCATAGTGCAGTCACCATCTCCTCCATCTCCAAAACCTCAAGCCATATCTCCTCCACTACAAGATATCTTGTCATCCCACCAGCTACATCAAGATCCTATCCTTCCATCTCCCCCACTCCATGCTTCCATCTTACCACCTATCCAAGCTATTCCACCATCTATAATCTACCCTCTTGGTTCACTTACATTCATCCACGGTGCCCCTCTCTCAGCAGAAGAATTAAGAATAGTATCTCCCCATTGCAATACACCTAATAAATCACTTCTACCATTTTCTACAAGCAAAAAGTTTCCTCAGCTTGTTCAAATGCTCAATCGATGGCATTATCAAGGTCAAGGTTTAGGACCACAAGAGCAAGGAATCAGAGAGCCTATTATTGCACAAAAAAATCTAGGATTTCATGGTCTTGGATATGTATCCAAAGGCTCACCATCTAAAGGTGTTGGTACACCACACCCCCAAACCAAGCCTATCTCCAAGCCCACCATGCCAGCCTCCCATCACTCCTTCAAGAAATCTTATGTCATCCCCCCTCCACCATCTTTGCAACCCAAAACAACCTACCATATCCCCCCTTCATCCGCTAAATCCATTTTGGGTCCCTATGTCCCAAAATCTACCATCCTCCTATTAGCCATCATAAAAATCCTATTCCATCCATTTCTATGCAAGATCAACAAAGGCACATATCAGGGCACATCATCCATCATCATCCCCCTACATGCTCTTTCATATCCTCTCCATCTCACAAAGCTTCTCCTAACCATCTTCCCAAAGCTTACCACAGCAATGTGAATGCCAACTTCAAAATGCATAAAGCTAAAAATCCACATCCTAGGCAATCATATGTCTATACTAAAAGACATACTCCAAAAAGGCAAAATCTAATCAAAGAATGCAAAACAATGCAAAAGCCTATGAAAAGAAAATCCAAAACCATGTGGATCCCCAAGAAAAAAGTTGAAACCCAATGCATAATGGCATCCACCATTGCTAATCCCCCATCTAGTGACTCATGTCCCCCATCTCCTAACTCCATCTTGGGTGCCTATATCCCCAAGCACACTTCCACAAATCCTCCATCACGCCCGCATCTACCATCTATCCCCCATATGCTCTTTTCACACCCATTCCAACATGTGCCAATGTTGCTCTTGCAAGCATCCCCATCTCATGCTCCTTTCCATCATTTTCATCCCTCCATCTCCTACCATCAATTCGATCTATTGCATAAATCACACATCTGGTGTACCAACAGCTAGCAACAAAATTGAACATTCCAAGAGCCAGTGAAAAATCCCAAAAAAGCCAAAATAGCTGAAGAAAGCAAAAATCATTCCAGCTAAGTCCAAAGTCAAAAAGTCAAAAAAGAAAAGAAAAATAAAGCGTCCACTGGTGAAAAATTGGCAATTCAAGCACCTTGGACAAGTACCATGATGAAAACTTGGCAAACAAGCGTCATGCGTAATCTTGCCATCCCCAGCTTAGCCTATCACCCTCATGCTTTTGGCCATCTCTTGACATCCACCTCCATCTTCCAATCTATCCACCTATCCTCCATCCTCTAGCTTCCATCTCACACCATCCACTAATCTTATGCAACTTCAGCCAATCATCTCAGCTATCATCCATCTCCCTAGCCCCTTCAGCTTTTTCCATCCTAGCTTCAATCCTATCACATCCATCATAAGAACTCCTTCCACATGTTATCTTTCTATTGGGGGCACTATATTCCTTGGAGATCTTGTCTTGTCCATCCTCCCTTGTCATTGGTATCTAGCTCTAGGCTATCCTCATGCAAACCCGATGTCATCTCTTTATATCCATCATAATCCTAGCTATCTACAATCCTATCCAGCCATCTCATCCTGCTCCTCTAGCTATCCTTGGTCACAAAATCTCTCATCATCATTGGATGCATCCTGCCAAATCCATATCTTTCGCTATCACCCTACCCTTAGCTTTCGCATCTTGCACAACATCGAACCATCCCGCTATCCTATCATCCTAAGCTTTTGCCTGCTTGTAACTATCTTAATCCATTAGCTTGTACCATATCTTGATTAGCTCACTTGTAAATATCTTGGTCTGTCAGCTTGTACATCCTCTTTAGCTTAGTACAATTGTATCTATCCAGCGTTCGTGTCAGTTCATCCTTGATCAACATCTTGCACCCATCACACATCTTGGTTAGCTATTCCAACGCATCCTTTAGCTAGATTTCCTGTCACCAAAGTGTTATCTTTCTTAGTTCAGCTTGCCAGATGCATCACTCATCCAAATCCACCAGCTTCGGTGCTCTCCGATAGGTCCTTGCAGGATATAGCTTTCCTCATGTCTGATCTTGGTCCGTTAGTACCTTGTCCTACCGATCTCGTTGGCAAACGGCTCTCTTTTGGATTTTCACTTTCTTTTGATTTGGGATCTTCCCTTTTAGGTCTTGAAGTATCTTTTCCAAGCAATCTCCTTGTTCCCTCCTCAAGGTTGCCACGATCTTCCATATCATGGTATGCTGCGAATGGGGCAATTAGAGTGTAAGGTCTTGATCATGTCTTTCATTTGTTTTTCTTTTCTACTTGTGGGTTCTCCAGTTTCATTTCTAAGCTGCTTCCTCTAGGATTCATGTGTGATGTTGGGGCAATCCTTGTGTGTTTGTTTTGAGTTAGTTTGTCAGTCCTTTGGACAGTTGGTGAAAAGGCCTTGATGTTCTTGGTAACCTTGGCAATTAACCAATAGTCCTATAGCAAATTTAGTGCTCAACTACATGGTGGTACTTCTCTTTGAAGTATCCCCCCGCTCAAAAAGCTTCAATGGTTTTCCTTCATCTCCATTATCCCCCATCCATATCTAGCATCCGTCTCTCCTACCCCAGCTGATGCATTAGTATCTCTTTGAATCACTCATCACTCTTAGCTTTAGGGATCCACAATCCTAGTCTTAGGGATCCACCAATCCAAATCAACCCACCAAGCCTCATCTTTTGAGATCCACAATCCTAGTCCTAGGGATCTCCGAAACCCATCTTCTGCCAATCTAACTCTTTGAAATCCTATTGCATTAGCTTTATAATCCCCTCATCCATCTCCCTATCCTGGATTCTTTTTTATAGCGCTCTGCTCCTTCATCCTTTGCAATCCCTGAGATCTTAAGCTTGCTTCCTCTTGTGCCTCTGATTCTCCCTTTATCATTCTCCCATAGTGAGAGTTTGAGCTAATTCAGTCCCTTCTCTTTGCCAATCTGAGTTTCCTTGCTCATCCGAGATTCTTGTACTTTTCAAGAAGCCATTGAGCCTCGCTTTCTCTCCCCGCTGCCTTCTTGAGGGGGCATCTCACAGTCCATTCTCTCCTCTTTTGCTCTAGCCTTGGGCATCTTATTTTCTTATCTTTGATGCCACGCCACTTGCGGCATCACATCAAAGAGGGGCAAAATGTAGACACCTAAAAACCTTTAGAAAATAAAGTATTTTTATTTTCTGAAAAAGTCTTGATGACATCATCATTTATTAATTAATTAATTAATTAATTAATTTTTATGCCATTAAATCCCTTTATCTTAATTAAAAATATTTAATTAAGGAATCCCTCCCAAAAATGTTTAAATCTTATTTAAACATTATTTCCTTATTTATTAATTATTTAATTAATAAATTG
The DNA here is from genome assembly GCA_028749045.1 of Cupressus sempervirens. NCBI lineage: Eukaryota > Viridiplantae > Streptophyta > Pinopsida > Cupressales > Cupressaceae > Cupressus > Cupressus sempervirens. The sequence goes on along the minus strand of CM053791.1, from coordinate 780,325,006 downwards.
ACCAAAAAACCCAAAATAAATAAAAAATTTATTTTTTGCCCAAAACTTGGCCAATTTCCTTAAGACCACTAACCTCTTCCAAAATCTTCTAATCCTTCTTTAATTTTAATTAAAGGCTAATCCCATCATTTCCTACCCCTAATCCCAACTCAAAATATTTAATTAAGATTAAATATTAATCCTCATGTTTATTAAAAAGGTTTTAATAAATATCTCCTCAACCCAAACCCTTGAAATAAATAAAACTTTATTTATTTCCTAAAAATCTAATTTATCCTCATCCTAGGAAATTCTAGACTATTCTAGAAAGTCTTTATCCTCATCCAAAGCCTAGACTCTTCTAGAAGATGTCTTTAACCCTAATCCTAATCCCCTCCTAACCTTGTCACATTCCCTAAACATGGGTTAAGACTTACTAACCCAAGCCAAAGTTAACAAATATCTCCTCCTTCACCCACCCTCATTAAATGACATCCACTTGCCTATCCCTAAGCTAATCCTAAACCATCCTAATCCATCCTCTAATCATTTGCACAAGCCTAAACAAGCTTAAAACCTTCCTAATCAAGTCCAAGTCGAAATTGCTCTCATCACCCTCAAAATATCTCAACCATAAAACTTTATGAAGTCCACTAGGTCATAAATGACTCTTACAAGCCCTTTTATTGCTCTTACAAGTCATTATGAGGGTCTTTATGAAGATTTTATCCCTTGAGCCTCCTTTGTTGACTCATCCTTCCCCTTTCCTCCATCCTCTCACCATGTGACATGTGTCACTCCTTGATTGGCTATAAGGAAGCACAATCCATGTGCTCTCTTCTCATGCAATCTGAGCCCTCCATGAGCTTTTTCCCATCCTTGCATCTTAGCCCTCAATCCCTCAAGCCTCTTGCCTATAAATTGGATCCTTCCCCTTTGCAAAATAACACAATCCATGAAGTAAAGTTATAATGTTATTTTGAGAGCCAAATCCATACTAAAGCCATCTATCCACACCAAAAATCCACAATCATCCATTGAAGCCTTTGGAAGCATATTGAGCATACATCCTATCCATTTAGATAAAGCCACTCAACAAGAGAGCTTCTCATGGAGAGAGCCCATTAATGGCTCATATTCTCAATTGAGAGCTCATCTTAGTCTATCTTGAAGTTTATGAATTTTTTTTAGTTTGTAGAAGCTTTAATTTAAATTTGGTTTCTATTAGCATACTAACATTACTCATATACACCAATTACCAAGTGTCATTCATGACTAAGCTCAAACATAGATACTTCCAGATAGAGGAAGAATTCAACATCCAATCTAGATAAAAAATAATGCTCTAAACCACAAGAGTAGTGCAATCTATACATGAAATACTCAAAAGTAGGCATAGGCATAACCCCAATTATACATCTCAGGTACTCAAATGTATCCTTCAAACAAGGCTTTGGAAATATATCTTCCATATGCTCCTTTGTAGTGATATACTCTAATCTAATCTATTTCTTTATAAATATTTCTCTTAAAACATGATAATTAATAGATACGTTCCTTGTCTTTGAATGTAACACGTGATTCTTAGACATATTCATTTTACTTATGTTATCTCAATGTATGATAGTTCATGATATGTAAACTCAACTCCAATGTCCTTCAACATTTTCTTTATCGACAAGATATGATTGCAATTATTTTTTGCTGCTACATGCTTTTTTTTAGCTATGTTTAATTTTTTTCTTATCCAAGAAACCAATCTTCCTCCTAAGAAAAATGCTTCACAACTTATACTCTTTCTGTCATCCATACTACCTGACCAATCCAAAAATTAGGCAAAAAACACACCAACACATTTTTTATTTTAAAGAGTGTTATAACTAAGTTGTCTACATGTTAACACTGAAGAGTTATAGATAAGATAACAACATGACAAAGTTTGTATGCTTCAAGACTTGAGGTTGCATGGTTAGGTTACAAGAGTTCAGGGTTTCAATTTCAAATTTGTATAAACATTCAAGGTGATAGTTATAAGGTGGAGTTAAAGTAGGTTTAATGAGTTTGATTCTCATTTCTAGGTTTAGAATTATTCCTAAATTCAACAAAACATTTCTCTATGATTCATTTTTTGATAATGAAGACATTCATGATTAGGTTAAATAAGCCATAATGTCCTGCTACAAGAACACTTGACAATGGCTTGATAAGGTTCAATATATTAAACTATAAATTCATAAATTATAAGTACCCCATATAAGGAAAGGAAATAATTAGATTTTGATTTTATTATATACTATTTTATCTATTAGGTTATCATTTAGAAGGTTAAGTACTTGTGCATAAAAATGTGTTGGTGTACAAAATTGTTGGTTGACTTCCTACGAGCTTTCCTACTTGATGCTGGGAAACTCAAAACAATTTTCGTTAATGAAAAAGGCTGAATATGTTTTTTTTCAACCTCCACACTTTAGGCTTTGCAAGAACTAGGTGGTTGTACGTTTGATTTAATGAAGAAAACAGTGAATATAATGCATACTTAATAATGCTTTTGAGTTGGTAGAAGTTCTCAAGGAGAAATCAATTATAACATTGAATATTTGTAAATTATAAAGGGGTAATTTTAAATGAAATGTGTAAATTTGTAGTATAGCATGTTAAAGTGGGATGATACTAATTATTTTCCTTCCATAAAGCCATTCTAAATTTTCAAATTACAAATATGACCTATGCCTTCCTAATTGGAGAAGAGAGTCAACTTTGATAATTACTAAATGTATCTTATGTTTTGGAGATAGGCACATGACCATCAACTAGTAAACATAAAAACTGAGAATAATCCACAAACCCTAGATAGTTGAATTTAACTTCAAAATGAAGACCAATTATGCAAAACATACATAAGCATATGATTTTTGTTTTCAAAAGTTTGCCCAATTTTTTCCTTGTAAATAGCATGAATCCAATGAAGACTTGAGTTTAGTAAAACCAATGACAAATTCCCTATCTTTTGAAGGCCAACATAGTAGATATTATTAATTTAGAAAAAGGAATACAACTAGGCTGTAACAAGTTGTAGTATCCACATCACTATAAATCCCTATATCTGCATTTTTATTTCATGTATGTATCTATATTGTTCTATTTGTAAAAGGCCTTGGTACCCTTTCTTATAGAACACAAAAGGGTGCAAAAAATCTTTAGGCCTTGTCATCCTAACTATTTTAGATTCACAATGCATGCTTCATTTCACCTAGAATTGGGGACCCCCTACTTTATTATCTTAGCTTTCTAGATCCCTAGTTTGGGGTCCGAGTCTTTTCTAGAGTTTTGCCTAGTGTCTTTGGTCAAATTTGGGTCCTGAATTGAAAACCTATATTCTATAAATCATCATTGAAGAGGATAAGTCATTTCTACAAAGAAAAAAATAGTATAGTAGCTAGTGCACCAAAATTCAAAGGAAAGCACACAAAAAGAAGGTGTGTAGTTGTGCACCTACGCACCTTTATACTCATCATGCATTAGAAAGGATATGTGAGGTGCACATTTAGTGCACCCCATGAGGTGTGCTAGTGTGCATTCTCATATATTAAACCATTGAAGAGGAAAAAGATGCACCTAGGACACCTTTGAGGTGTGCCTGACGTGCTCTTTTTGCTTATCAGAGGCTAAAATGTGAGTATTGCAATGTTTTTACATTCTCAGTATTTTTTTTCATGTTAGGGCTTATTAATTAAGCATTTTCAACTCTTCGGACTAATGTTTTCTTCTTTTGTAGGTAAAAAGGACATCCTCAACTTGTCAAGGCCATAAATTTTGACCTAGAATTAGAATTTAGAACCATTTACACCATTGGAAAGAAGAACTGAAAATTTAATTTCAGTCCCTAAAATAGGGAGCCTTCAACTACCCAATTTTAGGGACCAATGAAAGTTTCAATTTGAAATTTTGAGCAGAAGACCTCTAAAAAAGCCATTTAAAAAATGCCTAGAAAATCTTGTGAAAAAGTTTCAAACATTTTATCATTCTGGATGATTTGGATCACTTGGTCTCTCACTAGAAAGGATAGGGAAGTTGGAGAGAAGAAAAGATCAAATATATAGAGGACAGAAGAAGCTTTGCTAGAAGTTGATGCCAAGCTCGGGGATTTTGCTAAAACCCATATAGAGGTATATAATTATAGGAAAAAGGTCAAAGATGAATATAATGCATTGGATTTACTAGATGTGATGAAGGTCACTGATATTATTGAGAAATTCAAGGGCAAACATCCAAACATAGCTTTGGTATGAAGGGGAACAAAACCCAGAAGTCAGAATTTCATTTTTGGCACTAAGTAAAATTTTGTAGTTTTAGACCTTCGAGGTGCACAAGAGCACATTTTTAGTAGGTGCACATTTTTGAGGTGCTCATTTTTAGGAGGTGTTCATTTTTAGGAGGTGCACATTTAGGAGGTGCGTATTTTCATTAGGTGTGCATTTTCGAGGTGCACATTTTTAGCAGGTGTGCATTTTCAAGAGGGGTGCATTTTCAATAGGTGCCCATTGTGGAGGTCCACATTTTTGAGGTGCACAGGTGCACATTTCCAGAAGCTCTGTCAATAGTTAATTGCTAGTTCCCAAAAATAGAGCTTTTCATGCATTGGAAACACATTCTGATAGCAATTTAACTCCTACAAATGCCCTGTGAAGGATTAGCTTCCAATTTTGGCACTTCTAGTCACTTCCACTTTGAATCAAAGCTTTCTCATTCTTTCTTTTCTCATAATTCTTTATTTTCAACATGTAAAGGCTCATGCATCCAATTAATGAATAAAATATGGATGGAGTCCTATTTAGCACCAGTTAGATTGTTAGTTTGTATATAATTAGTTTGTTTTATTGTTTAAAAGCATTTTATTGGATGAAGATATATCTAATTCTCAACACAAATTTAGGAGACAATTTATTATAAATAATCCATTGTAATATGTAATTAGGGCCATCATTATTTTGCCATAAAATTATGCTTTTGGTGCTCGCATTTGGAGTGTAGTAATTCTTGCTTGAATGTTTCATATTTTTGTGACTTTTGTTCATGGAATTGTGATTGAGCCAAAGGTTTATTGCTTTGTTTCTGATTGTATGATCTTTTAGTTTTGGTGTTTGTTATAGTTTTATGAATTCCACTGACATATCCATCTTGAGAAGAAATCATCGAATTGTGCTTGCATAACTCTCTGTTTCACATGAGCATACTTTACATGGCCTTGTGGTTTGATGAAGGGTGAAATATCATATGATCATTAAAGTCTCTCACCGATAATTACTTTAGTGGAATTGAGGAAGCGTTGCTCCTACTTTCATTGGTTACCTACAGATCTCTTCGAAAGCATCACTCATAGATGTGTTATTTACTATAGCTCATGTCCATTAGGATTTCAATTTCACGTTATTTTATTTGAGTTTCATGTTATTTTCTTTAAAGTTCTTGTTATTTTCTTTGCTAACCCCCTTGTTAGAATATGATTTCATACTAGCTGCACGGTTAGATTGCATTCATAAAAAGCATACAAAATACAAAAACATAGTTCTTTTGTGTGTTATTTTTGAAGCTATGTGCAGATTCTTCATTTCATCTAAAATCAAAATGAACTAGCAAAGGTCTCCTTGTGAACATTCATATTTATCTTCAACTGACTAGATTCTAGTAGGTTGTAAGATCACCCAAAACCTTGGAGTTGATTCACAAAATCAACTTTTCAAGAGAGGAGTTCGCAAAAATTTCTATCATTTAGCATCGTATAAAATGATAGCTAAATAGAAGTGGTGCTAGGAGGGCCTAAAAACCATTCAGCTCAAAATCTGCAAGTTCATGTTGGAAGAAAAATTCTTGTTGGAGTTGAGGAAAGCCAACTCCGAAGACGCCCAAGATCACCTGCATGCAAACTTGTCAAAGAGAAGCCAAGAAGGGGAAGAGCATGGAGCAAGGGAAAAACCCTAAATGGACATGAGAAACAATTATGCAAACACAATGAAAATGTATTTACAATATGCACAATGAGATGAAAATACAATGAGAAGAGCCCGCTTATAAAGAGCTCATGGAAGCTTGTAGAACAAGCTAGAAGGTGGTAGAAGATAAGGATGACAACTCAGCACATATCCACAAAAAGGTGGAACATGCTAGAAGGGAACAAACTCTAGTGTTGTCATCACTAACCACTATATGCATTAAATACTAAATATTAAATAAATGCATGACCTAAGTAAGCTTAAGCAAATAGAATAAATAATTAATAATTAATTATTTACTCTAACAGTTCTAACTCTGGAAAATTTTGAAGTTGGAAGAAAATCAAACTTTGGAAAATTCAGAAGTTTAAAAAAAATCACACTTTGGAAAATTTTGAAGTTTAAAAAAATCAAACTTTGGAAAATTCTGAAGTTGAAAAAATTCTAACTCTAGAAAATTCTAAAGTTGAAAAAAATTCTAACTCTACAAAATTTTGAAGTTGAAAAAAAATCTAACTCTGGAAAATTGGCACTTAGAAGAATTTTTGGATTTTTGGGTCTTGTCACCAAGGTGCACAAGTGCACAAGGAGTGCTATTTTGAGAAAGTGTTCTTCTTCATAGGTGTGGTTTTTCCAGAATAAACACAAGTTCCTAGATCTCAGTCACTTTCACAAGTATCACTGTGATAAAGAGATACCAAGAACTCCACCCTTTCACATTACACATTTCATCATCTAATGAGGGATTAGAACTCCTTTGAGATCAAGTTTCTAGAACAATTCAGGATCTATATTGATCCAACTATCTTATATCATTAGTTAATCTCAATTAAGAGGGATCCCCATGAGACTATTTCATAGTTTAATCATTGCTTCTATAGGATGTATCAAAGAATACAGTTTCCTTACATTATACCACAAGACGCTATCATCCAAATCTATTTTGGAACAATGGATTCATTAACTTCTATTTTTCTAAGAAGGCTCCAACCCAAAGACATTGATACCATTGAAAAGGTCTTCAAAGAGGCTATTACGTTCATGAAGCAAGTTAGTGTTGCTCCAATGTCAACAATTACATATTCAGGGCATGAGTCTCAAAAGACTGCTTTCTTTGAGAAGAAGGTAGCTGCATCCACTGAAGTAGAAAGCAATATGGCTAGAGATTTTAAGGCCATGAAGGAGATGATGTCTCTTTTATCTAATGAATTTCTAAGAATAAAGTTGAATTCTTCAATAAATCAAGACAATCATCCAAGACAACTTGTTGCCTAGAACAATTATTCGCAAACTCAGAGCATTTATTTTGGCATTTATAGTAACATGAACAATGAGAATAATGGTATTATAGGTACAAGACCAAGTAAAAATGGATACGGGCATAATGATGTTTCATATCAACATCCCCAAAACATGGAGGAACAACCTTTGCAGTTTAGTGCAATGGTGTTTGAATCAATAATAAATCTACAGGATGACAAAATGATGAAGATGATCAAGAGGAGTTTGTGTTCCCATTCAATGAAGAAATTCTTCCAAGTGCTGATGTTTCAATAAGTGTAGATATGCCAATAAAGTGTGAGGACACAAAAAATTTTGAATTTCCAAAACTCCATATTGTTGCAAAAAGTGATGGAAATGAAAAAGATCCTGAGGTTGGTGAGATTTTTGCATCAGAAAGTTATCAAGATGAAGATACCAATTCTTCCTACTGTGATATTGGTTCCCCATTGTATAATTATAAGATACCTACCTCAAAACAATATATGTCATTAGAATAGATGGATTGAGTGCTCAATTTGGTCTCAAGCTTGACTGAGGAAATGTCTATTTGTGGGTATTCTACACATAAATCAAACCATGCAACAACTGAGTCATGTAGAATCCATCTATTTGGGTTCCATTCAGAAGAAAGTTGTCCTAATTTCTTGTTAGCTTGGGAGATTGCAATGGTGGGAAAACATCTTAGTCGATGATAGTAATGAATCTTGTAGTTTGAAAGGAAGGCTAGTGATTGATTTTTCTAGTTTGAAGGAACCTAAAGTGTTTCTAGGTGTGCATGGAGTTGGGTACCATGAGATAAGACCACTAGAAGAAGAGATCACAATGTGTGAGTGTACCCCTATGGTGGGAGACTCACTAGATCAGGTGATATATTTCCATTATCCCTCTCAGTTTGATTATTTTCAATTTGAATATGATGCTAAAAGTAAGAGAACTTGTTTCTAGATTAATCATGGTCATGGAGAGTTACCATAACTTCTAATTTTGTGTGATTTATGCTCATAATTTGAACCAAGATTGTCCAAATTTTATTTTCCTGAGTACAAAGACAAATAAACTTTTCTTAGGACTATATGGGGTGGTTCATTAGTATTTCACATCATGAGAAATATATTGACAACCACCCCCATGTTCTTATTATTCAAGGTTTTCTATAGATAAGTTTTGGTTTTTGTTTTTCTTAGTCTTTTAGCCTTTCTAGTTAGGTGTTAGTTTTCTTTGAGTTGAGTCTTTTTGTTTCGGTTTCATTTCATTTTGTTTCCTTTTCCTTTTTAGTCATGTCTATCTGGGGGTTTGGTGCAATAAAGATTCATTCTTGACACATTTCATAGATCACTCCTTATGGTTTCAACTTTTAGGAAGAGGTGTTTCTTTTTCAAAACATTCTAATATTTTGTTTCTTTTATCAACTGATGAATAGATGTTACATGCAGTAATAGAGGACTTTTAGTCCTAAATTTAGAATTGCAGATCAACAAGTTCTTAACACTTTTGTAAATTTAAAAATCAATTATCTTAGGTGTTTTCAAACCAAAGTTGAAGGCAGCAAGGGATAGTCCAAACCCTACTAGTTCAAACATAAGAGTCTTCTTAAAGGAATTGCTAAGATTGTTGTTTGATGTGAGAGTTTCTTAAAAGTTATTAAAAGAGGAATGCAAGGGATGATTAAAAAAAGATCAAATATGAGAAACAACACCAATGTCTTGGCCACACAGTCTAAGCATGGTTAGGGTACAAAAAGAAAATAAAAAAGAAAGTAAGGTGTTAAGAATGAAGGATTTTACAAAGTCTGAGAAAGGTGATCCAATTATAGGGATATGCACTCAAAATAAGCTATCTAATACCAAAGTATTGCTTCATCAAATAATCAAGTGGTGACATTATGAGCTACATGGAGCAACTATTCAAAGGATTGCCAAGAATGTCAAGTAAAAGGTGACAACCCATTAAGATCCCTCAGAACTAATTCTCTCATCGAGTTAGACAAAAGATTGATAAACAACTTTTGTGAAGATTCCCGATGAATGGATTGGATGGGGTGGAAGATTGTCTCCAATTTGTCAGATTTTTTTCGATAAACTACATCCTAAGATCTCAGAGGAAATGGATACACTAAACACACACTTAACTTGGATATTTAAGATTCTGAGGTTTTGACTGTAAAGTGACTCTAATTATGCTTGGAATATTGGAGATTTAGTTGGAGTTTGATGCATATTAGATGAATGTTTGCTAATGAAAAAATGCCTTTGTTATTTCTTCCTTTTTTTTTCGGGGCTATTTTTTGTGGTTTCACAATGCACACCTCATTTTTCCTAGAAATGGGGACCCCTTACTTTATTTTTTTTAGATTTCTAGATCCCTAGTCTGGGGTCTAACTCTTTTCTAGGGTTTTGCCTAGTGTCTTTGGTCAGATCCGAGTCTTAGTTTGAAAACCCAATTTTAGGGATCAATGAAAGTTTTAATTTGAAATTTTGAGCAGAAGAACTCTGAAAAAGCCATTTAAAAAATGCCTAGAAAGTCTTGTGAAAATTTTTCAAACATTTGATCATTCTAGATAATCTAGATCACCCAGTCTCTCACTGAAAAGGATAGGGTAGTTGGAGAGAAGAAAAGATCAAAGATATAGAGGACAAAAGAAGCTTTGCTAGAACTCAATGCCAAGCTCAGGGATTTTGTTGAAATTCATATAGAGGTAGATAATTGTTGACAAAAGGTCAAAGATAATTATAGTTCCTTGAATTTACCAAATGTGATGAAGGTTACTGAGATTATTGAGAAATTCAAGGGCAAACATCCAGACATAGCTTTGGTATGAAGGGGAACAAAACCTAGAAGTTAGAATTTCATTTTTGGCACTAAGTAAAATTTAGCATTTTGGACCTTCAAGGTGCGTAGGTGCACATTTTCAGTAGGTGCACATTTTCAGGAGGTTCATATTTTCAATAGGTGTGCAGGTGCACATTTCCAAAAGCTCTGCCAATAGTTAACTGCCAGTTCCCAAAAATAGAGCTTTTCATGCATCAAAAATGCATTCTAATAATAATTTAACTCCTACAAATGCCTTGTGAAGGATCGGCATCCAATTTTGGCACTTCCAGTTAGTTCCACTTTGACTTAGAGCTTTCTCATTCTTTCTTTTGAAGTTGGAAAAAAAATCTAACTGTAGAAAATTTTGAAGTTGGAAAAAAATGCAAATCTGGAAAATTCTAAAGTTGAAAAAAATCTAACTCTGGAAAATTCTAAAGTTGAAAAAAAAATCTAATTCTAGAAAATTCTAAAGTTGAAAAGAAAAACTAACTCTAGAAAATTCTGAAGTTTTAAAAAACTCTAACTTTGGAAAATTCTGAGATTTAAAAAAAGTCTAACTTTGGAAAATTCCAAAGTTGAAAAAATTCCAACTCTGGAAAATTCTAAAGTTGAAAAAAATTATAACTCTAGAAAATTTTGAAGTTGGAAAAAAATCTAACTTTGGAAAATTGGCACTTAGAAGAATTTTTTGATTTTCGAGTCTTGTCACCAAGGTGTGCAGGTGTGCAAGGAGTACTATTTTGAGAAAGTGTTCTTCTTCAAAAGTGTGGTTTTTTTAGAATAAACATAAGTTCCTAGAACTCAATTACTCTCACAAGCATCACAGTGATAAAGAGATACCAAGAACTCCACCCATTCACATTACACATTCCATCATCATCATTTTCTTTACATTCTAGTTCACACATTCCCATCATTATGTTCACACATTCCCATCATTATGCACCATGTCTTTCTTCAATGCCCAAAGTTCACCTTTAAACCTAACTAGACCATTACATGACTTGCCCAAAAATCTTGAAAAGTTTTGCCCATGGTTCATCTATGGAGAATCACGAATAGCAAAAGATCATATTAAAATTTTCAACGAGATCTGTAATCAAAACCAAATTCAACATATGTACATGGTATGCCAACTTTTTCCTTATACTTTGGGGGAAATGGCATTCAATTGGTACCTCAATTTTCTACTAGCATCAATAAGGGATTGGAACTCCTTTGAGATCAAGTTTTTGGAACAATTCAAGATCTATATTGATCCAACCATCTTATATCATTAGTTAATCTTGATTAAGAGGGATCCCCTTGAGACTATTTCATAGTTTAATCATTGCTTCTATAGGATGTATCAAAGAATGGAGTTTCCTTACATTATACCACAAGAGGTTGTCATCCAAATCTATTTTGGAACAATGGATTCATTAACTTCTATTTTTTCTAAGAAGGCTCCCACCCAAACACATTGATATCATTGAAAAGTTCTTCAAAGAGTCTGTTACATTCATGAAGCAGGTTAGTGCTGCTCCAATGTCAACAATTACATATTCAAGGTATGAGTCTCAAAAGATTGCTTTCTTTGAGCAGAAGGAAACTACATCCATTGAAGTAGAAAGCAATATGGCTAGAGAGTTTAAGCCCATGAAGGAGATGATTTCTCTTTTATCTAATGAACTTTTGAGAATAAAGTTGAATTCTTCAATAAATCAAGGCAATCATCCAAGGCAATTTGTTGCCCAAAACAATTATTCTCAAAATCAAAGCAGGAATTTTGGCCTTTACAGTAACATGAACAATGAGAATAATGGTATTATAGGTACGAGACAAAGTAAAAATGGATATGAGCATAATGATGTTTCGGATCAACCTCCCCAAAACATGGAGGAACAACCTTTCCAGTTTAGTGTAATGGTGTTTGAATCATATGATAAATCTATAGGATGAAAAAATGATGAAGATGATCAAGAGGAGTTTGTGTTCCCATTCAATGAAGAAATTCTTCCAAGTGTTGATGTTTTAATAAGTGTAGATATGCCAATAAAGTGTGATGGCAAAAAAAAAAATTGAAGTTCCAAAACTCCATGGAGTTGCAAAAAGTGATGGAAATGTAGAATATCCTGAGGTTGGTGAGATTTTTGAATCAGAAAGTTATCGAGATGAAGATACCAAGTCTTCCTACTATGATATTGGTTCCCCATTGGATAATGATAAGATACCTCCCTCAAAAATATGTCATTAGAAGAGATGGATAGAGTCCTTGATTTGGTCTCAAGCTTGACTGAGGAAATGTCTATTTTTGGGTGTTGTATACATATATCAAACCATGTAACAACTAAGTCATGTAGAATCCATCCATTTGGGTTCCATTCAGAAGAAATTTGTCTTGATTTCTTGTTAGCTTGGGAGATTGCAATGGAGGGAAAGTATGATTTTGAATATGTTTCTTTGGGATATGATGTAGAAAATATCTTGGTTGATGTTAGTAATGAATCATGTAGTTTGAAAAAAGGGCTAGTGATTGATTTTTCTAGTTTGAAGGAACCTGAAGTGTTTCTAGGTGCACGTGGAATTGGGTACCATGAGATAAGACCACTAGAAGGAGATATTACAATATGTAAGTATACCCCTATGGTGGGAGACTCACTAGATTAGGTGATATATTTCCATTATCCCTCTCGGTTTGAATATTTTCAATTTGAATATGATGCTAAAGGTAAGAGAAATTGTTTCTGGATTAATCATGGTCATGGAGAGTTACTAGAACTTCTGATTTTGTGTGATTTGTGCTTAGAATTTGAACCAAGATTGTCCAAATTTTATTTTTCTGAGTACAAAGACAAATCAACATTTCTTAGGACTATATGGGGTGGTTCATTAGTATTGCACATCATGAGAAATATATTGACAACCACCCCATGTTCTTATTATTCAAGGTTTTCTATAGATAAGTTTTTATTTTTATTTTTCTTAGTCTTTTAGCCTTTCTAGTTATTTGTTAGTTTTCTTTGAGTTGAGTCATTTTGTTTGGGTTTCATTTCTTTTTGTTTCTTTTTCCTTTTTAGTCATGTCAATTCAGGGGTTTGGTGCAATCAATACTCATTCTTGATGCATTTCATAAATCACTCCTTGTGGTTTTGACTTTTATGAAGAGGTGTTTCTTTGTCAAAACATTCTAATATTTTGTTTCTTATACCAACTGAGGAATGGATGTTACTTGTAGTGATTAAGGATTTTTAGTCCTAAACTTAGAATTACAAATCAACAAGTTCTTAACACTTTTGCAAATTTAAAGATTGATTATCTCAAGTGTTTTCAAACCAATGTTGAAGGCAACAAGGGATAGTCCAAACCCTACTAGTTCAAACATAAGGGTCTTCTCAAAGGAATTGCTAAGATCATTGTTTGGTGTGAGAGTTTCTACAAAGTTCTCAAAAGAGGAATGCAATGGATGATTTGCAAAAGATTGAATTTGGGAAATGACACCAATGTCTTGGCCACATAGTCTAAACATGGTCAGGGTATAGAAAGAAAATACAAAAAGAAAGAAAGGTATTAAGAATTAAGGATTTTACAAAGTCTGAGAAAGGTGATATGATTACAAGGATATGCACTCAAAATAAACCATCCAATACCAAAGTATTGCTTCATAAAATAATCAAATTGAAAAATTATGAGCTACATGGAGAAAATATTCAAAGGATTTCCAAGGACTTCAAATAAAAGGTGACAACGCATTAAGAGCCCTCAAAACTAATTCTCTCATCTAGTCAGACAAAGGATCAATAAACAACTTTTATGAAGATTCCTGATGAATGGATTGGATGGGTTAGAAGACTATCTCCAAGTTGTCAATTTTTTTTTGATAAACTAGATCCTAAGATGTTAGAGGAAAATGGATACACTAAACACACACTAAACTTGGAGATTCAAGATTCTGAGGTTTTGACTATAAAGTGACTCTAATTATGCCTAGAATATTCAGGATTTAGTTGGTGTTTGACACATATTAGATGAATGTTTTCTGATGAAGAAATGCTTTTTTCATTTCTTCCTTTTTTTGTCATGGATATTTTTTGTGGTTTCACAATGCACACCCCATTTCACCTAGAAATTGGGACCCCCTACTTTATTTTTTTAGCTATCCAGATCCCTAGTCTCGGGTCCAAGTCTTTTCTAGCATTTTTCCTAGTGTCTTTGGTCAAATCTAGGTCCTAGTTCAAAAACCTAGATTTTGGAAATCATCATTGGAGAGGATAAGTCATTTTTTGCAAAGAAAAAAAATAGCACATTGGCTAGTGCACCAAAATTCAAAGGAAAGAACACAAAAAAAGGTGTCTAGCTACACACCTATTTAGGTGCACACTTGCACACCTTTATACTCCTCATGCATTAGAAAGGATATGTGAGGTGTGCAACCAGCGCACCCCATGAGGTGTGCTAGTGCACATTCTCATATATTAAACCATTGACGAGGACAAAGACACACCTAGTCCACCTAGTGTGCTCTTTATTGCTTATTAGAGGCTAAAATGACATTTTTGTGAGTTTTGCAATGTTTTTATATTCTTAGTACTTTTTGTCATGTTAGGGCTTATTAATTAAGCATTTTCAACTCTTTGGACTAATGTTTTCTTATTTTTTAGGTAAAAGGGACATCCTCAACTTGTCGAGGCCATAACTTTTGACCTAGAGCTCAAAATTCAAAACCGTTTACACTATTGGAAAGAAGAACTAAAAATCTAACTTTAGTCCCTAAAATAGTGAGCCTTTAGCTACATAATTTTAGGGACTAATGAAAGTTTCAATTTGAAATTTTGAGTAGAATACCTCTGAAAAAGCCATTTAAAAAATGCCTAGAAAATCTTGTGAAAAAGATTCAAATATTTGATCATTTTGGATAATCTAGATCACCCGGTCTCTCACTAGAAATGATAGGGTAGTTGAGAGAAGAAATGATCAAAGATACAAAGGACAAAAGAAGCTTTTCTGGAACTTGATGCCAAGCTTAGGGATTTTGCTAAAACTCTTATAAAGGTATATAATTATAGGCAAAAGGTTAAACATAAATATAATGCCTTAGATTTACCAAATGCAATAGGTCACAAAGATTATTGAGAAATTCATGGGAAAACATTCAGACATAGCTCTAGTATGAAGGGGAACAAAACCTAGAAGTTAGAATTTCATTTTTGGCACTAAGTAAAATTTAGCATTTTTGGACCTTCAATGTGCATAGGTGCACATTTTCAGCAGGTGTGTATTTTTGAAGTGCACATTTTAAGGAGGTGAGCATTTTGGAGGTGCACATTTTTAGTAGGTGCACATTTTTGAGGTGTGCATTTTCTATAGGTGCACATTTTTCAGTAGTTGTGCATTTTTATGAGGTGTGCATTTTCAACATGTGTGAATTTTGAAGGTGCGCATTTTTGAGGTGTGTAGGTGCACATTTCCAGAGGCTTTGCCAATAGTTAACTACCAGTTCATCAAAAATGCATTTTGACAGCAGTTTAACTCCTACAAATGCCCTATGAAGGATTAGCTTCCAATTTTGGCACTTCTAGTCACTTGCACTTCGACTTGGAGCTTTCTCATTCTTTTTTCTTTCATAATTCTTTGTTTTTCAACATGTAAAGGCTCATGCATCCAATTAATGAATAAAATATGGATGGAGTCCTATTTAGCACTAGTTAGATTGTTAGTTTGTATATAATTAGTTTTTTTTATTGTTTAAAAGCATTTTATTACATTAAGATATCTCTCACTTTCAACTCAAATTGAGGAGATGATTTCTTATAAATACTCCATTGTCATATGTAATTAGGGCCACCATTATTTTGCAATAAAATTATGCTTTTGGTGCTTGCATTTGGAGTGTAGTATTTTTTTCCTAAATGTGTCATATTTTTGTGAATTTTGTTCATGGAATTGTGATTGAGCCAAAGGTTTATTGGTTTATTTTTGGTTGTGCGATCTTTTAGTTCTAGTGTTTGTTATAGTTTTATGAATTCCACTAACATATCTAGCTTGAGAAGAAATCATCAAATTGGGCCTCCGTAACTCTCTATCTTGCATGAGCGCACTTTTCGTGGCCTTGCAATTTGATGAAAGGTGAAATATCATAGATCATTAAAGTTTCTCACCAACAATTGCATCAATGGAATTGACAAAGTGTTGCTCCTACTTTCATTGGTTACCTACTGATCTCTTTGAAAGCTTAACTCACAGACATGTTGTTTTCTGTAGCTTATGTCCATTAGGATTTCAATTTCACATTATTTTCTTTGAGTTTCATGTTATTTTCTTTAAAGTTCTTGTTATTTTATTTATTAACCCCCTCATTAGAATATGATTTCATACTAGATGCATGGTTAGATTGCATGCATAAAAAGTATTAAAAATACAAAAACATAGTTCTTTTGTGTGTTATTTTTGAAGCTGTGTGCAGATTCTTCATTTCATCCAAAATCAAAATGAACTAGCAAAGGCCTCCTTGTGAACATTCACATTTATCTTCAACTGAGTGGATTCTAGTAGGTCGCAAGATTGCCTGAAATCTTGGAGTTGATTCACAAAATTAGTTTTTCAAGATAGGAGTTTACAAGAATTCCTGCCGTTTAGCATTGTGTAAAAAAATAGCTCAACACTAACTAACTAAAAACTAACTACAACTTCTTATGAATTGATTACAAAAAAAAAGAAAATAAAAGAGACTCACAATTTTCACATCATGTCAAGAATTAATTTCCTCAAGGAACAAGACAACTTATTATTCTGGAACTTTGACCAACATGTTCAAGTCTTCCTCTTTTTCTTCCTCCATCAAAATTTCATGGCAATAACTTTGATACTAAACATATATTTGTATGCAAATTGTAACACATAACCTATTATATCACTAAGTTTCCTAAATACTTATTTTTATTAAAGAATGTTTCAACAAGAGATAACATAGTAGAATCAATAACTCACATAAATACATAAGAAATACATTAACAGTTATATCTCTCAAGGGTTCCATGACCTTGAATCACATGCATAAGTTTTATTAAGATTAAATTTGATACATAACAAAGTGCACATCATAGGATAACCATAAGTACATAATAAAATGAAATAATATACAAGTACATAAGATGCTACATGACATAACCAAAATGCATAATCATCCTCTGTAGATGTCACAAGGTATGAAATGTTAAAAGAATATACATCAAGTTAAGATATGACACCTCATAAGATCTCAAATAATTTAAAGTACATTAAATCAACATATGATCATAGAACAAAATCACAAGATTGGAAGGGTAGAACAACTACACAAAAACATCTAGCATCAACATATACCAATTGAAATCTCAATGGTATAAAAAAAAATACCACCCAACCTTGTGGAACCTAAATGGTTTTTGTAGTGCCTACCCTAGTTTATTTTTCATGTTATATTGCCAAATTCTTTTAGGTCATCTTTTATGGTTATGTGTCATGATTTAGTAGTACTTGGTTACCTATTTAATTGATGTTATTTCATACTTAGATTACTTATTTTATGAGATATTTGATACTCAATTATTTTATGTGTTCATGGTTATTCTTTTGATCATGATGCTTTGTATGTTTCATATAGTGATTTCAGTAGTTTCATGATGATAGTTAGATGGATGATTTATACACAATTTTCATGGTTACTTACCCCATACTTGCATGTGTATGGTGTAAATGTGTTTTTTACTTTATGTTTGACATTTTTGATGTGGTTGAGGGAGGGAGGCATAATCACCTACTAGTTGGGATCTACACAATGTACCATTCTCTGTCATTGCATGTTTAGTTTAGATATATATGCATATGTACATGTTTGACTTTTATGTGGATTGTAAGTACTTGATATCAACTTCCTTATATTGCTAGGATGAGTGTGCCCTATCATAGTATCTAAATGGTAAAGAGGGGAGATAGTTCTCAAGTCCAAATCCTAAACTTGAGGTAGTTGTCCTAAAATTTAGGATAAGTATTTGAGTTATTTACCTTTTTGAATTCATGAAGTGATGTGAATTTGAGATTTTGACCTTTGAGTTTGAATTCATATTTGTCATTTAGATGAGTTTTCTTATTAAGTTTGTGGGTTTTCTATGATTTTCAATTATAATTAAGTCAAATAAAGATATTATTAAATTATTTAATTAAAAAATGTAAATTTATCAAGAATTTTTTTAAAAAAAATTATATTTAATTAATTAAATATAATAAATAAATCAAAAAATTTAATTAAACACCAAATTTGGCATAACAATATTTATTTAATTTAATAATAATAAATTTAGAAGTTTCATTTAAATAATGAACTTTAAATATTATTATTAGTTAAATTAATAAATAAACTTTCTGAATATGTCTTACTATTTAATAAAAATAAAGTGAGAATAATTTGAATAGAATTTATTCTAATTAAAAAGATAAAACTATGCACAAAGAATTTAATAAATTAAAAATAAATGAAAAGTCTTTTGCGTGTTTGTAAAATTGAAACCCTAGGTTGAGAAATCCTTTATTAGGAGATTAGAGCTCATTTCTCCACACATAGATTTGGAGGAGCAAGTTTTGGGCAAGGTTTTGGGAGACGAGAATTTTTGTATCCTTCAAGCATTTGTCAGGTTTTAGCATTAGATCAAGGTAGAAATTTTGTAGAGTTTATCATAGTAAATCTTTCAAACAACCTCTATCTTCTTTGTGCTTGTATATGGATCTTGTTATGGAAATTGTATTTTAGAATGAAACCCTTGTTTTCTTTTTGAAGTTTTTTGTTCTTTGTTACTAAAATGTCTATGAAAGAATAAAAATTGAAACCCTTAATCAAAAACTTTATTTTATAGAAAATGGATCCATAGGGAGGGTATGAAATCAAGGAAAGTATTATTTTTCAATAAAATTGTCTAGTTACCTCTATGCCCTCTATTAGATTATTTAAAGCAAATTACAAATAAAAAAATGTAAAAGAAATTATCACAGAAATAAAATATTACTATGCTAATTTATTTATTTTACCTTGGGAATCAAGAAGGCATTTTTTTAATAATTATATTAAATTAAAAAAATGGGGAAGTGAGGCAATGACTGCCCACCCCGCTTAGTCACCATGGTCAATGACCTTGGTTGCTACGTGCAATACAAGGGCTATCACGTGCAAGCCAAGGGCTGCCACAATAGTCTTAAAGGCTACCGCGGATAGCAAAAGGGATTCCGCGGGTAGCCAACCTTTTTGTAAGGTTGTTAAAATTATTATTATTTTTAATTTTTTTTTTTAAATTCTTTAAATAAACTATAGTTATTATATTGTTTTAATTTAGCTCTCTCTCTCTCTCTATATATATATATATATATATATACATATATATATATATATATATACATACATATATATATATATATATATATATACATACATATATATATATATATATATATATATATATATATATATATATATATATATATATATATATATATATATATATATATATATATACATACATACATACATACATACATACATACATACATACATAATGTGTATTCAAAAATTAAATAATTGGAGTTTAGTTTAATATAATTTAAAATTAGTTTAATTAAAATTAAAATGTTAGTTAAAGTTTAATAATGTTAAACTTGATTTTTTTATGAAATGAAATCTAATGTCTATTAAATATAACAATCATTTATTTCTAGAGTAGGACTTGTAAAATATTAGCAAATGAGTTCTATGGATAGAGTTTAAATGAAGGAATTTTTCCATATAGTTTATCACCAGAATGAAACAAACGCATAATTTATTTGCGAAGATGTAGATGATTAAGATATATAGAAAAAAAGAGGAAACCTTTATTTTGATCAATCAAACTTGGAAACCTCTATCAACTGGGATGCTTTTGAAAACAAAAATATGAACCCATATTGCAAATTGATTTTTATGATATTATATTGACAAACAAAATTAAATATGTAACTATTCTTTTTTTAATTGGATGTCAAATTTGTCACAATTTTATCTTGTAACAGGTTTTGTGAAAACCTAGTTTTGACCACTTAGGTATGTTTAGCAGAGGCTTGGGAAGTGATTTATTTATGATGTAATGTTGTGATTTTGTGATGCAACCTTTGAAGGTTTGATCATTTATTTATTGTGGTTTCTAGTTGCTTGTATAGGATTGATGTGGACATTGTGATTTTATGAGATTTTCTATTATGAGTTTAGGGTAGGTTATCTTTGTGTATGTTGAGAAGTGACTTGCAATGGAGGTTGGAGCCTGAAAGAGACTTCCTAGGTAACCTATTGTAAGTTTAATTAATAAGAGAAAATATTTCATTAATAGGGTTAAAATAAATTAACAAGAGTTAGTATACTACCTCTCCCATGCCTAGAGTGCTAGTACAAACTAGGATGGGAGTACAGAAGGTGCTCAATTATGACCCTTCCTCATTAGGATGCATTTTTTGTAAGAAAGGACATTGATGTTGCATAGAGTCACTAGGGGGTTGGAGTCCAGAGAGACTACTAGGGTAACCTTAGAGTTGACTCATGTAATGACACTTAAATAGTAGGTTTCCTAAGTGTCTTTGCTACCTTTGGGATTAGAAGTTATTGTGTACTTGGTATCCTTTGAGATAGATTTCCATTAGGATTCCTTGACCTAGACTCTTATTATGAATTTTTGATTTTTATCCATCTGGAACTTGAGATGATCTCCTTAATACAGTGGTAGTGGATCATTTGGGTTCCACGAGGTTGGGTGGTAGCATTTCTTATACCATGGAGATTATGATAGTTGGATGTCGATGCTAGATGTTCTTATGTAGTTGTTCTATCCTTTTGGTCTTATGATTTTGTTCTGTGGTCATATGTTGAATTATTGTACTTTAATAATTTGAGATCTTATGAGATGTTGTATCTTATCTTGAAGTATATTCTTTTAGTATTTCTTATCCTGTGACTTGTATAGAGGATTATTATGCATTTTGGTTATGCCATGTGGCATGTTATATACTTGTATATTATTTAATTTAATTTTGTACTTATGGTTATCCTATGATGTGGAATTTTTTATGTATTGGATTTAATCTTAATAAAACTTATGTATGTGATTCAACATCATGGAATACTTGAGAGATGTAACTATTAATGTATTTTTTATGTATACATGTGATTTATTTCTTCCACTATGTTATCTCTTATTATTTAATTATAAAAAAAATGTTCACAAGACTTAGTGACATATTAGGTTAATTTCTTTTGGATTTCCTGGTGGAGCATTACTCAAATCTCATGCATCTATGTATATGATGTTGATGATGTCAAACTAATCCTCTTGGGCTGGTGTTAATCTAGGTTGCATGACTAGGGTGGCACTTCATTTTTATCATGCAATTGCACTGGAAGCCCCGTAGATTTTGTCCTATGAAACAAACATAGAAAAATGTACACAAATGTTTTTCAAAAAATAAAAACCCACCAAATGTCCTTTTAAGCATGAGCAAGGAAAATAATACTAAATGATCATATTTTCTTTAAATCTTTAGCATGTACCACCTTAAATCCAATCTCATATTGAAATAAGGTGGGCAAATACAATAAATCCTTGACATAACCTTTTTTGCTGCTCAATCGATGCCTCTTTATGAATTTTGAAACTATGGACTATTAGAGAACCAAAAACATAAAAATTATGAAATTGGTCATCAATAATGTCATCTTTCTAGAAGTCACAAAATCATAAAAAACTCTAAACCTAGTCTTGAAATCACTAAATTGGAGATCAATGCTTTCCCATAATTTGTAATCACAAAAGTGGAACCCTATTCAATTCCATGTTTCAAAATTGTAAAATTTTGTGAAAACACTCAAATTTTGAGGTTCCATCAATGACTCTTTTTGGGGACACATATTTCTCTAGGATGTGGCAAGAATCTTGCTATCTCTGGGACAAAAGAACAAAAAAAAAAAAGATAAAATGTAAAACATCAGCCATATTCTAACACTAATAAACAATAATTGCATAATTATTTAAGAGAAAATGGGTTTAAGGTATTTTCCATGAATAGAAAATTCTAATATGTATCCATTCATTGCTTGAAGTAGAAAGGAATGCTCTCTAACTTTGTCAAATATAATATAAGGCCCTAACCATAAAGGATTAGATTTATCATGCTTCCCTTTGTCTTGGTCCTTAACATTCAATTTTAACACCCACTTTTTGATGAAGGGTGCTCCCCTTAATACCATAAACACATAATACAAATAAAGAAATAACAACAATTTAAGAGAGAAAAATGTGGGCTTCTTATTATCACCAAAAATGTAGAACTAAAAAATTCTAACATAGAATATGCTAACCCACATGAGCACCTTCATTATAGTGATTTAGCAAGACAAAGATGCAAACTATCACCCAAACTTGTCCTAGACAATGTTTAGGCATTTCATAAATAGACAATTTTATGCCACTTGAGAAGTTTCTAGACACACAAACTTAATACCTAGGGCTGAAGGACCATAACAATACATGTACAGTAAAAAAAACAACATTTTTGATATTTATTTTGGATGTTTTGGATGACCCAACCTTGGAAGGCCATAACTCTCAAACCGTTTCTCTATTTGGCTAGTATAACAACTTTTCAAAATACTTAACTTCTAATCTATAGGCTTGGATCCTCACAAGTGCCCATCCATCAATTTTTTTGGCCTCCTTCAGGCACATTTAGGCCTCTAATAGTGAGCTTGAATTTTATACAAAAAAATTGTATGCCAAAACTCCCTAATAAATCTAGGATTACTCATGATATGACATTGAGCCTCAATTGGTAGGCTGATATATCCAAGATAAATATCCACCTCTGAAATTAGGATACTCTTTGCTCATATGAATGACTTACTATATAGAAGGTCTCCACAAACAAAAAATCTAAATTAAGACAACCCTTATTCAAACAATTGAAATCAAATATTTTTGGTTCATGCAAGATTTCTCTTACACCCAAGATGCTCCTACATCAGACACTTAAGATAATTTGAGAAGTGACTCTGTCATCTCTTAGGTATTTAGAGGAAAACCAAGATAGTTAACCTCCTCCATTCTAGCCATGATGAATCTTCTACTAGCCTCCCTTTCCATTTGACTAGGTATTCTTCAGAAGTTTTATTCCTTGTACTTTTTTTAACATGACTATCCAATATCTCCTCTATCTCCTTTCTAGCTGAACTAGCTACTAGAATACTCCACTACATTTCTACAACTTCATCTCCATGCCTCCTTCATAATACTCTTTATTAAATCAAAAATGTTAAATAATGGTAAAATATTTAATTCAGAAACTAAATCCACTTCTTAGGCATTTCTAGAATTATGCCTTTTCACTATATTGCATGGTCCAAACTTTTTTATTTTCAACTTATTATATGTACCCACTAGAAAGTGCTCCTTTCTCAAATGAACCATGAATCTCTCTACAATTTGAAATTCCTTATAGCTCCTTTTCACATCTGTCTTATCCTTGTACTATGTATTCATCTTTATAATGTTCTTCCTCACCTCCTCATGTATGTTCTTCAAATGTTCAACAAACTCTTTGTTGGAATTATTTTAGTATAACTGAGAGAGGGGGTGAATCGGTTATTCAATGTCCATATGTACAAAATAAAACTTTTCCAATATTTGGTGAACCCATAAAATATTCATACCCATGCATGCATTCATTTTGTATTTATGAACACTTATATGTTACAATCAAATCAACTTGCAAAAATGTAAAGTATGACACAAAACACATTCATCAACATACTTGACATAATGATTTATGTCAAAACCCAAATTTGGAAAAATCACCAGTAACATGCTGCCACCTTTTAGTCTTCTGAAGTGATGCCCTACGAAAGGCCAACCTATTAAAGGTTACAATATACACTATTAAATGTGACCTAGTTAAGGGATTTCAATAACCCTTTTAAAAGTTAGCCTTGTTAAAGGACTTTAGGCCATTCACTTGGAATGTCACCATTTTAAAGGATTTTCCAATGACTATTAGGTCAACCTTAATCAAAAGGATTTGCCCTAGATTGATACAATTGTTAGAGAGTAACAATAGAGCTTTGATCTGATATAACTTACAACTTTACTTGCAGATTATAGATCTTTCTCTAGTCCTTAATTCTACGTAGCTTTCATACTTTGTAGCTCTAACACCTTGCTCACCCTTCAATCATTCATCTCCCTAAGCCTTCTTTCTTGGTATGCCATTGTAGACTCTTCTCTTGGGTCACTTGATGAAGCAAAACCCTTAATTCCTTCTCCTCTTTAGGTTCTTGCACATGACACCAACCTCTCTAACTCTTTTGCTTCATGACCAAACATTCCTATATTAAGGAAATTAGAATATTTTCCCACTCATTATCCATCATCTAAATTAGGGTTTTGGATGGATTAGGTAGGATATAATTTATCTACACCATATCTTGTCTTCTCTAGAAAATTCTCCTAGAGTCCATTTGAATTTACCTAAAAATGGTTTACATCAAATTTTGGGCTACCAGCTCATCAATCTTATCTTCCTCCTGGTTCACAAGCTCCAAGAAAAAAAACCTATCAGTTTATATTTGGAAAATCTTCAATCTTTATCATAATGCAATAGCTTGGCATTATCAATTGTCAAATGCTCAGCACATACTGTGTTACTTGACATCAATTGTAAAATCACTTGGCATCAACTAGATTTTATTGGTGCTCAACATCAATTGAAATTTACTCGACATCAACTGTCTTGCTCAATATCCACTAGAATTTTCTTTCACTCAGCTCCAACAGACTTTTTTCTTGGCTTGCACTAACTTTTCTTGGCACCTACAATCCACTTAGTCAAGCTTGGTCGACAAGCTTTATATAACTTATTCTTCTAAAATTTCTAAGTGTAGCTGGCCATTTTGCAACCTTAGGTAGATCATCAATACATCATGTCATCATTTTCTTATCTAATTCTTGTACTTCATTACATAACTATAACTCAACCTTTCCTCTAGGTGCTTTTGTTACATCTTATTGATCAAATCCTCCTCATTAATCAACGAAGTGATAGTACTTGAATTTTGTATGAAATTATCTTACCAAAAAATAGTAGGTTTGACATTAGTGACAAAACAATGATTGAAACACATAGTCTTCTTCAACAATCTCCTTCTTAACTATCTCTTTTCAAATGATCTTTTCAATCAGATATCAACAATCTCCCTCTTTGGCATTGATGGCAAACCAAAATGATTAACCTATATCATCAAATGATGAACATCTTGGTCAATTGAATTGACTAGGTTAAGATAGTAAGGAAATACCAAAGAAAGAACTTGTATTCCTCTTTCAAAAAGTTCAATTTGCTAATTAGGTTACAAAATCTCTTCCCTAAAACTCCCTCTTACTAGGTAGATTAGGATTTCTCCCTCTTTCATTTAGGTTCTTTGATAGATGTCTCCCTCTCTATTCTAACTTGATTCTTGATATTTTTCTCCCTCTCTAATCAGTAGATCAATTTAGGACTTTATTCCACTTTTCTCTTGATCTTTTGATGATGTAGTTTCTCCACTTTTCTCTTGATCAGTAAAACTCTTCTTGTGATGATGATTAGTTTAATGTACTTTCTCTCTCTTTGAAAATAATGCAAAAGACATATACCAAACACTTGGCATCTTTAATACATGCATATATAGAATTTTGTAGGTTCTTCAATTTCTCCCTCTGTCACCTTACTTGTGATTGATTTGTAGTTTTACTTCTGTGATTACTTTAGGTAGTTCCTAAAGTAAGATCCACTGCATCAATTTGTATTCTATGAACATCAACTTGTTTGATGCAAGGCACTACTTTTTTTTGTTACATAGCCTTAGATAGGTGTATCACCCCTAGTTGACCTCTTAGATACTCATGAGCATCCTTAGGTAATGGTTTTGTGAAGATATCAACAATTTGATCATTTGAGTTAACATATTCCATCTTCACCTCTTTGTCTTGAACTAACTCTCTCACATAGTGATACTTGATTGCAATTTTCTTTATCTTTGTGTGCATCATTGGATTCTTTGATATATTGATAACACTTGTATTATCACAATAAAGTGTCACTAGTTCAATGATTTCTTCCTTCATTCCTTTGAGTAGCTATTTGATCCATACAATGTTTGTGCAATTTATAGTAGTAACAACATATTCTACTTCAGCAATATATTGGAAAGCACAACTTTATTTCTTTCTTGTCCATGTAACCAATCTTGCAACTATCCCCATAGCTAATGCAATATCAAGTCTGCTATGTACTACATATTGCAATTTTCCAATCATAGACCTGTATAATGTTTGATTGACCTCAGCTAAATCATCATTCTTTGATAGCTTGTTTCCTATCACCATAGGTGTACTCACTGGCTTGGAATCCTCTAGTCCAAATTTCTTCAATTTCTCTTTGACATATTTTGACTGAGTGATGTATATGCCATACTTCATCTGATAGACTTGTAATCCTACAAAGAATTTGATCTCTCCAAACATAGACATTTTAAATTTTTGCTTCATCTAATTTGCAAAGTCCTTACAAAAAGCATCTTGTCCTCCAAATATGATATCATTAAAAAATATTTTAGATAACAATATACCTTTTTCTTTTTCTTTCTTCATGTAGAGATTGATGTTATCATTAGTCCTTTCAAATCAAATCATCACAAGATAAGTATGAAGTCTCTCATAGCATGCTCTTGGTGCTTGCTTCAATCCATATAGGGCTTTGTGTGGTCTACATACCATGTTCTTATTGTTATCATCAACAAATCCTTCTAGTTGTTCTATGTAGACTTCCTCTTCTAATATACCATTCAAAAAAGCAGATTTAACATCCATCTGATAAACTTTGAAACCTTTGTATATGGCATAAGAAAGTAGAATTCTTACTCCTTCCATTCTTGCAATAGGGGCAAATGTTTCACCATAGTCAATTCCTTCATCTTGTGCATATCCTTTGCAAACTAATCTTGCTTTGTTTCTTGTCACTTCACCATTCCCATCTAGTTTTTTTTTGAATACCTACTTGGTGCCAATCACATTCTTGTCTTCTAGTCTAGGAACTAGACTCCATATTTTGTTCTTCTCTATCTGTTGAATCTCTTCTTCCATGGCCTTGTACTAGTCATCATCTTCCAATGCATATTTCACTATTTTGGGCTCCTTCATACTTAACAAACATGATTCACTTCTCAATCTATTTCTTTTCATTGGCCTTGCATCTTTGTTTCCAATGATGTGATCAGTAGGATGATGCCTTTTGACATATTTAGACAATCTTTGTTCAACTCTTGTTTCTACATTTTGTCTGTTAGCTTTAGTGTCATTTTGTATATCTCTATTAGGTATCTCAACATCTCTTTCATGTGTACTAATCTTAAAATCAAAATATGCATTTTCTGAATTCTACAACTTGGCATCTAAATGTAGCTTGATTCCTAAATGCAACTTGAAATTCACAAGATATGACTCAAAAGTTACTAAGACTTGTTGTTGGTTTGCTACTTGATTCTCAACATATTCTTTAGAAGACATTCATTCATAGAAGTATACAAATGATTTGTGTTCTTTTGGTTCTTTCATAGGTTCAACCTCATGTACTTCTATAAATTCATCAAAATTCACATTTACACCTTCCGCAAATTTGTTAGTGTTAGTATTTAAACACTTATAGGCTTTTCTTCTTGTGGAGTATCCAAAGAATATTCCTTCATCACTTTTTGCATCAAACCTATAATTCCTAACATCTTTAAGAATATAACAGTTCCAAATATCTTAAAGTATTTCACATTAGGTGGATATCCATACCATAGTTCATAAGGTGTTGAATGAGTACCTTTTTTGACTTGTACATGGTTCAAGGTATATACAATAGTATTTACAACTTCTCTCCAATATTTTAGAGCAACATTCTTCTCCATCATAAGTGTTCTAGCATAGTCTATTATAGACTTGTTTCTTCTTTCAACAATTCCATTTTGTGGAGGGGTCCTAGGTGTAGATGTTTGTCTTTTGATTCCTCTATCATTACAGAACATCTCAAACTCATTTGAAGTGAATTCACCACCTATGTTTGATTTCAAGAATTTGACTCTTACCTATTTCTTTCTGAACTCTTGCTAAGTACCACTTAAACATTTGGAAGGCATCAGATTTCTATTTTAGAAACAGGACTGTCATCATCCTAGAGTAATCATCAACAAATAGCATTATGTACGTATCTCCTCTATAGCTTTGCACTTCAATAGGTCCACACAAGTCAACATGAAAAATCTCTAGTATTTCTTTAGAGGTATAATATTTACTCTTAAAGCTTGACTTTGATATTTTTCCTAGTTGAAATTGTTTGCATACTATATTATCAGGTTTTTTCAACTTAGGCAATCCTCTAACTCTTTTCATGTTACTGATACTAACCAAATTATCAAAATTAGCATGACATAATCTCTTGTGCCAAAGCCATACATCATCAACCTTTGCAATAAGATAAGTAGCATCCTCTATATCTAGATAAAATTGATTACTTCTAGTTTGATTACCTTTTCCAATTTATTTCCCATTTTTGTCATATATCTTGGCAGTTTTGTTTTCAAATTCAACCTTGCATCCTAGATTATTCAATTGTGGCACACCTAATAGGTTATAATTTAATCCTTCAAATAGTAAGCATTGTCACATGAAATCTTGTCTGTGAGTTTGATAGACCATTTTTTTTTTATCATATGGTGCATCATTACCAATCTTACACTATTTCCATCATAACAAGTTAAGGTAATGAACTTACTTTTGTCTCCAGTCATGTGATGTGAGCATCCACTATCAATGATCCATCTATCATTCTTGTTTACACAAGTCACAAGTGCAGTTGCTTCATCCTCATCAGATTTATCCTTCATTACAACTTATACCACTTCATCATCATGTTCATCAGAATCATTTTCATTAGCAGTGTAGCATGACTTCTTGCCTTTGTCTTTGTAATTTCTAATGTCATCTTCTCTTCTATTTTTGTACTTTTTTCCTTCTTTTTAGTTCTTCTTCTATGTACATCTTGTAGCAATATGACCAATTTCATTGCAATTGAAATAAATGATGGGTAACTTGCATTTGAACTTTCCTTTACCTCTGTAAAATCTTCTTGCTAGTAGTACTTCCAATTATTCAATATCTTCCTCATCTATATCATATTCACTAGATGCATTCTTTATCTTTCTCTTCTTCTTCATCTACTTCACTTCATTAGAATTATTCAATAAAAATTTAGCTTTGAAAGTAGATTTAAGACTCTTTGGTTTGTAATTGTCAGAATTAGATAGCTCAAAAGTAGCGAGTCTACCTACCAAACCTTCAAGGGTTAGATTATTTCCTGATACACATCTCAACTCTTGGATTGTAGAAAATCTAATAGCATAAATAGGTAGTAATTTCCTCAAGACTTTACTTAGCATAGTATCATCATCTATTTGACTAGCAACATCTTTTATTGCACTAACTTCTTTTATCCTAGCAACATATTGAGTAATATTCTCACCTTCTTCCATTCTCATGTCATCAAACTTACCTCTAAGGCTCTCAGACTTGGATCTTTCTCTTCCATACATGGTGATCAAGGCATCCCACATATTCTTTGTAGTTTCACATCCTTTGATATCATCAAATTCAGCATAGCTTAGGGTAGAGCCAATCTCCAACATCACCTAATCGTGTTCTTTCTTTTTCTTTATATCTTTAGTAGTTAGGGATCCTGTTGGATCAACATGTTCCACTATAATGGTAGATTGTGCATGATCTCTCAGTCCTCCAAGGTGTAGCTTCATCAAATTTTTTCATGCAAGAAAGTTATCTCTGTTAAGCTTGGGTACATCTCTTTTTGACATCTTGATCTTTGTGATTCTAGTACTTTCAAACTAGTCCTATTGAGCAGATGGCTTTGATACCAATTGTTGGAATTCTTTTAGAATAACTAAGAGGGGGGGCGAATCAATTATTCAAGGTCTAGATGTACAGAATAAAACTTTTCCACTATTTAGTGAACCCATAAAACATTCACACCCATGCATGCATTCATTGTGTATTTACTAAAACTTATATGTTACTATCAAATCAACTTGCACAAATGTAAAGCATAAAACACAACACATTCATCAGCACACTTGACACAATGATTTATGTGGAAACCCAATTTGGGAAAAATCACTAGTAACATGCTACCACTTTTCACACTTTTGAAGTGATGACCTGTGAAAGGCTAACCCTATTAAAGTTTACAATACACATTGTTAAATGTGACCCAGTTAAGGGATTTCAATCACCGTATTAAAAGTGAGCCTTGTTAGAGGACTATAGGCCATTCACTTGGAATGCCACCCTATTAAAGGATTTTCCAATGACTAATAGGTCAACCTTGATCCAAAGGATTTACCCTAGATTGATACAATTGTTAGAGAGTAACAATAGAGCTTTGATCTGATACAACTCACAACTTCACTTTTAGATTACGAATTTCTGTTCAGTCCTCAATTCTACTTGGCTTTCATACTTTGCATCTTTGATAGCTTAGTCACCCTTCAAGAATTCATCTCCCTAAGCTTTCTTTCTTGGTATGCCATTGCAGACTCTTTCCTTGGGACACTTGACAAAGTAAAACCCTTAATTCCTTCTCCTCCTTAGGTTCTTGCACATGACACTGACCTCTCTAACTCTTTTACTCCATGACTAGACATTCCTATATAAAGGAAATCAAAATATTTTTCCACTCATTATTCATCATCTAAATTAGGGTTTTGGATGGATTAGGTAGGATACAATGTATCTACCCCATATCTTGTCTTTTCTAGAAACTTCTAGAATCCATTTGAATTCACCTAAAAATGGTTTACATCAAATTCTATACCACCAACTTATCAATCTTATCTTCCTCCTAGTTTACAAGTTCCAAGAAAAAAAACTTGTCAGCTAATATTTGGTGAATCTTTGATCTTTATCATAATGCAACAGCTTGACATTATCAATTTTTTGATGCTCAACACATACTACGTTACTCAACTATAATGGTAAAATCACTTAGCATCAACTAAAATTTACTTAGCATCAACTATCTTTCTCTGCATTCACTAGAATTTATTTTCACTCAGATCCAACTGACTTTCTTCTTGGCTTTCACTAAATTTTCTTAGCACCTACTATCCACTTGGTCAAGCTTGGCAAACAAGCTTTATTTAACTTATTCTTCTAAACTTTCTAACTATAGCCAACCATTTTGCTATTGGAAATATTCAAGACTATGCTAGGTTACTAAGAGGGGAGGGGTGAATCAATAACCTCTAAAACTTTATCAATTTCAGTACTTTATAGCAATATACCAATTATCCTTTATTGATCTAATTGCATTCATAAGAAACTGAAAACATTAAAACATTCACAACACTTGAGCACAATAATTTGGTGACTCAGAAACCTTCCAAATAGAAAGTAAAACTGGGGTGGGGATGATACCCTCAAAACTTCAATACTATAGCATAAAGTTGGCTTGTTAAGACTTATAGTGTTCACTTCTAATGATCTACCCTATTAGGAGCAATTAGGACTACTAGGTCCACCCTTTTAAAGGATTTACAAACACATAATAAAGTATGCACTCAGTAAGAGATTTTGAGAAAGACTATTAAGTCTACCTTGTTAAAAGATTTAGACTGATTCACCTATTAGAATGAAACAATAGGTCTCTGACTTACAACTAAATTGTTTGTAGAGATTCCTTGAAGTACTAATCACCTTTTGTGATGGATATGTCTTTGCCACTCCTTTTCTGATATGACCTTCAATTTATACTTTTTCTACTACTTGATCGCATTCTTATACACTTATGTTCATGAATCATATACTCATACATACTTGGATATGATACAATACATTACATATACATACCAATCCAATTTACCTAATTACAAAGTCAACCATTATACAAGTTAACACCAATATTACAAAGTTGACCCAAATGAAGACACTTTAGTTTTGAAGACTAACTTGGTGAAGTTTTGATACTAGGCATCCACTATTATTACTCCACATTGTCATGCACTCAGTAGAATTAGAAGCTCAGTCCTTACTAATCACCTCAAAGTAGTCCCAAACTTGGTCTGCACTAGTAACTCAATAGATATTGTGCTACTTGTCATAAACTAAATCACTAGTTTATCATGACTTTACTCAGTAAAAACTAACTCTACATATGGCTTGGTTAATACTAGCTTCACATCACATGAACTACTAGCTTGATAGAAACTGTAAAGATCATAAACCATTGGAGTTCTCGGGTTGAACTGCTAGACTTTGCACTACTTGATTCTGCTTGGTTTGAACTACTGCACTTCACACTAACTAAATTACCTTGGTAACCACTAGAATACTCAGTGGCCACTGGAATAAGTCCAAAAGACTCAATATAAATTGTAGAGCTCAGTGGCTACTAAATTATATGGAAAACATTATAGATTTCTCAATGAGCTTGGTAGCCATATAAAATCTGAATAAGTGTTGTCACTAATAACAAACTTGACTGATATGTCAACAATGTCCCCCTTTGGCATTAGTGACAAAAACACTTATTAGCTAAAACTTATATACATCACCATGTGATACTAGCTTGGAAGGGTATATTATTTTGAGATTTTTCAAAATTTGTCTTTGTAAGTATATATAGTATACTATACAACATATCTAAAAAATTCTCCTCCGCTATATACATTTTCTCTCTTTGCATGATTCTCCCCAATACAATATACATAGTCTCTTACTGTACATAGTCTCTCCCCCTTTTTGACAATAATGCCAAAGATTTATTCAAAAATTATTTATATGGAGACACCAAAATGAGATAGAAACTTAGAATGTACCTTAAGAATAAGTGATAGAGTTTTATCCCAATTTTTTTGCAAAATCTTGCATGTATGGAGAGAAATTTGTACTTCTACAAAGAGTTCTATCATGTGATTTGCAATAGAGAAGTTATTGTCAAGGATCATGGTTTTTGAATAAATAATATGTTTCTACATTGTATCCATTATAGGAAGGATCATATTCTGAATATCTATCAATGTAGACTGGATCCTTGCTTCTTCTCTCAACAACTCTATCTACATGTCTGACATAAATTTGATATTCATATGATTTGTAGAGCTTAAACTAGAGTCAAGTTGTAATTCCTATGCACTGGTTGTCAGATGATCATCAATCTTTGTCAGTTTTCTCTTTATCTCCTTTGTGAACTTGGTAACATCACATTACTTCACAAAAAGTGATGTCACATTGGTGCATTAGGTTTCAAGATTGGTCAAAATTGAGGAAAGCTCAACTTTTTGAATAAAAATTTGTTGATCAATGTGCTCAAGTACTTTATTATCAAATTTCTTTTATGTTTTCTCAATTAACTTATCTTGACCACTAGAGTCCTCATTAAAGTTTTGGATTTCCTCTACTAATTGAAATAAAATAGGTTGAGAAGTATCAACCTCAATACCTAGAGCCTCTGACAAAATATTCTTGGCATCATCTATAATCTTATATTCCCTATCTCTCTCTTCTCTTAATTTCTTCTGCTTTGTCTTCTTTTGGAGGAGTTTACCAACTATATGCATTTGATCCATAGTAAGATTATAAAAGTCCCATTTGGTAATTTCTATTTCCTCATCTAGGTCAATTTCCTCTTCTATCTCCTTGCCTCTACTCAAAAATATTGTACTCAGTTGAGCCTCAAGTTCAACTATCCTTGTACTTAATGCCTTTGTATCTAGGATGGAAACAATTGCAAATATACTAGGACTTGCCATGAAAATTGATATAGTACTAACTAATGGAATACTAACAGAAATGCTTGCTGAATCCAAAACTAAAGAAGTCATAACTAAAGTATCCATTACTGAAGTAGACAAAATTATAGAATCCAAAATTGAAGTACTTATTGCTAAAGAGCTCAAAATTATAGAAACTACTGTATTCATTGCTAATGATTACAACTTAGGAGCTAAAGAAGAGGGAGGCTATAGTTTGATAGATGAAGTGGTAGACACTTCTATCAATGATGTACTGAGTTGTGTGGGGGCAAAGAGTGATTGGACATTTGAAGTGCCTATAGTTGTCATAATTAAACTTGTTGAAGCTATCTCTGAGCTTGATGTAGCTACTAGTTTTCTTGGAGAGTGAGGAAGTGAGGCAATGACTATGGTTACTATCTTCATAGGGTCAGTCTCCTCATCATCTTCTTTGTCTTCCTCTTTATCTTCTTCAACTTCCTTATTGTCAAAATGTGTGGCTTCTTTAAAGATTTCATCATCATCATCATTTACAGTAACAAGGAAGTCACTTGGATTGTGCAAGTGATAGAAATTCTTCCAAGTTTTAGTGGCACTCTTGACAATATGCTCAATGTCTTTAAATAGAACCAAACATGTGTTAAATCTAAGAGTCATTTTATCTTCATTTTTCTTCAAAGACTCTCTTACCTCAGCATCTATCATGCTAGGTAGCAACTATCTCAGGGTTTTCTCATATATGTCTTTGACTATTTGAGTAGTAGAGTCCCATCTTGGCTTCAACTTCTATAATAATTCTTTGGAAATTTGATAAGCAATCTGATCTAGTGAATACTTCCACCTACCCATTTTATTCAACACTAGGTCTTCAATTTTCTTTTTCTCTACCTCTATCATAGTTTCATACTTCAAGGATTTGAAATTGGTTATGCTTGCACCTTGTTCCATCTATTTCAATTTTTCTTGGAATGTGGGAGGAGGTTTGCTAAGGAAAATTTCACTACCTTTCTTTCTAGACCTCCTTGTGAAGACTATAGTGGATGGCTTGGTGATGATCACCTTGCCTTTCTTCTTCAAGGGTTCTTCTTCCTTTTTAGACTCATCCTTCACCTCTTCATTTATATCTTCTCCTTTGCCCTCGGTTAACATTAGAGGTATGCTCTATTTTAGTTTTTCTATCCTCCTCTTACCTTTGTTAACTGCTTGAGGGAGCTTTATCTCCAACTCTATCCTTGCCTTTTCCTCATCATATGTTCCAAAGTGTGGTGCCTTTGGATCAATAGGTTCATTAATTAGAGCTTCAAAAATGTCCTTTGTTTCATCAATGTTTACCTCATAGGAAAGAGGTTTTACGCATACAATTCTAGGTTTTATAGCCTGAATGTAGACTTTGTCATTGTCTGCCATGAAAAATACATCATCTTTGTAATCTTCTACTAGCTTCTTAGGTATTTTAAATATGTTATTCATTTTCTCTTTGAATATTTCAAAGTAGTTATCCATAATGCTAACAAAATTCTCTCCCATTTCTTTAATGTATTCATCTATCTAGCATAATATAGGCACATCTTTTCTCCATACTACCATGCCTTTGGAAGGGAAGAACTTTTGAACATAGAAGAACAAACAAGTCAAAAGAGAGCAAAATTTACAGGGGTTATTCTTTGATGTATGAATATTTTCCATTTTCTTGTTGAATTTCTTCAATAATAGATCTAACAAATCATAAAACAAATTTTTCTTCACACTTTATAAGCTAAGTCCACAGCTTCACATGATACACTATTAAGGAAGCTTGAACTATATATCTCGTGAACTATCACATGTATCCTAAATTTCAGTTTTGCATCAATTACATCACTAATTTTCATGCTTCTATCATCCCACTCAGGTAGGGTTTTCTTTTTTAGCTCAACCTGACCTAGGGTTTTGGTTGTTTTAGCTTTGGTGAGTATGGGGAGGCCGACAATGTGATGAATCATTTTCTTTGTGATTACAACTAGTTGCTCAAGCCATAGCTGACCATTATGCACTCAGCTTAGAATGTATCTTATCCATTTGATTTAAAAACCTTAGGGCATGTGAGGAATGTGGGTCAAACCTTTGTCTTCCAAATGTTTGTTCTCAGGTTTGAGAATTCCATTTCCACACAATTCACCTAGGGTATCATCCATTTATAGGGTTCTAATTTCCTAAATAGAACACTTGAAATGAATAAAAATATCATTAATAAGGAGTACCTTAGGTGGGATTTACGATTGAGCTCCACTTGGGTCGAGGGTTTTTGCAATCATGTGAACAAGTTTGAAGTCTAGTGTTTCCCATTCAACTCCTTAGACCAACATCTTAGACCCTTTCTTTGCCTTGCTGTTGCTACTACTTGATGCCATGATTACTTGATAAATTATTGAAACCTTGAAAACCTTGCTACAAATTCAGTTGGAGTCACTTGATTGCAATGGAATTCACTTCTTCGCAATAACACTTAGATTTCATGGTGAAAAAATGAATTCGATTTCATGCCTTTTGTTAAAAAAAATTTCCATTAATGCTCGGTATGAAGGTAGCTAGGTTGACATCATGCTTGACATTATGCTTGATAGTATGCATGATAGGATATCATCCATTATTCAATTCATTACTCTGTGAAGGCTTTGTGACTTGGTAACCATGTGTGACTTGTTACTCCTAACCTTGCTTGGTAGAGTCCATGACCTAACCTTATTTGGTAGAGAAGGTAACTTAGTGATAACTGATATTGATCTTTCTCAGTGTTCTATTTGTATCTTGAATATTGATTTGGATCTTTGTCACCTTTCAATTGGAACTGTTTGGATGTCACCTTGATAACATAGTTCCAGTTTTCCTTTTGGAAACCTAGTTAGAAATGGTGGAGTCACCCACTTCTTGAGTGACATGGCCATTGTTACTTGAATTAGCTTCATCAATAGATTTAGGAATCCATTGCTGCCTCATCTATGTTCAAATGTTATCTACTTTTACTTTCTTTTCATCTTCAACTCTACCTATATTCATGTAATTCTTGGCTAGATGACCAAGTTTGGTACAAGTGAAACATCTTATGGTGGTATCTCTCTTCCTTGTGTGATGCTTAACACAATTCATGCTAATGTGTCAAAATTCTCCACAGTAATGATATCTACACTAGGTGTTGTAGTCCCAACCAAATATTTCTTTCACAATTTTCTTTGCTGGGTTGAATGACTTGGTTTTACATTCTAATGCCTTGTGACCTTGTTTCTTGCATTTGTGACACTTGCCCTCAAATTTTAGTTTCTCTTTGCATTCATTAACCCCATGACTATGTTGATTGCAATTGTATCATTTTCCATTAATTTTTTCTTTACCATTACTCCAACATTTGTTTGATGTATGATCTATCTTACCACAGTGATTGCAAGTAGGTCTTTGATTCCTTTGAGCACCTTGTTCAGAGGATTCACCTTCTTCTTTGTATCCAATTCCTTCTTTACTATCTTGTCTATAGAGATTTTTCTCATTTAGTTGATTTAATTGATTCATGTCTGCTTGAGATTTCATCATTCTTTTAGTGATTTTCTTTTTAGTGTTTAGGTCATTTTTCAATCTTTCACTAATTTGCTTTTTAGATGTCAGCTCATTTCTTATTCTTTCATTGATTTGTCTTTGGCTCATGATTTCCTCATTTGCATTGGAGATTTGATCCATAAGATATGCATGTTGAAGGGATTGGTTCTAGATTTCATTGTTTCTTCCATCCATTTCTTCTTTTATCTTGTTCCTCTATTCCAAGACTTCACATAGCCTTAGTGACTAAATTTCTTGTTCTCTTTTGAGTTTTCTTACTTCTTCCTATAGGGAACCATTTTTTTGTAAGAGTTCTTTGATTGCATCATTTGCTTCATCTGAACTATTTGAAGGGGAAAAATCTTCAGTTCTTTCTTCAATGTACTAATGATCATTCATTTGATTTGCAAGTTCCTTCCTCCTTTTTAGGGACTGGGAAAGTTGCTCCTTAGCTTTCTTGAGTTGTGCAATGGCCATTTCTAGATCCAACTTTTCATTGTCAATTGCCTTATCAAGTCTAAATATCTCCATATCCTTGATCTTTGCTCAAGTTGTTAAACTTTTCCTTGAGAACCACAAAGCTCTGATACCAATTGTTGAAAATATTCAAGACTATGCTAGGTTACTGAGAGGGGAGGGGTGAATAAGTAACCTCTAAAACTTTATCAATTTCAGCACTTTATAGCAATATACCAATTATCCTTTATTGATCTAATTGCATGTATGAGAAACTAAAAACATAAAAGCATTCACAACAACTAAACAAAATAATTTTGTGACCCAAAAACCTTCCAAATAGAAAGTAAAACTGGGGTGGGGATGATACCCACAAAACTTCAATATTGCAACATAAAATTGGCTCATTAAGGCTTACAATGATCTTCCTTGTTAGTAGCAATTAGGATTGCTAGGTCCACCTTGTTAAAGGATTTACAAACACACAATAAAGTATGCACTCGATAAACAGATTTTGAGAAAAACTATTAAGTCTACCTTGTTAAAGGATTTAGACTAATTCACTTGTTAGAATGAAATAGTAGATCTCTAACTTACAATTGAATTGTTGATAGAGATTCCTTAATGTACTGATCACCTTTTGTGATGGATACATCTTTACTTCTTTTTTAATATGGCCTTCAATATATACTTTATCTGTCACCAGGCTTGATCACATTCTTATACACTTATGTTCATGAATCACATATTCACACACACTTGGGTATGATACAATACATTAAATATATATACCAATCCAATTTACCTAATTACAAAGTTAGCCATTATAAAAGTTAACACCAATATTACAAAGTTAGCCCAAATAAAGACACTAAGGTTCTAAAAACTAACTTGGTGAAGTTCTGATACTCAGCATCCACTGTCATTACTCCACATCATCATGCACTCAGTAGAATTAGAAACTTTGTCCATACTAATTACCTTAAAGTAGTCCTGAACTCAGTTTGCACTGGTGACTCAATAGATATTGTACTACTTGTCATAAACTAAATCACTAGTTTATCATGACTTTACTTGGTAAACACTAACTCTGCATATGGCTTGGTTAACACAAGCTTCACATCACATGAACTACTAGCTTAGTAGAAATTGAAAAGCTCAATAACCACTAGAGTGCTTAGGTTGAATTGCTAGACTTCACATTGCTTGATTCTACTTAGTTTGAACTATTGCAGTTCACACTAACTAAATTAGCTTGGTAACCACTAGAATGCTTAGTGGCTACTAGAATTAGTCTAGAAGACTTAGTAGCAACTATAGAGCTCGATGGCTACTGAATTTCATGGAAAACATTATAGATTGTTCAATGAGCTCGGTAGCCATACAAAATATGAATAAGTGTTGTCACTAATAAAAAACATTACTGATATGTCAATATTTGCAACCTTAAGTAGATCATCAATACATCATGTCATCACTATCTTAACTAATCCTTGTACTTCATTACATAACCATAACTCAACCTTTCCTCTAGGTGCTTTTGTTACACCTTATTGATCAAATCCTCCTCATTAATCAACTAAGTGATAGTACTTGAATCTTGTAAGCAATTGTCTTACTAGAAAATAGTAGGTTTGACATTAGTGACAAAATAATAATTGAAACACATAGTCTTCTTCAATAATCTCCTTCTTAACAATCTCTCTTCAAATGATCTTTTCAATCAGATATCAACACTCTTCTACTTCATCACTACTTATCTCTCCTTTATCCAACTACCACAATTTAGAAGAATTTCTTGGACTACTCTCACATAAAATCTAGAATGGTGATTTACCTATACTCTTATTGAGATAATTATTACATACAAATTCTTCATGTGGTAAAATTCGATCCCATCCATTTGGTTTATCTCCAACCAAACATCTCAAAAATTTTCCCAAAATGTAATTCACAACTTCTGTCTATCCATTATTTTGGGGATTATGCGATGAACTAAACTTCAAACTTGTCTTCAATTTCTTCCATAGTGTATGCCAGAAATACCCAACAAACTTGGTATCTCGATCTGAAACTATACTCTTTGGCAAACCATGTAGTTTTACCACTTTTCTAAAAAATAACTCTACCATAAGAACAACATTCCTAGTCTTCTTTTAGGGAATAAAATGTATCATCTTTGAAAATATGTCAAACACCACAAAAATAGAATCATGCCCTTGTTGAGTCCTTGGTAATCCAAGAATTAAATCCATGCTAACATCCTCCCATGGATTCTATGGTATAGGAAATGGATGATACAATCCTATATTCTTCTTCTCTCATTTTGCCATCTGAAATACTTTGAAACTCTACACAAACTTCTTTACACCTTGCTACACCTATGGATAATAATAATTCTTAGCATTCAAAGCAATGGTCTTATCTCTCCCAATGTTTCTAGAGAATTCTCCACTATGCTTCTCCTTGATGAGATTCTCTCTCATTGAACTTATTGGAATGCACAACTAGCTCCCTTTGAACAACATACCATCTTGGAATATGAAATCCAACCACTTTGTCATGTCAAGTGTAGAAAATTATGTACAATCCTTCCATACTTCACCAAAATTAGGATCCTTTGAATATAAATTACTAAGTTACTTGAACCCAACCATCTCAATCTGCATTTCTATTAGAAAAAATTGTCTTCTACTAAGGGTATTTGCAACTCTGTTAGACTTCCCATTTGTGTATTTATATTTTTTTGTTTGTTGAGTACAATCATTTAATTGTATATTGTCTTTGATGTTATATAAATATCAAGTATATATCAAGCAATCAGTGTATGTTGAGCTTACTCAAGAGTCAAAGGAAGTTGTAGTTTATGACAAGTATCTTAGTGTTTACCAAGTTTAGTCCTAGTGTTATTTGAGCTCACTCTGTTACCAAAACAAGTTTGAAGGGAAATCATTTCTGAGTTAGTGTTGACCTAGTTGGGTTGACTAATGAAGGATTTTCCTATATCAGTTTTGTTGGTTAGTTCTATCTGACTCATGGGATGAATTTAAGTTATTTGAAATTGTATTCAAGCCAACTTGAAAAGGTAAAAAATATAAGGTCAAGTTGAGGATTGAACTATAAGGATGAGAAGAAGAAGAATGGGATTGAAAAGATATCTCAAGGAAGTGAATTAGGAGTTGACCAAGCTACAAAGAACATTCTGATCAAGAAGGATCAAGTATTCAAGTTAGAAAAAAGATCTAAAATAATAAAATATAGTTTACATCAATAATAAAGTCATATCATTATTACTCTCCAATAATTGTAGCATTGAATCAAATCTTTTAACAGAGTTATCTTAACAACTATTTGCCAAATCCTCTAACAAGGTGGCATTTCTAGATTGAAGTGTCTAAAGATATCTAACAAGGTCACTCCTAATAGGGTGAACTAAATATTTTAACAGGGTCACACCTAACAGTGTCTTTTGTAACCTTTAACAAGGTTGGCTCCTAATAGGGCTCATTTCAAAAGAGTGAAAAATAGTAACTAGTTGCAATTGATGCTTTTTCCCAAATTGGTTTGCATGTTAAATCTTGGTGTCTCTTATGTTCATGCTATTTATTTATGAATATGAAATTAATTTCATCAAGGTTAATCACACTTTATATCATAAGATTTGTATGTTCGGTGTTAATAAAGTAACATTGTATATACTCAATATTAATCGAGTGTTTATTGAGTGACAATCATTCTTAGTATTAACTAAGTTATTGTGCAAACCAAGTTACAACAACATATTCAATAGAGTTTGATTTTTTATTGTACTAACAACTAAATGGATTTGGGATTTTTTTTTCTAGTGATTGATTCACCCCTTCCCTCTCAGTTACTCCTTTTACATTTCTAACAATTGGTATTAGAGCTTTTAGTGCTTACAAAAAAGGTTTCAAAGATCTAAGCTAAAGATTAACATTTCTTACAGAAGGGAGATTCCTAAGTTGAATAGAGATAACGTCAAATCATGGTAGGAACTCATGAAGTTGCACTTGGAAAAAATTAGAGACTTGGGCCTAAAGTATCTCAACACCAAGTATGTGGCACCTACTGGAACTATGATTATGGAAGAAATTACACAAAAGAAGAATTTGTTAACAATTGGCTAATAGTAATATGCAATTATTATCATTTATGGAAATACATCATGTACATGCTTATAGTAAACCTTAGAAATAAAGATACTTAGTCTTTCGTAATCAAAAAATGGTCTAAGTATGGAATTTTGTATACAATAGTATATTGTTTTGTTTATAACTTGTTTTTGATGTCATATTATGACTAGTGAAGTTATATGGAGATAGTATACATGTTGAGGATGATGTGAATAACCTCAAAAGTTAGTATGGACTGTATAGAATAGCGATAATCATGTTTGATATGAAATAGGTCAGCAGAATTGAATGACATGATTATTTTGTTTACAAGATAATTACTTATCCAATTAGGGGCAATCTCCTAGATGCTTACTCTAAGTCAAAAAATAGATTATGGTCTTAACTGAACCAACAAAAATTTGTGTAAAGGAATAGTATTTATGAAAAGGACATCTTGCAATGAGAAATGTGATTACAAGTGTCACCTTGTAATTAGGATTGTATGCAAACTTTTGTGAAACTAATATATGCAAAGTTTTATAAGAGCCATTTTGTTATCTGAGATTGAGCTGAAGTTTAGAGATTAGTCAAGGATGAAGATGCATCACTTATATTCCAAAAGTTTGATTACTTGTTTAGGTAGTGAGCTCTTGTTGTAATTGGAAGTGCATGTTTGGGTAGTGGGCTCATGTTGCATTTATTGTACTACAACTCCTAATAGGGTTGGAATCTCCTAATAGGGATTTAAAGTCTACTAACAGGGACTCCTTATACTGAATTTTCTAATTGACTCCTAAAAGGGTCCATCCTCTAACAAGGAACTTATATATTAGTATATTATCTAGTGGGTATCATTCCCAATAGAGTTTTCCCTTTGCTAGGGTTTCCCTAGTTAACAAAATATGGTCTTATGAGTTATCTTTGTGCATTGTTACTATTACTATTCAACATTACTTTATTTCTTTCTTATGCATGGTTTAAAGTAAGAAATAATATCTAGTTACCATCTAAAGTTTGTAGATTACCAATTTACCTCCCCCTCTCTCAGTAATCCCTATTTCTAACAATTGGTATCAAAGTGCAATTACTTTGAAGAGGCTTAACAACTTGAGTAAGATCCCTATGGATATGGAATAGTTGATAAATAACCTTGAAGAAGCTCTTGAACAAACTGATCCCTTTACTAAAGAAAGAGATAAATTGAAGGACACATATGAAGAATCCAAAGTATAAATTGGTCAATTGAAGGAAAAGATTGAACATCTCAAGTCCAAGCCTAAATTTGCAACTAGTGATGATGATTATTTAAAGTTGAAGATAGAGTACAAGATATTGAAGCATGAATTGAAGATTACAAATTTGAAGTTGACTTTGAGAAATGATCCTAGCAAAGTTGAATCTGATTTGAAGATTGAAAATGAAGATCTGAGAGCAAGT
Source organism: Cupressus sempervirens (assembly GCA_028749045.1). Lineage (NCBI taxonomy): Eukaryota > Viridiplantae > Streptophyta > Pinopsida > Cupressales > Cupressaceae > Cupressus > Cupressus sempervirens. Next base: position 780,281,453 of record CM053791.1, on the reverse strand, counting down.
CTATCAAAGAAAACATCTAAGTTTGAAACATTGAAAGGAGATCATTGAGAACTTCATAAGTGCAATACTATTGTGAAAGCTGAATTAACTTGGTGTAAGCAACAACTTGAGAAGCTTTATTCTAGTATAGAAAATCTTGATGATTTAATGTTAATATAGAGACCTACTTATGATAAGACTAGTCTTGGTTATCTAATTAACATGTCTATAGAGAAACCTAAGATTAGGTTAGATCTGAAAGAAAAAGACAAATATGATGATAAGATTGAATCCATTAAATCTTTTGATAAATCCAAAGAATTTAGACAAGATAAGGAAGTTGAAATTTTGGATGAACCAAAGAAAATATAATCTCCTAAGAAAACTAGGTATGAATTTAGAGGTAAGTGCTTTTTATGTAATGAAATAGGTCATATGAAAATATATTGTACAAATATGTCATTTAATCATGTTAAGGACTTTTATTGTCATAATTGTCATGGTATGGGTCATAACACAATTGATTGTAGGAAACCTAAGTATGATAATGATAGAATGTCTAGAAATACTAACCCTATAGATAGAAGATCTAATGGAAGGACATAGAGAGAAGGAAGATCTTATGAAGAAAGAAGATAGATCATGTGTTATACGTATAACAACTTAGGACACATTGCTCGTAATTGTCATGCACTTGATGATCAACAAAATCTTAGAAGTAGAGCACCAGTATGTCAGTTATGCAACAACTTTGAACATGCAATGAATTAGTATTGCAAAATGGATAGAAACTTTAGAGATAGAAGGAACAATGGAAGAAACTTCTGGAACATAAGGAATGATGGAAGGAACATTAGAAATGACAAAAAGAACCATGAAAGGAACATTGTTAGTGAACTTTGAGAAGAACTTAATGAGGCACTTATAAAAGGAGTAGATATCTCAAAGGAAAAGTTGGATGATAATGAGATAGAAAGATCGAAGTCAGTTGTTGAGTTTGATTTAATTAAGTTGAATTAAACTTCTTCACAACATCAAAATTTGAGAAGTTCATTCAAAGATTGAATTAGAGGTAGTGAAGTTGGGAAAAGGTGTATCAAGATAAGTTTAGATGATACCTAAGCTCACTTGTAATTTGGAGCTTATCTATACAAGTTATGAAGGAATTCAAAGTTATTGGTATTATAGAAAAGGTTAATTCCATAACAAAGGATGAAAACTATGTTTCTCAGAGAATTTTGTGAAGCGAATTCTTGTAGAGTTTTATCATGATGGAAACTAACTATGGAAAACCTCAGACAACATCTAAAGATTAGATAGATGATCTTGAGTAGTTATTTGATTACGAAATGCAATTGACATCTTTTTCATATTTGCAAAGTATGCAGTTAATGCAAGTTCAATTTGATGGAATAAATGGAGTACAAAATTGATTTTCACGTCATTATGAATACATCAGAAGAAAAGAGCACCCAGAAGCAACTTGTCAAGGTGATTTCAAAGCAAACCCTATTTTTGGAAAGAGGTATTTTATTGCTTTTCTATAAATTTGTTTGGTAAAAGTTCTTGTTTGATAGAATCATGGATATTTTAGTAGTGCACAATGTTGATAATGAGGATATACCAAAGTTAAAGGTTTTTTCTATAAAACCTACTAAAGGAAACCCTAACTCAGCATTGTCTATTACTCTGAACAATGTAGTATATCTTGAAGATGTAGGAAGTTATTTGAATAGTAAGTTTGAGTTGATTGGTAGTGAATTCATGAAAAAAGATATGTAATTAGTTTTCAATCATGACATGACTATGAAGCCCAGATTTGAACATTCAAAGGAACTAGACCTATTCAAATATGATTTCTACCATGAAGTGGACATATATGAGTGGACATAAATCATATTGAGTAGGATACATGATGGAAAATTATGGATGCAAGATAATGTAATTGATATTTCTGCCAACCTAATTCATGAAGTAATCGGTCTTAGTAAACAAGGCAATGTACCTATAGGTGAGAAAATGGTTAAGAAGAAAGTTGAAAGCTATACCAAAGTAGTATATAATGGAAAGGCTATGGTGATCAACACAATAATGTAAGTTTTTTTAGTAGAATCATTGCCTATTCCATATTTGTAAGATCAAAGATTGATGAACTTTCAATAGGATTCCTCTATGTGGCTTATAAGATATGTATTGAGAAGGAACAAGTGAATCTTAGTGAAATTCTGAGAATGCAACTCTTAGAAAACCTAGAAAAGATCAAGAGGACAAATAATGGTGTGTTTAGATTTTAGTCATTGATCAATCACATATTATGTCATGTACTTAAAATATTTCCTTATTTATCAGTCATAGAGATAATGAGCAATGAAAAATGTACAATGGATAATATTATAGAAGTATGCAGAAGGCATCCTCTAGATAAGATATTGGACAGTGGCAACCTAATAATAAAAACATTTCATAATGAAATGAAATAGAGATTCAAAATCACACCTGCAATTGCAGACAGATTTAAGGAAGACATTTACATTTTGGTTGATACAAATTATACCTATATTCAATTAGTAGAACCTTGGGAAATATTTCTTGATCCCGTGGGTTATGAAATGGATGATGATATAGTAGTTGCTAATATTGATTTATTGTTGAATTTAGATAAAGAAAAAGAAGAATATAGATTTGGTACTTATGATGATATCATGTAGTTAGCTTATCAAGAAACCTTGGAGAAGGCATCACACAAGAAAATACAATATATTATGAAGAAAGCACTATCAAAGGCCAGAATGACTGAGAGTGAGTTTAAGGCTATAAGACAAACTATGAAGCAATGAATATTGTATATTCAACCTTTTTTAGTATCTGTTGTATAAAGATCTTTGGAGAAAAGCATTCCATATATAGTAGTGTCAAATGTGCAACCAAGTGTACCAAAAAAAAAATTTGAAAGATTGGTTGAAGTAGTGACTACTAAAACAAGGAGGGTTAAACAACAAGCCACTAGAATAGGAAAAAGATAGAAAACATTATTGATAATTGTTGAGTCTAGTGATGAAGATGAAGAAGAACAAGAGATCAATCAATTAAATAGAGTGACTCCATCAAAGTAATCAGTAGGAAAAGCTCAACAACCTTGGAAGCCAAAGATAAAGAAGATCAACATAAGTATTGCTAATGAAGGTAACTTTGTTCAAATGAACAAATTTTATGATTTGTATAATAATTTTGAGAAGGATTAGATTGATAGCTCTATTGTGAGATGTATTATAGAAAAAAATCTAAAATTGAAGGATCTTGTGAGCTTAATTAACTAGAAAGTCTATGAAAGACTCATTCAAAAGAAGGCTCCTACAAGAGAAGAAAATTTATAACTTTAGAAGTCTATGCTTAGAACTATTTGCAAGACTGATGACAAAGAAGAGATTAAAAGATTATTGAATAAACGTGCACCATATTTGAGGAATAAAGTAGGATAATTTCTATTTATGGTTGGTGAAAAAGATAAAGTAAGAAGTGAGACTATGGAAGCTATTAGTCAGATGTTGGTAGAGTCAAAGGCAACATCTCCTCCATCACCTAGAACCTTGGAAATGCTAGTGAGTAGTGACACTATGCAAATTGATCAAACCAATATTACCATTAACATTGATTATACTAATCCATTTGGAGGCTCTAAACCTAATTTACCAGACACCAAGGATATTGAAGACAAACTAAGATAGATTGTAGAAGAAAAGAGGCTACTTGAAGAAGAGAAGAGGAAAATAGAAGAATCCAAGCAAAAATTTCTTGAGGAAGAAAAGAAAAGAAAGGAAGAGGAGCAAAAAAGGAGAATAGAAGAAGAAGAAATGACAAAGAAAAAAAAGGAAGATGAGAAGAAGAGATTGGATGAGAAGAGAGAAAAGGAAATAGAGTAAAGAGAAAAGAAAGAAGAAGAAGAGAGAAGAATGAAGGAAGTAGCCAAGAAACAAAGAGAGGATGATACTAAACCATCTAGTTCATCCACTTTTCTCTTTCTTGCTAGTTTACCTACTGATGATGATGATCACATAGATCTAATCTCATTCCTATCAAAGCTTATATAGAATAATAGAATAGTGAAAAGCTTATAGAAAACCTTAATGGAAGTTATTGATAGACTGCATAGTACTTTGGTAGTACAACACAATGAATTAGATCCTTAACAAAGGGAACAAGCAATGATGAAATCATTTGATGAAGAGTTTAATAACTTGTTGAATGTTTTAGAAGCAAAGGCACAAATTTCACATGATGCTAACTTGTTTAGCAGCATCTGTCAAAATATTAAAAATGATTTAGTTAATCTTGATACTTATATTAAGGAACTTTAGAAATGCTAATAGTATGGGAAAACCTTGTATATAAAGTGTACCTTATCAAACAAGCTGACTAAGGACATTGAATGATACATAGAAGGAGAGATGAGTGAGCTAGAGGCTCTATCCAGCTAGATCCAACATCCATCTTGTAAAGTAGATGATTTTAAAGGACAAGTTGCTAGTATCCACAATGATATTAGAAAAATGGAACTTTGGAAGGAACAAATTTTGAAGAGGATTGTTGAATACAATTAAATAATTGTGTATTGTCTTTGATGTTACACAAATGTCATATCAGTCATCAGACAGAGTCTACTGAGTTCTATCAACCAGAAAAATAGTTTACAGAGTCTACCGAGCTCAGTCGGTCAGTAAAATCCTTTTGCAGTGTATACCGAGCGTTCCTGTATGTCACACGGTGAGTTAGTGTTAACCGAGTTCACTCGGTAAGCTAAGTAAAGTTTAGTTCTTACCAAGATCACTCGGGTATCAAAGGATTTTGTAGCGAACGGTTAGTGTTAACCGAGTTCGCACGGTAAGCTAAGGAAAGCCAAGTTTTCACCGAGCTCACTCGGTAGTCGAAGACAGCTTTTACCGAGTCCAGTCGGTTTCCAAAGGAAGTGGCAGGTTTACCGAATTCCTCGGTAATTGTAGTTTTTACCGAGTTCTGCCGGTTAACACAGGAAGGAAGTTTTTGTTCTGTATTGACCGAGCAGCGTCGACCAGTGAAAGTTTTTTGTTCAAGCCAACTTTAGAATATGTTTAGTCAAGTTGGTTGGGCAAGCCGACTTTGGAATTGTTTTAACAAGTTGGTTGGGCCGACCTGGTATTATGAATAATATATAAAGAGGTGCTCAAGATGAAAAAAAGAGAGGAGAGAATGAATATACGAAAAGTGCAAGGAAGTGCAAGGAAGAGACTTGCATGTGCCTAAGCAGAATTGAGCAGAGGGAAATCTTGGAGCTGCAGAGATATATTTGATCAGTAAGGATCTCGTGGAGCAAAACTGAGATCTGTATTCAGCAAGATAAGTTGCATATATTTTCAGATCATTCATTGTTGCTTTCTAACCATTGTAACAGTGATTCCAAAATCTCCTAACAGAGTTGGTTTAACAGCCATTTCATAAATCCTTTAACAGGGTGGCAATTCAGTTGAATTGTTCAAAAGACCTCTTACAAGGCCACTCCTAACAGGGTGATTAAATCCTCTAACAGGGTCACACCTAACAGTGTGTTTTGTAACCTTTAACAGGGTTGGCTCCTAACAGGGCTCACTTCAGAAGAGTGAAAATTGGTGGCTAGTTGCTGGTGGTTTTTCCCATATTGGGTTTCCACGTAAATCTGGTGTCTACTGTGTTAATGATTACTTTCTCTTGCATAATCGCTTATTTCAGTAAATGCTTCATAAATTAACTAAACATCTATCAAGTTTTAAGCAGTAATTTTTATGTTTATTGAGTAGCAGCAACAACTAAGTTTAAGGCATCTTTGGGACTTTTGAAAATGTTTTTGTGGTAACTGATTCACCCCTCCCCTCTCAGTTACCCCATCTTCATTTTCCTACAGAGGATATCAGATTTTAGAGAATTTATTGCTTTGAAATCATCTTTTTTTGAGAAATAGTTGAAAGAATTTGTCAAGGCTAAGGACACATATTCTAACTTTTTGTATTCTAATCTTAATGCAGTTGAGATTGCATCATATGCTCTATGTGCAATTCCCACCTCAACTGAATCCACCAAGGAAAAATGGACTAAAGGTATGAACAATCTTAAGGAAAACTTTGATGATTGCATGAAGATCATATCAGCATAAGGAAGGACAACATCTTTTGGATAGTTTTTAGGATAGATTTCTGACATTTTGATCTTTGTCATTGATGTCAAAGGGGGAGTAGTTGTAGAAAATTGTAAAGTATATTGTAAGGGAGAGCTTATGCAAAGTTGAACAAATTATAATAGATGTAATGTAATGTGTTGTTTATTTTTGTTAAGTTTTTGTCACTTAGCCAATTTTCCCTATTTTGTTGCCATCAATGCCAAAGGAGGAGATTGTTGAAAATTGGTTAATAGTGATATGTAATTCTTTTTATTTATGGTAACACATGATGTACATATTTATAGGAAACCTTGGAAATAAAGATACTTAGTGTTTGGTAATTAGAAAATTGTCTAAGTATGAATTTGGTATACAATAGTGTGTTATTTTATTTATAACTTGTTGCTAATTTCATATTATGACTAGAGAAGTTATATGGAATTAGTATACATGTTAGTGATGATGTCTATAACCTCAAAAGTTAGTACAGACTATACAAAATAGAGATAATCATGTTTGAAGTGAAACAAGATAACATAATTGAAGGAAATGATTATTTTGTTTACAAGATAATTACTTATCCAATTAAGACCAACATCCTAGATGTTTACTCTAAGTTGGAAAAGTGGATTATCATCTTAGCTGACCCAACAAAAATTTGTGTAAAGGCTTAGTATTTATGCAAAGGACATCTTGCGATGAGAAGTGTGATTACAAGTGTCATCTTGTAATTGTGATTATATGTGAACTTTTGTGAAAGTGATATAGGAAAATTTTTATACGAGGTATTTTGTGACCCAAGATCAAGGTAAAAATCAAATATTAGTAAAGGAAGAAGGTATAGTGCTCATATTCTAGAATTCTAATTACCTATTTGGGAAGTGAACTCTTCTTGTAATTGGAAGTGCATGTTTGGGCAGTGGGCTCATCTTGCATTTACTGTACTACAGCTCCTAACAGGGTTGGAATCTCCAAATAGGGATTAAAAGTCTCTAAACAAGGACTCTTTATACTAAATTTTCTCATTGACTCCTAATAGGGTCCATACTCTAACAAGGAACTTATATATTAGTATATTATCTAGTGGGTATCATCCTCACCAGGGTTTTCCCTTGGCCAGGATTTCCCTAGTTAAAAAAGTATGGTATTATGAGTTATCTATGCGCATTGTTACTATTACTATTCAGCATTACTTAATTGTTTTTTAATGGATGGTTTAAAGTAAGAAATAATACCTAGTTGGTGACTAAAGTTTGTAGATTAATAATTCACTCCCCTCTCAGTAATCCCTATTTCTAATAGAATCATAACATTATGCTAATTGAATTTGCTTCCACTCTTAACTATTTAGAATATGATGAGGTAAACTATTGTGCTACTTCTTATGAGATGTGGATAAAACTAAAAGATATCTTTGGAGGTAATGAAAATGTAAGGAGAGCTAAGGTAGAGAGTTTTAGAGGTCAATTTGATTAGATGAAGATTAGAGAAGATGAGAACATTGCATAATATAGTGAAAGAATCAAAGCCGGTGTGTGTACAATCATAGCCTTAGGTTGGAAAATTGATTAGGTAATAGTGGTAAGAAAGGTACTTAGAACCCTTCTTGCAATTAATGCAATCATAGTGTCAGCTATTCAAGAAATGAGATGTGATCTTAAGAATGATATAACCTTTGATGCACTAGTGGGAAGGTTGATTGCATTTGAGTTAGATAATTTAGATAATTATGTTCCTAACTCTAGTAACCTTGAGTCTATGTTCCAAGACAAGATATCACTCAAGAAGAAAGATGCAAAGTCTAAAATCAAGAATTCTGATAGTAAAGATGAAAATGGTTTTGATGATAATCTTGAAGTCATTGAAGCATTGGTAGCAAGAAGATTTCCAAAAGGAAAAGGAAAATTCCTTTGATATACTTTTCTTGTGAAAAAGTTGGTCACATTGTTGCAAGGTGTCCAAATAGAGAAGGGAAATAAGAAAATAAGCATGAAAAATACAAAGGAAAGAAGGATTTCAAAAGCTACAAGGACAAATGTAAGGAATCTATTGGAATACTTTAGAATAACTTGGTGGGGGGGGGGGGGGGGGGGGGGGTGGGGGGGGTGTGAATTAGTTATCCAAGGTCCATATGTATAAATAAAAATTTTTACAACTTAGTGAATCCATAAAAAATTCATACCCATGCATGTATCCATTATGTAATATCTGAAACTTGTATGTTACTGTCAAATCAACTTGTAGACATTTAAAACATGAAACATGACACATTCATCAATACACTTGACACAATAATTTATGTGGAAACTCAATTTGAGAAAAACCACTAGTAACATGCTACTCCTTTTCACTTTTATGAAGTGATGCCTAGTAAAAGGCTAACCCTATTAAAGGTTATAATGCACACTATTAAATGTGACCTAGTTAAGGGATTTCAACCACCCTATTAAAAGTGAGCCTTGTTAGAGGACTTTAGGCCATTCACTTGGAATGCCACCTAGTTAAAACATTTTCAAATGACTTTTAGTTCAACCTTAATCCAAAGGATTTAACCTAAACTAATACAATTGTTATAAAGTAACAATAGAGATTTGATCTGACACAACTTACAACTTCTCTTGCAGATTATAGATCTTTTCTTAGTCCTCAATTTTTCTTGGCCTTCATACTTTGTAGCTCTGACAACTTGTTTACCTTTCAAGAATTCATCTCCTTAAGCCTTTTTTCTTAACATGCCATTGAAAACTCTTCTCTTCAGTCACTTGATGAAGCAAAACCCTTAATTCCTTCTCCTCCTTAGGTTCTCACACATTCCAACAAAACTTTTTCTTCATGACCAGAGATTCCTATAAATAGGATATTAGGATATTTTCCTACTCATTTTTCTATCGTCCAAATTAGGGTTTTGTATGGATTAGGTAGGATACAATGTATCTACCCCATATCTTGTCTTTTCTAGAAACTTCTCCTAGAATCCATTTGAATTTTTCTAAAAATAATTTACATCAAATTTTGTGCCACCAGCTCATTAACCTTATCTTCCTCCTAGTTCACAAGTTTCAAGAAAATAAACTTTTCAGCTTAGATTTGGTGAATCTTTGATCTTTAGCATAATGTAGTAGCTTAACATTATCAATCTTCTAATGCTTGACACATACTACATTTCTTGACATCAACTATAAAATTACTCAGCATCAAATAAAGTTTACTGATGCTTGACATCAACTAAACTTCAGTTGGCATGGTCCATTTTCTCGTCACTTGAGTTCACTTGGCACATGAGTGACTTGACACTCATTCCAACCTAAAATCCTCTAGAGTTTACTTTTTCATAGCTCCAACTAACTTTCTACTCAACTTGCATTAACATTGCTTGGCCCCTACTATCTACTCGGTGAAGATTGGAAGACAAACTTTGTTTAACTTGTTCTTCTAAACTTTCTAAGTGTAGCCAATATTTTGTAACCTTAAGTAGATCATCAATACATCATGTCATCACTGTCTTAATTAATCATTGTACTTCATTACATAATCATAACTTGACCTTTCCTCTAGATGCTATTGTTACCTCTTATTGATCAAATCCTCTTCATCAATCAACTAAGTGATAGTAGTTGAATCTTATAAGCAATTGTCTTACCAACAAAGAGTAAGTTTGACATTAGTGAATAAATAATGATTGAAACACATATTTTTCTTCGACAATCTCCCTCTTTGGCATTGATGGAAAACCAAACTAATCAATCAAGTCAAAAAAAATGGTGAACATCTTATTCAATTTGATTGGGTTAAAATAGTAAGATAATACCAAAAAAAAAACTTGTATTGAAATTTCTCCCTCTATCAACAACTTCCATCTTTTGATTAGGTTACAAAACTCTTTCTTATAACTCCCTCTAAGTTCTTTCTTCTATCCCCTCCTTTACTAGGTAGATTGGGATTTCTCCCTCTAATATTTGTCTTGTTCAACTTCTTTCTCTATTTTTTTATCAAAAAATCTCTCCTTTTGATAATGATTAGTTTAATGTGCTTTCTCCTTCATTATTTTGGTAGCTCTTGATCAGTGAATCTCTCCCTCTTTGACAACAATGCCAAAGACATGCAAAAGAAATTTATCATCTTAAAATATGAAGATATAATATTTTTTCAGTTTGCTTTGTCACCTTACTTGTGATTGATTTGAAATTTTAGCTCTGTGATTACTTTCAGCAGCTCCTAAAGTAAGATCCTCTACATCAATGTGTATTATATGAACATCAGCTTGTTTGATGCAGGGCACTCCTATTTCTTAAATAGCCTCTGATAGGGGTATCACCACTAGTTTAGCTCTTAGATACTCATGAACATCCTTAGGTAATGGATTTGTAAAGATATCATCAATTTTCTCCTTTGAGTTAACATATTCCATCTTCACCTCTTTATCTTGAACTAAGTCTCTCACACAATGGTATTTGATTGCAATGTGCTTTGTCTTTGTGTGCATCACTAGATTCTTTGATATACTGATAGCACTTGTATTATCACACTAAAGTATCACTAGTTATCTAATCATTTCCTTTATTCATTTGAGTAGCTATTTGATCCATACAATGTTTGTGCAGTTTATAGTAGCAAAAAATAGTCCTCTTCAATAGTAGATTGTGAAGTACAACTCTATTTCTTTCTTATCCATGTAACTAGTCTTTTGCCTAAGAAAAATGCTCCTCCACTGGTGCTCTTCTATCATCAATGTTTCTAGCCCAATCAACATCAGTGTAGGCTCTTAATTCAAAATTTTCATTCTTCTTGTAGTATAGACCAAATTCTTCTATTCCTTTCAGATATCTCATTATTCTTTTCATAGCCATTAAGTGATTCTCCCTGGGATTAGCATAGAATCCTACATATTGCAATTTTCCAATCATAGACCTGTATAATGTTTGATTCACCTTAGTAGAATCATCATTCTTTGACAACTTGTGTCCTGTCACCATAGGTGTACTACTGGTATGGAATCCTCTAATCCAAAAGTCTTCAATATTTCTCTGGCATACTTTGATTGAGTGATATATATACCATACTTCATTTGATATACTTGAAGTCCCAATTTTTTAAAAATTTCTCCAAACATAGACATTTAAAATTCTTGCTTTATCTAATTTGAAAAATCCTTAAATAAAGCATCTTGTCCTCCAAATATGATATCATCAACAAATATTTCAGATATCAAAATACCTTTTCCTTTTTCTATCTTCATGTATAGATTGGTATTATCATCAGTCCTTTCAAATCCAATCTTCACAAGATAAGTATGAAGTCTCTCATAACATGCTCTTGGTGCTTGTTTCAATCCATATAAAGCTTTTTGCAATCTACATGCCATGTTCTTATTATTATCATCAACAAATCCTTCTAGTTGTTCTATCTAAACTTCCTCTTCTAGTATGTCATTCAAAAATGCAGATTTAACATCCATCTAATAAACTTTGAAACCTTTTTATGCAATATAAGCAAGTAGAGTTCTTACTCCTTCCATTCTTGCAATAGGAGAAAATGTCTCCCCATAGTCAATTCCTTCTTCTTGTGCACAAAACTTACAAACTAATCTCACTTTGTTTCTTGTGACTTCACTATTTTCATCTAGCTTGTTTCTAAATACCTATTTGGTGCCAATCACATTCTCGTCTTTTGGTCTAGGAACTAGACTCCATGTTTTATTCTACTCTATATGCTCAATCTCTTCTTCCATGGCTTTGTACCAGTCTACATCTTCTAATGCATCTTTCACTATTTTAGGTTCCTTCATGCTTAGCAAACATGATTCACTTCTGAATCTATTTCTTGTCATTGGCCTAGCATTTTAATCTCCAAGAATTTGATCTACAGGATGATGTCTTTTGACATTTTTGCACAACCTTGGCTTAGTTCTTGTTTCTTCATTTTTTCTTTCATCTTTAGAATCATTGTGTACATTTCTATTAGGTATCTTTGTATCTCTATCATGTGTTTTAATCTCAAAGTCAGAATGTGCAACTTCTTCATTTCGTAACTTAGCATCTGAATGCAACTTAGTTCCTAAATGTAGCTTGGCACTTACAGGATGTGACTCGATAGTTACTAATACTTGCTATTGATTTGTAACTTGATTTGTAGTATCTTCTTCAATAGACATTCCTTCATAAAAGTATACAAATGATTTGTACTTTTCTAGTTCTTTCATAGGTTCAACCTCATGTACTTCTATAAATTCATCAAAATTCACATTTGCACTTTCCACAATTTTGTTAGTGTTAGTATTTAAACACAATATAAGCTTTACTGCTTGTGGAGTATCCAAGGAATATACCTTCTTTACTTTTTGTATCAAGGTTTCCATTCCTAACATCTTTAAGAATGTAACATTTACTTCCAAATACCTTAAAGTATTTTACATTGGGTGGATATCCATACCATAGTTCAAAAGGTGTTGAATGAGTACCTTTCTGGATTTGCACATGGTTCAAGGTATATACAATAGTACTTACAGCTTCTCTCTAGTATTTTAGAGCAATATCCTTCTCCATAATAAGTTTTTTGGCACAATCCATTATAGACCTATTTCTCCTTTTAGCAATCCCATTTTGTGGAGGGGTCCTAGGGGTAGATGTATGTTTTTTGATTCCTCTATCATTATAGAACATCTTAAACTCATTTGATGTGAATTTTCCTCCTCTATCTAATCTCAAGCATTTTAGAATTTTACCTATTTCTTTCTCAACTCTTTCCAAGTACCACTTAAACATTTGAAAAGCATCATATTTTTGTTTTAAAAACATAGCTGTCATCATCCTAGAATAATCATCAATAAATAGCATTATGTACTTATCTCCTTTGTAGCTTTTCACTTCAATTGGTCCACACAAGTTATTATGAACAATATCTATTATTTCTTTAGAGCTATAAGCTTTAGCTTAGCTAACAGTATTTGCACACTACATTATCAGGTTTCTTCAACTTGGGCAAACCTCTAACTTTCTTCATGTTACTAATACTAACCAAGTTATCAAAATTAACATGACATAATATCTTGTGCCAAAGCCATAGATTATCAAATTTATGAACAAAACAAGTAGCATCCTCTATATCAAGATATAATAATTACTTATAGTTTGATCACCTTTTTCAATCAGTTTTCCATTTGTGTCATATATCTTGGCAGTTTTGTTTCCAAATTCAACATTGCATCCCAAATTATTCAATTGTGACACACTCAAAAATTTATGATTTATTCCTTCAACATAGTAAACATTATCACATGAAATCTTGTCTGCGAGTTTGATAGAGCATTTTCCTCTTATCAAACATGGTACATCATTACCAAATCTTACACTATTTCTATCATAACAAGTTAAGGTAATGCACTTACTTTTGTCTCTAATCATGCGATGTAAAAATCCATTGTTAATGATCCATCTATCATTTTTGTGCACACAAGTCACAAGTGTAGTTGTCTCATCTTCATCAGATTCATCCTTCATTTCAACATACACGACTTCATCATGATGTTCATCAGAATCATCCATGTTTTCTTCTTCAATAATGTAGCATGACTTCTTGCCTTTATCATTTTAATCTTTGTTTTCATCTTCTCTTCTATTTTTGTATGTGTCATCATCTCTGTGGTTCTTCTTTTGTGTACATCTTGTAGCAATATGACCAACCTCATTGCAAGTGAAACAAATGACGGGTAACTTACCTTTACCTTTGTGAAATCTTCTTTCCAGTAGTGTTTCTAATTATTCAACATCTTCCTCATCTCTATCATTGTCACAAGATACATATTTAATCTTTCTTTTCTTCTTCTTCTAATTTACCTCATAAGAGTCCTTCAATAACAACTTGGATTTGAATGCAAATTCAAGGCTCTTAGGTTTGTAATTATCAAAGTTAGATAATTCAAAAGAAGTGAGTCTACCTTTGAGGCTCTCAGATTTTGCTCTTTGTACATATTTTTCTCGTCCATAGATGGTGTGTAGGGAATCCCACATTTTCTTTATAGTATCATAGCCTTTGATATCATCAAATTTGGCATAGCTTAGAGAAGAGGCAATCTCCAACATTGACTGATTATCTCTTTCTTCTTGTTCATATCTTCAGTAGTTAGGGCTCCAACTAGATCAACATATTCCACTATAATGGTAGATTGTGCATGATCTCCAAGTCCTTCAAGGTGTAGCTTCATTAAACTTTTCCATGCACAAAAGTTATCTTTGTTGAGCTTGGGCACTTCTCTTTTAGAGATCTCAATCTTTATACATCTAGTACCTTAAAACTAGTCCTATTAAGAAAATGACTCTAATATCAATTGTTGGAATACTTTAGAATAACCAAGAGGGCAGGTGAATCAGTTATCGAAGGTCCAAATGTATAAATAAAACTTTCCATAGCTTAGTGAATCCATAAAACATCCATACCCATGCATGTAGCCATTATGTAATAACTAAAACTTGTATACTAATGTCAATTCAACTTGTAGAAATGCAAAGCATGAAAAACAACACATTCATCAACACACTTGACACAATGATTTATGTAGAAACCCAATTTGGGAAAAACCTCCAGTAACATGCTACTCCTTTTCACTCTTCTTAAGTGATGCCCTATGAAAGGAAAACCCTATTAAACATTACAATAAACACTGTTAAATGTGACCCAGTTAAAAGTGAGCCTTGTTAGAGGACTTTAGGGCATTCACTTGGAATGCCACCTAGTTAAAGGATTTTTAAATGACATTTAGGTCAACCTTAATCCAAAGGATTTTCCCTAAACTAATACAATTGTTAGAGAGTAATAATAGAGCTTTGATTTGACACAACTTACAACTTTTCTTGTATATTATAGATCTTTGTTCAGTTCTCAATTTTGCTTGGCCTTCATACTTTACAGCTCTTAAAAATTATTCACCCTTCAAGAATTCATCTCATTAAGCCTTTTTTCTTAACATGCCATTGTAGACTCTTCTCTTGGGTTACTTGATGAGGCAAAACCATTAATTCATTCTCCTCCTTAGGTTCTCACGCATGCCAACAACAACTTTCTCTTTATGACTAGAAATTCTTATAAATAGGAAATTCGGATATTTTCCCACTCATTTTTTAATTGTCAAAATTAGGGTTTTGGATGGATTAAGTAGGATACAATGTATTTATCCTATATCTTGTCTTTTCTATAAACTTCTCCTAAAATCTATTTGAATTCACCTAAAAATAGTTTACATCAAATTCTATGCCACTGGCTTATCAACCTTATCTTCCTCCTAGTTCACAAGTTTCAAGAAAACAAACTTGTTGGCTTAGATTCAGTGAGTCTTTGATCTTTAGCGTAATGCAATAGCTTGACATTGTTAATCTTCTAAGGCTTGGCACATACTACATTTTTCAACATCAACTATAAAATTACTTAGCATCAACTAAAGTTTACTAATTCTTGACATCAAATAAACTTCACTCGGCATGGTCTATCTACTTGACACTTGAGTTCACTCGGCATATGAGTGACTCAACACTCATTGCAACTTGGTATTCACTATAGTTTACTTTCCCTTAGTTCCAACTGAATTTTTGCTTGGTTTGCACTGACTTTTCTTGACATCTGTTGTCTACTCGAGCAAGCTTGGTAGAAAAAGTTTGTTTAACTTGTTCTTCTAAACTTTCTAAGTGCAACCAACATTTTGTAACCTTAAGTAGATCATCAATACATCATGTCATCACTATCTTAACTGATCCTTTTACTTCATTATATAAGCATAACTTGACCTTTCCTCTAGGTGCTATTGTTACCTCTTATTGATTAAATCCTCTTATCAATCAACTGAGTGATAGTACTTGAATCTTATAAGAAGTTGTCTTACCAGAAAATAGCTAGTTTGATATTAGTGATAAAATAATGATTGAAACACATAGATTTCTTCAACAGTCTCCCTCTTAACAATCTCTCTTTTCAATCATATCTCAACAAAATCTTGTTACATGGCTAAAGATTCTAATAGTAGTGAAGAAGATGAAATGGTTTACATTACTGTTAAAGATGAATAAAATGATGAGAATGATAAGATGGCCCTTATCTCACATGTTAGTAAGAAGCCCAATCCTTACAAAGAGAATTTTGAAGGTTTTTAAAGGTAAAGATCATGACTCACAAAAGGGAGGTACCAAATTTGAACAAGGAGAACTTTCCTACACAGAAAACATTGATGAGACTACACATAACTAGCATTAGTGATGCTACTATAAAATTTGTGGAAAAAGAATATGTGAAGATAAATAATGTTCCACTTAGTGTTGAATGGCTGAAAGAATAACAAGAACACAATTAGGCAATGTTGGAGATTGCCTTAGCCCTAAGCTATGTCAATTTTGATTATATAAAAGAATGTGACGGTAAAAAATAGATGTGGGATAAATTGAAGACCATATATGGGGGAGATGACAATGTCCTAGGAGACAAATCAAAGAGCCTAAGAGGTAAATTTGATGAAATGAGAATGATGGAAGGTGAGAACATAGTACAATACTATAGAAGATTCAAGGAAGTTGTCAATGCTATTAGATGTGCAAATGGAATAATTGAAGATGAACCATTGAAAAGCAAGGTATTAAGAACTCTACTTCTCATATATACAATTAGAGTTTCTAAATACAAGAGATGAGATGAACCCCAGGTAACAATTTGACTTTGGAAGGTGTAATTAGTAGACTTACTACTTTTGAGATGTCTAACTTTGATAACTACATGCCTGCTACTATTGAGTCTTCATTTAAGTCACAATTTGTTCTTATAAAAAGAAAAGGAAAACTTGTGAAAAGTGATAGTGACACTTCTAATGATGAGCTTGATGAACTTGAAGTACTTATTGCAAAAAGAGTTGGAAGAGATAGAGGTAAATACAAAGGTAAATTACCCATTATTTATTTTTCATGTAGCAAGGTTGGTCATATTGTTGCAAGATGTCCTAACAGGGAAGACAAGTATGGAAGAAAGGAAATAAAGTACAAAGGAAGGAGAGATTACCAAGATTAAAAGAAGAACAAGGATGACAAATATAAGAAATATTGTTATATTGTTGAAGAATAAACTAGCACTGAATTTGAAAGTAATGATGATGATGTTTTCTATGTTGCCATAAAAGAAGATTATGATGAAAATGAGAAAACTAATTTAATTTATTATGTGAAAAAAAGTGATAGATGGATAATTGATAATGGTTTCTCTAATCATATAAGTGGTGTTAAAAACAATTTTGAAGATATTGGACCATGCAAGGGTGGTTGTGGTAAGTTTGGTAATAATATTCCATGTTTTGTGAAAGGTAAAGGAACTATTAAATTGACTAACAAAATCAAGTGTGACAATGCTTAATAGGTGCAAGGACTTAACTATAATTTGTTAAGTGTTTCATAGATTAAAAAATTAGGATACAGAGTTGAATTCCATCATACAAAGGCTAAGATATATGATGTTGATGGTAAGCTGATTGGAAGTGGTGATCAAAGAAAAGGTGACTTATTCTATCTAGATTTATCTAATGAGACATGATTGTTTACACAACAAGAAGATGTTTGGTTATGGAACAAAAGGTTATGTCATGTAAATTTTGACAATTTGGTGAACATTACTAAAATGAAAAAATTAAGAGGGTTGCCAAAACTAAAGAAGCCTAATAATGCTATATGTAAACAATGTCAATTGGAGAAAATGACTAAGTCTAGTTTCAAGACCAAAACATACACATCTAGTGATATTTTGGAGTTGGTTCATACTAACATATGCAGACCTATTGATATTCAAATCTATTAGTGAGATAATTATTTCATTATGTTTGCTGATGACTACTATAGGATGATGAATGTGATGTTTCTCAAAGCTAAATCTGATATGTTTGAGTTATTTAAGTCACATCTGGCCAGAGTTGAAAAAGAAATAGAGAAGAGTCTAAAGTTTTTGAGATCTAATAGAGGTGGTAAATTTATTCCAATGATTTCAACACATTTTGCAATGAAAGAGGAATAAAAATAAAAATGCCAGCACCAAGGACCCCTCCTCAGAATGGGATAGCTAAAGGAAGAAATAGATAAATAATGGATTTTACTAGAACATTAATGATGGAGAATAATGTATTACAATAGTATTTGAGATAAGTTTTCAGTAATGTTGTCTATACCTTAAACAAAGTACAAGTCAAGAAAGGTACAAATGCTACACCTTTTGAACAATGCTATGGATATGCTCCTAATGTAAAATATTTCCAAATATTTGGAATAAAGTTCTATATATTTAAAGATAATAGCAATGGAAAACTTGATGAAAAGAGTGATGATGGCATATTCCTAGTATATTCCAACAAAAGTAAAGCTTATAAGTGTTTGAACTCTAACACTAAAAAAGTTGTGGAAAGTGCAAATATGAAAGTTGATGATTTTGTAGAAAGAAATGATGTTGAATATAAAATGGAACCTAAAGATTATAGTGCATTCATATATGTGGATGATGATGCTCCAAGAACTCCTATTGAATAAGAAAATGAAGTTGTAGGTCCCCAGTAAACAAGAAATACCAAGATGCAATAACAAGTTTCTGAGTAGTAGATATTGGGTGCTAGGAAATAAATAGAAGATCCCAAGTCATAGATAGGAAATTTCAACCATCAGATAGATAATGTCAAACATATAGAACCAAAACTAGAACTTGGACAATATAGAATTAACATGACTAATATTACCTTTCAAGAACAAAAAAGAAGACCAACTATGATAGCCAAGTATGTAAGAAGATGTCAGAAACTTGAAAAAATAATTGGTGATGCTAAATCAAGTTCTATGAAATGAAAAAAGACTCATAGATGACACATGCTTACTTTGTGAATTTGAACCCAAATCAGTAAAATACAACCTAGAAAATAAAGATTGGATTAAGGAAATGAATGAGGAAATTGAATAGATTGAGAAGAACAACAGTTGGTCCCTAGTACCAAGACCAAAGGATAAATTTTTTATTGGAACAAATTGGGTTTTAAGGAATAAGATGAATGAGAAAGGTGAAGTTAGAAGGAACAAATCTATACTAATATACAAAAGATACACTTCAGAAGAAGGAGTTGATTATGGAGAAATCTTTTATCCATTTGAAATATTGGAAGGAGTCATAAATCTTCTTGCATATTTATCCTACAATAATTTCAAGGTATATTAGATGGATATCAAATCTGCACTTTTAAATGGTATACTTGAGGAAGAAGTTGTTAGAAAAAATAGTCCACCAAGATAACTGAGAGGGGGCAGGGGGGCTAAATAAATTATCCAATAATTAAAAAATTTACTATCCTTTAAATATATTATCTAATCAACCAAAGTAAACAACAAACATAATAAGATGCACATAAATAATTACAGTAGATATGTTAACTAGGGAAACCCTTAATCATAGGGAAAACCCTAGTGGGAATGATGCCCACAAGATGATGTACTAATATAAATATTCCTTTTTAGAGGATGGACCCTGTTAGGAGTCTATTAACAAATTTAGTACATAGAGTCCTTGTTAGAAGATTCCAACCCTATTAGGAGTTGTGCCAACCCTATTAAGAGTCATAGTAAAATGTATGCAAGAAGAGCCCATTGCCCAAACATGCAATTTCAATTACAAGAAGAGCTCATCGCCCAAACAAGTAATTTAAAATTATGTTCCTCTTTCTTATATTTTTTCAACTAAACCAATCATTATTAGACTTTTTAGACCAGGTCACAAACCTCAGATCCAAATATCAAATCTCAGATCACACAACAAAGCCTCAATAATGAAGTTTCCTTCACTTCTGCTCTACTTTTCTCAACTTCACATTCTAATCTCTCTATTTCTTAAAATTATCTCTCCATGATACAATTCCATGCCACATAATAAAGGAAAATGTCCTTCCTTTATAATGAGTCCATAAAATAATCCATTGAGTTGGATGTTGGACCTTCTCAATTAATTATTATAGGACCACATTAAGAAAATGTTACACTTAGCGATAACATTAATCTTCTACTTTGCAACTTGAATATCTTTCTATACACACAATATTATGACAAGTGAACTTAGCCACATCATCACCAACATGTCTTCTTTATATTCTCAACCTCAATTCTCAAAATAACAATTCTGCTAAGAGATACAACAAGTTTACTAGAATATGCTTCTATAAACTCTATCTCAAAATAGACATCACCAAAAATTAGATAACTTCTTTCAGACTTAACATTTCTTCATCCAACATTAACTACATATACTAGATACTTAGAAGTATCAATCATAACCTTGGATAGTGAGAATACTCAATTAGCCATCTATACCAACTTGGTCTTTTTGTTGTTCTTTTGTCAAATATCATAGAAAATTGCTATATTAACATCAATGACAAACTCAATCATGAATGTAAGATATCATCATAGTAACATATTTACAATGCTCCCCCATAAGAATATCATCAACATTCATTTTTCCAACAATCTCCTCCTTTGGCATTGATGGAAACACAAATGAAAAACATCTAGTTCCAAGAATACCAAATGGAAAAGATTGTTAATCTTTCTTTTCAAATCCTCTTCATCAAACTTTCTCCCCAATTATTTTCTTCTCTTGAACATATTGTACTTGTTCTTGCTTCTCCCACATGATTTTTTTCATGTAGTGCTTCTCCCCCATTGACATCAATGTCAAAGGTTTCAACAACCATCAAACTATGGACCAACTGATTCTTACTAGCTCAAGTGTCCAAAGACATTGTTCAAAAGAACATCCAACAAGAGTCCTAGATGACTTTGTCCATCATAGGTACTCCCCCATATAGGAAGCACTAGTATTCAATCCAGACAAATAATGATGCTATGTTACAGTGGACTAATGCACTCTTGTATCTTCTATTCTGATGTAGGAAGGGGCGTAGCCCCTAGCATACCTCGCAAATTCTCAAAAGTCTCTTTGGGAAGAGGCTTTGTGAATATATTTGTAATCTTCTCTTTAGTGCTCACATACTCCAATCTAATTTCTTTTTCTACAACTTTCTCTCTCAACATGTGATGATAGAAATGCACTTGGTCTTTGAATCCAACAATGGATTCTTAGACATAGTTATTGTCCTTGTATTGTCACAATGTATGACAATAGGTTCACTAATTTTTATCCTTGTATCCTTAAGAATCTACTTCATCCAAACAACTTGATTGCAATTGTTTTCTGCTACAACATTTTCTACTTTTTCTATACTTTTTGAGGTACAATCCTACTTCTTTCTTAGCCAAGAAACCAATCTTCCTCAAGGAAAGAAGGCCACACCACTGGTACTCTTTTTGTTATCCATACTGCCTACCCAATCAACATTAGTATAAACACTTCGAGTAAAATCTTTATATCTATTATACCATAATTTGAACTCTAGTGCTCCTTTTAGATATCTAAATATGCTTTTGACTACTACATAATGTACTTCTCTAGGATCAGCTTGAAATCTTGCAACAATTCCAACTACATTTTCTATATCTTCCCTTATGTCAGTCAAAAATTGAAAACCTCCAATCATATATCTATACTTCTTCTACTCAACATTAGGTATCTCATCCTTTGTAAATAACTTATGTCCAATTACCATAGGTGTTCCAATAGGTTTACATGTTTCCAAACCAAATATTTTCAATAAATCCTTCAAATATTTGGTCTTAGAAATAAAGATTCCTTCTTTATTCTATATAATCTATAATCCTATAATATTTCATTTCTCCTATCATACTCATTTTAAATTCCTTCTTTATTTCTTCTACAAACTTATCACTTTCCTCATCATTTCCTCCAAATATGATATCATCAAAAAATATTACCAAAATCATTAATCCATCATTAATTTCTTTCTAATACATATTACTATTTTCCATACCTTTGCTATATCCAAGCTTTTTCAAATGCTTGTCCAACCTTGCATACCAAGTTTTGTGTGCTTGCTTCAAGCCAGACAATGCTTTCTTCAGTTTGCATACAATTTCCTTGTCAACTATCAAAGGAAAATGTTCATGCTATTCAATTTATCCTTCTTCAAGTTCTCCATTCAAAAATGTTGACTTGACATCCATATGATATACTTTAAATTTCTTGTATGTTGCATATGCTAAGAATAATCTTACTACTTCAATTCTAGCCATAGGAGTATAGATCTCATCATAGTCTATTCCTTCTTGCTATGAGTAATATTTACATACCAATCTTTCTTTGTTCCTTACAACATCAACTTGTTCATTCATCTTGTTTCTAAATACTCATTTATTTCCTATCACAGTCTTTTTTTTTGGTCTGGGGACCAATTCTTCTTTCATAGCTTGCTTTCAATAGTCATCTTTACATGCTTCATTTGTATTCTTAGTTTCAACTTGGGATATCAAACATAGTTCTTCATTGACTCTGCTTCTTTTCATCACACCTTTATCTTTTCTTCTGATGATATGCTTGGATGAATGATTATTTGTCATATTCTTTCTCAAAGTAGGAGTTGCTATCTCAACTCTTAGCTCTACTGAAGGTTCTAAGCTTTGCTCCTGCCTTGGCTCTCCTTCATTCTGCAAATCATTGTTAGTCTCAAGAAATACTTCATCATTCCTTGATTTAGCAACATCATCATCATCTTAATTGTAATCAACTATTCTTTCTTGTATCCTAAATTTCTCAAATTCTTTCACATTTGCATTTTCCATAATAGTCTCCAAAACTGTTTCCTCTATTACTTTCTCTTTATTAACCAATCTCAACTCATTAAAACAATATTTCAAGGATCTTTCCATACTTGCTTTAAATTTTTTAACTTTATCAAAAAGTAGATTCTTTTTATCTTTTCTTAATCTATTAGGACATCTACTTGAAAAATGACCAAACTCTTTACATGTCCAACAAACAAAAAATTGCATACCTTTCGGCTCTGATCAATACCTTCCTCTATCTTTATGTCTTCTTCAAATCTGGATCTATCTTTTCTTGAGCTACTATTCTTTATATAGTAAAAGGATTCTAGATCTAAAAACTCAATACTGTGCTCTTTACACAAATCTAATAACTTACCAAGAATTTCCACCATTCGAATATCAAGAGTTTTTTATCAGATGTAGGACTATCTTTCATGAGCATGCTCACCATGGATCTCTTTAAGTTGTTAAACTTTATCTTCAAGGACCTAATGCTATGATACCAATTATTTTTTATAAGAAAAGTAGGTTTTGAAGGGTGTCTAAAACCCTTTACAAATCAAGAAATTTTCAAAGAATTTCAAACCAAAAAAAATTACAATCCAAAGTTGAAACAAGTCACCGAACACGACATAGTAACTAGGGTGGCATTATAGATAACACAATACTCAATAGCCACACAAATAATTTTTGAGTAGGTTCCTAAAAACCTAAATAGGTTTTGAAGGGTGCCTAAAACCCTATATGAAACAACAACCCAAGGTGAAACATGTCACCAAAAAAAAGGTGACCAAGGTGGTAACACATATAAAACATAACACTATAGCCACAAAAATAGGTTTTGATCAAGCTCTTGAAACCCCATGGTGAGACACACTACAAAGAAGTAAAGGCCAAAAAAGCTAGGGGACACTACAAAGAACAATGGGCCAAAAGCCAAGAGAGCCAAAAAAAGATAGCCACATCAGACTTCCCCTTTTGAGCTCTTCTTTTTAGACTGTAATGCCATATCAAAAGAGGGATTGGATGGCTTGGCCTTTTTTCTTTTTATTGTGGTCCATCCATCCTCCACCATACTAGTAGCCTTCTGCCATTAAAAATTAGCATCATGACAACTAGTACCTAAAACCACTGAAGCCAAAGAAAAGGCCATAGAAGAGGAAGTGACAATAGAAGCATGAGATGAAACAACAACACCCTAAAAAGGAACCATAGGAGGAACCACATTGGAAACACTAGAAAATGAGACAACAAAATCTAGAGATAGACCAACTACCACCATAGAAGTAGCCAAAGGAGAGGATAGAAAAATAGAGATAGTCGTAGATTCCATACTAGTAACTAGGATAGAAAAATCCAGAGATGGACCAACTACCACCATAGAAGAAGCTAAAGGAGAGGATGGACAAACAAATACTACAACACATAGACTACTCTGATACCAATCATTAGAAACAATAGTCCACCAAAATAACTAAGAGGGAGGGGTGAATCAGTTAGCTAATAATTAAAATATTTATTATCCTTAGACTATCCTATCCATTCAACCAAAGTAAATAGAAACCATAATAAGATACACATAGATAATTAAACCAGATATGTTAACTAGGGAAACCCTTGATCAGAGGGAAAACACTAGTGGGAATGATGCCCACAAGATGATGTACTAATATAAATATTTCTTGTTAGAGGATAGACCCTATTAGGAGTCTACTACAACATTTAGTACATAGAGTCCCTATTAGGAGACTTTGAATCCCTATTAGGAGATTCCAACCCTATTAAGAGTTGTGTCAACCCTATTAGGAGTTGTAGTACAATGTATGCAAGAAGAGCCCATTGTCCAAACATGAAATTTTAATTACAAAAATTGATATCACTATCCAAATAAGTAATTTACTATTATATTCCTATTTCCTCTATTTTTTCTATCAAACCAACCACTACTAGACCTTGTACACTAGGTCACAAACCTTAGATCCAAATATCAAAGCCCAAATCACACAACAAAACCTCGACAATGAAGTTTCCTTCACTTCCCCTTTGCTCTACTCAACTTCACATTCCACTCTCTTTGTTGCTTGCAATCATCTCTCAATAATAAAATTCCATACCACATGATAAAGGAAAATGTCCTTCCTTTATACTAAGTCCATAAAAATTTCCCTGAGTTAGCTATTAGACCTTCTCAATTAATTATTATAGGACCACATTAAGAACACGTTACACTTAGCGATAAAATTAATCTGCTGCCTTGCAACTTGAATATCTTTTCATACACATAATATTATGACAAGAAAATTAACCATGTCATCACAAACTTGTCTTCTTCACATCCTCAACCTTGATTCTTAGAATAACAATTCTGCTAAGAGATATAACAAATTTACCAAAACATGCCTTTATAAACTGTATCTTAGAACAAACATCACAAAAACTTACATAACTTCTTCCAGACTTAACATTTCTTCATTCGACATTAACTACATATACTAGATACTCAAAAGTATCTCCTATAACCTTAGATAGTGAGAATACTCAACTAGTCATTTGTACCGACTTAATCTTTCTGTTGTTCTTCTCTCAAATACCATAGAAAATTGCTATGTTGACATCAATGACAAACTTAGTAATGAATCTAACATATCATTATAGTAACATATCTACAATACTCCCCCATAGGAATATCATCAGCATTCATGTTTCCAATAGAAGTGTACATTGAACAACCTGAATGATTGTGGATCCAAATAAGAAGAATATGTTACATAAATTGAACAAAGCTAAATATGGATTGAAGCAAGCCTAAAGAACATGATATGAAAGAATTTATAATTACTAAGTGAAGAGTGGTTTTGAAAGGACAAATGATAACAATAATCTATACTTGAAAACTAGTAAGAATAATAAAGTATTGCTATCTAAATTTTTTGTTGATGAAATTATATTTGGAGAAAAGGAAGCATTATGCAAATCATTTGTTGATGAAATGAAGGAGTAATTCAAAATGTCAATGCTTGTTGAAATCAAATTCTTTGTTGGATTGCAAGTATACCAAATGAAGTTTGGTATTTTCATTACATAGGCCAAATATATCAAGGATATACTAAAAAATTTTGGAATGGAAGAGTCAAGACTAGTGAAAAAATGTGTTTCTATAGGACATAAGTGATGAAGGTGCTCCCCTTAATATCATAAACCCACAACAAAAACAAAGAAACAACAAAAAGTTCAAGAACAAAATATGGACTAATTATTATCACCGCAAATGTAGAATTACATAATTCATAAGTACAATATGTTAACCCACATGGGTGCCTTTATTATAGTAATATGCAAGACAATACTGTGAACTATCACCCAGAACTGTCCTAGACAATGTTCAGGCCTTTCTTAAATAGGAAATTTTATGTCATCTGGAAGGTTCTAGACATTGAAACTTAATACTTTGGGTTGATAGACCCTAACAATACATATAGAGTTGGCCAAATATATCTTTGACAATTATTTTGGAAATTTTAGGTAGCCCAACTTTGGAAGGTCATAACTCTCAAACCATTGCGTTGATTGACTATTATAACTACTTTTTGGATACACCATCTCGTAATCTACATGCTTGGTACCATGCAAGGGCCCTTCTATCAAGTTTTTGGACCTCATCTAGGAACTCTAAGGCCTCCAACAATGTGCTTGAAGATTTTTCGCCTAAATTTTCTACCAAAAATCTGCAATAACTTCTTTGATACTTAAGTTGGAGCAATGAGATTTTTATGGTAGGCTTATAACTCTAAAATGAAACTTCATGTAAAAAATGAGAACATTCCAAGCTCAAATGAAAAATTTACTAAAAATAGTAAGCTCCCAGAAATAGCAACCCCCTGTCTACTAGTCCTTATTAAAAAGAAAAAGGCTGAAAACAAAAATATTTTTTGGGTGATGTAAGATTTCTCTTACACCTAGGATGGTCCTACATTAGACACTCAGAGTAATTTGAGAAGTGACTCTATCATGTCTTAGGTGTTCAAAGGAAAACTAAGATGGTTAAGCTCCTCCCTTTCTAGCCATGATGAATTTTTCACTGGCCTCCCTTCCCATTTGACCTGGTATTTCTCATAAGTTATGTTCCTTGTACTTTTTCCAACATGATAGTCTAGTATCTTCTCAATCTCCTTTGTAGCCAAACTAGCTACTAGAATACTCCACCTTCATAATAATTTATCAAATTTGAAATATTAAATACTGGTGAAATATTCAACTTAGTAGGAAACTCCACTTTATAAGAATTTTTCGAATCATGCCTTTTCACTAACTTGCATGATCTAAACTTCTTCATCTTTAGCTCATTATATGTATCCACTAGAAAATGCTCTTTTCTCAAATGAACCATGACCCCATCTCCAATCTGAAATTGCTTATCCCTCCTATTCACATCTATCTTAGCCTTCTATTGTGTATTCATCTTTTATGATGGGCTTCCTCACCTCCTTATGGATATTCTTCAAATGTTCAACAAATTTTTTTGCTTCAACAGTACTTATCTCTCCTTTATCCAACTGCCTCAATTTAGAAGCATTTCTAGGACTAATACCATTTATAATCTAGAATGGTGATTTACCAATACTCTTGTTGACACAATTATTATATGCAAATTCTGCCTATGGTAAAATTGATAAATTTTCCAAACTTCCATTCACCACTTCTATTTGTCCATCAGTCTATGGATGGTATGAAGAATAAAAATTCAAATCTATCTTAAACTTCTTCCACAATGTACAATAGAAATAGCCAAGAAATTTGGTATCTCAATATGAAATTATACCCTTTGGTAGACCATGTAGTCTCACCACTTCTCTAAAAAAAAACTCTGCCACATGAAAATCATCATTGGTCTTCTTGCAAGGAATAAAATATGCCATCAAAAAAAATCATGGCCACATTGTGTCCTTGGTAATTTAAGAACAAAATCCATGTTGACATCCTCCCACGACTTATTTGCTATAGGTAATGGATGATACAACCATATATTATGCTTCACTCCTTTTGCCATCTGAGATATTTTGTACAAACTTCTTCACATATTGCTGTAACTATGGCCAGTAATAATTCTCAACAACCAAAGCTATGGTTTTATCTCTACCAAAATGTCTGACCAGTCCTCCACTATGCTTCTCCTTAATGATATTCTCTCTCATTGAACTTCTAGGAATGCACAAATGGCTTCCTTTGACCAACATACTATCTTGGATTATGAAACATAACCACTTTGTCCTATCAAGTGTAATATGTTTTGTAGAAGCCTTCTATGCTTCACCAAAAATAGGATTATTTGGATACAAAGTACTGAGTTCTTTGAACCCAACCACCTTTATCTACATTTTTGTGAGTAGAATTTTTCTCCTACTAAGAGCATCTACAACTCTATTAGACTTCCCACTCTTGTGTTTCAAAACATATGTATAACTCTACAAAAACTCAACCCACTTCAAATGCTTTTGATTTAATTTTCCTTGACTATTCAAATATTGCAAAGCTTGATAATTAGTATGCAAAAGAAACTCCTTAGGAAGAAGATAGTGTCTCCACTTCTTCAATGCTTGAACTATAGCATAAAATTCCTAATCATAAAAAAAATATTTTATTTTTGCATCATTCAACTTCTCACTAAAATAAGCAATAGGTTTACCTTCTTGGCTCAAAACACTTCCAATTGCAGTACCACTAGCATCACATTCTCCTTGGAAATACCTTGTTAAAACTAGGAAGTGCTAAAATAGGTTGCTCGGTAGCTTCTTTTTTAATGGATCAAAACTCTTATCTAGTGCTACACAACTTAAATTCTTTCCTATCCCCTCTCATTGTTTTAGTCAAGGGTCCACAAATATTGCTAAAACCTCTTATGAACATTCTGTAAAACTTGTCCAGTCCATGAAAAGATCTTACCTCTATTGCATTCCTTGGAGTAGGCCATTCAAGTATATCCTTCACTTTCTTTGGGCCCATTTTTAGACCTTCTGCAAAGACTATAAATCCTAGGTACACCAACTCATTCTTTACAAAATTGCTCTCCTTTAGATTTATCAATAACTTTTCTTCCCTCAACTTATCAAACACCTTGTGAATATGAATCAAATGCTTCCCCAATGTGTTACTAAAGATCAAAATATCATCTAGGTAAACCATGACAAAAATGAAACTTCTTGGTGCATTGGTTAACCCAAAAGGCATGACTAACTACTTGTACAATCCTTTTCCCTTGTCTTAAAAGAAGTCTTCCACTCATCACCTTCTTTGATACCAATCTGATGGTATCCATTCTTCATATCTATCTTTGTAAAATACTTAACCCCACTCAAATAGTCCATAATATCATCCATCCTTGGTAATGGAAATTTGTATTTGATTATGATCTTGTTGATAGTGTGAGAATTTGTGCACATCCTTCATTCTCCATTCTTCTATGGTGCTAATATGGCTGGTATAGAACATGGACTCAGACTCTTTTAAATCAACCCCTTTTGTAACAACTCATGAACTTATTTATTCAACTTTTTCACTTTCTACTGGTGTCATTTTGTGTGCTGCCTTGTGATAGCCCTCATTTTCACTATACTAAATTTTTAATCCTTATTATGAAAATGATTTGAATTTGGTTTTGCATTGTTAGAGTTTTGTGTCTCATCTACTTTTTAGTTCTCAAAAGAACCCTAGCCAAATCATTTTACTTTAGTTAAGACACTACAAATCTTGCCCTAGGGTTTTATTTTGGTTGTGTTTTACCTTGACATTAAAAAATTTCATCTAAATTGCAACCTTTTTACCCTTATCCTAAGTATTTTTAGGTGGGAGATTGTATATCTTCCAAATCATAGTGCTCCAATCTTACAATCATGGCTTTGACATCTAGTTGCAAGCTCACATTTTCTAGCTCCTGAAGTTACGACACATGGTTTAGTAGATGATCATAGAGTCATGATTTAAGTTCCCCAATCTTAAGATGTGCCATGGTTGTGGTATCATAAGTGAAATAGAAAGGGTTCTCGATCTTAAGATTTCCCTTTGTTTCATGACATTGTAAGTTTTTGATGGAAGGTTTTAAGTCATGGTGGGCAATGTTATGTCAATATGACAGTCATGGGATTGAAAATGCAAAAAAGAAAGGTTACAACCATGCAATCACTACTTATCATAGGATCATAGAAGTATGAATACAAGGAAAAAGTAAGAAGACTCATGATTCTATGATGAAGAGATGATTAAGGCATCATAATGGTCTATATAAGGTCTTTCAATGTTATTCTAAAAAGTCCTAGTCATAAGATCGAGGAAGAAGATTATAAGGATCATGATGCTATGGGAATGATGATTGTAAGATCATAAAGTAACAAATGACAAAGAAAGCTGGTAGTTTAAGTCATAAAAGTGACATGTGTTCCATCCTAATTGATCATAACTATAGTGCATTCAAGGTGGATGATGTGTGAAACAAATAGGGCCAAAGATGCCTTTTCACAAGTGTGTAATTTGATGGATCTCATTCTCTGATTCTACAATAGGTAGTATTTTGTAAGATCTTAAAGGTCAAGAGATGGTGCTATGATGATATGATAGACTGTGTATCAAGAGATCACAAAGATGATGGTAGATGCTGGTGATGCTATGATAAAGAATAGTGGTAGCTTCTCATAACATTGTAGAGGTGAGAAGGATGACTACCAAATTCACAAAATAGTCAGCTAAACTATGAATGTAGGATCATAAGCTAAAGGAAAATGAGATAAGATGCTATGCTACTAAAAATAACTTACCTATCATAAGATCATAAGGAATTTAAAGGAAAGCTTTGATGCAGTGATAACTATTGTATCGTGAGGTCATAAAGACTTTCTTCCGGCTTTATGATAACATGACAAGGGTTTTGACTCTTGGGTCAATTGTAAGATCCTAAAACCATAATTTGACATGAAATTATAGTTTCCATTTTCTAAGCTAGAAATGAAAAAGGGCTCTTGACCAATGAGATTCAAGCAATATATAGAAAGTGTAATGTTGGATAATAATGATAATGCTCCCCTGAGGTGACAAAATAAGTTGATTTTCAATGCTCAAGCATGTTAAAAATCAATACAGAGCAACATTGATGATGTATACTAAGTTATAAAGACATTCTCTTGATTAATTATAAGTTTAATATTCACAAAGAGAAGAAAATCTAAGCATTTGCAAAGTTTCTAGTGCACATAGATTATTATTTTCAGTGCTCAGATATACTTTTCCTAGTGTTTTCAAGCTATTTTCAGAATTTTTGATAAGGAGGTTGAAGAGATTCATGCGGCAGACATAGAAGTTGTAGAAACCTCCACTTCTAAGGGAGGAAAGACAAGATAGAAGAAATCTAATTGGTTTGTTGAAGAATGGGTTAAGCTTTTTCCATGTTATTAAAATGAAAACGTTGTGGATGACTATGCTTTCATAGACCCATATGCCCTATGTAAAGATGCTACATACCCTACAGTCATAGGTTCTAATATTTTTAGGTTTTTTTACTAGAAGAGAGAGAAGAAGATGTTGAAAGATTGGAGAGATTGTTGGAAAATTGTTTGGAAGCATGAATGCTAATGATATGTTACATTCATGACTGAGTTTGTCATTGATTTCAACATAGCATGCTTGATGTCTTCTATGGTATCTGACAGAAAAATAGTGGAAACATTAAGTTGGTATGGACAACTAGTTGAGCATGATAACCACTTGAGGTTATCTAAGATACTTTTGAGTATCTAGTAAATGCATTTAACATCAGAAGAAGAAATGATAAGTCTTGAAGAAGTTATATAAGTTTTGGTGATGTTTTTTTCTAAGGTAGAGTTTATAGAGACATGTTATAGTAAACTTGTTATATCTCTTAGCAAAGTTAATATCTTGAGGATTGAGGTTGAGAAAATAGAGAATACATGTTGAGGATGATGTGGCTAAGCTCACTCATCATAATATTTCATGTACAAAAAGTTATTCAAGTTGCAAGATGGAAGATTAAGGTTATCACTATGTGTAATGTGTTCTTGATGTAGTCCTATAATAATTAATTGAGAAGGACTAATGACCAACTTAGGGAATTTTTTTATGGACTCAGTATAAAGGAAGGATATTTTCCTTTATCATGGTATTGAATAAAAGTAATGAGTATGTTTGGTAAGCATCAAAGAGTGTGGAATGTGAAGTTGAGTAGAGCAATGCAGAAGTGAAGGAAACATCATTGCCAAGGTTTTTCTGAGTGGTCCAAGGTTCATGACCTGGTCTACAAGGTCTAACAGTGAATGGTCTAGTTAATAGGATAGAAGAACAAAGAAAATAATAGTAAATTACTTGTTTGAGAAGTGAGGTCTCCTTGTAGTTGAAATTGCATGTTTGGGCAATGGGCTCTTCTTATATACATTATACAACAACTCCTAATAGGGATTCAAAGTCTCTTAATAGGGACTCATTGTAATAAATGTTGTAATAGACTACTAATAGGGTCCATCCTCTAACAAGGAATATTTATTTTATTACATCATCTTGTGGGCATCATTACCACTGGGGTTTTCCCTCTGATCAAGGGATTCCCTAGTCAACATACTTGGTGTAATTTCTATGTGCATCTTTGTATGGTTATTGTTTACTTTGATTGAATGGCTAAGTTTGTTTAATGAAGATAATTATTTTAATTTTTGGATAACTAATTCACCCCCCCGGCTTAGTTATCTTGGTGGACTATTGTTTCTAACAATTGGTATCAGAGCATTAGGTCCTTGAATCAAAAGTTTAATAGCTTTAGGAGATGCATGGAGAACATGTTTAGGAAAGATATTCTAAAGTTTGATGGAACAAATTATGGTATCTAGAAAGAAAAGATATAGACACATTTTTTGTGTATGGGTTTGGGATATTGCATCTTGATAAAATCAGTGAAGACAATTATTGAAGAAAAGGAGTTGGAAAGTTTCTCTGAGGCATAAAGAGATTTTTTCACGTGTGACATGAGAGATAGGGAAGCACTATTGATTGCACTTCCTAAAATTGAGTATAATTAGCTAAAATCACTTGCTACTTCATATTTGATTTGGAATGCTTTGGAAAACAGTTTTGAAGGTGATGCCTATTCTAAGAAGTTGATGCTACAAAGTTGAATTTGTGTGTTTCAAGATGATAAAATGATGGAAGATGAATCTGTAAGAACATATATAGGAAAGTATTAAGAAATTACTGGAGGTATTAAAGCTCAAGGAGGAACTAAAGAAGATGATGAGGCTATATGGAAGATATTGAAGACTCTAACACCACCATTTAAGTTAGTAGTTTATATGATACAGTTGTTGATATCATGTACCACATATTTCACAAAGGAGACATTCCTTAGAAGACTTGAAGTAGTTGAGATTGAACTTAGATAGTCTGGAGAATTGACCAGAATAGAGACAAATTTTAGTGCCATAAATATTTGACCTAACCTATTAAGGAGCACAAGTGCTAGAGGAGATTTTGCTAGCAACATAAAATCTGAGGAAGACAAAAAGATTGATGAAGTAGTAGCCCTTTTGGTAAGAAGAGAAAAGGTAGGTAAGAAAATCTTTGAGTGTTGGACTTGTGATGAATATGGCCATTATGTAGCTAAGTGTCTTAAAAGGGAGAAAAATCGTAAGGGAAATCATAAGCCATAAAAGATATATATTATTTGTATGCAAATGAAGATGATGATTCTAATGAACAAGCATTAAGTGCTAGTGATGATGAAATTGAATTTGTGGCAATTAAAGAAGAAATTCCAGAGAAGGTAGCATTGGTATCATAGGTTGAGAAGAAATCTAATTGGATAATTGATAGTGGTTGTTCACATCATATAACTAGTGATACAAACAAGTTTTTTAACTTCAAAAGTTAGGATGGAGGAATTGTTAGTGTTGTAAACAATGCAACATGTCAAGTAAAAGCTATTGGATCTATAACTCTTGATGGTAAAACTAATACTGAGGATGTATACATTTTTGATGGTTTAAAGCACAATCTTTTGAGTGTTGGACAACTATTAGATAAAAGGTTATCAGTTGCAATCCATAGAAAAGACATGTATGATGATAGATAAAGATGGAAAGGTAATTGGAATAGGAACCAGATCTAGAGGTAATGTATTTCAATTGAATCCTACTAAAATGACATGTTTGGTTGCTAAGGTAGATGATAGTTGGTTATGGCATAAAATATTCTATTATATGAACTTTGATAGTATTGTGAGGACTAGTAGAGTGTTTTCTGTTAGAGATTTTCTAAAGTTTGTAAAGCCTACTAACACAATTTGCAAGGAGTGCCTTTTAGCAAACCATAAAAAAAATTATTTTCCCAGCAAGAAGTTTACGAACACAGTGAAGTTGGAGATTGTACACATAGATCTCAATAGTGCTACAAAGACTGAAGGATTCTATGGTGAAAGGTATTTTATGATTCTAGTTGATAATTTTTCTAGAACGATATGGGTTGCATTTCTTAAAGAGAAATCTGAGGCACTTGACAAGTTTAAGATATTCAAGAATAGAGTTGAGAATGAATCTAGTGTAAAGATTAAATGTTTGAGATCATATAGAGGAGGAGAATTTACTTCAAATGAGTTTATCATGTTTTGTGAAGAAAATGGAATTAAAAGATAGCTATTAGCTTCGAGAACCCCTAAAAAGAATGGCATTGCTGAGAGAAGGAATAATTCTATTACAAAAGTTGCAAGAGCTATATTAGTAGAAAATGATGTATCCAAGACATTTTGGAGAGAAGCTATGAATACAATAGTCTACACTATGAATAGAGTGCAAGTTAGGAAGGACACAAACACAACATCTTATGAACTATGGCTTGGTCACTCACCTATAGTTAAGTATTTCAAAATATTTGGAAGTAAGTGTTACATAAAGAGAGATGATGAAATCGGTAAGTTTGAGTCTAGAAGTGATGAATTTATGTTTCTTGTTTATTTATTGATAAGAAAGGCTTATAGATGTTATAATTAGAGAACTAAGACTATTATGGAAAGTACAAATGTGAGAATTGATGAGAAATTCAGAATACAAGAGAGAATAGTTGATTATAGATGATGATGATGTTGTTACTAAGCCAAGGAATGATGAGGTATTTCTTGAGACTAACAATGATGTGCAAAATGAAGGAGAGAAAAGGTGGGAACAAAGCTTAGAACCTTTAGTAAGCCAAGAGTTTAGGTAGAAACTCCTACTTTATGAAAAAAAATGATAATGAATCATCCATACGAATAGATCATTGAAAGAAAAGATAGAGGTGTGATGACAAGAAGTAGAGTGAATGAAGAACTATGCTTGATATCACAAGTTGAGCCTAAGAATGTAGATGAAGCACACAAAGATTACTATTGGAGGCAAGCTATGAAAGAGGAATTAGATTAGGTAGAAAAGAATGAGACATGGGAATTGGTCACTAGACTAGTAGACAAGAATGTGATAGGAACTAAATGGGTATTTAGGAACAAGATGAATGAGAAAGGAGAAGTTGTATGAAATAAAGCAAGATTGGTCTGTAAAGGTTACTCATAGCAAGAAGGAATAGATTATGAGGAGACTTATGCTCTAGTGTCTAGAATAGAAGTAGTAAGATTATTCTTAGCCTATGTAGCATAGAAGAAATTCAAAGTATATCAAATGGATGTCAAGTCAACATTTCTAAATGGAGAACTTGAAGAAAAGGTATACATTGAGTAGCCTAAAGGATGTCCTTTGACAGATGAGAAGGACATAGTATGCAATTTGAGGAAAGAATTGTATGGATTGAAGAAAGCACCCAAAACTATGTATGTAAGGTTAGACAAGCATTTGACAAAACTTGGATATAGAAAAGCTATGGCAGATAGTAATCTATATTGGAAAGAAACTGATGATGGCTTGATGATTTTGGTAATATTTGTTGATGACATTATATTTGGAGGTAATGATAAAGAAAGTGAGAAGTTTGCAAAAGAAATGAAGAAAGAATTTGAAATGAGTATAATATGAGAGATGAAATATTACCTAGGATTATAGATTGTAGAGAATAAAGAAGGAATCTTTATTTCTCAGACTAAGTATTTGAAGGATTTACTAAAAAGGTTTGGCTTGGAAACATGTAAACCTATTGGAACACCTATGGTAACTAGACAAGTTATCTACAAAAGATGAGACACCTACTATTGAGTAGAAGAAGTACAAATCTATGATTGGAGGATTGCAATATCTAATTCACAAAAGGCCAGATATAACAAATGTTGTTGGAATTGTTGAAAGATTCTAGGCTAATCCCAGATAAGTACACTATGCAATAGTGAAAAGGATATTTAGATATCTAAATGGAACATCTAAGTTTGGATTATGGTATGAAAGACCTAATGATTTTACTCTAAGTGCTTATAGTGATACAGATTGGGTAGGCAGTATGGATGACAGATTGAGCACTAGTGGAGGAGCTTTCTTTCTTGGAGGAAGATTTGTTTCTTGGTTAACCAAGAAACATGATTGTACATCTCAAAGTATAGCAGAAGTAGAGTATGTTGCAGTAGAAAATAATTGCAATCAAGTTATTTGGATAAAGTAGTTGTTGAAGTATATAAGGATAGAGATTAGTGAACTTGTTATACATTGTGACAACAAAAGCATGGTAAGTATGTCTAAGAATCCATTATTTCATTTGAGAACTAAGCACATATCTATTAAGTATCATATATATAGAGAAAAAGTTGCAGAAAAGGAAATCAAATTGGATTATGTGACAAAAAAAGAGAAAATTATAGATATATTCACTAAGCCTTTTCCCAAAGAGACTTTTGAGTATTTGTGAGGTATGCTTGGGGTTATGCCCCTTCCTACATTAGAGTAGAAGATGCAAGAGTGCATCAATCCAAGGCAACAGAGCACCATTGTTTGTCAAGATTGGATGTTGATGCTTCCTATATGGGAGAGTATCTATGATGGACAAATTCATCTAGGACTCTTCTTGATGTTGTTTCAAATAGTGTCTTTTGACACTCAAGCTAGTAAGTTGTTGCAAAGTTTGATGCAAAGATGTTGGTTGCAGAAACCTTTGACATTAATGTCAATGGGGGAGAAGTATTCCATGAAAAACATTATACTAAGGGGAGAAGTATGTTGAAAGAAAATTTTGGCATGAATTTGTAATAATAGTTTGGTACTGAGCACATTGAGGTACATCAATGGGGGATTATGATTGATGGAGATGATTTGAATACTAATAGTCTTTTGTTGGTATTCCTAGAACTAGATGTTTTAGATCTATGTTGCCATAAATGCTAAAGGGGGAGATTGTTAGAAGATTGGTTGGAAGAATGAATGTTGATGATAAGTTACATTCATGACTGAGTTTGTCATTGATGTCAACATAGCATGTTTGATATCTTTTGTGGTATCTGACAGAAGAACATCGGAAAGATTAAGTTGGTATGGATGACTATTTGAGCATGATAACCACCTAAGGTTATGGGAGATACTTTTGAGTATCTAGTATATGCAGTTAACATTGAATGTAGAAAGGATAAGTCTAGAAGAAGTTATATAAGTTTTGGTGATGGTTGTTTTTGAGATAGAGTTTACAAAGGCATGTTCTGGTAAAATTTTTATGTCTCTTAGCAGAGTTGATGTCTTGAGGATTGAGTTTGAGGACATGGAGAAGACATGTTGAGGATGATGTGGCAAAGATTGCTCATCATAATATTGTATGTATGGAAATTTTTTGAAGTTGCAAGGTGGAATATTAAGGTTATCGCTAAGTGTAATCTGTTCTTAATGTGGTCCTATAATAATTAACTGAGAAGGACTAACAACTAACTTAAGGAATTATTTTATGGACTTAGTATAAAGGATGGAAATTTTCCTTTATCATGGTATCAAAGAAAACTAATGAGTATGTTCAGTAAATAGTAGAGAGTGTAGAATGCAAAGTTGAGAAGAGGAGTGTGGAAGTGAAGGAAACTTCATTGTTGAGGTTTTGCTGAGT
The DNA here is from genome assembly GCA_028749045.1 of Cupressus sempervirens. Lineage (NCBI taxonomy): Eukaryota > Viridiplantae > Streptophyta > Pinopsida > Cupressales > Cupressaceae > Cupressus > Cupressus sempervirens. The sequence goes on along the minus strand of CM053791.1, from coordinate 780,243,560 downwards.
GATTTGAGGTTTGGTATTTGGATTTGAGGTTTGTGACATAATCTAAAAGGTCTAACAGTGAATGTTCTAGTTGATAGGATAGAGGAAAGGATAGAAGAAATAATAAGATAATAGTAAATTAGTTGTTTGAGCAGTGAGCTCTTTTTATAGTTGAAATTGCATGTTTGGGCAATGGGATCTTCTTGCATACATTATACTGCAACTCCTAACAAGGTTGGAACCTCCTAACAATGATTCAATGGCTTATAATAGGGACTCAAATTATGCTAAATTTTGTAATAGAATCCTAACAAGGTCCATCCTCTAACAAGGAATATTTATATTAGTACATTATCTTGCGGGCATTATTCCCACTGGGGTTTTCCCTTTGATCAAAAGTTTCCCTAGTCAACATATCTAGTGTAATTGTCTATGTGCATCTTTGTATGGTTTCTATTTACTTTGATTGAATGGTTAATTTTTTAAAATGAAGATAAGTATTTTAATTATTAGATAACTAATTCACCCCCTTGCCCCCCTCTCAATTATCTTGGTGGACTATTGTTTCTAATAGAAGATACCAATGTGTAATCCATGGAAGAAGAACTTGGAAACATTGATTTTTCTAGAGGTTTTTTTTTGACATTGATTTGGTAAAATCCCTAATCAAATCATATAATTTGGCCACCAAGTCATTCCATATAAGAGATGGAATTATTCCTTGTACAATGGACCATGCTTCATTCATTGAAGCTTTTGGATTAGATGGTGCCATGGGCCAACTTGAAGACTTGAAGGATTTGCAGAAGAGATTTGAGAGTAATACAAAAGCTTATATAGGGAAGTATATGCTACAAGATATTCCCATGGACCTAAAGAGTGAGTGTTATTACCCTAAAAAGGTGGATAAAATGATGCCTTTGGATAAGTTTAAGAATTACTTTGTAAAAATTGTGTATGGTGTTGACAAGGTGGTTAGAAAAGATAGAACATATATGGTGTATGGAGCAGAGTTTATCATAGCCAAAGATGTATAAGATTCATACCATTGGGAGGAATATGACTATGTTGAATATATCCTAGAAGTGATGAAGGAAAATATTGCACTAGCTCACAGTGGAGAAATGAAATATTTCAAGTTCTACCACTACTCACTATTAATGCACCTAATCTTATACAAATATGTGAGGTACATAAGCCATGATTTCATTGATCATATCATTGATAAAAATGTAGAGCTACTTGTTTAGTTGTGGACATGGGTATGGGATAGTTCATACCATTTTTTCTAATTTTCTTTCTTTCTTTAATTATTTATGTATTGTTATTATGAACATGTTAGACCTAGGATATTTTACAGCACCTAAAATTTTAAAGAGTCTTTTGAGATGAGTCTTACAACCATAGAGTAAGAGATTAGATCATAATTGGGGTGATATCTTTCTATTCCCAAGCTTTTTTTTTATGAGTGTATGGTTGTCCCCAGCCACCCCACATATTGTCAAAATTTATCCCTCCCAAATTGGCCATCATTGAATTCATGTGACAATTGTTTATGGTTAATAGGGAGTGCTTAGGCCCTAAGGTTCATAGGGGCATATTTTTAGGTAGATATTTTAGGGTGGGGGACTTTTCAATTGGAAAAGAGGCCCTAGATCAAACCACTTCAACCTATCAATTGGTCCCTATAGGATGTATGATCCTAATAATTGGATGAAGAACACCCGTAAAGAAATAAGGAGTTATGTCTTTCCTAACACCAAGAGCTACCCCATGATGATGTTATTCCTAATATTATTATAGAAGGGGAGGAAACATATAAGTTGGCCAAACTTGATGATGTGTTGGGGATAGAAAGGGAAATGAAGAGAAAAGATCCCAATTTCAAGGGATTTTATATGGATATCCCCTATCCTCATAGGATTAGGAAGATGGTCAATGACCATGCTGAAAATCATGGCCCAAATGCCAGAGGGCTCCATAGGAGAAGAAGAGAGGGTATGTTTTGATAGCTCTAAGCTTGATGTAACTCTAGATGATGAAGAAGAGGAAGATGAACATGCTAAGGCATCATGGGTCATAAGAGGAAATAAGAGACAAAATGTTGTCCATATCCCTGTAGAGGTTAAATAAAGGACACATAAAATTCTACTTGGAAAGGGTAAATACTTTGCTAACCTAAGATAAAACCATCTACAAGATAGGATCAATGTAGCTAAGAGTACACTCACTAACCTAGAACTAGCTACAGGAAGGCTCAATTATAGGATTATCCAAGCCCAATGATTTATAGAAGATGATGAATTCATCAAATTGGCAGAGTTCAAAATATTTTAGTACAAGGTAAAATAGAGTGAACTAATACTCAAAATGAAACTAGGAGAATTAGATGAACAAAAGATGAAACTAGTTGAGAAGTTGCAAGCCTATGATCCTAAGAGTGAAGTCATAACTCTAGAGGAGGAAAGAGATCTTGTGCAAAGGAGTGTGATGTTACTAGAGACTAGATGGGATTTGGAGCAAGCATTTATGCTTGATTAGATTAGAAGAAAAGAAAATTCCATTTCATATGAGGCATATGGTGCTGATGGACTACAAAGAGGAACAAGTTTCAACATTGATACCAAGTCTTTGGAAATTTATACTATGGATCCTCCATCAAATAAACCTAAATTAATGGATGTGTAGAGCACATAATAGGGCAACATAGTTTTGTGGACTTTACAAGGCACTTCATGCATAGGGATCTCAAAGGTCGTGAAACATTTTTTATTCATGAATGAAGCCAAGGTAGAGGAGATAGATATAAGGCTTGCCAAGTTAGTGCATGACTATATTGATGTAAGAAAGCTCTATGAAGATGAGCTCATGAAAAGCCATGTCTACAAGGAGAAGATTGAAGAGCTTGAGGCCAAGGTCCAAGTATTAGAGGTTGAGGTTACATCTCTCAAAAAGAAACTTGCAAATGTAGACCAAGTGGTTCATATAGAGTAGAGTCAAGAACAAGATAATTTAGAGAAACTAACTATGAAATTGCTCATGAAAACATGCATATGAAGTTGTTTGTTCAAACTTTAGAAGGTGATGCTAGGGATTGGTTTTCCTTTCTACTGGCATGTTCAATTTCATCTTGGGATGAATTAATTTTAGCCTTCATGCAATAGTTTGGGGAAAGAGTAAGCATCTTTGATCATTTTGATAAGTTCTTGAAGATCCAAATCAAGAATGGTGAGTTAGTTCCTAAATTCAATATCAGATTTGTAAAGGTTTTAAATGAGATTCCTAAAAGTTATAAGTTGGATGATCAAATGAGTTTAGTAGTTTATCTTGACAAATTTAATAAGAAGATGAGTTATCTATTGAGAGATAAAGAACCTAAACACTTGCATCAAGCATTCATGATAGTAATGGAGATTGAAAATAACGTAAAATATGGATTAACTAGGAGTCACTTCTCTAGGAATGTTTGTCGACAAGATGAGGTGCAAAGAAAAAATAAATGTCAAAAGGAATGTTTAATTTTAGATCAAAAAATAGATTCCCATGTTGTTGTAAATAAATTTGTTGAAAATTTAGAATTAAAGACATGTGCAGATGAAGACTCTTTGTTGCATCAAGGAGCTTATTCTTTTATTGTTGAAAATAGTGCATGTGTTTATAATTTTATAGTAGTAAAAGACAAAGTTAGTTCACTTGATGAGAACTATACATGCAAGATATAAATTCAATCATTCTTTCTCCTATTGATGATTTACATTATGTTGAAAACATAACTGATCATGAAGTTGAAAGATATTCATTTTAGTATAAGGATGAAGAAGCTAGGAGTTATGCATTAAGTGATGAAGGTGAAGTTGTTGATCCATTGTATTATGAAGAGGAATCATGTGAATACAATGATGAGAGTTGTTGCTCAAGTCAGGAAGAGGATAGTGGCAATACATGTTCATCTTCATATGAATCTAATGCAAATTGGGAATAAGAAAGAAATGACGGAAGTGAGTATTCTTGTGCTAGTAGAGGTATGAATTCTTTTTCTAAATCTGAAAGTGAAGTTTCATTTCAAAATTATACAAATCAGCTTGAGGTTGAAAGCTATGAAGAAGAGTTGTCTACACAATATGAAGACAAAGGGATTATCTATAAGGACAAATTACCTAATTGTGTAGATGAATGTCTTGAAGATATATGCAATAGTAACTAGAAGTATACAAATGATTATGAGGTTAATGCATCAACACCTACAGATTATTGGCTTTCAAGACATTTAAATCACCTTAATGAAGACAATGAAAATAACATTGAGTTATATTCTACATGCTTCATTGATGGAGTGGATGGTGAGTCTTCATATAGTTCTAATTTTTCTTCATATGTTGAGAGTCTCCATGAAGATGAAGTGGGTAGCGAGTTTAAAGTATATACTAATTCTTTATATGATGAAGATTTTGATGTGATCAGCCCATCTTCTATCCAAATGTTCAAAGAGGACCATTACATGGAGTTAGAAATCCATTATTTGAAGAAGACATGGAAGTTTTAGATTTAATTAAGAATGAATTTAATGATGACACATTGTCCTACTACTATATGAGATCAGATTATTCTTCTTCCAAATATGATAGTGAAAATGATTATGATGTTGCATCTCATGAGATTGATAACAAGGTGTTTGATAAAGTTGTTATTGAAGATCAACATGCACCTTGTACTAAGTTTTTATGATGAATACTCTAACCCGATGACTAAGTTATTTTCTGGTTTCAAGGAACTATTGGAGGATCCTAGATTAGTTTTAGATTTTGACATTGATGACATGTGTGAGTACAAATCTAATTGCTCATGTGAATACTCCCTATTTATGCATAAAGATACACAACATTAAGGTATGTGTGACCTTTTTCCTTAGTTTGAGTATGAAGCTTTCATATTCAAAACCAAAAGCATGCATGATTTGTTTGTTGAAGAAGAGTTTTAGTTGAGTTTGATATTTTTAAGCGTGTTGATTAGTACTTTCATAATGAGCAAGTGGTTGATAATGAATCTAGTTTTTATATGCATTATGAAAGTGAAGATGTAGATTCAGTTTGGCCAAGTGAGTTGATTCATAATGCTAATCTGATTGGTGCAATTTATAGAAGAAATATTTCTAGTTTACTTCATGAAATTTTAGATGAAAATTAGATTTATGATAGAGGTAAAAAAATTTGTTGAAGTTCAATGGCTCGGGGCCATCATGTGTACATAATAGGAGTAGTTGTTTTTCTTTTAATAAAGCTATTTGAGAGATTTTTTTGGGAATGGTCTATTTCTTCCAGAGATCTGGATCCTTGACATGCCCATAAGGGACTCAAAATTGAAGCCATGATTTTGAGTACCATTGAAAAAAAGGCCCTATAAGTACTATTTAATGCATGTGTACCTGGTTGTACTTGTGAGGCCTAATAGGTGTTTAGTGTTTCTAAAACCTTGAATTTCATGCATCTATGTGTTCCATGAAGATAATTTCTTGTTCTAAGTCATTTTGTGAAATCTCGTTTTGAGCAATCCCCAATTTTGCATTTTTACCCAAGTGTCAAATAGCGACAGGAGCCTGTGTTTACAATTGAATATCTTGCACCTACTAATGTTTCATGACTCACATATTTGGTAGTGTTTAGTTTCCATACCACAGAGCTAATGTTTCATATTTTGAGTCATTTCAAATCTATTTGACTAGATTTTGAATCCCTCAAAGTTGGTCATTTATTGTTGTCATGCTGATGTGAATTGTTCTAAATTCTAGGAAGCCTTGTTTGACTTGTTATGACTTTAACTTAGTTGACTAAAATGAGATAATTCCTTTTGCCTTATATTTTAAGGTCGGAGACTTATTATTTTTCAATTTTGAGCTTTTGGTGAATCCATTTGATCAATTTTCAAATGTGATTCCAAATGCAATTTCTAACTTTTACTGGTGTCAAGAAAGGAAAATTGGTCAGTACCCCTATTTGTGATGTCACATCTCAAAATCCATGATAGGTGAGATCAAATGGATTATACCACTGTGTTCCACTCTGAAAATAATTTAAGTGTGCCAATTTTAAAATCTTGATGAATCTGTCTACACACTTTCCTAGGTCCATTCCATTTGCAAAAAATGTTTTTTTGTTAGTGTTTCCAGTCTACAAATTTGAGTAGCCTACTTTGACCACTCACCAAATACTTCCTATTGTTCTTCGTAAGCCTTAATCATATAATCATACTCTCCTCATGATAGTGAACCAAAGCCCCTATTTTCATTTCCCCAAGTGTCAGTTTGCCTAGTTTTCAAAGCCAAATCTGAATGCATTTCATGGTTTTCTGACATGTTTATTTGTAGGTAGTTCTAAGATGCAATTTTTTGGTGGTCAATATCTTTTGAATGAGAATTCATAATGAGACAAAATTTGACAGGGTAAGAGATTTTAGAACAAAGAATCAGTAGGTTTGATTTTAGAGCCCAATGATCTGTTTGGATTAGTTTTTAAAGCCAGCCAACAAGTTTTGTTAGCTAAAAGTCACAGTTTTTAGATAAGATGTGAAATGAGCTTTAAATGGATTTTTCAGTGGTCAAATGTTCTTCACTAATTATTAGATGATTAATTGATTAGTTTTTTGAATTCAATTGCTTGGAAACAAATATTTTTTTTGGCTGGACCAACTCTGGAGCCTGACTTATTTTGCTAGGTTGATAAGATGTCATGAGATTGAAAATATTTAAAGACAAAAATGATCATGATTATTAGAAATGTATCAAAGAATCCATCACCTTCTAAAACTTAAGGAATCATACAATGAAAATTTTCTTCTTAAAATCAAGTCAAAAGGAGTTTTCTTATCATTAGAGTTGATAAAGTGATGATGCAAGTGATAAGTCGAGGTTGCTTTCTAGCTATAGTGCATAATTTGTGTATGGTTTTAAGTTTGATTTCTTAGCATCTTAATGATGTGGACCCCCAAGAGCTACTCACAAATACATCATATGACAAAAGCATTTACTCATGATACTATGATGGATTACAATGTCTCATTCCAAAGTTCTCAATTTAGGGATGAGCTTGAACAAACATCTTGTTTGGGAAATCTATTGGATACACTTAGAAGCTCCATATTAGTTACCTCAAGAGTTGTGGGTCATTGCCCAAATGAACATGAGTTAAGATGTAAGGAATAAAGTGCCCAAGATGAAAAAAGTCTTGTGAGGATGATATTCGGCACATTTCCATTCCCTTTATTAGCAACATTATAAGACAATTTTCTACAAGTGGAATAGTTGTTGCCATAGCAATTGGAGTCACACATCCCATAGATGTTGTTAAAGTTAACCTAATAGGTGGAATATATTATTCAGCAAGGTCTATTATCTAAAATGACAAAACAATTTGAGCAACAAAAAACAAAGGACTTTGCATGTTATATTTAGGCTTCACACTTCCCCTTTTAAGGTTTTTTGTTTATAGTAGTTTGCAGGACCTTAGTTTTTTAGATGCATGCCTTCCTATTTTAGCACATGAAGCCATTAAAGAAAGCTATAGCCTGGTGTGTAGTCTAGTGTATGATATGCCAATACAAAGACAAAAGGGAGTTAGTGGTAGGGATAAGGTAGAAAAGAGGAAGCCACATTCCAAAAGCAAGGAACCTACTTCTTCATGGAGAAATGATATTTATATGCATAGGCTCAATTAGCAAGATGTTGGAGTTCTTGCTAGAGTTGAACAATGCTTTGAAAAATCTTGAAAATATAGTCATCCAAGTCTTCTATGTTGGGGAAGGTGTCTGATATTTTGGTTTTAGAACAACAATACTTTTCAACGAAGAAGATAAAGAGCATGAAATGAAAAGAAGAGAATCTTCAGCAGGGAAGGTGACATTAAAGGAGAACACAAAAGCAATGAAGGAGGATTTTTCTCATGATTAAAAGCTACTAATTAAAGATTAAAGGTAGAGAGAGCCACCAACCATAGTATGAAAGAGAAACACCAACATTGAGGGGGAAGCCACAAGGGTAGTGAAGGAAGAGTTATAAAAAAATATTCCCACATTCATGAAGTGGGGGAGTTTTTATGTATTTAAATACTTCTCCACTCACATAGACTAAGTGTCTTAAGATGGTTCCATTTAAAATGCAAGGCTCTCGCACAAGGACCCCACTAAGCCAAATGTGGATGACAGCTAGATGTTGACTTGTACATATTTTGAACAAGCATGCAAATTGGGGCAAAGGAGAGTTGCTGGAAAATGTTGCCAGAATTTGGTGGTTGCTATGTCACCACCAAAAAATGGGAGGTTTTTTGGCAAGTGACATGGTGACATACTAGAAAATTTGAAAATCAGCAAGATTATGTGGCCCGCTTGATAGGATGACTTAGTGATGATGTGTACCTAGAGACCCAACCAAAGAGTGACACATGGCAATGAGTTGGTGCTAATGTGTTAAGATGAGGTGGAATGATGATTGGGCACTAAGGTGGTGATAGGTGACACATGACACATGGTCGCTATGTCTTGATGATGTGGCACGAGGATGACTCAACACATGACATGGCAACCCAATCAACAAGTGACATGTGGTAGTGATGTGGTGATGCCTAGCAAACTAATGAGAGGCTACCGTGTGGTGCCCAATGGTTGGTAAGTGCATAGGGTTCGACCAATTAGGTGCTACCACATGGTAGCTTGGTCAAACTAGGTTTGACTTGAGATGCATGGGTAGGGCCAAAATTTGAAAATAATAAAAAATGATTTTTAATAATTTTCTCAAAAAAATGCACATACATAGTTTTAAATTCAAAGAAGCATTTTTTCTATAGCTGGAACTTTGGAATTTTTTAAATTTTTGAAAAATTTAAAAGTGTAGACTAGAGTTTTATAACAGAGGGGTATGTTTTTCAAAATGAGATTCAGGGGGTTTTTGATATGCCAATATAGTGATATTATATATTGCTGAAACTAGGAGAAGAAAAACTTTCTATTTTTGGAGTTTGGTTTTGAATAGGAAGCCATCTATTCAAATTATTTAAGGTTTTCTTCTAGATTCCCAACTTACAATTGTATTTGGGTGTCAAAGTTCAAAATTACTTTCTAGCATGGTAATGAGATGAATGTGGGTAAACCATGGTAAACCTACAATTAGGGTCAAATTTTGTCACCTTCAAATCACTTCAAACCTAAATTTTACCAACATATCATGATGCATATCAAATATTTTAGAAACATAATGGTTTTTTATCATTGAGGAAGAGATGTTTCAAGTTGTTACAAAGCAATGATGAAAACTAAGTCAGTTTTCAAGGGTAGAAAGATGAAAGAAGTTTTACAACTGCAAGGAATGGAATTTCAAGTGGACACATGTCGTCCTTAGATCAGATCTAGGAATTCTCTTCTTCTATATCTTCTTCTTTCTCATTCATTGTGAGAGTTGGCAATTTTCAGTGTGAGACCACTTTGTTGGATCCAGAACTATGATTCCACCATTATTCCTTTAGCAATTTCTTTGGTAATGAGTAGCATTAAGTTTCATGCAAATAATTCTCATTTGTTAGTGTAAGAATTTGGCTTAGGCCAGAATTCACCCAAGAACTAAAGAACTCAACACAAGCACAATAGTAGACCAATAGAGAGAGAGTATGATCAAAATAATGATATATTCATTCAATATGCCATATAGGCATTACAAGAGTACACTAGGAGTGCCTATATATAAAGGGCTTTGGAGAGCTTATAGAATGCATAGAAGTCAACACTATGATAAGTCATACAACCAAGCACATGTCCACTAGATATGGGTTATCCTCCATTAAGCACAAAATTAAGTGTGATGATGTGAGGATAAGCCTACAATGGTGTATCATAAAAATCAGTGGTGTAGAAAACATGTGCTAAATTAGGAGTGCAAATAATTGTGTTGTCAACATGAAAACTCAGTGAATGATGCAAACTCCTATGTTGTAGACACCATGTGCATAATTAAAGTTGTGTACATCTATGAGAGCACACAAACTCCTAAGTCTCTCACCTAAATAAATAACAAAATAACACAAAATAATTAAATAATGCATTAACCTAAGTAAACTTAAGTAAGTGTAATAAGTAAATACTTATTTACACCAACACCCCCCTTAAGTGCAAATTAGGGGAATGCCCTTAAGCTTACAAAATCTAGGATGCAATGCAAGATGGGTCTCAGCTACTAGGCCATATTAGGTACCCATGTACATAATGATATGCAATCTCTCATAAAGTGGAGAAAGAGGGAAAACCTCATGGGAAAAACCCTGCCCCGAAAAGAGAGATAAATAGAGATGCATGGATGGATGGAGTAATCAAGACCCCTCATTATGAAATACATCTAGTATATACATAAGAGAATGACAAGAAGAGGAAGAGAGATAGGATAGGATCCCCCCCCCCCCCCCTCCCCAAAGAAGAATGTCTACTAGTGACTACTCAGGTGAAGAAGCTGATCCAAGATTGTAGAATGGTGTTCCTCCCCTTAGGAAGAAACAATGCCTAGGGTACAAATGAGATGCTTCCACTATGTGTGGAAAGAATCCCATGGATAAGTGATGTCTCTAAAACCTACTCAACTAGCTAAAGAACTTGTCTCAAAAAATTGTCTATCTTGGCAACTGATGAAGAAGCCTGCTACAACTACTGATCATAAGTATCCACAATCACTTCAACCTATGATGATTGATCATATAGAGAATGAACAAGAGAGTCAGATGGAACCCTTGTGACAACTGAAGAAGGTGCTTTTTCACCAAGAAGAAGAGGTAGATCATCAATACTATCCCCCAAATATGTCACTAAACCTATACCTAGAAAACTGAATGTACACTACTATGCTGGACCTATCACTATGGCTATGTATGCATGCAAACTAAACTAATGTAGTGACCTTTCACTATAACTGTCGATAGAACCCCACATGTCTGAATCTATTGAAGTACTATCACTGGTGTCACTATTAGTTTCCATTCTATGTGATGTGCAAAGAGGAGTAGAGGATAAGTTGGGTGAACTTTCCTCAAAGTATACATCCTTCTCCACAAAGATCTGATGTATCTCTAGATCTAGAAGTCTATACGCCTTCACACCATCTTCATAACCAATGAATGTACAAGGCCAAGATGACTATACCTTGTATCCCCTATAATATATCCTTGTCCATGCAGGACAAATGAAGACTCTAAAGTGTGTTAGAATAGGTTTTCTGCAGCACCATGCCTCAAAAGGAGTTTTTCCATCTAAGGTTGGATGAGGAGAATGATTAAGAATGTGAGTGGCACTAGAGATTGCTTTGACTTCTAATGATGGATCTAGAGACTTTGCATGGATCATGCAACTTTCCATAGACTTAAGAGTTTAGATCCTCAAAGTTGCAACATCTTTCTTATGCGGATTGAATGTTGGTAGATTCTAAAGATCAATTCCCTCATGCTTGCAAAATTCCATAAGTCTTCTATTCACATACATGCTTGCATTGTCCATTCTAAGAACTTTGATGGATTTCTTAGATTTCTATTCTACATGAGTCTTGAAGGCTAGAAATGTGTCCAACATTTCATTCTTGTTATGAAGAAAATAGATGCAAGTGAACCTTGAAAAGTCATTAATGAAGGTAAGTATGTAGCGACCCTTGTTGAATGCAAAAGGACCAACTAATACCATGTGAACCATATGTTCAACACCTATTGCTCTTAAAGACTTCCCTCTTTATAAATTCCCCTCTGGATGCATATCCACTGAATCTGTTGAACATTCTCCTTTGGAAAAGTTGATTTGAGGTAGACCTTTGACCATTTTGTATGTGCAAAGTTACTGAAGATAGTAGAAGTCAAGATGACCATACTGCTAATGCCATAATTGCATGTTTGAATTTTATTGTGTTAACAAGGCCTTTGAAGGAGACTTGGGCACAAAATGAGAGAAATAGTACAACCTTTTGTTATGATTCACTTTCCCTAGTACAACCAAGGAGTCATCTTTAAAACTGTGCACATGTGCTGAGTTTGGAAGGAACTCAACTCTATGTCCATCTCTGATGTGAATGATTTGGTAGATTGATAGGAGATTTGAACTTAGGTTTGGAACATAAAGAACATCTTGAAACTCTCCATTTTCCATTTCAACATTTCCTTTTCCTTCAACTTCCATTTTGATATCATCTCCCATGAAGATGTGCAGTACCTTTGAATGCTTCATTGAAGAAAAATCCTCCTTTGAAGAAACCATATGATAAGAGGCACTTGAGTCAAATATCCATTCCTTTGAAGAGTTTGAATTTTCCACGAGTGCTTGCCCTTTTCCCTTTGAATTTGAAGAAGACCCTTTCTCCTTGTAACCATTAGGCAGTGGAACATTATGTTTCCTCATGATGTTGGTCAACTCATCAATCTTTTTAAGATAACACACATGCTCTTTATGACCTAATTTCTTACAATAAGCACTCTTTTTATTCTCCTTATTTTTTCCCCCTTTCTTGTTGGAATTTGAGGACTTGCCTTGTTGATTGGATTGTGGTGTTGTCTTTTCTGCATCCTTGGATTTGTTCTTCCATTTCTTCTTACCCTTTCCTTGATTTGAAGACTGTCCAGCTAAATGTTGAGAACCCTCATTGGCCACCAATGCTTTAGATTGAGGTGATTTGAGAATCCCCATTGAGTTCAACTTCTTTTCTTTAGTATCCAATAGATCAACATATTCATCAAAAGTGAGTTTCTTATAGGCAAACCCTAAGATAGTCTTTGAGGTGTTAAAAGAAGATACAAATGTGGAATATTTTGATGGTAGCTTATTATGTATGAGATAGATCAATTTTTCATCTTTGATAGAATTCCTACAATTAGTAATCTTTGTCCTTAGTTCATTGACCTTGATGATGAAATCTTGTATAGAATCATATGACTTAGGATCTAAGGAAACAAGCTCATCTTCAATTTTGAAAATATCCTCTTCAGACACTTTACCATAGAGGTTTTCAAGGGTATCCCAAGCTTCCTTGGATGTAGAACACTTCTTGATTTGATACATGATCTTATCATCAACCCCCAAACATATATCACCTAGTCATTTCCTATCTATTGGTACCCAAGCTGAAATATAACTTGCTCAAACTTTATCAGCTACTGGTTTAGGAAGAGTACCATCTACATATTGTGAAACTCTATTATGCATTAAGTGATACCACATTTTAATGGACCATGTAGCATAGTTATGTGAAGTTAATTTAGGAGACTTAAAGTTTCCCATAATGCAAAAAATGAAAGAACAGTGCAGAAAAGAGAGAACACAACACCTAGAACCACCCCCCTTTTCACTAAATCAAGAAACCCCCCCAAAAGAGATGCTTTGGGCACTTTATTAGTAGTGCAATTACAATGGGTTACTTGCCAATTTTGGCCTTTGTGGACTTCTAATTTTTCTTGTTACAACCTCTAAACAAATTACAAATTTGGAACTTTACAATGTGCTACAATTCTAAAGCAATACAAAGCAAAGAAAGTCCCTATTTCAAAAACTGACACTTTTGTCCACACAACACTACAATTTGACTATAGATCTAGAAAGTAGACAAAAAATAACACACTTAAAAAAAAATGAAACCTATTTTCAACTCCAAATGTGCCCTTATAGAGTGTTTGAAGTTGTAAAATGTAGGATTATGTAGGTACAGTGCCAAAAAATGCAATTTCTAAACAATCCATGCACCAAAACCAGAAAATAACTACACCACTAAAAAGTTTAGAAAAGTCTATCTGATTTCAAAAAACATTGCACCTAATTTGGAGTCTGGATGTCTGAGTTATGGCCTCCTAAAGTCAGACTACAAAAACCAAAATCAATCTAGAGAGGGGTTGCATTAGCAAATGACGGGGTTAAATTCGACAATCATACGACCATCATAGTAGTTCAAATTGGCCCTATAATGATGGTCAAATGGCCATCAATTTTATGCTCATGAAAAGATGATGTCAGCAATGTGCAAGCCTAGTGATGACATTAGCATGCACGGATGATGATGTCACTTGTACGATTCGTACCTCCTCACTGTACAATTGTATAGATTGGTGAGGCAAAAAAATGACATGTTTGCCTAATTCAATGTTGACTAGCATGTATGGTGGGCTGATTGGGATGTGATGATTTGTTGCTGACATTTGATGATAGTTGGGAAGGTGTAGACTATTGCAAATGTCGCCAAGTGGAAAGATTTGATTTGTCCTCGTGTCACAGCTGCAGGACTCCATGTGTCATCTATTGCAAACATTTGGAGGGTACAAACTATGTAGGGTTATAGAGATTCCTTAGAATATTCTTGGACGGTGTTGGAAATGCTCATACAACGCTAGAGGTTTGCTGGAGGTTATCATTGATGGTTTTAGAATATTCTTCACCTGATTACAATGCAGAAATCATTAGGCAGGCCGAGATTTATATAGCAGTTGCCAATTTTTGAAATTCTTTGTCGAAAAGAATAGTCACCCTCACCATGATGAAATATGCCAAGATGTACCAGGAGTCTAAGTGCTAGGTAGAGATCTTCAAGATAAATCCCACATTGGTGGGATAACACTCCTTTGAGTGTTATAAAAATACCGCGATAGAAGGCTTAGGAAAACACAAGCCTTCCATGGGTTGTTTTCTTGTCATTTGAAGAAATGTATGCCACTGGTTATGATATGAATGCTATATTTCTAGATGTGATTGCCAAAAAATGATGCAAGATGTGCTAGCCGAGTGGAATATACCTATGAAAATAAATAAAATAATTTGCAGAGCTGGGGTGTGACTGCCCAATTTTGCAAAAAAAAATTCTCTGTTGGGATTTAAATTTCAAAAAATAATTCCAAAAATATCCACTAATTGTAGAGAGTAAATTAAATTTAGATCTGACAGAACAATTAAATAGATCTAAAAATGAACATACTCAAACTGCAAATTGGGGCCTTTGGGTTTCGATTTGCAATTTTTTTTTCCTCACAATCAACTTTCACCCAGCATAGGAAAATTTATAGTTGATCTTCATCGAATTGATGCTATGAACACAACAATGAGGTTAGATCTGGCTCTAGATGCTTTGAATTTAGGTTGAGGTGCTAAAGCATGAATGGTCTTGAATGCCTATGTCTAGAGAATCTCCCTTAGCTTTGATACCATGTAAGAATTTGGCTTAGGCCAGAATTCACCCAAGAACTAAAGAGCTCAACACAAGCATAACAATAGACTAATAGAGAAAGAGTATGATTAGAATAACAATATATTCATTCAATATGCCATATAGCCATTACAAGAGTACACTAGGAGTGCCTGCATATAAAGGGCTCTAGAGAGCTTCTAGAATGCATAGAAGTCAGCACTATGATAAGTCATACAACTAGGCACATGTCTACCAGACATGGGTTATCCTCCATTAACCATGGAATTAAGTGTGATGATGTGAGGATAAGCCTACAATGGTGTATCATGCAAATTAGTGGTGTATACAACATGTGCTAAATTAGGAGTGCAAATAACTATGTTTTCAACATGACAACTTAGTGAATGATGCAGACTCCTATGTTGTAGACACCATGTGCATAATTAGATTTGTATACATCTATGAGAGCACACAAACTCCTAAGTGTCTCACCTAAATAAATAATAAAATAATGCATTAACCTAAGTACACTTAAGTAAGTGTAATAAGTAAATACTTATTTACACCAAAAATTAGGTGATTTGTGAGTTATTTTTGTACATCTTTCATGTATTTGTTTTTAAGGAAAATGAATAAAACACAACAAAGGGTTTACATTCATTTTGAATCTTGTCTCATGTTCATCGGTGTGTAATTTCTTTTGATTTGTAATCAAAGAGCATAAATTAGGTTGCATTTTGTTTAAAAATACATGTGGTTGAAGTATTTTTCTTGTGGAACAAAGGGCCATGTAATTGCTTGATATTTATCATGGGGTTTATAGACTTCATGATGGGATAGTTTGAGTATGAGATTCATTGTGATGCAGATGTCTATTCATAAGGTGGAAGATAGATTAGGGATCTTGATGTAGGATTTATGTCAAAGATTTCTATAAGATGTATGGTTGTAATTCATGCAATTTCCCAATAGATAAGGCACTAATCAGCACAAGATCATTCAATTTTGTTGCTCATACCTAGGTCTTATTATTATCAACATATTAAATTATTTTTTCCCTTTTATGTTGAAAGTTATTCAAAGTCTACCCCTCACTCAACTTATGAATTACATTGTCTTGCACTTAGCTATAGTAGATCTATGTTATTACATGAGTTAATAGAAGAAATAATGATTAAACTGCTGATTATAGATTTAATAATATGTTTAGCACTAGTACCATATGGATTTAATCTAAGGTCCACCCACCTAGATTTTGTAGAGCCTGAAGTAGAAGAAGGTTCTAGCCTTATAGTTGGCCTGGTGTCTGAAAGGATAGGTCAAGGATGGGAAGTAGTTTCCCCTAGATGTGTCTTGTTCTCATCAGGGTAATTTGAAACTTGTAGCATTTCAAAACACCAACAGTTGCAATGAGGTAGTTTCATGGTTATCACCTACATTCAATTTGTGGGGGCCATATACTCAATTTTTGGAGAGGCTTATTATGATGATGGCTAGAAAGCCTAATCTTCCTAAAAAAATAATTACATTGAAGGAGAGCCTAGAAGTAGTTAAAGATCTAATTGGCATCTTCACTAGGAAATTGCAAATTATTCAAGGGAAGTTGAAAGTTTTATCTTAGGGAATTGATTCCTGCATAATACCAATTTTAGATGATAGTAATGTATTGAAAGAATGGTGTAATTGGACTGATGCATTTAGTGAAGTATTGACTCAAGAGGCCACATGAACAATTTTTGAAGACATTAGTGATGCCCCTTTCCATAATTTGATTGACTCCTTGATTAGAGATGAAATAGACTTGAATGGGTTCATAGTGAAGTCTAGATCCATAATGGATGCTAGGTAGACAAGGACCATGAAGGACCTAGAAGAGGTCAAAACCATGGAGTGATCCACCAAGTGAGAAATCTATGCTTAGGAAGTGGTGGGAGAAATAAAGGCCTTACTAGTAGGAAGCAATTGAGAAAATAATTAAGTTTAAAGGAAAATGAGAGATTAAAGTGTAAGATAAAATGGATTAAAGTAAAATTTAAAGTAAAAGTTAATGGATTAAAGTAAAAGTTACTACAATAAAGTGCCACTTGCTGACTTTATAACTACCTTCCCAATTTTGGATCAAGCACAAGAGAATGTTTTTTATTATCTTTTGTTAATGCTTTTCCCTTTTTCTTCTCCATTAAGGTAATGACTTATGTCCTTCTCCCATCTATAGCTTGTTGCAATCCTATATAAGGATTTCCAAGTTGTGGAGTTGAGGTTGAAAGTTTGTATAATTTTCAGTCTTATGTTATTTTATAGTTTGTCCAATTTCTGTGATTGTATGAGTGTGTTTAGTCTTGTATAGTTAAAAATATAGTGAATATGAATGATCAAACTACCAAGTTTTGAGTTATATTATGAATCTATATCAGTATTGTGTTTATTTTTAAATAAAATAATATAAAAAGAATTTTTGCATATCTGAGTATCTAAATTTTGTCTCCTCCCTTACATGTCTATGATTTTAAGATTGAAATGAGCAATATTTTTTTAGTTTAATAAAATTTAGGTAAATTGTATATCTTTTATTGATTAATTTTCATTCAAAGAACTACATAATTGCTTTCATTAAGTGGTAGGGTTTTGGGTATATAAGGAAGATATGATAAGAATGAGATTCTAAATCCACTATTGAAAAATTTAATTTCAAGTCAATTGAATAGGTCTAAAGATTGCTAGTTTTGACTCTACATAACAATGGATAAGGCACTGATCAACTAATTTTAGTTGCTAGTAGATGATTTATATAGCTGCAATATATATATATATATATATATATATATATATATATATATATATGTATATATATATGTATATATGTATATATATATATATCTATATATGTATATATGTATATATATCTATATGTATATATGTATATATGTGTGTGTGTGTGTGTGTGTGTGTCTATATATATATATATATCAAAATCAATTTACCATTTTTATGTCATGTAGAACTAAAATTATTGGTCACTACTTATATGTTTCTACCGTTTGGTTATAGTTAGCTACTGTGATAATGGAGTTTATGAGAAAATTACATAAGAACATTGATCATTTTCTTTTACAAGGGATAAGGTTTGAAAGAAGAAATATCAGTGAGCAAGTATTTTAAAGAAGAAGATCGAATAACCTATCACATTTTTATCTGTAAGGTTTTCCCACCTTGGCCTTGTGGAGCCTAAACTGAAGGGAGTCTGAGTGACTTTGTTGATGCTGGCCTAGAATTAAGATTTAACCTTGCTAAATATATGATATAGCTAATCCTTAGACTTGTCCCTATCTTATGCTTCCTAGTATTAGGTTTAAACTCACTTGATATGTTCTTTACTAGAAAGAAGTCCAACACCTTGTTTGGAAAACTAGCTCCTAGAAGCAAATCCATCAGGTGACCGATCTTCCTCATTAGGGGAAGTCAATTAGGTACATTATCTAATACAATATTAGAAAACTCTCCCAATATATCTGCAACTTCTATAGGTACCTCCTCTACTTCTTCTTTACTATCTTTTGGAATTATAAAAAAAACACATATGCTAATGATTCAAACCTTTTAGAAACACTTTTCCATCAAAAAAACATATTCTGACAGCAATACATACATGTTCTTCTTTCTCCATAAATGGCTTCAATATATGCTTTACTCCATTCTTGGTCAGATTGTAGGTGTTTTCTCACCCATCATGTACAACATGCTTGTCATACTACCACGACCTACCCAACAACATATGACATATGTCTTTAGGTATGATATCACATAGTACCTCATCCTAGTAGCTTCCAATCTTGAACTTCATAGAGCACTGATCATTGACCATGACCTTGTGGTCATCTTGCACCCAAGCAATAAGGTATGGACATGACTGTTTATGCCTCTTTAGATTCACCTTTGTAACCATCATTTTTGACACAAGATTGTTAGTACTACCACCATCAATGATCACATCATAAAAATTATCTTCACATCTACACCTTATGCAAAACAAGCTCCTTCTTGGATCAGGTTCATTCTCACCACTTAGCAGGACTCTTCTATTAACTAGGACTTCTTCTCTTTCAACATCTTTAGAATGTTATGCTCTATCATTTTTATCAACATGTGTAACTCTAGCCTAGACTTCTATTCTTTAATCTATCCTTCCTTGGTGCTGGGAACATTCAAATGATCTATTCCCTTCTTCTTTGTAGTGAAAATATTTCCCATGGAAGCCTTTGCTAGAAATAGGGATTGCTAAGAGGGGGGTGAATCAGTAATCAACAAACTTTAGTCACCAACTAGATATTATTTCTTTCTTTAAACGATGTATAAAAAGCTAATAAAGTAATGCTGAATAGTAACAGTAACAATGCACAAAGATAACTCATAACTATTGAACATGATTAAGTAAGATTGTTAAAAGGGGATATTGATATATATGTTTCAATCATTTTTTTGTCACTAATGTCAAACTTGCTATTTTCTAGTAAGACAACTGCTTATATGATTTAAGTACTATCACTTATTTAATTGATGAAGAGGATTTGATCAAAAGATGTAACAATAGCACCTAGAGGAAAGGTTGAGTTATAATTATGTAAAGGAGTACAAGAATTAGTTAAGATAGTGATAACATGATGTATTGATAATCTACTTAAGATTACAAAGCCTAGATACACTAAGAAATTTTAGAAGAACAAGTTACACAACATTTGTTTGCCAAGCTTGATGAAGTGGATAGTAGGTGCTAAGAAAAGTTAGTGCAAGTCAAGCAAAAAATCAATTGGAGCCAAGTAAAAGAAAAATCTAGTGCATGTCGAGCAAGATAGTTGATGTCGAGCACCTGTAAGTCACACAATATGTGTCGAGCATTAGAAGCAATATAGTGCCAAGCTACTGCATTATTTTAAAGATCATTGATTCGATGAATCTAAGTTGACAAGTTTGTTTTCTTGGATTGTGTGAACTAGGTGGAAGATAAGGATGATGAGCTAGTGGTAGAGAATTTAAGGTAAACTATTTTTAGGCAATTTCAAAGAGAATCAAAGTAGAAGTTTCTAGAAGAGATATGGAATATGGGGTAGATACATTGTATCCTACCTAACTCTAAATTAGATGATGGAGAATGAGTGGCAAAAGATCTTAATTTCCTATTTATAGGGATGCTTGATCATGAAGCAAAGGTTGTCATGTGCGAGAACCTGAGGAATATAAGGAGTTAAGGGTTTTGCTTCATTGAATGACCTAGAGAAGAGTTTGTAGTGGCATGTTAAGTAAGAAGGCTTAAGGATATGGATGCTTGAATAGTAATTTTTAATTTTCAAATGAAGTTGTAAGTTGTATCAGATCAAGCCTTATTATTACTCTCTAAGAATTTTATCAGTCTAGGGTAAAATCCTTTGGAATAAGGTTGACCTAATAGTCATTTGTAAATCCTTTAGCTAGGTGACATTCCAAGTGAATGGTCTAAATTCCTCTAACAAGGCTCACTCTGCATAGGGTGATTGAAATTATTTAATAGAGTCACATTTAAGAGTGTGTATTGTAACCTTTAATAGGGTTGGCCTTTCATAGGACATCAATTTAGAAGAGTGAAAAAGAGTAGTAGTTACTAGTGGTTTTTCCCAAAATGGGTTTCCATGTAAATCATTGTGTCAAATGTTTTGTTGAATCTTTTATGTTTCATGTTTATATCTTTGCATGTTAATTTGATAGTAACATACAAGTTTATAAGTAATTGCATAATCTTATGGATCCATGCATGATGGTAAATGTTTTATGGGTTCACTAAGTTGTGAAATTTTTTATTTATACATCATGACCTTGGATAACTGATTCACACCCCCCCAGTTGTTTTAAATATTTTGAATAATTGGTATCAGAGCCATCTACTTAAGATGACTAATTTGAAGGTAATAGAAGCACAAAAATCAAGATGTCGAAAAGAGAAGTACCCAAGCTTAATAGAGATAACTTTCTTGCATGGAAAAATTTGATGAAGCTACACCTTAGAGGACTTGGAGATCATGTACAATCTACCATTACTACTAAACGTGTCAATCTTGTTCGAGCCCTAACTATTGAAGATATGAAGAAGAAGAAAGAACACAACTAGAAAATGTTGGAGATTGCCTCTACCTTAAGCTATGCCATCTTTGATGATATCAAATATTGTGAATGTGCAAAGAAAATGTGGAATACCTTGTACACCATCTATGGAGGAGACACTAATGTTAAAAGAGCTAAATATGAAAGCCTTAGAGGAAATTTTGATGACATGAGAGTGGAAGAAGGTGAGAATATTGCTCAATATGTTGCTAGGATAAAAGAAGTTATTAATGCAATAAGAGGACCTACTGGTCATATAGATGATAACACTATGCTAAGCAAAGTTTTAAGATCATTACTACCTATTTATGCTATTAGAGTTTCTGCAATTCAAGAACTGAGATGTATACCAGAGAATAATCTAACCCTTGAAGGTTTAATATGTAGACTCACTACTTTTGAGCTATCTAACTTTCATAATTACAAACCTAAGAGTCTTGAATCCTCTTTCAAAGCTAAGTTATTATTGAAGGATTTTTATTAGAATTAGAAGAAGAAGAGAAAGATAAAGTTTGTGTCTAGTGATAGTGATACATATGAGGAAGATGTTGGAAAAATGGAAGCACTACTAACAACAAGATTTCATAGAGGTAAAGGCAAGTTCAAAGGTAAGTTAACTATCATATGTTTTAATTGTAATGAGGTTGGTCATATTGTTGCAAGATGGACACAAAAGAATAACTATAGAGGTGCTGACAAGTAAAAAAGTAGAAGAGAAGATGATAGCAAAGATTACTAAGATAAAGGTAAGAAGTCATACTACATTTCTGAAGAGGAAACAAAAGATGAATATGATAAACATGATGATGAAGTGGTGTATGTTTCAATGAAGGATGAATTTAATGAGGATGAGGCAACCACACTTGTGACTTGTGTGAACAAAAATAATAAATGGATCATTGAAAGTGGGAGCTCACATCATATGAATGGAGACAAAAGTAAGTTCATTAATTTAAATTGTTATGAAGGAAATAGTGTAAGATTTGGTAATATGCACCATTCTTAATAAAAGGAAAAGGTTCTATCAAACTCAGAGATAAGATTCTATGTGACAATGTTTACTATGTTGAAGGACTAAATTATAATCTTTTGAGTTTTTCACAATTGAGTAATTCAAGATGTAAGGTTGAATTTAAAAACAAGATTGCTAAAATATATTATACTAATGGGAAACTGATTGAAAAGAGTGATCAAACTAGGAGTAATCTATTCTATCTTGGCATAGAGGATGCTACTTGTCTAGTTGTAAGATTTGATGATATGTGGCTTATGGCATAAAGGGTTATGTCATGTTAATTTTAATAACTTGGTTAGTATCGGTAACATGAAGAAAGCTAGAGTTTTGCCTAAGTTGAAGAAACCTAACAATACAATGTGCAAACAATGTCAACCAGGCAAAATGAAAAAGTCAAGTTTTAAGAGTAAAACTTATACCTCTAAAGGAATACTAGAGATTTTTCATGCTAACTTGTGTGGACCTATTGATGTGCAAAGCTACAAAGGATATAAGTACATTATGCTATTTATTGATTATTATTCTAGAATGATGATAGTTATGTTTCTAAAATAGAAATATGATGCTTTCCAAATGTTTAAGTGGCACTTAGCAAGAGTTTAGAAGGAAATAAGTAAAAGTCTCAAATCTTTGAGACTAGATAGAGGAGAATTCACATCACATGAGTTTGAGATGTTTTGTAATAATAGAGGAATCAAAAGACAAACATCTACTCCTAGAAAATCTCCACAAAATGGAATTGTTGAAAGAAGAAATAGGTCTATAATGGAATATGCTAGAATACTTATGATGGAGAAGAATGTTTCTTTGAAATTCTGGAGAGAAGTTGTAAATACAACTATCTATACCTTGAATCATGTACAAGTCAAGAAATCTACCCATTCAACACCTTTTGAACTATGGTATGGACAATCATCTAATGTGAAATATTTTAAGGTATTTGGAAGCAAATGTTCATTCTTAAAGACTTCAAGAATGGTAAATTAGATGCAAAAAATGAAGAAGGTATATTCCTAGGATATTCCACAAGAAGTGTTTAAATACTAAAACTAACAAAGTTGTGGAAAGTGCAAATGTAAATTTTGATGAATATATAGAAGTACATGAGGCTAAATCTATGAAAGAACTAGAAGAATATAAATCATTTGTATACTTTTATGAAGGTACACCTATTGAAGAAGATGCTAAAAATCAATAGCAAGTTTCAATGACTACTAAGTCACATCCTATGAATGTTGAGTCACAACCAAGCTATATTCAGATGCCAAGTTACAGAATGAAGTTGGTGCACATTCTGATTCTAAGGTCAATGTAGATGAAAGAGATGCACATACTAACTCTAAAGCTGAAAGACAAAATGAAGAAACTAGAGCTAAATGAAGATTGTCCAAATATGTCAAAAGACATCATCCTACTGAACAAATTATTGGAGATAAAGATGCTAGACCAATGAGAAGAAATAGATTGAGAAATGATGCATGTTTGTTGAGCCTAAAAGAACTTAAATCAATGAGAGATGCATTAGAAGATGTGGACTAGAGTAAAGCCATGGAAGAAGAGATTGAACAAATTGAGAAGAACAAAACATGGAGTCTAGTTCCTAGACTAGAAGACAAGAATGTGATTTGCACCAAGTGGGTATTTAGAAACAAGTTAGATAAAAATGGTGAAGTCATAAGAAACAAGGCAAGATCACTCTACAAGGGATATGCACAAGAAGAAGGAATTGACTATGGTGAGACATTTGCTCCTATTACAAGATTGGAAGGAGTAAGAACTCTACTTTCTTATTCTGCATACCAAGGTTTCAAGGTCTATCAAATGCATGTTAAATTTGCATTTTTGAATGGCATATTAGAGGATGAAGTTTACATAGAACAATCAAAAGGATTTTTTAATGTTAATAGTAAGAACATGGTATGTAGATTACACAAAGTACATTATGGTTTAAAGAAAGCACAAAGAGCATGGTGTGAGAGACTTCATAATTATCTTGTGAAGATTGGATTTGAAAGGACTAATGATAACAAAAATTTTTATATGAAGATAGATAAATGCAAAGGTATTTTTTTATCTAAAATTTTTGTTCATGATACCATATTTGGAAGTCAAGATGCTTTATGTATGGATTTTGCAAATCAGATGAAGCAAGATTTTGAAATGTCTATGTTTGGAGATATCAAATTCTTTGTGGGTTTGCAAGTATATCAAATGAAATATGGTATATACATCACTTAGTTAAAGTATGTCAAGGAAATATTGAAATTTTTTGGATTGGAGGATTCAAAACTAGTAAGTACACCTATGGTAACAAGACATAAGTTGTCAAAGAATGATGATTCTGCTAAGGTAAATCAAACATTGTACAAGTCTATGATTGGAAAAATATAATATGTAGTACATAGAAGACTTGAAATTTCAATATCTATAGGAATAGTTGCAAGGTTCTCTATTAATCCTAGGGAAAATCATTTAATGGTTGTGAAGAGAATAATGAGATATCTGAAATGAATAGAAGAGTTTGGTCTATATTATAAGAAAAATGAGAAATTTGAGTTAAGAGCCTATATTAATGTTGATTGGGCTAGAAATATTGATGATAGAAAGAGTACTAGTGGAGGAGAATTTTTCTTGGGCAAGAGACTAGTTACATGGACTAGTAAGAAACAAAACTACACTTCACAATCTATTGCTAAAGCTGAATATGTTGTTGCTACTATAAATTGTACAAACATTGGATGAAGGAATAGATCATAGAATTGGTGACACTTTATTGTGAGAATACAAGTGCTATAAACATATCAAAGAATCCTATGATTCATAGAAAGAATAAGAAAATTGCAATCAAGTATCATTACTTGAGAGAATTAGTTCAAGATAAAGAGGTGAAGATAGAATATGTTAACACAAAAGAGAAAATTGTAGATATCTTCACAAAAGCATTACCTAAGGATGCTCATGAGAATCTAAGAAGTAAAATAGGGGTGATACCAATATCAAAGGCTATATAAGTAACAAGAGGACTACCTTGCATCAAACAAGCTAATTTCCATATGTTACAAATTGATGCAGTGGATCTTACTTTAGGAGCTACCTAAAGTAATCAAAGTGTTGGAACTACAAATTAGTCTAATGCAAGGTGATAGAGGGAGAAACTGAAGAAGCTAATATCTACATGTAAAGATGACAAGTCTTTGGTATTGTTGTCAAAGAGGGAGAAAGAGTATTAAACTTGTAGATAGTAGTTTTCCACAATCCATTAGAATTCTTAGCTATGTTTTCTGGGTAGATTGTGTTACAATTTTTGCATCAATGTTTTGGATCACACTCTGTGATCCATCATCAGGATGAGAGAGCTAAAGGAAAAAAGTGAAAAGATTGTAGACCCAATGCAGATAAAAAGGTGGGGAAAGGAAGGGGGGGTAGGTGCACCATAATTGAGAATAGTTTGAGGTTCAACAATAAGGTAAAAGAGGGGAGGAGAACCCAAAGAGAATAGATAAAAATATCCAACCAAATGAGAGAAAACAACAAGAAGAAATAATGGCAAATTTACTAATAAAAAACAACATGAAAGATATAAAGTTATCATCATTAGAAAGACAGAAAGTTATTGAACTTAGAGGGAGACAGATAGAAAAAAGAGAAATCCTAACATCTACCTAGTCAAAGGGAGATATAGAAGAAATTCAAAGGGAGTTATAAGAATTTTGTAACCTATTCAGAAGATGGAAGCTACTGATGGAATTAGAGATTTCAATATGAGGAATTATTTTCTTTTTGGTATTTCAATGGTCTTACTATTTTAACCTAGTCAGTTTGCTTGAGAAAAGGTGTTTACCATTTGGTTTGCCATCAATGCCAAAGAGGGAGATTGTTGAACATAATTGAGTAAGATTGTTAAAGAGGGAGATTGATATATGTTTTAGTCATTATATTATTACTGATGTCAAACCTACTATTTGCTAGTAAGACAACTATTTATATGATTTAAATATTATAACTTATTTGATTGATGAAGAGGATTTGATCAAAAGATGTAACAATAAAACCCAGAGGAAAGGTTGAGTTATGATTACGTAAAGAAGTACAAGAATTAGTTAAGATAGTGATAACATGATGTATTGATAATATACTTAAGGTTACAAAGGTTGGCTACACTAAGAAAGTTTAGAAGAACAAGTTAGACAAAGTTTTTTTGTCAAGCTTGACCGAGTGGATAGTAGGTGCCAAACAAAGTCATTGCAAGCTGAGTAGAAAATTAGTTTGAGCCAAGTAAAAGCAAAATCATGTGGATGCTAAGCAAGATAGTTAATGCTGAGTAAATTTTAGTTGATGCTGAGTAATTTTATAAAGGATGCTAAGTAAAAAAAATGTGTTGAGCATCAGAAGCAATATAGTGCCGAGCTGCTACATTATTTTAAAGATTGTGGATTCGATGAATCTAAGATGACAAGTTTGTTTTCTTGGATTGTGTCAACCAGGTGGAAGATAAGGATGATGAGATGGTGACACATAATTCAAGGTAAATCATTTTTAGGAAAACTCAAAGAGGATCAAAGGAGAAGTTCCTAGAAGAGATTTGGAATATGGGGTAGATATATTGTATCCTACCTAGCCCTAAATTAGAGGATGGAGAATGAGCAGAAAAAGATCTTAATTTCCTATTTATAGGGATGGCTAGTCATGAAGCAAAGGTTGTCATGTGTGAGAACTTGAGGAAGAGAAGGAGTTAAGGGTATGGATGCTTGAAGGGTGAACAAGCTATGAAACCTATAATGAGTGAAGGCCAAGAAAAATGGAGGACTGATCAATGATCTATAATCTACAAATGAAGTTGTAAGTTGTATCAGATCATGTCTTATTGTTACTCTCTAACAATTTTATCAGTCTAGGGTAAAATCCTTTGGATTAAGGTTGACCTAACAGTCATTTGTAAATCCTTAAATCTAGTGACATTCCAAGTGAATGGTTTAAATTCATCTAATAAGGCTCACTCCTAACAAAATGATTGAAATCCTTTAATATTGTCACATTTAACAGTGTTTATTGTAACCTTTAACAGTGTTGGTCTTTCACAAGGCATCACTTTAGAAGAGTGAAAAAGAGTAGCATGTTACTGATGGTTTTTCCCAAATTGGGTTTCCACATAAATCATTGTATCAAATGTGTTGTTGAATCTTTTATTTTTCATGTTTATATTTCTCCAAGTTGATTTGATAGTAACCTACAAGTTTATAAGTGATTGCAAAATCTTATGGATGCATGCATGATGGTAAATGTTTTATGGGTTCAATATGATGTGAAAAGTTTTATTTATACATCTAGACCTTGTATAACCAATTCACCCCCCCCCATCTTAGTTATTCTAAAGAATTTCAATAATAACACCATAGTTTGTTAATTAGGGAAACCCTAGCCAAGGGAAAACCATGGTAGGGATGATACCCACTAGATAATATATGGATATATAAGTTCCTTGTTAGAGGATGGACCCTATTAGGAGTCAATGAGGAAATTCAGTGTAAGGGATCCCTATTAGGAGACTTTGAATCCCTATTAGTAGATTCCAACCCTATTAGGAGTTGTAGTACAAAGAATGCAAAATGAACCTACTGCCTAAACATACACTTCTAATTAGAAGAAGAGCTCACTACCCAAACAAGTAATCAAACTTTTAGAATATAAGTACTATATAATCTTCCTTGACTGGTCTCTGATCTTTAGCTCAATCTCATATCACAAAATAACTTTTACAAAAGTTCACATATATCACTTTCACAGTAAGTTTTCACGTCACAATATTTTCACAATTTCTCTCCTTCATCGCAAAATGTCCTTTGCATAAATAACATGCCTTTACACAAGTTTTTGTTAGGTCGACTAAGACCATAATCCACTTTTCCAAGTTAGAGTAAACATGAGTATCTCTGTTCTATACAGTCTATACTAACTTTTGAATTTATATACATTATCACCAACATGTATACTATTTCTATCTAACTTTTCTAGTCATAATATGACATTAGCAATAAGTTAAAAACAAAATAATACATTGTTGTATGCCAAATTCTATACTAAGACAATTTTTTGATTACCAAACACTAAATATCTTTATTGTTGAGTTTTCTTGTAAGTATGTACATCATGTGTTTCCATAAATGACAACAATTACATATCTCTATTAGCCAATTATCAATAATCTCCCCCTTTGGCATTGATGGCAACAAAATAGGGAAAATTGGCTAAGTAACAAAAACTACATAAATAGTATAATAACATTGCATTTATTATATTTGTCCATTTTTACATATGCTCCCCCTTACAATATACTTTACAATATTTATCTTCCTTAAATGCACTTCTACCCCTAAAAAATTTCATGTGTACTTCCCCCCCTTTGACATTAATGAAAAAGGTTAAAATGTCAAACACTATAAAAAATTATCAAAAGTGTTGTCCTTCCTTAAGCTGATATGATCTTCATGCAATCATCAAAGTTTTCCTTAAGATTATCCATACCCTTAGTCCATGTTTCCTTTGTGTATTTAGTAGAGGTGAGAATTGCACACAGCATATGATGCAATATCAACTACATTAAAATCTAAATACAAAAAGTTAGAATAGGTGTCCTTGGCCTTGACACATTCTTCTAATTGTTTCTTAACAAAAGAAACTTTTAGAGCAATAAAATCTTTGAAATGCAATAGCCTCTTCAAAATTTGTTCCTTTTGAAGTTCTAATTTCCTAATATCATTGTGAATACTAGCCACTTGACCTTTAAAATCATCAACTTTACAAGTTGGATGTTGGAATTGGTTGGATAGAGCCTCTAGCTCACTCATATTTTCCCATCTTGTTGACATTTCCAAAATTCCTTGATACAAGTAGCAAGACTAACCAAATCATTCTTAATGTTCTGACAAATGGCACTAAACAAGTTAGCATCATGTGAAATTTGTGCCTTTTCTTCTATAACATTTAACAAGTTAGTAAATTCTTCATCAAATAATTTCAGCATTGCTTGCACCTTAAGTTTAGGAGCTAATTATATGTGTTGTACTACCAAAGTACTGTGCAATCTATTAGTAACCTCCATCAAGGTTTTCTATAAGCTCTTTACTATTCTATTCTTCTAAGTAAGCTTTGATAGGGATGAGATCAAATTCATTTGATCATCATCATTAGTTGCTAAGCTAGCAAGTAAAAGTAGAGTAGATGAACTAGAAGGTTTAGTGTCATCCTCCCTTTTCTTCTTGGCTACTTCTTTCATTCTTCTCTCTCCTTCTTCTTTCTCTCTCAATCTCTTCTTCTTGTCTTCCTCTATTTTCTTTCTTATTTCTTCTTCTACAATTTTTTTCTTTTCTTCTTCTTCTTTTCTTCTCTTCTCATCCTCAAGCATTTTTTTCTTCGCCTCTTCAATTTTCTTCTTTTCTTCTTCAAGTAACCTCTTTTCTTCTTCAATTTTCCTCATTTTGTCTTCAATATCCTTGCTATTGGGTTCATTCAATGCAGAATCTTCAAATGGATTAGTATCATCAATGTTAATAGTAACATTGGTCTGATCTATTTGCATAGTGTCACTACTCACGAACACTTCTGTAGTCCTACGTGATGAAGGAGATGTTGTCTTTGATTCTATCAACATTTGGCTTATGGTTGTTACAATCTCACTTCTTAATTTATCTTTCTCACCCACTATAAATAGAAATGGTTTTACTTTATTTCTTAAGTAAGGTGCAAGATTAATCAATAATATTTTAATCTCTTCTTTGTCATTAATCTTGTAAATAGTTCTAAGCATAGACTTCTAAAGTTGTAGATCTTCTTCTCTTGTAGGTTCCTTCTTTTGAATAAGTCTATCATAAACTTTTTGGTTTACTAAGCCCTCAATATCCTTCAATTTTAGATTATTTTCTATGATGTATGTCACTGTGGAGATACCAATCTAATTATTTTTGAAATTCTTATACAAATCAAAAAAAAAATTCATCTAGAAAAAGTTACCTTCATTAGCAATAGCTATGTTAATATTTTCTATCTTCAATTTCTAGGGTTGCTAAGATTTTCCTATTGATTTATTTAAAGATGTCACCTTCACTTCTTTCTTAGCCTCATGTTCTTCTTCCTCTTCATCACTAGACTCAACAATTATCAACAATGTCTTTTGCCTTTTGGCTAGTTTGGGGGCTTGTTGCTTGACCCTTTTTGTCTTAATGGTAACAATTTCCACCAATCTCTTCAATTTTCTCTTTGGCTCACTAGGCTGCACATCTAATACTATTGCATATGGAATGCTTCACTCCAAAGATGTCTCTACAATAGATATTGACAAAGGTTGCACATTTAGTATGCTTTATTTAGTAGTTTACCTAACTGCCTTAGACTCACTCTCAGTCATACTGACCTTTGATAATGCTTTCTTCATAATAGACTCTATCTTCTTATGTGATTTCTTCTTGAAGGTTGCTTGATGAGTTGACTGGGTAATCTCATCATAAGTTACAAATCTGTATTCTACTTTATCTTTCTCTAATTTGAACAATAAATCAATATAACTAACTATTGTATCATCATTCAATTCATAACCCAAGGGATCATGAAATGTTTCCTAAGGTTCTACTACTTGTATATAAGTATAATCTATTTCGACCATAATGAAAATGAATTCTTTAAATCTGTCTACAATTGTAGGTGCAATTCTGAATCTTTGTCTCATCTCATTGTGAAATGTTTTCATTATTAAGGTTTTACTATCCAATATCTTATTTGCAGGATGCCTTCTACATATTTTGTGATCTTCTCCATTGTACATCTATCACTTCTCATTATCTCTATGATTGATAAATATGGAAATCTTTTAAGTACATAAAAGAATATGTGATTGATCAATTACTAAAATCTAAACTCACCATTATTAGTCCCCTTGATCATTTCTAGGTCCTCTAAGAGTTGCATTCTCAAAATTTCACTAAGATTTACTTATTCCTTCTCTACACATATCGTATATGCTTCATACATGAATCTAGCTGATAGTTCATCAATCTTTGAGCTTGCACATATAGAATAGGCAATGATTCTACTTAGGAATCTTACATCATCTTGCTTGATGGTGTTGATCACCATAGCCTTTCCATTATACACTACTTTGGTATAACTCTCAACTTTCTTCTTGACCATTTTCTCACCTATAGGGACACTGCATTTTTTACTAAGACTAGTTACATCATGAATAATGTCAGCAAAACTATTAATTACATTATCTTACATCCATAGTTTCCCATCATGTATCCTACTTAATATGATCTATTTCCAATTCATGGTAGAATTGATATTTGAATAGGTCTAATTCCTTTAAATGTTCAAATGTAGGTTTCATAGTTATCTCATGATTAAAAAATAATCCCATGTCATTGTTGATGCATTTACTACCAATAGACTCAATTTTACTGTTAAGATAACTTCCTACATCTTTAAGATATACTACACTATTCAGAGTGATGGATAACATTGTGCTAGGGTTTCCTTTAGTAGGTTATATAGAAATAACCTTCAACTTAGGTCTATCCTCATTCTCAACATTGTGAACTACTAACATATCCATAATTTTATCAAATATAAACTTTTACCGAACAAATTTGCAAAAAAATTATAAAATACCTCTTTCCAAAAATAGTGTTTTCTTTGAAATCACCTTGACAAGTTTCTTCTGAGTGCTCTTCTCTTTGGATGTATTCACAATGAAGTGAAAATAAATTCTATACTCCATTTATTCCATCAAATTGAAATTGCATTAATTATGTACTTTCCAGACATGAAAAAGCTGTCAATTACATTATGTAATCAAATAACTACTCAAGATCATTTATCCAATCTTTAGATGCCACCTGAGGTCTACCATAACTATTTTCCATCATGAAAAAGCTCTACTAAACTTCTCTATATAAAATTGTTTGAAAAAAAAATACTTTTCATCTTCTGCTATAGAGTTAACCTTTTCTATAATACCAATAACTCTAAATTCCTTCATAACTTATTTACATAAGCTCCAAATTACAAGTGAGCTTAGGTACCATATAAACTTAACTAGATACACCTTTTCCCAACTTCTCTATTTCTAATTCAATTTCTAGATGAAGTTCTCAAATTTTGATGTTGTAAACAAGCTTAATTAAACTTAGTTGATTTAAACTCAACAACTGACTTCGATCTTCCTATCTCATCATCATCTATCTTTTCCTTTGAGATATCTAGTCATTTTACAAATGCCTCATTAAGTTCTTCTCAAAGTTCACTGACAAAATTTCTTTGTTTCTCATTATCTTTGTTAGTTCTAGAATTCTTTTCATGGTTCCTTCTATCATTTTTGTTGTTCTTTCCATCATTCCTTCTATTCTCAAAGTTTCTTCCACTGCTCCTTCTATCTCCAAAGTTTTTGTTCATTCCACAGTACTTTATTGTTTGTCCAAAGTTGTTGCACAACTGCCATATTGGTGCTTAACCTATAGAATTTTGCAGATCATTAGGTACATGTCAATTCCAAGCAATGTGTCTTAAGTTGTTACACTTATAACACATGATCTGCCTTCTGTCTTCATAATATCTTCATTCTCTTGATATCCTTTGATTAGATCTTCTTCTATCTATAGAGTTAGTATTTCTAGACATTTTACTATTCCTTCTATCATTATTATACTTAAGTTTTTTACAATCAATTTCTTTATGACCCATACCATGACAATTATGACAATTAAAGTCCTTAACATGATTAAATTAACTATTAGTACAATCTCTTTTCATATGTCCTATTTCATTACATAAAAAAAACTTACCTCTAAATTGATACTAGGTTTCCTTAGGAGATTCCACTTCCTTTGGTTCATCCAAAATTTCAACTTCCTTGTCTTGTCCAACTTCTTTAGATTTATCAGAAGTTTGACTAGATTCAATCTTATCATCAGATTTTCCTTTTTTTTCTTTTTCTGATTTGATCTAATCTCAAGTTTCTTCTCAGACATGTTAATTAGATAACCAAGACCAATCTTATCATAAGGAGGTCTTTGTATTGACATTGAATCATCAAGATTTTCTCTTCTAGAATAAAGCCTCTCAAAGAGTAAATAACCCAGAAAATTAGTGCAAAGAGTAAATATCTAAACTATGAATGAAAATGATACAAAATCAAAATAGCATCATAGAGTTAGTCTCCAAGAGAGTAATGCAAATGCTGGAAGAAAAATAGAATTAAGAGGATGCAAAAACAAGAGATACAAATACAAGCTAGGTAGCATGCTTATATAGGCTACGAAGAGGGAGGAGGTGGCAACACCAACCAATAAGGAGCAACCATCTATCGGACTAAAGATAGCAAAGTATCTTCCCAAGATAGCTAATTGATGCTCACATGTAGGAAGGTGACACCTCACAACCATTCAACTAATAAGACATGCTTTATTAACCTAAGTGAGATTATTAAAAGTGTAGGAAAAACCTAGCAAAATAGAAAAAATAAAAAACTACACTAACACCCCCCCATAAGTGAAGCTTAGGTGGATGTAGAAATGGGTCCTGGCAAGTCAAGCCTAATGAGGTACCCATGTACATAAAATTCCCCCAAAAGAGAGAGAAAAGAGACTCTCAAAAGAAAATTAGGACTCCAAGTGAGAGGAAGAGCCCCCCCCAAAAGATGAAGCATCCCACACCCCCAGCAAAGCTTGCAAATTTTGTTCAATAGATCCACTTACATCGAACAAGTTTTCTTCCCTTAGGAAAATGGACAAAATCCCAAGTGTGGTTCCTCATCAAGGAACTATACTCTTCCTGCATAGCTATATCCCACTTAGAAATACCAGAAGCCTTATGAAAGGATTATAGATTTGAGGCAGTAGCAATGAAGATATGTAGAGCATCCTTGAATTGTGAACGAGTCTGCTTGGTGTCTGATGGATCCCCAACCCAATCACCTACAAACTGCAAGGTCTGTCTAACCCAAAGTGGACCAGAAGATGGAGAATCTAGAGGAGAATCATCAACCTATAAATGATGACTAGGAGAGGAAGGAGGTGAGTCCTCTGAATCACTCTCTGCATCAAAAGTGGAGGTAGAAGACTGCTCAAGTGAATCTGACCCATCAGAAGATCTATCATGTATTCCAAGTGACTCCAATGTCAAAGTAGAAGGAAACCCTGTGACCATGCTCTGCTGGTTAAGCTGATGCAAGTAGTGGAAGTTAAGATGGCCAAACTGCTCATGCCATAATCTGCTCACATCATTAAAGTGAGTGAGTGAAACAGTCAAAGGAGGATCAGGAACAAAGTGAGAAAACATATAGAGCCATGATTGATGATCTGCTCTCCCAACTGCAACCGTAGGATCATTGTGCAACTCACATATCTCCACTAAACTAGGAGTGAACTCAACCCACTTGCCTAAACCTGTGTGAGTGATCTGGTGTACCGATTGGAGATTAGTTGACAGTGAGGGTACATAAGGAACATCATGGAATGTACCATCCCCCACATCAATAGACCCTCTCCCACAAACCTCAAAAAGAGTGTTATCACCCATCAAAATAGAAGGCATAGTACACTGCTCCAAGGATGCAAGTTCTTCCTTAGATGAAGCCATTTGGTGTGAAGCACCCGAATCAAGAACCCAAGTGGATGGTGAGGAAGCAACTGCAAAAAGAGCCTTGCCCTTTCCTTTCCTCTGGCTATTTTCTTTTTCTTTGTTAGACCCTTCATTAGAACTTTGTTTGATAGACTCAGGAACACTAATATTATTATTCTCAAGAATGTATGTCAAGTGATCAAGTTGTTTCTGCAAACATTTATGTTCATCATGACCAGGTCTTTTACAATAAGCACATTTGACCTTTTCTTTCTTAGGCTTATCACCCTTGGAAGATGGTGTATCAATAGTTGCTTTTGAAGAAACTGACATCTGATCCTTCTTCTCCTTGCTATTCTTTTGTTTCTTGTCCTTACTATTGTTGTTACTACTTTGTCCTTGTTGTTCTTTTGTGCCTTGGTTGGCAGCCAAGGCATGTGACTTAGAGGACTTAAGAATGCCCATCTGGATTAGCTTGTCCTGTTCTTGAGTGAGATTGATAGCAAAGTCATCTAAAAATGGCATGGTGAATTGAGTACCAAGTGTACCCTTAGTAGCATAGAAGGTAGAGACAAACACAGAATATTCTGAACTTAGCTTAGAGAGAATACTAAGAATAAGTTGTTCATCTTTCTTTTCAATTCCGCATTGTTTTAACTGTAGCCTTAGTGATTTCAATTTGGTGAAGAAATCTTGGATTGTGTTGAAATTGCCTGGACTCAAACTTATTAATTCATTTTCAAACATATGACCCCTCATTGAATCTTGTGTGCCAAATAGTGTTTCTAGCTTTGTCCATACTTCATTTGGTGTATCCAAATATGAAATAGCAAGTCAGGAGAAATAGACAAACACAATGTTCCAAATGCCTCATCACATTTCTTAAACCACTTAGGCTTATCTTCATCTTTAGCAGGTTCAGTTTCAAGTCCCATAGTTATCCTATTTAATCCAGCTTTCCTTAAGTGAATTGTCATGCGTGATTTCCACTCAAAATAATTGTATGGAGTTAAGATGGGCATATTTGTTTGATCCATGATGAAGAAATGCAGAGAAGAAATGATAGAAAGAAGAGAACCCAGCCACGACAATGCCCCCCCCCTTTTTACTCAATCAAAGAACCCCCCCCCCCAAAGAAATATGATTTGGTACTTTATTTTAGTGCATTTACAACTACCACTAAAAAGAGATACTTAGTGGTCTTGATTTCAATGCATTACAAACCCTCATGAAGAGCATATGCTAAAAGTGAAACTTGGGCACAATAATCAAGGAAACAAATAGCACCACTGCGATGGCAATATCTAGCCTTGTGTGAACTATATAATGTAATTTTCCAATCATTGATTTGTATAAGGTCTGATCTACTTTTTTGGAATCATCATCTTTGGTAAGCTTGAGTCCAGTACACATCAGAGTACTAATTGGTTTTGAGTCTTCTATTCCAAACTTCTTGAGTATCTCTTTTACATACTTAGATTAAGTGATATAGATACCATTTTTGTTCTGTTATATGTACAATCCAACAAAGAAATTTATTTCACCAAACATGGACATCTCAAACTCTTTGTTCATTTTTTCTCCAAATTCTTTGCATAGGTCATCATTTCTTGTAAATAGAGTGTCATCCACAAATATCTCTACCAACAAATTTTTTTTATCTAGTCCTTCCTTGATGTACAAACTACTATTATCATTTGTTCTCTAAAAGCCAATCTGTATCAAGTAGTTATGTAGTCTTTCATACCAGAATCTAGGAGCTTGTTTGATACCATACAATGCTTTGTGTAATTTATAGACCATGTCCCTTTTCTCAGGATCAAGAAAACCTTCTGGCTATTCAATATAGATTCTTCATCAAGAATTCCATTTAGGAATGTAGATTTAACATCCATTTGATATACTTTGAATCCTTTGTGAGCTACATATGCAAGGAGGGTCCTAACACCTTGTAATCTTGCAACAGGAGTAAAAGTCTCACCATAATGAATTCCTTCTTATTGAGAATATCCTTTACACACTAGTATAGCTTTGTTTTTAATACTTGTCCATCTTCGTTCAACTTATTTTTGAATACCCATTTTGTTCCAATTACATTTTTATCTTTAGGCCTAGGAACAAGAGTCCAAGTTTTGTTCTTTTCTATCTATTCAATTTCTTCATTCATTGCCTCAATCCAACTTTCATTTTCTAAAGCATCCTTGACACTTCTAGGTTCAAATTCAGCAAGTAAACATGTACTTTCTAATTTTCTTCTTGTCATAGTACCTTCTAATTTATGTCCAATAATCTGATTAGGTGCATGATGCCTTCTGACATTCTTGGCCAATACAAGTTCTTTGCCTTTTGAATGATTTTCTCTATCTTAATTTTGAATTTCAACTTTAGGCTTGGGTTGTTAAGACTCAGTAGGAATTGACTTGGTAGTTTCAAAATGTGACTTGAGTCCTTGTGACTTGGTAGCTTCAAAATGTGACTTAGTTTGAACT
The DNA here is from genome assembly GCA_028749045.1 of Cupressus sempervirens. Lineage (NCBI taxonomy): Eukaryota > Viridiplantae > Streptophyta > Pinopsida > Cupressales > Cupressaceae > Cupressus > Cupressus sempervirens. Next base: position 780,206,176 of record CM053791.1, on the reverse strand, counting down.
TCTTGCAACTTGGTAACTATGGAAGACTCAAGAGATGAATTTTTATTATCTTGCAATGTTTGAAATAAACAAATCTTTTGCAATCTTTTGGTTCCTTTTTTCCTTTTTTCTTCAGTCTTTTCTACAAACTCATCAATTCTCACATGTGCAATTTCTATGATTTCATGAGTAGACAAATTAAAAAAGGTGTATGCCTTACTTCTATAGGAATATCCTAAGAGTATACCTTCATCACCTTTTACATCAAATTTTCCTTTTCTAGACTCTTTCAAGATACAAAATTTACTACCAAATACTTTCAAATAACTTACATTGGGTTTGTAGCCATACCATAATTCATAGGGAGTTTTATCTAAGTCCTTCTGCAACTATACTCAGTCCAAAGTATGAACTATAGTGTTGATGGCTTCTTTTCAGTAGTTGATAGCAACATTCTTTTCAATCATTAGAGTCCTTGCACAATCCATGATGGATTTGTTTCTTCTTTTAGCTATTCCATTCTACTCAAGAGTTCCATGGGTTGATACTTTCCTTTTGATTCCTCTTTTAGTAAAGAAACTATTGAATTCATTAGAGATGAATTCACCACCTCTATCTAATCTTAAGCATTTCAATCTTTTTTTAGTTTCCTTTTCTACTCTTACCATATACCATTTGGATTTCTCAAATGCTTCTAACTTTTCTCTAAGATACATAACAATCATCATTCTAGAGTAGTCATCAACAAAAAGAATAAACAATTTTTCTCCACTATAAATTTCTACACCAATTGGTACACATAAGTTAGTATGCACAATTTTCAAGACATCTTCAGATTGATAGTTTTTTCTTTTAAAACTAGTCCTTCCCATTTTGCTAATCTAACAATTTTTTGCATAAACCAATATCTAGTTTCTTCAAACTAGGGATTCCTCTTACTTTTCTAAATTTTCTTATCTTGAATATAATATCAAAGTTTACATGACATAGTCTTTTGTACCATAACCAAATTCCTTCCATTTGAGCAATAAAACATGAGTAATCACCAAGATCATGATAAAATAGGTTACCTCTTGTTTGTTTGCTCAATCCAATTAGATTCCCTTTACCATCCAAAAATCTTGCCTTACCATGCATGAATTCTACCTTGAATCCAATGTTGATTAGCTATGCTACACTTAGTAGATTATGTTTTAGTTCTTCAACCCAATAGGCATTGTCACACAGAAGTTCTTTGGTTAATGAGATTTGGCCTTTCCCTTTTATGTAACAAGGTTCATTGTTTCCAAACCTTACACTACCTCCATCATAGTGTTCAAAGTGTTCAAATTTTGTTTTGTCTCTAGTAATATGATGTGAAAATCCACTATCTATGATCCATGTATCATTTTTACTAACATGAGAGATAAGTTCCATCTTTTCTTCTTCTTCATCAGATTCATCTTTTACAACAATGTACACTATTTCATCTTCACTATTATCAGAATCTTTAGCCATGAAACAAGTCTTCTTACCTTTTTCTTTGATAGATTTGTTAATTTTGGTTTCATTCTTTCCTTTTTACTTATGACTCTTCTTCTCATCCTTTCCTTCTCTATTTGGACACCTGACAGCAATATGACCAATTTCTTCACATGAAAAATAGATCAAAGGAACTTTACCTTTGTACTTTCCTCTACCTCTAGAATATTTCTTTGCAAGTAAAGCTTCAACAACTTCAAGATCACTATTAGAACTTTCCTCTATTTCCTCTTCACTTTCTGACTGATTTTCCTTTTTTTTCTTGCCTTTTTCTTTGAGTGAAAGTTTACCTTCAAATGCAGACTCAACATATTTGGAAGCTAGAACATAATTGTCAAAGTTGTCTAGCTCAAAAGCTATCAATATTCCTACTACAGCATCCAAACTCAACTTGTGATTTGGTTCACATCTCTTTTCTTGAATAGAAAATACTCTAATTACATAGATAGGAAGCAATGTTTTGAGAACTTTTCTTACAACAATTTCTTCTTTGATTTCTCCTCCAGATGCTCTGATTGCACTGGCACTAGCTTTGATTCTTTCCACATATTTGGCAATATTTTCATCTTCTCTCATCCTCATTTGATCAAATTGTCTTGTAAGGCTTTCAGCTTTGGCTCTCCTTACATTTTCATCACCATCATAGATATCCTTTAATTTGTTCAACATATCAAAAGTAGTTTTACAATTTTTGATCTCATCAAATTCATCATAGCTGAGAGAAAATGCAATATCAATCATCATGATGTTATGGTTCTTTTTCTCAACAAGATCTCCAATAGATAATGTACCAGTAGGAGTTTTGTATTCTTCATCAAGGTATTTGTGGCCAAATGAAGTCCCATGAGTCCTTGCCATGTTGAAAAGTTGTCTCTATTTAGCTTTGGAATCTGTCTCTTGTAAGACATCCTGATCTTTAGCTTAGGTCCTTGAAACCTTTCTTGCAATCACCAAATGCTCTAATACCAATTGTTGGAAATATAGGAGTAACTAAGAGGGGGGGTGAATTAGTTAATACTGAAATAAATCCTAGATCCCTTAGAAGTCAACAATGAAATTTAGACTAAGAAAACTAATTGTTGTTGATGCTCAGTAAACAAACACAAATTGTTGTAACTCGATAAATGTAGAGTGAATTACTTTTAGTAGATCTTAAATCATTATTAGTAATTAACTTGCAAGCATAAGAGAAATAACATGAACACATGAGACACTAGGATTTAACATAGAAAACCAATTTGGGAAAAACCACCAATATAACTAGTTACTATTTTTCACTCTTCTAAAGTGAGCCTTGTTAGGAGCCAACCCTGTTAAAGGTTACAAAACACACTATTATGTGTGACCCTATTAGAGGATTTAATCACCCTGCTAGGAGTGGCTTTGCAAAAGGTCTTAAAACAATTCAATGGAATTGCCACCTTGTTAGAGGATTTGCAATTGGTTGTTAAACCAACTTAGTTAAGAGATTTTAGATCACTGCTACAATGGTTAGAGAGTAACAATAAAATGACCTAATTGTGATGAAACTAAATTGTTGAATCTAGATCTCTTTTCTACTTAAACTTTATCCTTCTTGATTGAATATTACTTTTCTACTCCACAAGGATACTTTCTTATCCTTCAAGTTTTCTCCCTCTCTTTTTCTTTTTAATTCAATCAACACACTTGCACACACTAGAAATCTCAAGTTGACCTTTTATTTATACCTTCTAGATTGTCAAGTCAGCCCAAATTCAAATTAAAATAACTAATATTCATCATCATAGTTGGCTATAATTGATACATAAAATAATTAAGCTTCCTATGCCAAAAAGAGGAAAATCCTTCACAAGCCGACCCTACTTGGTAGAAACTAACTTTGGAACAATTTCTTGTGTTAAACAATAGAAGCTCAGTTAATGCTATGAACTTGTAGAAATCCTTTAGAAATGGAGAGAACTTGGTGAATACTAACTCTTTCCAACTTTCCCTTTATTGACCGAGTGAGCTCGGTTAACACTCTTCTTCAGCATACTTTCCTTTGATGCCTGAGTGAACTCGGTAGACACTTCAAAGTAAACTTGGCAAACATAGACATGCTTGGTAGACATTGCAAATTGTCTTCACTGCCTGAGAGAGCTCGACAAGCACTGGCTGAAACTGATATGACATTTTTGTAACATCGAAGACAACACACAATTAATCAATTGTCTCCAACACCTTTAACATGGTTGGCTCCTAACATGAATCACTTTAGAAGAGTGAAAAAGTGGTGACATGTTTTTGGTGGCTTTTCCCAAAATTTTCTTCCATGTTAAATCCTAGTGTCGAACATGTGTTGAGTATTTTATGGTGTTTTACATTTTAAATGTTTACATTCATCAAGTCTGTTATATTAGGACAATGAAGTACTAGTAATTTTGTTTATCAATATATAGTAGAGACTTAGTTACATAAGGATAAGCAGAACAAATATTGTTTGATACTTGATTGTTGAAATGGCACTTTTGGACCTTGAGTAACTGATTTCCCCCCCTCTCTATATTCGAACACTTATAAGGTATCAAATGAACCATCCTCGAAAATCTGTCAACCACTACTCAAATAGAATCATTACATCTCTAAGACTATGAAAAGAAAGAACAAAGTCCATGTTGATATCTTCCTAAGGATTACTAGGTACATAAAATGGTGAATAAAATCCTAAATTCTGACTAGTTCCTTTTGTTTTTTGATAAATTTGGCAACTTCTAATCAATATATGTAAATCCTTCAAAATCTATAGTAAAAAATACCTATTAAAAATCAGCTTTAGTATTTTATCAATCCCAAAGTGTCCTACAAATCAACCATTATCCTTTTCTTTTATGGTGTTATCTCTCATTGATCCTCTAGGTATGCACAATTTAACTCCATTAAACAAAATGTCTTTCTAGATGAAATAATCAATCCACTTATCTTTTACCTTGTGATCTTCGGAATCTTTCAAGGTTCTACAAAATCAAGATTAGTTTCATCCAAGTATTTCAAATTATTTAAACCGAGTACCTCAACTCTCATCATTGTTAGAAAATTTCCTCTTCTACTCAAAGCATCAACAACTTTATTTGACTACCCACTCTTACAATTTGATGAAAAATAAAAGTTCTACAAATACCCAACCTACATCATGTGTCTCTAATTCAACTCATTCTAATTGTACAAATATTGTAAATCTTTATGGCTAGTGTATAACAAAAAACTTTAGGTATCAAATAATATCTCTATTTCTTCAAAGCTTGAACAATAGCATAGAATTCCATATTATAAATGGAATATTTCCCCTTAGTTTCATCCAATATTTCACTAAAGAAATATAAATTTCTTCCTTCTTGACCAAAAAAAATCCAATGTCACTTCCACTAACATCACATTCAACTTGAAATATTTTCCTAAAATCGGAAAAAGAAAGTGTAGGTAATTCTATGATCTTTTGTTTCAATTTTTCAAAGATATTTTATGCTCCATGTGTCTATTTGAAATCCATTTTATCCCCTCTTATAGTCTAAGTCATAGAATTACAAAGAGAAATGAAATTTCTGACAAACTTCTTGTAAAAACTTGCCAATCCATGGAATGATCTGAATTCTCTAACATTCTCAATTTTAGGAAAACCAATAATAGATTTTACCATTTTAGAATCCATCTTCAAATCATTACCTCAAATTACAAAACCAAGATACATAATATATTTCTTCATGACTGAACATTTCTTCAAGTTAATCAACAATCTCTCCTCCTTCAATCTCTATAATACTTGTCTGATATGCTCAAGGTGTTCATATTTAGTTTTAATCAATATTAGAATGTCATAAAGATATATGCAATCACAAACTTACCCAAAATTTTCTTCAACACTTTATTCATCAACCTCATAAAAGTACTAGGTGTGCTAGTTAAACCAAAAGTCATAACAATCCACTCATACATATCATCAAAACATATGTCCTTAGGGGTCGTGGGAACCCTAGGGACATAATTATTATTGATCATATGTGTTAAAGGGGTCATAGGATAACTTATGACCCTTTGTGATGTTGGAAATTTATTTCGCACCCCCTCAGGATTTGTGACATGGGCTTAGCCACCTCATGTATACTATGAATTGAGTGGTTTTATCAGGCATTAATAGATTAGTCTTTTGGTGAAATGAAAACCCCACTCTAACAAGTGGTATTAGAGCTTGTCATAGGTTCAAATCCTCAGACCCTTAGCTAATGCTAATGGGGAGATTGTTGAGAATTTATTTAGCAATCCCCTTGGGATTTTTGATAAGGGCTTAACCACCTCCTATGTACTATAAGTTGAGTGGTTGTATCCGGCATTGATTGTAAGGAAACTTGGAAACAAAGAATATAACCGTTTCCACATAACCCATAATAGATCTGAAATAAACACAGAATTAAAATCCACATGTAAGAGAATAGAAAACATACCCACAAAATTGTGACACAAGATATACCCTTAGAAACCATCATTGAGGGAAAAACCTAGCCTCCAAAAGCATACATCACGATGTATTATTCAGCAAAAATAACATTGTCATACAACCATGGAAGCCTTCATAGCCATAGCCATAACCGAGCAAACTATGTGAACAAGCATGAATCCACACATCCCATGCCATGCTTTCAACCTTCACAAATGCTCCCTTGGCTAACTTGTCAAGCCTTGTCCCACTCGACTCTTTCCTTTCTCACTCTTACTCTATACAACAACTACCCTTGTGGTTGCTTAGATAGTAGCAAGTCCCACAAAACCACTAAGTGGTATTACATAAACTATGTGCTAAAATCATGTGCTACCTAACCCACTGACCCTACATTTAATATTGGGCATTTAATTATTTTCTCCAATATTAAATAATTACATAAAATATTATCACAATTTTACAATACAACTCATCAAGTATATCCCATGGGAATCTTTACATGTTGCACATCCATCTAGGCACAACATTACATAATAAAATAAAATAATAAAATATAACAATAGTATGCAATGTGTACAACACCCATTATCTCAACAATCTCCCACTTGTTGTATACATTACATAGGGTCAATCCGTAGCCACATAAATGAACAAGGGAACAACCCCTCCCAGCATATCCACCATCATGGATCAAAATACATCAAGTGCTCCATCCTGGTACTTGCAACAAAATCTAAGTATCCAGCATCTCAAACATGAATGATCTCACCTCCTATTATGCCACTGCCACTAGACATACATAGAAGCTATCCAAAGATAAAGCCACCCAACCTGTCGCATTAGAAGATCATAAAATCCTATACCAACTAAAATGCCAAGCACAAAAAAAAACTTGATCCAAAGGTAATCACATGTATCCATAGTTGTCAAAATATCCATAGCTAAAATAGCACCCATAGAAAAGTGCCAACCCATCCAACTATCCATACCTCAAAGATATAACAAGTGAATCTCATATCACCAACATATCCAATCTATAACCTACAATCACAAGCCTCAAGAGAAATACCTACCACATATATACCAAGAAGCTCCCACTGCAAAAGATAATGTCAAATCTATAACCAATCCACTCACAACATCTCAAAGAAGTGAATCCATGTAGTATCAAGGACATCCACAATACATAAACTAATATCCTACAAGAAAAACTCTCATAACAAGTCTCCAATAGTCTCCCAAATTCTCCACAACCAATAGAGGAAAGAGATAAAGGAATAACCATGTCATCTCTCACATGACATACATTAACACAAACCAGTGATCACAATCTCTAACCAATCTCAAATCCAATGTAATTGAAACTAAACATCCAGGAAGATAACCAAGACTGGAGAAACCATGAAAATCATAACCTATATCATGTCCTTCTACACACACCTCTAGATGTAAACTGTGCAAGTATGATCTCCTCCATAAAACCCCAAAAAGAAGCCTCAACAACACCCAAACCATACCATATAACTAATCATGGATGTAAGCCTCTCACAAGAAGATCAATCTCATAAACCATTCCTAATCCAAGGAATATGCTCAATATAAAACCATAACCCAAACTCAACCAGCATAACAACATATGCACATGGAGATAACCAATGCTAAACCATCTCTCAAATGAACCCTCTAGAACTAACTCATGTACCATATCTCAAGATCCATATCCATGAAAGACAAGCATAAATATAATGCAATTGAGAGAAACAATGGGCTATACCTCTCAAGTAGAAAATTGTCGAGTAGACCAAGAGTGGGGAATGAGAATTCTCATCAAGATACCCAAGTCTCCAACCAAGACTCATCTAAGAAAAATCTCCTCTCAAGTCCATATCAGATGACTACCCGTCGAACTTCCTGCTGAAACCATTAACCGTCCCAACAAATACTTCTCTAATCCAAGAGAAATCAGCATCACCACTGTCTCTAAGTATTCATGAGAACCTGTAACCAATCAATCCATGCCAACTCCAAATGCAACATAGCAATATCATGAAGTATCTAGCTTATGATTAGTGTACTCAATACCAAGAAAAACTAAAAAAAGATCAATGTCAAAGTCCCAACCATGGCCTTAGGAACATAAACATGACAACGTGACTTTACCATCTTAACCAAAAGAGATAACATGCTCCATATGAACACACCATAACATGTTACAACTCTAAACGTGTATCAAGAGTATACCATGAAATAATAATAAAACCATCCTCATACCAAAGATAACATGCCAAATAAAAGCATAAACTATACCTTTACCAAGAACCCCATAAGTCCTCAAGATGCAACCAGCTCCATACACCATGAAGAAAAAACCATCTCCACATTCCATGAAGAACCATCTCCACACACCATGAAGATAACCAAGAACACCATGCAAATGTCAAAGATGCTTCTATAGCAATAGGATCTAAGACAAACCTCCAACATCTGCAAACACTCAATAAATATATCAATTCCAACAACTCCCAGTCAACCGTGGTACCAAGTCACCTATGAAATCATAAAATCCATCTCCTACATGAAGATCCAAACCAAACCAGGAACTAATCCTTCACTATCACCCCATCACTATCACAAGCTCCCACTAAAACATGTATCCAAGCTATCCATGACATAATGATAAAAAAACCATCTTTTAACCATGAGAATCAACCAAAGCATCAAACCATCAAAGAACTCAAAATGCACATCATGAGCTCCTCAAAACAAACTAAATAACCATGATCCTCAACCAAGAAGATATACCACCATAACTGAATAAAAAATCCAAGCTAATGAACATCAAGGATGTACGTATATATCCAATCATGCCATGCCAAAATCCATGACACCAGGATCACATCCATGAACCAAGCATTTGTCTCTCAAAGTGTCCAAGCTGTTAGCATAAAATAGTCAACCACAATCCTCCACTATGACTGTACCTAGTAACAACATCTCATCCCTTCTACATAAAGAAAAAATCAGAAAATCATGTGACTTAGGGCATAACCAACCCAAATCCAAGCCACTAATCTGAATATGCATCAATAATGAAAGATCAATGGGCAAAGATAACACATAACCAAGCTATAAATGCAACCTGTAAGTATAAACCGCTTATAATACTACACAACTTGTATATCCAACAAGTCATCATACATATCCAAATCAAACATTGATAACCATATCATCATGAGACCAAACTTTAGTATACACTGACATCACATCTTAAATCTCCAATGCCATAAACTCACAATGTTACTATAGTCAAAATATATCTATAAAATGTTCAGATCAATATATCACCAAATAAACTATGCCAAACCTACACCAAATCTGAACCAATATGTAGATCTCCCCAAGAGCTTTCCATTGACTACTCGAAGTCCAAAATCTGACTTCATATGCCCAAGTTATGCCCTAATCCGTGCTCAAAATAAATAACATCTAACTTTAGGGATTTTAAAACCTAACAAAAATCAAAATCATAGAACCAAACCTACACTGTGTTGTAGTGTTCTGAATTAGCTTTCCAACGCATATAAGAAATCTAAAATCTGATATTCTTAGGGAAAGTTATGGCCATTTTACTAAGACAGTCTTTTTACCATTTTCACTGCGATTTTTAATTTTTTAATTTTATTTTTTTTGTGACAAAAATTTTGACGGGATTAAATTTGATGGCCATCATGGGCTAAAACTAAAAATCTCTTTCATTTCTTCTAAACATGGTCAAACTAGGACATATTATATATCAAAATTTATGAAAATGTCGACCCGGATCTAATGGTGAGGTCTGTTTTTACCTAGGAGATCATTTCTGCAATCTACTCACCAAAACCCTCATTTAAATTAATAATTTACAAAACTCTTTTGTCCAACAATTTCACATGCCCAAATATTTTAACATCCCATCATAATATCAAATCCAAAACCCTCAGATCTATAATAAATCACTCATATATATTGTCCTTTTCTTTTATCCTCTTATGCATTCCCATGGATTCAATCTAGGGTTACAAACAATAAACTCATAGCTCTGATACCACTTGTAAGGAAACTTGGCAACAAAGAATATAACTATTTCCACATAACCCATAATAGATCTAAAATAAACACAGAATTAAAATCCACAGGCAAGAGAATAGACAACATACCCACAAAATTGTGATGCAAGATATACTGTAGGAAACCTTCGTTGAGGGAAAAACTCAGCCTCCAAAAGCATCCATCACCATGTATTATTCAATAAAAATACCATTGCCATACAACCATGGAATCCTTCATAGCCATAGCCACAACCAAGAAAACTATGTGAACAAGCATGAATCCACACATCCCATGCCATGCTTTCAACCTTCACAAATGCTCCCTTGGCTAACCTATCAAGCCTTGTCCCACTTGACTCTTGCCTTTCTCACTCTTACTCTCTATAACAACTAACCTTGTGGTTGCTTATATAGTAGCAAGTCCCACAAAACTACTAAGTGGTATTACATAAACCATGTGCTAAAATCATGTGCTACCTAACCCACTGACCCCACATTTAATATTGGGCATTTAATTCTTTTCCTCAATATTAAATAATTACATAAAATATTATCACAATGTTACAATACAACTCATCAAGCATATCCCATGGGAATCTTTACATGTTGCAAGTCCATCTAGGCACAACATTACATAGTAAAATAAAATAATAAAATATAACAATATTATGCAATGTGTGCAATGCCCATTATCTCAACATTGATAGATCGATCTTTTGGTGCAATGACAACCCCACTCTAACATATGACACATATCATGACAATACATATCCCTAGGGGTCATAGGTTAACCTATGACCTCTTTTGACCCATATGATCAATGATAATTGTTAACCATATTTCCCTCCTTGCCAAATATTTGAATTCAAATGTCTAAGCCCACCCAATGGTTAGTTCCCAGATGTTCTAAGTATCTTGAAACCCTATGTTTGTTTTGAATATTTGAAGGGTTTCAAAAATTTGAGTCCATTTACCTCTTACGATCCTACAATGTTCTTTCTTCCCATAACATCATGATGGTCTTTACTTTTGTTCTCCAATGGTATGTTTTCCTTTCCCATGTATAGGCATAATAGATATTTTCTTAAAAGCTTATGGTTTTGTATCATGTAGTAGAGAAAGGGTAAAATTTTGAGTTTATAGTTTGACACTTGACCTTTGAGTGTAGATGCATAAGGAGGCTTTTAAACCTTTTAAAAATATGTTTTATGGTTCTATTGTGACAAGTTGGCCTGTATGAACAAAAGCCCTTTTTTGAATACCTCTAGGTATACATTTTTTGTATTGGCATATGAGCATAAAGTGTTCCTTTTTCTATGGGGGTATGAGTAACAAGCAAAGTGGATGGGCAAAAAGGTTGTTTTGTTTGTTTTACATTCTTATGTTGTCCCTTTGGCATAAGAGCGTAAGGCCCATAATGGTATAAAGAGTTTCTTCAAGAGGTGTTGAATGGAATTTACACTTTTATGCATAAAGGGAGCTCATATGATCATAGAAATGTTCTATTTCTTTTATGTGCTCATGCTAATATGGTATGTGGACAACTGTAAAGGATTTTGTGAAGAATGGTTTGTCATGTGGGACCTGGCCAATTGCCACTTGGGCCTTGAAAAAGATGAATTAAATTGTGACACATTAGATGTATCAGGTGGGTCCAACTCATGTGGAATATAACTTAAGTGGCTCATTTTTCATGTGCTTAAATCAATAGTGGACATTCTTCCTAAGTTGTAATCTGGATCATTGATCTTTTAACTATAAAAGTTTCCCTTACATTCTTACATTTATAGGTTTATCATGGGAACGTAAAGGTATTTGATGTTGTTCTCTGAGGCTATGTGATGAGAAGGCTCATATGAGAATAATAAATTTTTAGAAAGACTTGAGGCCATACACTTAATTGTAGGGGTGTAAGGACCGTCAAGGCGTAAATAATAAAAAGTAGGTGCCATTCTTGTTAGAATAGCTAGATAGTTGATAGGACATGGTGGAAAGTTGGTGTTGTCTCATTGGCCAAGCCTTTGACATGTCGAGGTCATGGGCCACATGTTCTCAGTTTGTACCTTCCACTATTTGATGCAAATAGATCAATGGTGGTCACTTTGTTGCTAAGGGAAGTTTCTTGATGTTTTTGCATAGTGACAAAGTGACAATGTGATGTGTGACATGTGGGTCCATCCTTCCAGTATGGGCCATCACAATTTAAAAAGATGGTGCCAAGTCATATTGAGTGGCTATTGAGTGAATTGTGGTCCTAAAAGTTTTAAAGGGCAAGCAAAGTATAACTAGGATCCTTCATGATCGTTGATCTTACTGAGATCAACAATCAGTGCTTTCCTTACATTCTAGAGTTACAAGGAAATTAAACATTGTGGGAATACACCTGATCACCACATGTCCTTGTAGGCATAAGGAGATAATGCTACCATTATTATTGGTAGTTGGGACTAATAGCTATGTAACATCATAGTTAAGTTGGAAAGGTGGCATGGTTGGCAAGTGATATGTTCAACCGCATGGAGACTTTGCGAGTTGGTAAGATGAAACAAGATTATTGGCCCATGTGACTCATCCTAGTTGTAGAATTTGGTTGACCTGTTGACCTTGCTAACTCATGAAGTAGAAACAAAAATGAAGATAAGGTTTTCTTGTGTGATCTAATCTTTTTGATTGATCTCAACCACTTTGGAGTTTTTTTTTATTCGAAACGATGCAGATGCACTCTTTCCACTACTTGATTGTCCATTTTGAGGGTTCTAGCATTGATTGGCACTATTCTATCACTTTAGGGTTTGCTCCAGTTAGGGTTTCATGATTTTCATGCCTCTACAAGTATACTAGGTTAGATTTTCTCTAGATCTACATGATTGTTCTCTATGAAACTTAATGGCAATAGTTGTAGAGTAACTCTGGCAAGAAATATCTTAGTTATTCTTGAACTATAAAAGAAAAGTTATAATACTATCTTAGGGTCAAATCTTCTCTATTTTTCCTTGATATTGCTCTATAATTTCACTATAAATTCCCTTTGCCTCTGAATTATATGAAATTCTACCTTATCTTCTTCAACTATTGATGTGTAGTGCAAGAATTAATTGCCTCTCATTGGTGTATTGTGGATATCTGTAATCTTGCATGACTTTATCTCTTTTGGCCTATGAATGATATATAAGTGAATTCTTCCTTTCCTTGTGTCATTTATTTGGGTTTTTTTATTTTCATGTGATTTTTAGATTAAAGAAATTCTAAATGTTTATATCTTTAGGTGTCACGATGGTTCAATAGTGCATATATGGGAAAAGATTGGTTTGAACACTCTATTTGGTGCATCACTTGCTTAGAATAGATTAGGTAGATTTGGTTTGTTGCATCCCTTTCTCCCTTTTCCTCTCCAAGGGTAGTTAGGTGCATCCTAGTAGTAAAGGAAGCTAGTCTTCTCTGGAGACTCAACCTCACAGTTCAAGTCCCATAGCTTAGAGGTTGTTTCCCTATTTCAAAAGGTTTTCCTCAGGTAAAAACTGTGGACATGGGTAAAAACTTTTGTGACAACAATAATTATGTACTTTAAATTGGAAAACATATAAAGACTATTTACATTTTTATGCAAAGGGAAGAATATATAACTCATATGGAAAAAATTAGGTTTATGTGGGAAAACATGAGCATATGTAGTTATAGAAGTCTTTTCAAATCACACTATATTATGATGAAAGACTACAACCATGCATTTTGACAAGTGTAAAAACATTTTAAGTAGGCCAAGAAATCTAATTTTGGTTATGTAGTCAATTCCCTTCAAGCATTAAATTTCAATGGTTAATAATAGTTTCCATCTCCAAGAATATTTGTACCTTCCACTTCTGGTCCATTATTTCAGCATCTTCTTTGCCAAGTGATAAAAACTATCCGACATATGAAAGTTAAAGCCAATGGCTCACTCTATCTTTTCCCTATCCAAAATCACATTCACTACAATATTCACAATACTCACAAAAAGGTACTCACATCTTTCATGATCCCACCAAATATTTTTAGCACCTCAACGTTGTACTTTTCCAAGCCCTCTTTGATCACCTTTTTAGAAAACTAGCATTGATCAACTAGTGGGCTCAAATTCTTCATTAATTTCTTGGAAGAAGAGCATTTGTGTTAATGATCTCTTGGACACTTCCTTGAAGAAGAGGGTTTGTGAGAGGAGCTTAAAGAAATGATAACATGATAGGTGAAGACTTAAGGAAAAGAGGAATAGGAGATACCATTCCTCTTGACCTAGGTTAGGTAAAGAAACCAAAGAAGCTTAGAAGGAAGCCTAGAGAATTCCTAGAGGATATTAAGACCTTGGAGTAGGGAGACTCCCCATCATTATGATTTTCATTCTATTTTATCTTTATTCCTCAATGGATTCTAGTATTAATAGTTTGACAAAGATATTCTTAGCAATCCTCCCCTTTATGATGGTTAAATGTTGCTTGTATATGAGCACATTAAATATCATTATGTGGGGAAATTTATTGAGATGAAGGTAATGGTGGAGGATGAAGAAGAGGAGTCTAAGGATTCATATGGTTTATCTAATACTAAATATAGCAAGGGTATGCATTTGGAGGATGATAAGTTGGCTCCAAAAAGGGAAAGGGGTTTGATTCTAAAGCCCCTGTGAAGTTTCCTAAGAAGAAAATGAAAATTTCTCTAGGTAAGAGGCAAGGTAAGAAGGATGTAGAATTTGATGATGATCAGCTAGAAGAGGATGATAAAATGGAGGTAGGTTATAGAAGAAGAAAAATAAGGAAGACCCAACCAAAAAAAATTTCAAAACCACTGTGACCAAGAAACAGGCTAAAGTTATTCCTTCTTTGAGGAGGGTGATGACATGGAAACAAACATTGAAGAAAATGGAAAGAGAAAAAGTGTAAATCCATCAAGGGAAAAATATAAAGTTGAGAAAGGTGACAATGGTGTTATCAAGGGAATCAACTCCTTTCTGAACCTTATTAAAGACCAGTAAGAGGTGGAATCTCCTATCAAGGAGGTTGAACAAGAAATTCAAGCCACCTAGGCTGCCCTATTAGGAATCTACTAAATTATCCTCTACTCATTTTAAGTGCAGAAAAATGGTGTGGAAGAATATGAACATTCATTTATTGAGGCTTGAAATTTATAGAGAGAAAATTGATCTCTTGGTTGGTGAGGTGGAGCTAGAAAAATTTGATCTATAAGAGATTATTGACCCTTCTATTATTATCCTTAGTGACTACAACAATGAGAAGAACATGGATGTGCTAAACAATTCTAGAAATAACCTACTCGATAACTTCATATCTATTAAGTGGTTGTTCCATTAGGTAATAGATTTAAAGGAAAAGATGAATCTCTTGGAGGGAAGGATGGACATCTATAAGATTCCAGACATTGCTAATAAGGAGAGCCATGCAATGGGATCTTTGACTAATATCGTGGCCTTTTATAGACTAGAGGCTAAGGTCCTAGAGCTAGGAAACAAGGTTAATGGTATTGAGAGTACTCTCAAAAGTATTTCTTATCAGAGTTATAAAATTCTCAAATCCTCCAATGAGCATATCAAGATTCTCTTCTGTAAGTTGAGCATGCTGTGGAGGAGAAAGTCATTGATGTTGTTCTAGAGGATCAAGGTCCATCTACTAATAGAAAGGATAGGTTGAGTAAGAGGACAAAAACTAGTACGAGGAAGATGGTTGCTACTATCTCTATTCATGTAAGTCAAGTTAAGTAAGAATTTGAGAATATCGAACAACTTGAGATGCAAGCTGCCATAATTTTAAAGAATATAGGTTAAGTTCCTTTGTGTACTAGTTCTTCATGTATGTTTTTAATTTTTTATTAGTTAGGTTGTTTACTATCCTTTAATTACTAGCTTTTGTTTTTCTGCTAGCATTGTCCTTTTTTTGTCTCATTTTCATTGATGGGCTTGATGCTTAATTTATAAGGCCCCATTTGGTTGCAAGAATTGGGTCAGAATAGGAAAAGCTAAATATATGTATTCACCAATTCGACATTTTTTTCCAAAATACAAAATTGGAATTAGAATTCACCTATTCAAATTTGACCCCAAAATGAGCATAGCAGAATTCCTCAAAAAAGATGGAATAAGAATAGCTTATTCTTATTCTAATTTTTAATAGACCTAATTTGATGGGTTGTCGGGTTCAAGACTTTATTGTTTGATTGTATTTTGCCACTCAAATACACTTTTGAACTATTTTTTTGTTCATCATAAGATATAAACTAGGTCAACATAATTTAACGTTTAATATGTGTTTTTTTTTAAAAGACAAAAAATACTAATATCAGATTTGCTATATTTTCTAAATTTTTATAAAATTATATTTACAAATAAATCTTGTATTTAGTCTTATAATTAAAATTATGTCGAACGGTCATTTAAATATCATATTAATGATCTCGACTTATTTGTAGTTTTTATTTTCTTTAATATGTTTAAATCATTTAAATACAATGATTTTAGTTTTTTTAATGAATAGTCCTTTTCTATTAATAAATAATAGTTTTGATCTTATACTCATTAAAATAATTTGATTTAATTTATAATTAAATTTATAATATACAATATAATATGTCCTTTGAATTTCAATGAATTTTAAAGGCTATGGTATATCTTTCACTTATAAAGTCAATTTTAATAAATAAAATAAAGGCTAATTGAAATAATTTGGCTTGTAAAAAAATTAATTAAAAAACTATTTTTTATAAATAAAAAATCTTGTTTATTTAAAATATTATCAAGCTATATATGTATATGTGTGTGTGTGTGTCTATGTCTATATATATATATATATATATATATATATATATATATATATATATATATATATATATATGTATGTATGTATATATATATATATATATATATATATGTATGTATATATATATAGACATATATATATGTATATATATATAGACATATATATATATATATATATATATGTATATGTGTGTGTGTGTGTGTGTATGTCTATATATATATATATGTGTGTGTGTGTGTGTGTGTGTGTGTGTGTGTGTGTGTGTGTGTCTATGTCTATATATATATATATATATTGTTAAAAATTTAAAACAAAACTTATTCCAATTCCTATTTCAATTTTTGTAATCAAACATAAAATATGCATCTTTTGACTCCTCTTCTAGGTCAACCAAACTGGACTAAATGATACTCTAGAATTTATTTTAAGAATGCATGAATACCAAAAGAGAGCTTATTCCAGCATAGATGAATGCAACATTCAGCAATTGTTATAGCCAAATGGGCCCTAAGGTTTCCATGTATAGGGTTTCAGGGGCCCTTCAAAAACTATTTTCTTAGTATAAAATATTTCAACAAATACTTCTACAACATGTACATCTCTTTGAATCATTTTTATCAATCTTTCAATCATGATGATTGTCCACTATTTGAATATTCTTGACCTATCCATTTTTTAATCTTATTCGTACCATGGTGAATATGTTAGCATGAATGCTGATGGTATTCCTTTGGGGGAGTAATGTAAGCATTGGAGAGCATGTGGCAGTGTTGACATGTTTCATTCATGACTATGTTTGCCATTGATTTCAACATAGTAGTAAATTTGTGAAGTCTGGAAAAGTAGCAGATAAAGATTGTGGTAGTATAGACAATGTCTTGATGATTAGGTGATACGAAGTTATAGACATGTTCTACACTATGTCCCAATAATAAGATTAAGTGTGTGTAACCTAAGCCGTAGAGATACAAAAGTTATAAGTAATTTATAGAGAGAAGTACATAAACAAAGTACATGTTAAATAGTTTCTAAGGATTGTATTATATCTTCTAACAAAGATAAAATCTGAATATGCAAAGTTATATAGTGATAGAGGATAGTTTAATGATGACATCAAAAAGTGTACAAGTCCTAAAGTTGGACATATGAGAAGTTGTATAAACTATGAGCCAAAAATGTTATTATACTTATGAATTAATTAATTAACTTATTTTGGTCCTATTAAAATTAATTGGGAAAGCCTCAAGGATGACTCAAGAAATTGTTTTAAGGACTTCATACAAAGAAAAGTATTTTTCTTGATTGCAAAGTGTATGGGAGTGCAAAGTGTTCAAGGGAGTATGAATAAGAGCAAAGTGTTTGGTAAATGCAAGAGATCCAAGGGATTATTGCATGTGAAGTTTGTGATCTAGTATAGAGATCAAAAGAAGAAAAAGTCTAGTTGATAGGACATAGAAAGAGGAAGGAGTAGTACAATTTAGGTATATTATTCTACAAGGAATAATAGACAAATTATTTGGATAGTGGGTTCATTGGTCTTACACTTGAAGCTATTTGGATAGTGGGTCCATCTTCCTTCTACAACTGCTAATAGGGTTTGAATCTCTTAATAGGAATTCAAAGTCTCCTAACAAGGACTGATATGTATTGGATGTTTTCATAGACTCCCAATAGGGTCCATCCTCTAACAAGGAATATTTATATTAGTACATCATCTTGTGGGTACCATTGTTAGAATTCTTTAGAATAATTGAGAGTGGGGGGTGAATCAGTTATCCAAGGTTTAGATGTACAAATAAAACTTTTTATAGCTTAGTGAACCCATATTCATGAAACATATTCATCATGCATGCATCCATTAGATCATACAATCACTTAAAATTGTATGTTACTATCAAATCAACTTTGCAAAAATGTAAGCATGAAACATAAAATATTTAATAACACATTTGACACAATGATTTTATGTGGAAACCCAATTTGAGAAAAACCACCAGTAACATGCTACTCATTCTCACTCTTCTAAAGTGATGCCTTGTGAAAGGTCAACCTTATTAAAGGTTACAACACATACTATTAAATGTGACCTGGTTAGAGGATTTTAATCACCCTATTAGGAGTGAGCCTTGTTAGAGGATTTTAGATCATTCACTTGGAATGTCACCCGATTAAGGGATTTACAAATGACTATTAGGTCAACCTTAATCCAAAGGCTTTACCCTAGACTGATACAATTATTAGAAAGTAACAGTAATGCTTGGTCTAATAACATCTTAAAAACTCACTTTGTAGATAATGGATCTATGTTTTAGTCCTCCATTCTACTTGGCTTTCACACACTTCATCTTTGATAGCTTGTTCACCCTTCAAGCATCAATACCCTTAAGCCTTCTTTCTTTTCTTTCCAATATTACTCTCTTTTTTTTGGTCCTCGATGAAGAAAATACTTTAGAATGCTTGCCTTCCTTGGGTTCTCACACATGAAAACCTTTTCTTCTAACCAATCATCTCTATAAATAGAAATTTAAGATATTTTGTTATTCAACCTCTATCATCCATTTTAGGGTTAGGTAAGATTAGGTAGGATTCAATGAATCTACCCACCTTTTCATTTGAGTCCCTTCTAGAAACTTCTCCTTCAATCCTCTTTGAATTCACCTCAACAATATTCATCTTGAATTCTAGCCCACCAACTCATCAAGCTTATCTTCTACATAGATCACACAAACTAAGAAATCAAACTTGTTAGGTCAAATTCATTGAATTCATATTTTTTCTCATAATGTTATGCTCGACTGATTTTGTGCTTGACTTGCACTAAGTTTCCTAGGCACCTACTATGTAGATTGTTAAGCTTAGCAAACTCAATTTGTTTTACTTGTTCTTCTGAACTTAATCATTGTATCCATCCTTTGCAACCTTAAGTAGATAATCAATCCACTATGTTATGACTATCTCAATTGATCTTTGTACTCCTTTTTCATACCATAACTCAACCTTTTCTCTAGGTGCTCTTGTTACCTCATTTGATCAAAACCTCCTCATCATTGAAACAAATGATAGTACTCAAATCATCTAAGAAGTTGTCTTACTAGCAAGTAGTAGGTTTGACATCAGTGACAAAACAATAATTGAAACACATTCTCATACTTGTATCAATCTATTTTCAACAATCTCCCTCTTTGGCACTGATGGAAAACTAGTACAACCAAAAATAATATGAAAAAGAAAATAATTCCTTGTATTGAAATCTCTCACTCTATCAGCAACAACTTTCATCTTCTTGATAGGTTGCAAAATTTTGTTTTGATCAATAGACAATCAACTCATCCTATGACTCCCTCTTGATCACTTCTTATATCTCCCTCAACATTATCTTGCTCTTACTAGGTCAATGTAATCATTTCTTACTCTATAGTAATCAACAGATACACTAGCTCCCTCTTAGTAGATATTCCATATTCCTTCTATTTCCCTTAGATTTCTCCCTGTATCTTCTATCTGTATAATATGGTTATGAATATCTCCACCAATATCTCCCTCTTTGACAAAAATTCCAAAGACTTGTCATCTTAATATGTAGATATGAACATTGTCTATTTCTCTCTCTATCACCTAGCTTGTGACTAATTTGTAGCTCCAACTCTTTGATTACTTTAGGCAGCTCCTAAAGTAAGATCGACTGCATCAATGTGTAACGTATGTAAATCATCTCAGTTGATGCAGGGAACTTATCATGCTTCTTCAATAGCCTTAGATAGGGGTATCACCCTTATTTTAATTCTTAGATACTCATGGGCATCCTTAGGTAATGTCTTTGTAAAGATGTTAGCTATTTGGTCTTTTTATTAGCATATTCCATCTTACCCTCTTTATCTTGAACTAACTCTCTCAAGCAATGCTACTGGATTGCAATGTACTTAGCCTTTGTGTGCATCACAATATTCTTTGATATGTTTATAGTAATTGTATTATCACAATAAAGTATCACAAGTTTAATGATTTCCTTTTTCATACCTTTGAGTAGTTGTTTCATCCATACAATGTTTGTACAATTTAGTGCAGAAACAACATATTTAGCTTCAATAGTATATTGTGATATATAGTTTTGTTTCTTGCTAGTCCATGTAACCAACCTTTTTCCTAAGAAAAATGCACCTCCACTAGTGCTCTTTCTATCATCAATATTTCAAGCCTAATCAACATCAATGTAGGCTCTCAACTCAAATTTTTCATTTTTCTTGTAGTATAGAACATAGTCTTTTGTTCCATTATGATATCTCATTATTCTCTTAACAGCCATCAAATATTCTCCTTGGGATTAATACAAAATCTTGCAACTATTCCATTAGATAATGCAATATGAAGTCTACAATGTACTACATATTGCAATTTGCCAATCATAGACCCTTATAATGTTTAATTCACCTCAGTTGAATCATCATTCTTTGACAATTTGTGTCTTGTCACCATAAGTGTGCTTATTGGCTTGATATCTTCCAATTCAAAAGTTTCTAGTATCTCCTTTACATATTTTGAATAAGTGATGTATATACCATATTTTATCTGGTGTACTTGCAAACCCACGAAGAACTTGATCTCTCCACATATAGACATCTCAAATCCTCTTCATTTCATTTGAAAAAGATTTACATAAAGTATCTTGACCTCCAAATATGATATCATCAACAAAAATTTTAGATAGTAAAATACCTTTTCCTTTTTTGTCTTCAAGCATAGATTGTTGTTATCATTAGTCCTCTCAAATCCAATCCTCATAAGATAATTGTGAAGCCTTTCATACCATGCTCTTACTGCTTGCTTCAAACCATATAAAGTTTTGTATAGTCTACATACCATGTTTTTATTATTAGCATTAACAAATCCTTCAATCTATTCTATATAAACCTCTTCTTCCAATATTTAATTCACAAATGCATATTTAACATCCATTTGATAAACTTTGAAACCTTTGTATGCAGAGTAAACAAGAAGAGTTACTACTCCTTCCAATCTTGTAACAAGAGCTAATGTTTCTCCATAGTGTATCCCTTCTTATTATGCATACCCCTTGAAGAATAATCTTCCCTTATTCCTTGTGACTTCATCATTTTCATCTAACTTTTTTATGTACACCCACTTGGTGCCCATTGCTTTTTCATCTTCTGGTCCAAGAACTAGAGTCCATGTCTTATTTTTCTCAATCTGTTCAATCTCTTCTTTCACGGCTTTATTCTAGCCCACATCTTCTAAGGAATAACATATTTTTAGGTTCATGTATGATAAGAAAACATGTATAATTTCTCAACTTGGTCCTTTTTATTGGTCTTTCATTTTAATCTCCAATTATTTGTACAACAAGGTGATGTCTCTTGACATACTTTGACAATCTTGATTTTTCTCTATTTTCTTCATTTGTTCTCTCAACTTCTAAATCACCGTTTACTTCTCTATTAGGTAATTCAACATTTATTTCATCTACACTAATCTCAAAATTAAAATGTTCCTCAACTTTATTTTGTAACTCGACACCTAATTGTAGCTCAATTTCTGAATGCAACTAATCATTAGTATCTGACTCGACAATGACTAAAACTTGCTATTGATTTGCAACTTTATTTACACCATCTTTATCAATAGGCATACCTTCATAAAATTATACAAATGATTTTTATTCCTCTAGTTCATTCATAGGTTCATACTCATGCATTTTTATACATTCATCAAATTTTAGATTTACACTTTCCACAACTTTGTTAGTGTTAGTATTTAAACACTTATAAGCAACTCTTCTTGCGGAATAGCCAAGGAATATACCTTCTTCACATTTTGCATCCATTTCACCATTCCTAAAATCTTTGAGAATATAAAACTTTCTTCCAAATACCTTAAAATATTTTACGTTGGGTGAGTATCTATACCATAGTTCAAAAGGTGTTGAATGTGTACGTTTCTAGACTTGCAGATAGTTCAAGGTATAGACAATTGTACTTACAACCTCTCTCTAGTATTTCAAAGCAACATTCTTCTCCATCATGAGTGTCCTAGCATAGTCCATTACAAATTTGTTCCTCCTTTCAATAATTCCATTTTGTGGGGGGGTCCTCTATCATTAAAAAAATCTCAAACTCATTTAATGTAAATTCTCCTCCTCCGTCAGATCTCAAATGTTTCATACTTTTACCTATTTCCTTAACCCTTTCTATGTACCACTTAAACATTTGAAAAACATCAAATTTCTATTTCAAAAACATAACTATCATCATCCTAGAATGGGCATCATAAAATAGCATAATATACTTATCACCTTTTTAGCTTTGCACACCAGTTGGTCCACACAAGTCATTATGAACAATCTCCAAAATTCTTTTAGACGTATGAGTATTACTCTTAAAACTTAACTTTGTAATTTTTCCTAACTGACATTGTTTGCAAATTATATTGTCAGGTTTCTTCAACTTAGGAAAACCTCTTACTCTTCTCATGTTACTGATACTAACCAAGTTATCAAAATTAACATGACATAACCACTTGTTCCATAATCACACATCATCAAATTCTACAACTAGACAAGTAGCATCATCCATATCAAGATATAATTGATTACCTTTAGTTTGGTCACCTTTTCCCATTAGTTTTCCATCAGTATCATATATCTTAGCAATCTTGTTCTCAAACTCAACCTTACAACTTGAACTATTGACTTGTGACATACTCAACAAATTATAGTTAAGTCATTCAACATAATAAGCATTGTCACATAAAATCTTTTCTATGAGTTTGATATAACCTTTTCTTTTTATCAGATATGGCACATCATTAGCAAGCTTTACACTATTTCCATCATAATGATTCAATGTAATGAAATTACTTTTATCTCTAGTTATGTGATGTGAACACCCACTATCAATGATCCATTTGTCATTCTTCTTCAAACAAGAAACTAGTGCATTTTCCTCATCTTCATCAGAATCATCCTTCATTTCCACATACACCACTTCATCATCATGATTGTCAAATCCATATTTGGTTTCATCTTCAAAAATGTAGCCAGACTTCTTGCCTTTGTCTTTGTACTCTTTGTTGTCTTCATCTCTTCTACCTTTTTACTTGTCTCCACCTCTGTAATTCTTCTTCTATGGAGATCTAGTAGCAATATGACCAACCTCATTGCAATTTAAACACATGGTAGGTAGCTTACCTTTGAATTTTCCTTTACCTCTATTAAATTTCCTTGCTAGAAGTGCTTCAAGTTGTTATACATTCTCCTCATCTATATCACTATCACTACAAACACATTTTACCTTTTTCTTCTTCTTCTCATTAGATTCCTTCAATGATAGCTTAGCTTTGAAAGAAAATTCAACATTGTTAGATTTGAAATTATCAAAATTAGATAGCTCAAAAATAGTGAGCCTACCTACTAAACCTTCAAGACTTAGATTAGAACCTAGTATACATCCCAGTTCTTATATTCTAGAAACTCTAATAGCATAGATGGACAGTAGTGTTCTCAAAACTTTTCTTAGTACAATCCCATCATCTATCTTACTAGTAGATCCTCTTATGGAATTAACATCATTTATCCAAGAGAAATATTGAGCAACATTCTCATCTTCTTACATTCTCATATCATCAAACTTACCTCTAAGACATTCAAATTTGGCTCTTAGAACATTTGTGTCTTCTCCATAAATCGTGTAAATAACATCCCATATTTTCCTTTCTCAATAACAACACTTTATGTCATCAAACTTGGCATAAATTAGGGTAGAAGAAATCTCCAACATTGCCTAGTTGTGTTCTTTCTTCTTTTTCATATCCTTGATAGTTAGTGCTTCAGTAGGATTAACATGATTTGTGATGATGGTGGATTGTGTATGATCTCCAATACCTCCTAAATTTAGCTTCATTAGACATTTCTATACAGGGAAGTTATCTCTATTAAGCTTGGGTACCTCTCATTTTGACATCTTGATCTTTTTGCTTCTAGTACCTTCAAACTAGTCCTCTTAAAAAAAATGGCTCTGATACCAATTGTTGGAATTCTTTAGAATAACTAAGAGGGGCCGTGGGGCGGGCAAGGGGGTGGGGGGGGGGTGAATATGTTATCCAAGGTCCATATGTAAAAATAAAACTTTTCAAAGCACTAACCTATATCCATAAAACATATTCATCATGCATGCATCCATTAGATCATACAATCACTTAAACTTGTACATTACGATCAAATCAACTTTGCTAAAATGTAAGCATGAAACATAAAATATTCAATAACATATTTGACACAATGATTTTATGTGAAAACCCAATTTGAGAAAAAGAACTAGTAACATGCTACTCATTCTCAATCTTTTGAAGTGATGCCCTATAAAAGGCCAACCTTGTTAAAGGTTACAATACACACTATTAAATGTGATCAAGTTAGAGGATTTCAATCACCCTGTTAGGAGTGAGAATTTTTAGAGGAATTTAGATCATTCATTTGGAATGTCACCCAGTTAAAGGATTTATAAATGACTGTTAGGCCAACCTTAATCCAAAGGATTTACCCTAGACTGATACAATGATTAGAAAGTAACAATAAGGCTTGATTTGATAACAACTTATAACTCACTTTGGAAATTATATATCTCTATTTTATTCCTTCATTCTACTTGGCTTTTACACACTTCAGCTCTGATAGCTTGTTCACCCTTCAAGCATCTATACCCTTAAACATTCTTTCTTTTCTTTCTAATAGTAGTCTCCTCTATTTGGTCCCTAATGAAGAAAATACCTTAGACTTCTTGTCTTCCTTATGTTCTTGCACATGACAACCTTTGTGTCTAACCAGTCATCTCTATAAATAGAAAATTAAGATATTTTATCACTCAACCTCAATCATCCATTTTAGGGTTAGGTAGTATTAGGTAGAATTCAATGAATCTACCCATCTTTTCATTTGAGGTAGGATTCAATGAAACTTCTCCTTCAATCCTCTTTGAATTTGTCTCAAAATTATTCATATTGAATTTTGTATCATCAACTCATCTACTTGGCTTTCACTAACTTTGCTTGACACATACTATTTAGATTGTTAAGCTTAGTAGACTCAATTTGTTTTACTTGTTCTTCTAAACTTAATTAGTGTATCCATCCTTTACAACCTTAAGTAGATAATCAATCTACTATGTTATTACTATTTAAACTAATCTTTGTACTCCTTTTTCATACCATAACTCAACATTTCCTCTATCAAAACCTCCTCATCAATCAAACAACTGATAGTACTCAAATCATCTAAGCACTTATCTTACCAGCAAGTAGCAGGTTCAACATCAATGAAAAAACACTAATTAAAACACATTCTCATACTTGTATCAATATATTTTCAACACACCATCCCCATTGGGATTTTCCCTCTAATCAAGGGTTTCCCTAGTTAACATATTTAATTTTATTCTACATGAGTATCTTGTTGTGGTTTCTGATTATATTTCTCATATGGTTAAGATTTAATAAGGTTGGCAATTGTGATAATAGTTGGATAATTGATAAACCCCCCTTCTGATTTATATTGGTGGACTATATACTCTAATAATTGGTATTTGAACCTTAGGTCCTTGAAGAAAAAACATAATAGCTTTGGGAGATCTAAGTCCTAAGTTAGATAGAGGAAATCATAATAGCTAGAAGATGGAGCTTCTTGGTGAGATATCAAAATTGTGTACAAAATTGAGCATTGAGTTTCTAGATCCAAAATCCTTTTGTTGCATACAAAATAATAGAAGCATAAGTAAAGACATATCCAGATCTAAAGAAGATAAGAAGATCAAATAAGGTATTGATTTTCTCATATAAAGAGAGACAAAAGCTATGAATTTTTTTGTTTGTTGGACATGTAAGGAGTTTGGTCATCTTTTCTCTAGATGTCCTAAAAGAGTAAGAGAATCTAGAAAGCATTCTCAATTAGATGAAGATGAATAATTTAAAGAAAGTATGGAAATATTCTTGAATGATAATGATGATAATGAACTTGAATCATTTAAGAAAGAGGAAGTATTAGAAGGGACATCTTTGGTAACTATTATTGATGATGATGAAGAAGAAGATAATGCTAAAATTCTTAGATATAATGTAGAAATTTTCTTTGAGACTAACAATGATTTGTAGAATGATATACAAATTGTTGAGAAAATAGGAGAAAGATCTAAACTAGGAGAAGAAGTACGAGTTGAGGTAGAAACTCCTATCTCTAATAGGAACTTGATAAAGAATCACCTTTGAGAGTAGATAATTGGGAGCAAAGACATAGGAGTGATGATAAGAAAAAAAGTTAATGAGGAACTATGTTTGATTTCTCAAGTTGAACCTAAGATTACAGATGAAGCATGCAAAGATGATCATTGGATTCAAGAAACCGAGGAAGAATTAGATGAGATTAAGAAGAATGACACATGGGAATTAGTTCCAAGAACTAAAGAAACTAATGTTATTGGAACCAAATGGGTGTTCAAAAATAAGATGAATGAATAAGGTAAAGTTGTAAGAAACAAGGCTAGATTGTATGAAAGGGATATTCAAAGAAAGAAGGAATAGATTATGAGGAGACTATTGGAAATATAAGAGAAGTAACTAATAGGGGAGGGATGAATTAGTTTCTAAAAAAAAAAATCTCAGAAGCCTTAGATGCATGTACAAAACAATTCTATGAAAGCTTAATTCTACTAATACTTGGCAAACAAAGAAATGTTGTAACTCGGTAAATATTGAAAATGCTTAGTAAATACTTATCATGAAAATATTAAGGTGTTATCTATGATTAATTATTACTTTATCTTAGTTCCAAACAAATAAAATAAATATCATGAACACATTTGACACCAAGATTTAATGTGGGAACCCAATTTGGGAAAAACCACCAATTGCAACTAGTTACTAATTTTCACTCTTTTGAAGTGAGCTCTATTAGGAGCCAACCCTATTAAAGGTTATAAAACACACTATTAGGTGTGACCCTATTAGAAGATTTAATTAACCTATTAGGAGTGGTCTTATCAGAGGTCTTTAAGACAATTCAATAGAAATTCCACCTTATTAGAGGATTTACAAATAGTCATTGAGCAAACTCTAAGAGATATAGATCACTGCTACAATGGTTAGAGAGTAATAATGACATTACTTGATTTGGATGCAACTAACTTGCTGATTATAGATATCATTTTTGGCTCATATACTTGATCCTTCCTGATTGAATATATCTTTTCAGCTTCACAAGGATATTCTTCTGATCCTTCTAATTTGCTTCCTCTTTGCATCATTATATCTTCAAAATCTTCCATGCATTTACATACTTCACACTTTCACACTTTCTAATTCTTAGCTTGACCTTTTATTTATATCTTCCATATTGTCAAGTAAGCTCAAATACAACTTAGAATAATTAATATTCATCTTCTCAATCAGCTAGAACCAACAGATAAATTAATTGAACTTAATATGCCGAAATAAAAAAATCCTTCATTAGTTGACCTAGCTCAGTAGACACTAACTCAAAAATGATTTTCTTGTGTTAAAAAATTGAGGCTCAGTCAACATTGCATACTTATAAATTTCCTTTGGCAACTAAGTGAGCTTAGTTAGCACTAGTTCCATCCAAAATTTTCTTCATTAATTGAGTGAGCTTTGTTGACACTCAACTTCCACAAAGTTTCCTTTGACACCCAGGTGAACTCAGTAGACACTACCTTCTAAAATAGGAAAACTTTGAATTGCTTGGTAGGCATAAAAAAATATCTTCAATGCCTAAGTGAGCTCGACATGCACTAACAGAAAATGATATGACATTTTGTGTAACATCAAAGATAATACACAATTAATCAATTATTCCAACTAAGACATATGCCCTTGTAGCTAGAATGGAGGTAGTGAGATTGTTCTTAGCTTATGAAGAAAATAAGAAGTTAAAATTGTATTAGATGGATGTTAAATCATCCTTCCCAAATACTGAACTTGAAGAAGAAGTATAAATTGAGCATCTTGAAGGTTTCCCTTTGACATAAGAGAAAGATATTTTATGTAGATTGAAGAAGGCTCTATATGGTCTAAAGCAAGCACCACGAACCTAATATGCAAGGTTGGACATGTATTTTGAAAAGCTTGGATTTGCTAAAGGTACAAAAGATAGTAACTTTTATTTGAAAGAAATTGAGAATAATTTGTTGATAATAGTAATATTTGTTAATGACATAATATTTAGAGGCATTGATGAAGCAAGTGATAAGTTTGCTAAAGAAATGAAGAATGAGCTTGAAATAAGTATGACAGGAGAAATGAAGTTCTTTCTAGGTTTGTAAATCATTCAAAAAAATGATGACACTTTCATTTCAAAAGTGAAGTATTTGAGGGACTTGTTGAAGACATTTGGCTTGGAAATTTGTAAGCCTATTGCTACACCAATGGTAACTAGTCACAAGTTATCTAGCAAAGATGAGACACCTATAGTAGAGAAAAAGAAGTATAGATCCATGATTAGATGTTTGGAATATCTAACTCACATTAGACCAAATATAGGACATGCAGTTGGGATTGTAGCTATATTTTAATCTGATCCTAATGAGTATTTGATGGGGACACAACCCAAGAACAGAATGGACACAACAGAAGAGGGAAATTATATTAACTAAGAAAATAAGCTAGTACAAACAGTACAGAGAAAATAAGCTTCAAAATGTGCCCTAAGGGCTTACAATAGCATAAATCTGGAGATAATTTCTCCTCTCAGTACCTCCTCTCAAACTCCACTCCGAACTGCCTTTTACAATGCTAAAAATCTCTTTAAATAGATCCCAGAGGGTTAAGGACTAGGAGTACATTCTAGAAAGTCCTAGTAAGCATCCACCGACCAAATAGAAGGTTCTAGAAGCTACGTTAGAAGTCAGTGCAAATCTAGAAGAATCCAAAAATGGTACTCGAACTTCTGGGAGGCATAACTTTTGAACCGTAGCTTCGATTAACGAACCGTTTACATTTTTGGAAAGCTCTCGACGTGCTCTATAGCCTTATGGACAAGCTTTGCTTGTCCCCCATTTTTTGGCCCTTTTTGAGGTCATTTAATGCCCCTAACCTGACTTTGAAGCATTCTTAGGAGGTCACCAAAACTCGAAAAAATGCAATAACTTTCAAACCATGGGGCTTTTTGACCTAATTCTTTTTCTAGAATGCTCTAAATCACAATTACATTCATCTAGCCAATTCACACCTTCTAGGTCACCAAAATGATGGCCAAATTGCATGCTCCTATTTTTTTGGGATTTTCTAGCACACTGATAGTTGAACTTTGAGAGTTGGAACCTTTATTTGGCCCAAATGGGTATCCAAAAATGAAAACACATGAAACAGAAACTAAGTCTAAGTACATTTTTTTGGGTGACACAGGATTGCCCTTATACCTCTGGATGCTCCTGCATCAGACACCCAGGGTAGATTGAAAAGTGACCCTGTCACTTTATGAATGGTAGAGGAAATCCCAAATGGGAAACCTCAGCTGCTGAAATCCAAGTTGAGTCCTCGATCGATCATCCTTTCCATTTGACCAAATACTCTTCATACTGCCTGTTTCTGGTACTCCTACCCACACAATGATCTAGAATGTCTTCTATCTCCTCCTTCTTAGAAGCAGGAATTGGACATGGCTCTAACACCAGCTCCTCATCTGCACCATCATCATGATACTCTGTTAAATCTGCAATGTTGAAAATGGGAGAAATGTGAATACCATCTGGCAGCTCCACTTCATATGCATTTCCTGAGTCATGTTTCTTCAAAATTTTGCAGGGGCCAAATTTCTTCATTTTTAGCTTGTTGTAAGTACCGGCTGGAAATCTTTCTTTTCGTAAGTGCACCATGACTAAATCTCCTACTTGGAATTCCTTATGTCTTCTCCTTTGATCAGCCCTAGCTTTATACTCTGGATTCATCTTGGTAATGTGTGCTTGAACCTCCTCATGTAGATGCTTGATATGTTCAGCAAATTCCTCAACTTCAGCACTTGTCCTCTCCCCTTGTTCTATCTTCCTCAGCTCTGGTGCAGTCCTTGGGCTACTCCCATATACAATTTGGAATGGTGATTTTCCAGTACTCCTATTTATAGAGTTATTATAAGCAAACTCTGCCTGTGGTAGAATCAAATCCCATCCCTTGGGCTTATCCCCAACTAAACATCTCAGCAAATTGCCCAGACTTCTGTTTACCACTTCTATTTGGCCATCAGTTTGTGGGTGATGCGTGGAACTTAATTTCAAGTCAATTTTTAACTTTTTCCACAATGTCCTCCAAAAATACCCCACAAATTTATTATCTCTGTCAGAAACTATGCTCCTTGGAAGACCATGTAGTCTTACCACCTCTTTGAAAAACAAGTCTGCAATATGGACAGCATCATGAGTTTTGTGGCACGGAATAAAATATGCCATTTTGGAGAACCTATCAACCACCATGAATACTGAGTCATTACCCTTTTGTGTCCTTGGTAATCCAAGAACAAAATCCATACTTATGTCCTCCCATGCCCTTGATGGAACATGCAATGGCTGATATAGGCCAATATTGTGACTAAACCCCTTTGCAACTTGACAAACCTGGCAACTCTGTACAAACTTCTTCACATCTTTTGAAATTTGAGGCCAAAAATAATGTTCTCTAAGAATGGAAATGGTCTTATCTCAACCAAAATGTCCTACCATCCCTCCACTGTGTTTCTCCTTAATCAAATTTTCCCTCATGGAACTCCTTAGAATGCACAATTGACTACCTTTGAACAACATGCCATCCTGAATCAAATAGTCTAACCACTTGGTTCTATCTACAACAACAGGTTCTTTACAAGCTTTCCATGCATCAGCAAAATCAGGATCCTCGGGGTACAAATTCTTGAGTTCATCAAACCTAACTACTTCAACCTACATTGTTGTAAGCAACAACTATCTCCTACTTAGTGCATCTGCAACCCTGTTAGATTTTCCACTTCTATGCTTCAACAAAAATGTATAGCTCTGGAAGAATTCTACCCACTTCATATGCCTCTGATTCAATTTACCTTGGCTATTTAGATACTGTAATGCCTGATGATCAGTATACAAAACAAATTCCTTTAGCAATAAATAATGCCTCCATTTCTTTAAGGCCTGAACTATTGCATAGAACTCTTGATCATAAACAAAATACGTCTTCTTTGCATCATTCAATTTTTCACTAAAATATGCAATAGGCTTACCTTCTTGGCTTAATACAACCCCAATAGCGTTGCCACTAGCATCACAATCCACCTGAAAAACCTTTCTAAAATATGGAAGTGCCAACACAGGCTGTTCTGTCACCTTCGTCTTCAGCAATTCAAAACTTCTTGCAGCTGTTGTAGTCCATTTAAACTCTTTTCTATCCCCTCTTATTGTATCAGTTAGGGGTGCACATATGCCACTAAAATTCTTAATAAACTTCATGTCAAAACTAACCAGACCATGAAATGATCTTACCTCAGTAGCAGACCTTGGAGTAGGCCATTCCAAGATGGCTTTTACCTTCTTTGGATCCATTTTGAGACCTTTAGGTGATATAACAAACCCCAAATAGACTAACTCCCTTTTTGCAAAGTTACACTTCTTCAGATTAATTAACAGTTTCTCTTCCCTTAGCTTTTCAAGGACACTATGAATATGCAGTAAATGTTCTTCCAAAATCTTGCTGAAAATTAAAATATCATCCAAATAAACAATAACAAATTTTCCCAAGAACTTCTTAAGTACCTCATTCATGAGCCGCATGAAGGTGCTTGGAGTGTTCGTCAATCCAAAGGGCATGAATAACCACTCATAAAGAACCTCCTTGGTCTTGAAGGCTATTTTCCACTCATCTCCTTCTCGAATCCATATCTGATGATAACCACTCTTCAGATCTATCTTTGTGAAGTACTGAGCTCCACTCAAGCAGCCCATAATATCATTCATCCTTGGCAAAGGAAACCAGTACTTGATGGTGATCCTATTTATAGCTCGAGAATCTGTACACATCCTCCACTCTCCATCCTTCTTTGGTGTGAGTACTGCAAGTATTGGACATGGACTTAGGCTCTCTTGAATCAAGCCCTTCCTCAAAAAATCTTGAACCTGTCTATTTAGCTCCTCTATTTCAGTAGGAGTCATCCTGTGAGTAGCCTTCTTAGGAAAACTAGCTCCTGGAATCAGATCTATCTGATGACTGATTTGCCTTACTAGTGGCAATCCATCTAGAACATTATCAGAGATAATATCTCCAAACTCCCCTAGTAAATCTGAAACTTCAACTTGTATTTCACTACTACCTTCTTTATCTTTCATAGGAATCAAAGCATAACACATATGCTAATGTTTCATGCCATCTAAAAACTTCCTTCCATCAACAAGACAAATCCTAGCACTGCTACATACTTTTTCACCTTCCTTTTTCATGGGCTTCAATTTGTGGTGAACTCCATCCTTTGTCAGAGAGTATGTGTTTGCATGTCCATCATGTACTGCATGTCTATTAAACTACCATGGTCTACCCAACAATCGATGGAAAACATCCATCGAAATAACATCACAGAGAACTTCATCATGGTAACTCCCAATTTTAAATTTCACTAAACATTGTTCACTTACCAGGACCTTATGATTATCTTTTACCCAAGCAATCCGATAAGGCTTGGGATGTTTCTCCCTCTTGAGCTTCATCTTAGAGACCATCTCTTCTGATACCAAGTTATCAGTGCTACCGCCATCAATGATCATGTCACAACATTTATCCTCACACTTGCATCTGGTATGGAACAAACTCCTCCGTTGTCCTGGTTCAATCTCACCACTTAGTAGGACTCTTTCATTTACCAAGGTCTCTCCTCTTTCTACATCCTCTAAATGTGATGATTGTGCATCCTCATCCACATGAGCAACCCTAGCTTGGCCCTCAGCTCTCCTATCTATCCTTCCTTGTCATTGAGGGCATTCAAAGGCATGATGACCTTCTTCATTGCAATGGAAACAGATACCATGAAAGCCTCCTCTTCCTTGTCCACTTCCTCTACCTCTTCCTCTTTGATTTCCAAAGTCTTGATCATGGGAGTGGTTGAAACCCTCATTCCTTTGGTTTCTGCTAGTACCCACATCTTGATTTTTCTTTTGGGTTTCATTGCGGCCTCCAGATGATCTACCACTTCCCCTTCCTCCTTGACCGTGCCCTCTTTGTCTTCCTTCAAACCTTTTATTCAACTTCTCTTCAACTCATAGGGCAAACTAGTATGCCTCTTCAACATTGGTCATTCTTACCAGACTTAATTCCTCCTAGATGCTAGGGCGCAACCCACTGATATAATGAGCAACCTTCTCCTTATTTTCTTCTGCATGCCCCACTCTAATCAAGAGTTGGTAAAATTCCTCTGTATATTCTTGGACTGATCTTCCTGCTTGCTTTAACCCATGCATCTTCTTAAACAGATCAAGCTCATAGTCCATAGGAATGAACTACTTCTTCAATTTGTCCACCATGCGATCCCATCTTGTGATCTTCTCCTTTCCTCTTCTATTTCTTTCCAATTGAACCTCTTGCCACCAAATTTTGGCATGGCCTTTCAGTTTGGCCTTTGCAAACTTAACCCTATCTAGGTCCCTGATATCCTCATACTCAAAGTATTCTTCCAGTTCATTGATCCAATCGATCAACTCATCTAGTTTCAGATTTCTTGAAAATACACCCACTTCAATCATAGGTCTTTTCCCAAACTTAGTAATGGCCCTAAAAAGCCTTTCCTCTAAAAGATTCAGAACTTCCCCATCAAGTTCCCCTTCTGGTCCCATTTCTTCTTCTTCATTTTCATCCTCACTGTCGTCACCTGAGGCAACATTTGCTCCTCTATGGAGCTCCTCTTGCAATGCTTGTACCTAACTTTGGAGGGCTCTAACCTCCTCAAGATTAATAGCTCTAGCCCTTCTGCCACGCTCTCTTCATGGAGGCATCTTCTAACTTGAACCCACAACCACGCAGTCCTGGTGTAAACTACCTCACAGTTGGTGCTCTGTCTACACACTCAGGAAAACCAGCTCTGATACCACTTCATGGGGACACAACCCAAGAACAGAATGGACACAACAGAAGAGTGAAATTATATTAACTAAGAAAATAAGCTAGTACAAATAGTACAGAGAAAATAAACTTCAAAATGTGCCCTAAGGGCTTAAAATAGTGTAAATCTGGAGATAATTTCTCCTCTCAGTACCTCCTCTCAAACTCCACTTCGAACTGCCTTTTACAATGCCAAAAATCTCCTTAAATAGACCCCAGAGGGTTAAGGACTAGGAGTACATTCTAGAAAGTCCTAGTAGGCATCCACCAACCAAATAGAAGGTTCCAGAAGCTGCGTTAGAAGTTAGTGCAAATCTAGAAGAATCCAGAAACGGTACCTGAACTTTTAGGAGGCATAACTTTTGAACCGTAGCTCCGATTGACAAACCGTTTACATTTTCGAAAAGCTCTCAAAGCGCTCTATAGCCTTATGGAGAAGCTTCACTTGTACCCTATTTTTCAGCCCTTTTCGAGGTCATTTAATGCCCCTAACCTGACTTTGAAGCATTCTTAGGAGGTCTCCAAAACCTAAAAAACTGCAATAACTTTCAAACCGTGGGGCCTTTTGACCTAATTATTTTTCTAGAATGCTCTAAATCACAATTACATTCATCTGGCCAATTCACACCTTCTAGGTCACCAAAATGATGGCCAAATTGCATGCTCCTATTTTTTCAAGATTTTTCTAGCACACTAATAGTTAAACTTTGAGAGTTGGAACCTTTATTTGGCCCAAATGGGTATCCAAAAATGAAAACACATGAAATAGAAACTAAGTCTAAGTACATTTTTTTGGGTGACACGGGATTGCCCTTATACCTCTGGATGCTCCTGCATCAGTATTATTATGCAATAGTAAAGAGGATATTTAGATATTTGAAGGGAACATCTAATTATAGGATATGGTATTATAGATCAAATTATTTCACTCTATGTTCTTATATGGATGTGGATTGGGTAGGCAATATAAATGATAGAAAAAACTCCAATGGTGGAGCATTATTTCTTGGGTAAGCAAGAAAAAAGATTGGATTTCATAGAGAACACCTTAGGCAAATCATGTAGTAGTAGCAAATAACTATAATCAAGTTATGTGGATAAAGCAGATGATGAAAGATATTGAGATGCAATTTTTAGAACTTTTTATTGTATATTGTGATAACACAAGTACAATAAGTATTTCTAAGAATCTTGTATTGCATTCTAAGACTAACCATATATCTATTAAGTATCATGTTTCAAGAGAGAAGGTAGCAGAGAAAGAGATCAGATTGGCATATTTTAGTACTAAAGATCAAATTTTAGATATCTTTACAAAGCCCTTACCTAAAGATACTTTTGATTACTTGAGAGGTATTCTTGGGGTTATGCCTTTGCCTACTTTAGAGTAGATGATGTAGATATTACATTATTCCAATGCTACAAAGCACTATTGTTTGACTGAATTGAATGTTGATGCTTCTTGTATGGGGGAGTATCTATGATGAGAAGAATCATTAAGGACTATTGGTAATTGGACTTGAACAATGTCTTTGGACACTTGAGCTGGTTAAAGACTTGAAGCAATTAATTGATATAATGAGGTCTTTATCATTGATCTCAATAGGGGATATATGTACATGACAAAAATCCTCTTTATTGTGAATTGGGGAGAGACAATTGGATAAGGAGAGATGAGCACATCCTTATTCCTTATTAGGGAGATTTAGAAAGATTTATGTAAGTAAGAAGGAATATGTCTATGGGGGAGATATACATCATGAAGAGTTTTGATGTATGGGTGATAAGTTAAGAGTTTTTTAGCATGTGAACAATTGATGCTACTCCTATGAAGATGCAAAATAGAGTAGTGTTCCAGACGATTTTATATTTGATTACTAAAGAAGATTTAGAAAGATGGGAGAAACAACAATAACATAGTATTGTTTGGTATTCTTTGAATCAAGATGTTTTTCATATATGCTTCCATCAATGCCAAAGGGGGAGATTATTAGAATGAAGGCTGGTGGTATTCCTTTGGGGAAGTATCCTAAGCATTAGAGAGCATGTGGTAGCATTGACATGTTGAATTCATGACTATGTTTTTGATTGATGTCAACATAGCAGTAATTTTGCAAAGACTAGCAGAGTAGTAGATCTAAAGATCATGATCATATAGATAATTTCTTGATGATTAGGTGATGTGAAGCCAAGGACATGTTCTACATTATGTCCTAATAATGAGGTTAAGTGTATGTAACCTAAGTCATAGATATACAAAATTTATAAGTGAATTAAAGAGAGTAGTACACAAATAGAGTACTTGTTACATAGTTTATGATGATTGCATTATATCTTATAATGGAGATATAATCTAGATATGAAAAGTTATATAGTGATAAAGGATAGTTTGATGATGATATCAGTGAGTACACAAGTCTTGAAATTGCATGAGTGAGAAGTTGTATATACCATGAGTTGACAATGCTATTATAATTACAAGTTAATTAATTATCTTATTGTGGTTGTATTATAATCAATTGGGAAAGCTTCAAGGCTGACTCAAAAAATTATTTTAAGGACTTGGTATAAAGGAAATTATTTTCCTTGATTGTAAATTTTTCAAGGGAGTGTGAACAAGAGTAGAGTGTTTGGTAAATGTGAGTAAGTAATCCAATACTACTATATTTGGACTCGAATTGCAATGGTAGGTCATCACAATTATGATGTCCAACCCTCACCCAAGCGACAGTACCAAGAATAGCCTCCTGTCAGATGGGTGTCAAACTTTTGGGGTCACAAATCGTGACCTAAAAGCTCATTCATCATAATTGAAATGGCTTTTTGCAAGCCAATTATGAAATCTAACATTTGTAGTCCTTCATTGGAATAGCGATGCCCTCATTGTATAATTGACAGTCATCCATCATAAATTCCATTGCATGTGAGATGAATTCTAACAACAATGTCACAAGTGTGACAATTATTCATCAAATTTATTTGTCAATGTTGTGATGGGTATAACATGGAAATGTTACTGTTGTGATGGCTGAGCTATCACAATTATGAAAAATTGCTAAAATATTTAAAAAATCATGCTTTTGCATTGTCTAATCATGGTGTAGTAGGTAGAACTTATATCTAGAATGTAGTGTGTAAGGATTTTTAGAACTTATTATCCTAAGAAATTTTTGAAGGATTAATATTCTTAATCATACTATGTTTACTTTTAATTTAATCGCAAGTAAATTGTGAGAATACTTTTAGAGTACACTTTCGTGGTTATGCATTTTGCAAGGTAAGATTGTAATTTGGACCTCTCACTAGATGGACTTAGAACCAATGTTTATGATCTCTTTCAGATGAATCCCAACATGAAATATCTCATAACATATGCAAATGATAAAAATGATGCTATAGAGGAGGATCCTTCAAAACTTGTTGCTCATGAGGAGGGGAAACAAAAAAAATTGGGTAGAGAATTAGATGGTTCCACTATTCTTCCACTAGGAAAGGGGGTATTTATAGTAGGAAAAGAAATTAGGCAACCCATGAGAGGTAAAATCAGTTGAGATATTTATGGAATATAATTCATGATGTGTGGAACATAATTTATCTATAATTGGAATGGAGCTGGAATAATATTGTATGATATCAGTGAGGTTGCATTCATTTTTGGAGGGACAATTGGGAAAGTGTATGGGCATGGAGGGAGAGTCATGTATTGTACTATAGGAGGAATAAACTCTTGCACCTATGGATTCAAATTTTTAGTTATGGCTTTCTACAATTTTTGTTCCCCCAATATAACTCAAAATATATCTTTGTAAGGGAAATGATAGAATGATAAATCTAATTTTGAAAGTCATGGCACAGACAAATTTTTCCAAATAGCATTCTAGTAGTGGTCCACCTATTTTCATGTCAAGTCCTCAATAAGCTAATACTACACACAAAATGTATGTTGAATCCACAACTTCATGCATGGAGAAATAATCATGATGTTAGGCTTCTTATCTACAGTAAAACAAAAGGGAAATGGAAATGCAACACTATATATGAAACACTTGAGAAGAAGTAGTATCAATTAGACAACTTAGAAGAATGTCAAACACAATCTCTATGAGAGGAGCCAAAGAGGAAACAACATGAAATGCACTAAAAAATGTACATGTGTGATCAACATAGTAAAATATATTTCTAACAAAGAAGAGTTTTTTTTCATAATTGTCTTTATAAAACATGAGGTGTAGGTCTGAACAACATGCTAAAATGCACAGGACACTTAGTAGTTTTTTTTCATCATTCTCTTTATAAAAGATATATTTTAATTGGTTTCTTGGTAATGGATGTATCCTCAATAGTGGAGTGAAATATTTTTAGTGTGACACATTCTTCAAATGTTTTCCTTGTGGTATCATTCAATTTTTGTTATATCTCATGTCTTGACACATGATGAGATATTGTGTTGTATTTACTTATCTATACATCTCCCAAGGGATTTACCATGCCTTTCTATTTCTTAACATTTCTTTTATAAGGTCCTTTCAATATGGTGCAACTTCATTCATGTAGCATAGATATCCTCCTTCTAAAGCACACTCCATTTTCTCTCCTCTAGGTCTACCTAATATTGCAAGTGTTCTCAATTGTACAAGCTCTACTTTCATTATTTTCTTCTAAATATATCTAAGGTACTAAATATACTAACATATTGTGAGTATGATCTTAAAATCATGCTTAATAACTTACAACATTATGTAGAAGATCGCATGATTCAAGAACCCATTGTGATGGTTCTAGTTGCTTATGTCACAGTTCAAGTTCCTCTTCTTGTTGTTGATGGTGTTGCTAGATCTCCTTTCCTTGGTCCTTGCAATGTCATGTCCACTCTTTCTATTGGTGTTTCAATGGGGGATGTGTTTCTTTCTTTCTCATCTCTTTCTTGGAGGTTCCTCTTTCTCATATGGTTTTGGTTGCAACTTCTATTGGTGAGGTTGTCCCTGTGGTTGCTAAGATTTTAACTCTGCAAGAATGTATATTCCATCTCTGAATTAGTATGCTTTGACAAGGATCACTTAATAGAGCATAGATCAAATTAATATTCAATAGAGTTTAATTGAAATCAGATCACAAAAAATAATTAGAATGCAATATTCTTATTTGAGTACTTAGCCAATGGATAAAGTGATATCCCAAGGATTGAAAATATCTAAATTATCATATAGAAAGGGCACAGTAACAATGTTGTGCATCTCTTCTTCAAGCTTATACATATATGTTGCATTGAAGTTAAATATTTGATAAAAATAAATCATCTATTATAGGATATTAAAAAGACATATCAGTTATATAACACATAACTAAAGCTTCATTAAATCTCATACTATAGTTATTAATTTTAATAAAAAGATCCATGGAAGACACTATAATACCAAACATTTATAGTTTATTAAGTAAAATAATTTTACTTCCTTGCTTACCATAATCTATAGGACAATTCTATCCAAATCCTTTAAAAAGCCTAGACAAAAATAAACAAATTTAATCTATAGAGAGAAGATATAAAGATAAGAACCAATGTACAAAGTATTTATCAAAAGTATATCTTCCAATGGCCATGTTCTTTCATGCCCCTATATACAAGAATGGATATCAACATGATAGTTTTTTTTATATATATTTAAATATGTTCATATATATAGGAATGGATTTTGACATAGTTAAACATAGTGTGAACGAAGTAAGGGACAATGTAAAACACACACACACACACACACACACACACACAGAGCAGAGAGAGAGAGAGAGAGAGAGAGAGAGAGAGAGAGAGAGAGAGAGAGAGAGAGAGAGAGAGATGAATTTTAACATGATAGTTGTTTATATGTATAAATATGTTTCTTGACAAAACTATGACAAGGAAATTTTGTTGCATTGATTTTGATGTTCAAAATAAGTAGCAATAATTTGAGAATAAAAATCACATAAGTTGCTTTAGCAATGCAATCAACCAAACTTAGAATTTGAAAGGTTGAATGGTGGTTGTTCTAGATTGTGCAAGTATAAATTATGGGTAGTGATTGAGCAATGTTATTTGTCAATTAGATTGTGCAACAATTTAGTTTGCATGAATATATTATATTGCATTCAACAATCTAGCATTGTGATAAGAATATTAATGATTTGTTAATGAATTGAAGTGTAACAATAATCTTTATATAGCCAAGAAGAAGAGATTTTGTAATAGACCCAATGGATATATCATTGCAATTGTTCCTGTTGGAAATATAAGAGGAGTAACTAAGAGGGGCGGGGTGAATCAATTACTACAAAAATAAATCCCAGATCCCTTATATGTCACTATAGAAAACTGAATATTGTTTATGCCCAACAAATACACATAAAATGTTGTATCTCAGTAAGCACTATAATTTCTTGGTAAACATTAACGCAAAGATCTTTATTTATTATCTAAGATTACCATTACTTAACTTAGTTGCAAACACTTAAAATAAAATAGTATGAACACATTTGACCCAAGGATTTAATGTGGAAACCTAATTTGGGAAAACCAGCAATTGCAACTAGTTACTAATTCCACTCTTCTGAAGTGAGCCCTATTAGGAGCCAACCCTGTTAAAGGTTACAAAACACGTAGTTAATTGTGACTCTGTTAGAGGATTTACTCACCCTATTAGGAGTGGCCTTGTTAGAGGTCTTTAGACAATTCAATATAAATTCCACCTTGTTAGAGGATTTACAAATGGCTATTAAGCCAACTCTATTAAGAGATTTAGATCACTGCTACAATGGTTAGAGAGTAACAATGGAATGACCTAATTTGAATGCAACTAAATTATTGATTATGGATCTCAATTTTGGCTTGTACTTGATCCTTCCTAATCAAATATATCTTTTCAACTCCACAAGGATACTCTACTTATCCTTCAAATTCACTCCCTCTCTTTATCATTAAAACTTCAATTCATTCATAACTTCTTCACACTTTTGAATCCACAACTTGACCTTATACTTATATCTTTCACATTGTCAAGTCAGGTCATATGCAACTTAGAATAATTTATATTCATCTTCTTAGTTAGCTAGAACCAATTTAAAACTTTGAATGCAAATTCATCCAAACAAAAGATCTTAAATCTCTATTTATAGAGAGAGTTGGTCAAAAGAAAAGGTTGTCATGTGCTAGAATCTAAGGAAGACAAGGAGTGTAGGGTATTGCTCCATTTAGTGGCTGAATAGAAGAGATTTTTATTGGAAAGAAAATTAAGAAGGCTTCAGAGTATGAATGCTTGAAGGGTGAACAAGCTATCAAAGCTAAAGTGTGTGAAATCCAACCTGAATAGAGGACTAAAACAAAGACTTTTAATCTACAATTGAGTTGTAATTTCATGCTATTAGATCAAGCCTTATTATTACTTTCTAATCATTGTATTAGTCTAGGGTAAATCCTTTGGATTGAGGTTGACTTGACAATCATTTGTAAATCCTTTAACTAGGTGACATTCCAAGTGAATGATCTAAAGTCCTCTAACAAGGCTCACTCCTAATAGGGTGATTGAAATCCTCTAACTAGGTGAAATTTAATAGTGTGTATTGTAACCTTTAACAGGGCTAGCCTTTCACAAGGCATCAATTTAAAAGAGTGAGAATTAGTAGAATGTTACTGGTGGTTTTTCTGAAATTGGGTTTCCACATAGAATCCATGTGTCAAATGTGTTGATTAAATCCATTATGTTTCATGTTTATATTTCTACAAAGTTATTTTGACCTACAAAAGTAACCTGCAAGTTTAAGCATTATATGATCTATTAGATGCATGCATATTAAGTTTTTATGGATATGGGTTCATTAAGATGTGAAAAGTTTTATTTGTACTTCTACACCTTCGTTAACTAATTCACATCCCACACCCCAAGTTATTCTAAAGAATTCCTACAATAAAACTACCATCCAACTCTTAAAAAAATAAGACATCAAAGAGACTAAACTTAAAATCTATTCCAGAAGATAAGCCAGAAACATAGAAAAAAAACTCTCAGTAAGAGAGAATACATTAAGATATATTGAGAATTTATATCCAAGGGAAATCATTTATAGGGAAATAGTTATGTTTGGGAGTACTAGTCTCAAACATAATACATCACTAAAAACAATTACCCCTAACTATTGTTGGTCTTTGAAAATGCTAGAGGGTTTTCAATTATCCCACTGAGAAACTGACATATCTAGGGGCAGCCAACTCCCATTTTCAACATGCCATTTTTGACAACAGGCCAACTATAAGGCATGACCCTTCTTCTACTTCAGGCTTTGCTAAACCTAGGCGGGTGGACCTGAGATTCAATCGATACCGTACTAGTTCAAAAACATATCCTTGAATCTATTAAGCAGATGAAAACCCCTTATTTCTCTTAAAGACTTATGAAATGACATGAACCTATAGTAGCTAGGTGCAAATCTATGGATCTCAGAAGCTGAGTGAGGGTTCAACTTTTATGCCCACTTCAAATAGGAACAACTGAATTTATTTGAATAAAAGATTTGTGCAAATGCCATCCATATCAGCTTGCATCTGATTTAGTGATCAGTGCCTTATCCATTAAAACATAGAGTCATTACTAGCAGAATGACCTAACTTGCTTCCATTACAATCAAGTTTACCAACTGAAATCCCTAATCCCATTCTTATGCAATATCCCCTTCATACACCTAGAAACCCTATCAGAACTATGAAGCATTTACTTAACTCCTTGAGTCAAAAGCAACAAAGATCTAATACACACTTTATCCAAAATGTCTTAAACCAAATGAACATTATCCATTCAATTACAAAGTTAATGACACATGAAGAATTAGGAGACAGAATTAGAAAACTCAGATAATTCCTTTAAATCCCCTTTTGTATTTATCCTTGGAAAGATTAAATACAGTAATTGGTAACACAAAATGAAACTCAAGATAATTCATATGATCTAGCATCAATATCCAATACTTCAGAATAACAATGCATAACATGAAATG
Organism: Cupressus sempervirens; assembly: GCA_028749045.1. NCBI lineage: Eukaryota > Viridiplantae > Streptophyta > Pinopsida > Cupressales > Cupressaceae > Cupressus > Cupressus sempervirens. The sequence goes on along the minus strand of CM053791.1, from coordinate 780,162,200 downwards.
AAAATCTACACAGGGTGGATGCGTGGCCTTCACTGCTAGAGCTTAGCTCAAAGTCAGGAAGTAAAACCATCTACAATCCTAGTTTCAATAGTAGAACTAGAACCCTACTAGTATTACCCAAAGAAAACTACCAACAACCACAAATGAGAAAAATAATGAAAGATATAGGAAAGAAGAAATTTCCTGGATTGAATCTGAACATGACACTTGTCCACTTGGAAAACCTTCTCAATAGGTAAAACCATCTTTCTTATCTTTTCCCTCAAATGCTGAATCAAATCTTTAATTAGTTATGGCTTCAAAAGGATCAAATATCTAAAATGTATGATTGAACAAATAACTGATTTGATTCATGATTTTTACTCATTGTAAAATGAAAATCAGTTTAAAAAAATTAACTTCTAAAAGCCAAGGAAACACTCTAAAACTGATTTTCTTCATACCTAGACTTCACCAAGCCTTCAAAACTGCCCTAAAACAAACTCTGATACATCATGATGATTTCAGCCTATTCTATTGCCAATGCCCTAGATTTTACAAATTGACATATAGCTCGAACTAGTGAGCACCTATGTGAAAATTGACCTCAAATTCAAAAAATTTGGATTCTCCCAGTTCCAGCGGTATATTGAAGTGCCCATTTTTGATAAAAATCACCCTAGATATGGCCCTTTGAAGTTCTTAGTCCTGTTCATGGCCTCCATTTAAAATTTGAAAAATTTATTCCTTTTATAAAGTTTGGACTATTCAAACTTTATTTAAATGCCCTGCATGTGAGTTTGAGGGAAAATAAATAAAATACTTTAAATTTGCAATTTCCCAAATTCCCCACCATTCTTTATCTGGGTAAAACCTATTGACAAGCCCAATGACATGTGTTAAGATGTGATTGGCTTAGACTCCCACTACTGGCACCACATGGCATCACCTCATTTGTTCTTGTCACTGCCACATCATTGTGCCACCCTGATGCCACATCATACTCACTATGTCGCTATATTAACTTCCCTGCATCTTTCTTATAGCGAGTTAATGAGAACCCTTAGATCTACCATGTGACATGATCTAGTGCATCTCTAGACTTGCTCGCCACATTACAACCTGCCTCAGAATCTGTGCCACATGGCATCTTTTGGTTGGTTCACATTTTGCCACATTTTTGCTCCATGAGTCTGTTAGTTGCCACTTGGTACTACTCAGTTCGCTACATCTCCCAAGCAGGACCCACATATCCTCTCACACTCTCTACCCAATTTTGAAGCTTTTCAGCTAGTCGCTATGTCACTAACCAAAATTTCTTGGATTTTTTGGCTAGCGACATAGTGACTAGCCAAATTTTTTAACTTTTTTGGCACTTACAATTGTCTAATGTCATTCATTTTATCGAGGAGTTTTGTCAAAATTTATTTCTTTCATCCAACTGACCAGATGAGTAGGCCCCTACCTGCACCAGCACAACCTTTCCAAAAGGCTCTTAACTTAATTCACAACTCATTGTGCATGAGATAATATTTAAAGACTTAAAAAGTTCTACCCATGGGCAATGTGGGATAAAGGGTTTGAAGCTCCCTTTCCCTTGTTTTTTATATGCTGGCTCTTTCTTAATACCATCACCTCTTCTATATTAGCACAGAGTCTGTATCTTCTATGCATGCAACTTTTCATGGCTACTCTAGCCTTTTAATGTTGGGACTTTTCTTTAAAATGGTGTCTATTGCTCTTTATTTAGCGCAAGCTATTTTGTATTGGTTCTTTGATGCTTGCACAAGTTCAATGGCATCTTTTCTTGCTGATAACTCTGCCTTTTAACGACTTCCTAAAACTCCCCTGCTATGTTACGTTCTTTTGCATGGAATCCTAGTTGAGGGCATGGATTGTTCTTCTCACATTAGTGTGAAGAGTTTCTCTTTGTTTTTTGTGTGGGCGCTCCTTTTAAATGGTGGCTCCCTCTAGTTTGCCAGCTTCTTCTTAGTGTGAATCTCCATTTATGTTTGCTTTGTTGCCTCTTAAACTATGTGGGCTCTTCTCTTTTTTGATTGCGTTGGATTTCTTCTTTAAAATTTGGTTTGCGTAGACTTTCTTGCTTTATCCCCTGCTTATTGTGTTGCCTTCCTCATTGTTGCTTGAACCAAAGAGATAGTGAGGAGAAGCCATTAGACATCCCCTAGACCAGTGGTGTGTCAAGATACTATACTTCCATATTGCAAATCCAGATATTTCTTTTCCAAAAACTAGCAATTCTGTTCCCACAGCTAAAGATTCCTTATCTACATAGGTGAAGCAATCATCCGATGGCATCCTAGGTAATCTCATCCATTGGTCTTGCTTAGGATCATAAGCTTCCCATCCATTCAAATTGCATGCCAAATATACCTAATGTTCAATAACCCCAAGCTATCTTATCAAGCGATACAGGTAGCCAATTTGAACTAAAGATTTGAATCGACTATTTAATGAAGAAAGGGAGCCATAATCTGATCTTGAGGTCCATGCTAGGCACTGCATGGCTATATCATCTTGAAGACTAGGTAGAAGAGAATCATCTAACTCCTCTTGATTCCCATCTGCATCTTTTGGCTCTCCAAGGAAATCTTCCATATCCATTGGGATCAAATCAGGACCTTTCATCTTAATAATCTGAACACCTTTCCATATATCAAGCATTGCTGCTTTTTGGCTGTCCCCTAGTACCATTTTCTAACCATTGGTATTTTCTTCTTCAAAATTCAACTGCAACCCAAGTTTCTTCAACTCTAGCAAATACGAGTCAATAAGCAAGGTGCTCTAGGGAGACAAATTTCTAGTTAGCTCATTGACTCAAAAAAGAAATTGATCTATAGGAAATCTTCATAACTGCACCTAAATGCTATTGAGGAAATAAACTAATTACAACATTAGAAGGACTTCTAAATTTTTTTTTAAATTCATGTCATGTCACTCAAGGACATTAATTCATAAATAAATAAAAACCTCTGCCTAATTGTATACTCCAATCTAATCCAAGAAATACATTGGACTTTCCCCTTCTAACACTTAACCATGTTTCCTACTTCGAAAATTTCAAAAACAATATTCCTAGGAAATTGATATCTTTCTGATAAGTATCTATTAGATGATATCCTTTGACCAATAAGATTTCATGCCCTTTAATAGTTTAATGAATTTACTCGAGCTCCAAAATGGGTCTGGCTAAAAAAATTCGCTTTCAAACACCTGAACCAGGCAAACTGATCCAATGGTGAACTGATATTGATTCATGTCAAATTCAACTAATGAACAATCAATTTGAAACTCATTTTACTACTTCCTATCAAACTGTGAATTTCATGCTAGGAGGTCTGTTGACTGCCTTTAAAAACTTACCTGAATTACTGACTAGGCCTTGAAAATTGGAGCACCGATTCTCTGTCCTGCGTACTTTCACCCTGTCATATCTCGTCTTATGAAAAATTTCCATTCAAAAGATATTGATCATCAAATTTTCCTTCTCAGAATTACCTACATGTAAACCTGTTAGAAAACAACAAACTAGGTTTGGATTTGGCTTGGAAAACTAGGCAAATGGGCACATGAGGAAATGAAAATTGGGACATTGGTTCTCTGTCATAAGGACATTATAGATCTGTGATTTGGGATCATGATGAATAATTGGGCGCAAATGGCGATTGATCAAAGTAGGCTACTTGGAGTTTGCAAACTGGAAACACTGACAGAAAGCATTTTTTGCAAAAGGAATTGACCTAGGAAAGTGTGCAAATGGATTTGTCAAGACTTGCAAATTGACACACTTAGAGTATTTTTAGAGGAAAACACAATGGTGAAATCCATTCAATCTAGGCAATCATGTATCTCAAATTATAACACCTCGAATAGGGGTCCTGACAAATCTACTCCTTCTGACACCAGTAAAAAGATAGAAATTGTGTTTGGAATCACATTTCAAAATTGATCAAATGAATTTGTCATGAGTTTAAACTTGGAATATAATAAGTCTATGACATCTAGAATGCAATGCAAAAGGAATTTTGGCATTTGAGTCAACTAATCAAAAGTTATAACACGTCAAATAGGGCTTCCTACAATTTTGAACTAATTGCATAAGCACGAAAATAGTAACTAACCAACTTTGAGGGATTCAAAACCTAGACAAATGGACTTGAAATGACTCAAAATCTAAAACATAAGTTCTCAGGTATGGACACTAAACACTCCCAAAGTAGCGAGTCATGAAACATTTCTAGGTGCAAGTTATTCAATGGAAAACACAACCTCCTGTCGTTGTTTGACACTTACGTGGAAATGCAAAATTGACACTTGCTCAAAATAGGACTTTATGAAATGGCTCAGAATGTCAATTTACTTGAAGGAATAGGTAGACATACTAAAATAAAGGTGTTAGAAACATTAAACACCTTATAAGCATCAAATGGACAACCAAGTTCATAAGCATCAAAAAGCATTTATAGGGCTTGATTTGAAATAGATGCTCAAAATGAGAACACAATTTTGAGTGCCAACAACTATAATGCACAAGATTATGTTGTTTCTTCTAAATGAAGGAAACATAATGCTTATCTTAGAAACCAAATCCATGTGGTTTCAACCATATATAGTGAATATGTTGTAAATAGAAAATTAATCATATTACTATCCAAATCCTTTATCTTAAAAAATAACATTGTATACAAAAAAATCTGTAGATGTAAGGAGAGGTATCTGATGAAAATCAAGAGTTTCTATAGGAACAAGTCATGAAGATAAGATTCCTAATCTAATATGAATTTTTCTTTATCAAAATAGTATTAATCCTTTGAATTGAGAGTTTCAAATTAGAAATAATTATTTTCCAACTTGAATTAGAATAGAACCTACCAAAAATTAGATTATGTGTTAAAAAGCTATAATACACATAATTTGAGTTATGCCCTTTATTGTTCATTTTATTATAACTAATCTAATGACAGTTCTATAGGAATTTGTAATCAGCCCAAATAATCATCAACTAGACCAATTTAACTGGGTTATGGCTTGTTTGTTTTTAAAAATATCTGTTATGATATGTTTTTGTAAAATTTCTTGCAAACTCTACCCATTTTTTGTGGTTTACATTATTTTTGTGTAGGATGTTGAGGTAAGTCACTTAGCACTAGTTGAGTAAGTTTTCGAAATTTATTATTTGGATTTTGGAATATGTATGTAGCTAGATCATTTTCGGTAAATGCGATGATAGTTTTACAAGAATTTGTAGTCAACCCAACTAATCAACAACTAGACCAATTTAACTAGGTTATGGCTTGTTTCTTTCTAAAAATATCTGCTATGATATGTTTTTGTAAAATTTCTTCTGAACTCTACCCAATTTATGTGGTCTGCATTATTTTTGTGTAGGATCTTGAGGTAAGTCACTTAACATAGGTTGAGTGAGTTTTATTGTTTTATTATTTGGATTCTAGAATATGTATCTAGGTGGATCATTTTTTCAGTTGTGAGATAATATGTAATAAGCACCTTAAAAGAGATCTCTCATTATATAAAAGATACATGTTTAGAAGGAAATATAAAGACATACTTGTTTACAAGGAAAAGAAAATATTTACATACATAACATGTTTTTTCCTTGAAGAAAATCATAGAGCAAGGACATGACATGAGAATGAAATTGTAGAGAAAGGGCATGGCACAACAATGAAATAGTAGAGTAAGGGAATGACAAAAAAAAGTAGAGATCATAAGGGTATAGCAAACAAATGCACTGATTAAAATGGCATAGCAATGTTCATAGTTGTCCACCCTTGTTTGGAGCTCTCCACCTCTTTCATGCGTAGCTCTCCACAATCAAAACAAATGGAAAATGATTTAGGTCTTATTTTCTTTCTTTCTTTTTTATGCTCATGGGGGCATCATAATTTGTGAGTTTAACATCACTATTGTGATAATGTCAGGGAGGATAACAAAAAAAAAGATATGGAAATCACCACAAATTACATCATCATTAAAAATTATTATTGCAATTTTAACCCAAATGTTTTAGTGCAAGGGATTATTGGGTGCAAAGTTTGTGATCTGGTATCAAAATCAGAAGAAACTGAAGTCTAGTTGATAGTATAGAGAAAGAGGAAGGAACAATATAGTTCAATTCTATTATTTCAGAAGGAATCATATAGAGATCATTTGAACAGTGGGTTCATTGGTTTTTCCCCAAAAGTTGTTTTGAAAGTGGGTCCATCTACCTTCTACAACTCCTAACAAGGTTGGTACAACTCTTAATAGGATTGGAATCTCCTAACAGTGATTGATATGTAATAAATATTTTCATAGACTCCTAACAGGGTCCATCCTCTGACAAGGAAGATTTATATTAGCACATCATATTGTGGATACCATCTGTTAGCATGAATATTGATGATACTACATTTTGGGAGTATCTTAAGCATTGAAGAGTATTGATATGTTGCATTCATGACTGTATTTGTCATTGATGTCAACATAGAAGTAATTTTGTTAAGACTGGAAGAATAACAGTCAGTACTCTTAAGATGCACAAAATTTGAGGAAGTTTGAAATGATGAATAGTGGAGGATACATTCCTAAGGTTTTCTTGATAATGTGGTTTAAAGGAATAAGTTTGATTCGATGTTGCACAAAAGTTACACTTGTTTTACTCGAAGTAGTGCAGAAATATAGCATTGGAAAATAGAGTTCTGATGATCTATCGCTATCTTTTGAATATGGGATGTAATGAAGGTGATGTGCATATAAAAATTATAGAGGACAATCATGTGGTGATGCTAGTGTGTGTGCAATATGTTGTTTCACACATGTAAATTTTTGTATAGAATGTGAGTCAACAATGTTGTCACAATTTTGAATTAATTAATTATCTTACTTTAGTTAATTGGGAAACCCTCAAGCCGAATCAAGGAATTATTATGAAGATATGGTATAAAGGAAAGATTTTTTCCTTGTTTGTAAAGAAGACTTCAATTTAGAGGATCAGGTGGAGTACAAAGTATTAGTGTGCAGTGCAAGAAGGAGTAAAATGTGTGTAAGTGACCCAAAGGATCATTAGATGTGTAGTATGAGATCTAGTTACAAGATTTGAAGGAGAAGAAGTCTTGTTGATAGGATAGAGATAGAGGATGGATGTACATTTCAATTCTATTATTCTACAAGGAATAATACATAGATCATTTGGATAGTGGGTTCTTTGATCTTAACCTTGAAGCTATTTGGGCAGTTGGTCCAGCTGTCTTCCACAACTCCTAACAAGGTTGGAATCTCTTAATAGAGATTCAAAGTCTCCTAACAGGGACTCATATGTACTGAATGTTATAAAAAAATCCTTATAGGGTCTATCCTCTAATAAGGAATATTTATATTAGTACATCATCTTGTGGGTACCATCCCCACTTGGGCTTTCCCTCTAATCAAGGGCTTCCCTAGTTAACATATCTAGCATTAATTATTTATGAGTATCTTGTTGTGGATTCAATTTATATTAATCACATGGTTAAGTTTGTTTGAGGCTAATGTTTTTTATGATATTTGGATAACTAATTCAACACACCCCACCCCCCGCTCCCCCTCCTAGTTATATTAGTGGACTATATATTCTAACAATTGGTATCAAAGCTACAGTTCCTTGAAGATAAGGCTTAACAACTTTGGGCAATCAATGCAGAATATGTTCAGGAAAGATATTCCAAGATTTGATGGAGCCAACTATTATAGTTGGAAGGAAAAGATGAAGACTCATTTGTTCTACATGGGTTCGGGTTATTGGATATTGACAAAGAGTGAGAAAATAATTGTGGAAGAAGGAAAGCTTGAAGAATTTAGGGAAGGAGAGAGAGATCTATTCATATGTAACATGAGAGCCAGAGAAGCCCTACTATCAGCTCTTCTAGAGAATGAATACAATCAAGTAAAGACATTCCAAACTTTTCATAAAATTTGGAAAGCATTACAAGTTAGTTTTGAAGGTGATGAACACGTAAAAAGAATGAAATTGAGAAATTGGATTTACCCATCTCAAGATGCTAAGATGATGGAAGATGACTCCATCTAAAATTATGTAGGAAGAATATCAGAAATTGTTACAAGTATTTGATCTCTTGGTGGAACTAAACAAGATGGTGAGGTTATATAGAGATCTTGAAAAGTTTATCACCACCATTCAACCAAAAAATTTAGATGATTAAGCTAGTAATGCCCTGCACCAAAGATTTCACAAAAAAAACTTTGCTTGGAAGATTAGAATCTATAGAAATAGAAATGAGATAGTTTGGAGAATCAGCCAGATTTGAGATAGCTTTTAGTGCTATGAACATTTGACCTAATCTGTTAATAAGTACAAGCACAAGTAGATAAAAAGGAATAGCCCTTTTGGTAAGAAGAGAAAAAGATGGTAAGAAAATCTTTAAATGTTGGACTTGTGATAAATATGGTCATTATGCATCTAAATGTCCTAAAACAGAGAAAAAAATTTGAAGAAAATTTAAGCCTAGAAGAGACAAGGATAAAATTGTTTATATACTAATGAGGATGAAGAATCTAATGAAAAGGATTAGAGTGAAAGTGATGATGAATTAGGATTTGTAGCTATTAAGGAAGATAACCTTGATAGCAAAATTAGAGAAGAGAGAGATCAAGTTACCCAAGTTGAGAAGAAATTAGATTGGATAATTGATAGTGGATGGTCACATCACATGACTAATGATATGAATAAATTTCTTAAGTTCATAAATCATGATGGAGGTATTGTTAGAGTTGGTAAAAATGCAACCTATCATATTATAGGGATTGGATCTATTACTCTTTATTGTAAAAATAACACTAGTGATGTTTACTTTGTTGATGGTTTGAAACATAACTTTTTAAGTGTTAGATAGTTGGTAGACAAGGGATGTCTATTACAATTCACAGAGAAGACTTGCATTATCAAAGACAAAGATGGTAAGTTGATTGGTACTGGAACCAGATCTAGAGTTAATCTTTTTCAATTGAATCCTACTAAAATAACATGTTTGGTTGCAAAGGTTGATAAAAATTGGTTATGGCATAGAAGTTTTTATCATATAAACTTTGATAATATTGTGAAAATTAGTAGTACATTTGTAGTGAGAGATCTACTTAGGATTATTAAGCCTACTAATGTTATCTACACGGAATGTATTTCGGCTAAGAAGAGGAAAGTATCTTTTCCTAACAAGAAATTCTATACTACAGAGAAATTGGTGATTGTTCACACAAATATTAGTGGTCCTCGAAGAACTAGAGCATTTTATGGTGAAAGGTACTTTATGGTTTTTGTTGATGATTTCACTATAATAATGTGGGTAGCATTTCTTAAAGATAAATCTGAAGCTTTTGAGAAATTTAAGATATTCAAGAATAGAGTTGAAAATGAATTTGGCATCAAGATGAAGTGTTTAATATCAGATAGAGGAGGAGAGTACAATTCTAGAGAGTTCAACATGTTCTATGAAGAGAATGGAATGAAAAGACAATTATCCTCACCTAGAACACTTGAATAGAATGGGATTGTTGAATGAAGGAATAAGTCAGTAGTAGAAGTAGCAAAAGTGATGTCATTTGAGAATGATGTCTCAAAGAAATTTTGGAGAGAAGTATTTAACACTATAGTATATACTTTGAATAGAGTATAGATCATAATAGGTATGACCAATACACCTTATGAGTTATGGTTTTGTCACTCACCATCAGTCAAATATTTTAGAATATTTGGAAGTAAGTGTTACATAAAGAGAGATGATGATATTGGTAAGTTTGATCCTAGAAGAGATGAAGGTATGTTTCTTGGTTACTCATTAAAAATAAAAGCATATAAATGTTTCAACTATAGAACTTAAACAATAGTTGAGTGCACAAATGTAAGGATTGATGAAAAGTTTGGTACTAAAGCTAAGATGGTAGATTATAATTCTAATGAAGAAGAGGATAATTTTGGATTTGTTAGACAAGATGTTGAAGTTCTTTTTGAGACTAACAATGACTTGCACATTGATGTATCTGTTGAGTGTAGAGAAGAAAAAAGATATGGCCCTAGGGAAGAGATCAAAGTTGAAATGTCAACTCCTACTTTCAATAGAAACATGACAAAGAATAACCTTGCAGAGTTGATAGTTGGGAGCAAAGATAAAGGTGTGATGATAAGGAATAGAGTGAATGAGGAATTGTGCCTAGTTTCTCAAGTGGAACCTAAGAGAATAGATGAGGCATGTAAGGATGATTACTAGATGTAAGCTATGAAAGAAGAACTAGATCAGATTGTGAAGAATGAGACATGGAAATTAGTTCCTAGACCTAAAGACAAAAATGTGATAGGAACCAAGTGGGTATTCAAAAATAAGATGAATGAGCAAGGAGAAGTTGTTCGAAACAAGGCTAGACTTATTTGTAAAGATTACTCTCAATAGTAAGGCATAGATTATGAAGAAACGTATGCACCTGTGGCAAGAATTGAAGCAATAAGGATGTTCTTGGCTTATGCAACAAGCAAGAATTTCAAGGTTTATTAGATGGATCATGTCAAGTCAACTTTTCTTCATGGAGAACTTGAAGAAGAAGTCTACATTGAGAAACCTAATGGATTCCCTCTAACAAAAGATAAAGATTTTGTATATAGACTAAAAAAAGAACTGTACAATCTAAAGCAAGCACCTAGAACATGGTATGCAAGGCTAGACAGGTATTTATCAAAGCTTGAATTTATTAAAGGTACATCAAATGGTAATTTATATTTGAGGAAAACTGACGATGGTCTATTTATCATTGCAGTATTTTTCGATGACATAATATTGGGAGGGATTGATGAAGAAAATGACAAGTTTTCTGAAGAGATGGAAAATGAATTTGAAATGAGCTTGATAGGATAAATGAATTTTTTTCTAGGATTGTAGATTGCATAGAACAAAGATGGGATATTTATTTCAAAAACTAAGTATCTGAAAGATTTTTTGAAAAGATTTGGTTTGCAAAGTTATAAACCTATTGGTACACCCATGATAATTGGTTACAAGTTATCCAATAAAGACAAGACACCTACAGTTGAGCAGAAAAAGTATAGATCTATTCTTGGAGGATTATAATATCTAACTCACACCAGACTAGATATAGAAAATGTAGTTGGGATTGTAGTAAGATTTCAAGATGATCCTAAAGAGTATCATTATGCAATAGTAAAAAGGATATTCAGATATTTGAAGGGTACATCTGATTATGGAATATGGTATGATAGATCAAGTGATTTCACCTTATGTGCATATACATGCAGATTGGGTAGGAAATATAGATGATGGAAAGAGCACCAGTGGTGTAGCATTCTTTCTCAAAGGAAGATTGGTTTCTTGGTTGAGCAAGAAACATGACTATATATCTCAGAGTACAGCTGAGGTAGAGTATGTTGTAGCAAAAAATAATTGTAATCAAATTATGTGGATGAAACAAATGTTGAAGGATATTGGAATTGATTTTATAGAACCTATTATCATTTACTATGACAACACAAGTACATTAAGTATGCCAAAGAATCATGTACTGCATTCTAAGACAAAGCACATATCCATAAAGTATCATGTTTTGAGAGAAAAGACAACAAAGAAGGAAATAAGGTTGGAGTGTGTAAGCACTAAGGATCAGATTATGGATATTTTTATGAAGCCTTTCCCTAAATATACTTTTGAGTACCTAAGAGCTATGCTAGGGGTTATGCCCCTACCTACTTCAAAGTAGTTGATGCAAGGAGTGCACCAGTCTAGTGGTATAGAGGACTATGGTTAGACTGGACTGAATATTGATGCTTCCTATATAAGGGAGTATAAGATATGTACTTAGTCATGAAGGACACTTGGTAATTGGTATTTGGTATTTAAATAGTGTCTTTGGACACTTAAGTTGGTTGATGATTTAAGTAGGTGATTAGCAAATGGTATGTAACAATTGGTATTGTGATTGACATCTTTGATATTGATGTCAATGGGGGAGATATTTTACAGGAAAAACATATTGAGTGAATGTACATAAGAAATGAAAAGAGAAGCACCTATTGAGATGGCAATTGAGGAGAGTTATCTCTTTAGGGAGATTTAAAAAGATTTATTTAAGTGCATAGAAGAATAGGTAAGTGCGCAAAAGGATGTGTAAGTGCACAAATGTAGCTAAAAAGTATTGTAAGTTGTTTACTATGAACAACTTCTACCAATCCTAAAGGAAGAAGAATAACAGTACAATATTTTAGAATGTTTCAAATTGATGAAGAGGATTTGAGAAGATCACAACAATAGAGTACAGTTTGGTATTCTTGGAACTTAGTTTTTATTTATCTATGTTGCCATCAATGCCAAAGGGGGAGATTTTTAGCATGAATGGTGATGATACTACATTGGGGGAGTATCCTAAGCATTGAAGAGTATTGATATGTTGCATTCATAACTATATTTGTCATTGATGTCAACATAGTAGTAATTTTGTTAAGACTAGAAGAATAGAAGTCAGTAATATTAAGATACATAGAAGTTAAGGAAGTTTCAAATGATGTGTAGTGGATGATGTGTTACTGAGGTTGTCTTGATGACATGGTTTAAAGGACTAAGTCTGATTTGATGTTGTACAGAAGTTACACTTGTTTTACTAGAAGCAATAAAGAAACAAAGCATTGCAAAACAAAGTTTTGATGATCTATCTCTATCTTTCATATGAGATGTAATGAGGGTGATGTGCAAATAATAGTGATAAAGGACGATTGTGTGGTAATGCAAATGTGTTTGCAAGAGATGGTTTCACACGTGTAAAATTTTGTATAGAACATGATCCGATAGTTTTCTTACAATTGTGAATTAATTAATTATCTTATTTTAATTAATTGTGAAAGCCTTAATGCCAACTCAATGCAATTTAGAGGATCACATGGAATTTTCTTATTTTTCATCATAAAATACAACTAACTAAATGTGCAGTTCCTCCCAACCATCAATAGCATCATTGGACCATCGTGGGCCTTAGCCATCCCCTGCACATAACATCTAAAGTCACTAATAAGATCATCGGTACTATACCAATAGAGACATCACTCCTAAAACATGCTACAACATATGCGTAAAGGAATCTAACATACTAGAATAAAGCATAAGATGATCCTACAAGAAGATAACATCACCTATCACATGCTAATCATCAATATGAGGAAATACAATAGTAAACAACATCACCTGATCATGAAAAACAAGCAACCCAAGAAACTCCAGCCACAGTGACTATGGACAGATCTCAATGGTAAGAGTAAGAAACACTACCACCCGACCATGTGGAACCTAAATGGCCCAGTCCCACCATGCTAAGGAGATAGTCTCAAGTCCAAAGCATGATATCAAATCACATAACACAAATACTCTCTAAGTCAATGAAATCCTACAAGCAATCTGACTCAAGGGTCCTAATAATGAATGACATCTAATTCCCAGAGGCACACAAGACATGTAGGAAACTACTCTTTATGCGAGCAAGTGTCATCGCATGAATCTCATAGAAGTTACCTTGGTAGTTAGCTTAGGACTCTAGGGTCCCTACTAATCTCTATGTGGCCACTAGTATCCTCTCATACTGACAAGGCATACTATGGAATACAAGGTTGCAACCAAGCATTCTCTCTACTCCCATCCTAGTCTGTACTAGCACTCGAGGCATGGGCGAGAACATACAATTATCTTATTAGGTTCATTTTACTCTCATTTAGTGTAATGTTTTCACTTATTAAAACAACTTACAATGAGTTACCCTGGTAACCTCTTAGGGCCCCGACCCTCTTTGCAAGCCACTTATTGACACTACAAGTAGATAACCTACCCTAGGCTCATAAAGACACAAATCCATAATCATGTAAAAATCACCTCAGTCTTATACAAGCAACTAGAAAGCATCATAAAGATAATCATAATAATCACACCAGTTCTCCACGAGAAACTGGAAGCATCAAATAATAAGTCTCAATATCCATCGATTCTCAACGAGCGACAGGAAAGTATCCCAATAATAATAATGATCAATGACTCTAAATGGTTAAGTCAAACATGTTGGGTAAAAGCACAAAGCTCTGTCACCGTTTGTGATATCTTGTACCATTTTGGCCAAAACCCTTTCGGTCGTAATGGTTTCGGCTGTAACGGCTCCGGCCTTACACATGTGGCGATTTCGCGCACCTATGTGGTGCATACTGTTTTAGCCGAAACTCGTTCGGCCGAAAGTGTTCCGACCGAAACCCGGAGCCGGAATAAAACCCGACGCAAACCTCTAGCAGCTATCATTGTTACTGTTGCGGTTCTTGGATGTTTGGAGAGTGGGTTAAGGGTTTCGGGCGTAACTGGTTGGTGGTTTTTTCCTCCCCATTTTTTAATAGTTTTTAAATGTATTTTTTTATTAATAGATGTTAATCGTACTTAAAATAGTTGTTTTTGACGTATTTTGTGAGTGAAATGCTTTAAATTGTTTATTTTTTAATATGTTTAAATTATTTTAATTATTTTAGATTATTTTAGAATGGTATTTAAATTAATTTGTTAGCAAAAATGTAGTTAAACATGACATAAAAACATAGAAAAAAATTAATTAAAAGTGTAGAAAAACATGAAGTTAAAATATAGAAAAATATTAGGAAAAACATTAGGTTAAAATATAGAAAAACATTAGTTAAAAGTGTAGAAAAACATTAGGTTAAAATATAGAAAAATATTAGGTTAAAATATAGAAAAACATTAGGTTAAAATTTAGAAAAATATTAGGAAAAACATTAGGTTAAAATATAGAAAAATATTAGGTTATGAGGTAAACATGTAGAAAAATATTAGTAAAAAATGTAGCAAACCTTTAGGGAACATTATTCAGTTTCTAACATAACCTGATGGATCTAGAGGTGAAACAATAATATCTTATGGTGAAATTAATTTTGACATTAAATACACCTTCTAACATAACCTTATATTAACTACAATCATAACCCATACCACATTCTAACCATAACATAGGCCCTCTACTAACCGAATGAACCACACTTAGATATTGATGATGTTCATTTTTACAACTAGTTATTGTTAGGTAATGATGATTCTTACATTACCAAATGACACATAACAACCTCATGTTACATTTTTAGGTATTTTTATCCATATATATGTTAAGGGGACCTATGGACTCCTACTAGGTCATTACGTCTGTTATAGGTTGTAATAGGTATTCATATGTTTACTAGCACATAATAGGTATTGTTAGGTATTAATGAGCCTTACATTACCAAACAACACATTACTTGATCACTTATGTCAATTGCATTTTTCAATACGTTATCCATACATGTGTGTCTTAAGGGGACATAGGAGTCGTAATAGGTCATACTATTTTTTATAGGTTCTAATAAATCTTAATATGTATTATTAGGATATAATAGGTATTATTAGGTTATGATGATTCTTACATTACCAAATGACACATAATGACCTCATGATACATTTTAAGGTATTTTTATCCATATATATGTTAAGGGGACCTAGGGACTCCTACTAGGTCATTGCGTCTATTATAGGTTGTAATAGGTATTCATATGTTTACTAGCACATGATAGGTATTGTCAGGTAATAATGAGTCTTACATTACAAAACAACACATTAAGATCACTTATGTCAACTACGTTTTTCAATACGTTGTCCATACATGTGTGTCTTAAGGGGACATCGGAGTTGTAATAGGTCATACTATTTTTTTTAGGTTCTAATAACTCTTAATATGTATTATTAGGATATAATAGGTCTTACTAGGTAATGATGATTCTTACATTACCAAATGACACATAACAACCTCATGATATATTTTTAGGTATTTTTATCCATATATATGTTAAGGGGACCTAGGGACTCCTACTAGGTCATTACGTCTGTTATAGGTTGTAATAGGTATTCATATGTTTACTAGCACATAATAGGTATTGTCAGGTAATAATGAGCCTTACATTACCAAACAACACATTACTTGATCACTTATGTCAATTGCATTTTTCAATACGTTATCCATATATGTGTGTCTTAAGGGGACATAGGAGTCCTAATAGGTCATACTATTTTTTATAGGTTCTAATAAATCTTAATATGTATTATTAGGATATAATAGGTCTTATTAGGTAATGATGATTCTTACATTACCAAATGACACATAATGACCTCATGATACATTTTTAGGTATTTTTATCCATATATATGTTAAGGGGACCTAGGGACTCCTAATAGGTCATTACGTCTATTATAGTTTGTGATAGGTATTCATATGTTTACTAGCACATAATAGGTATTGTCAGGTAATAATGAGTCTTACATTACCAAACAACACATTAAGATCACTTATGTCAACTGCGTTTTTCAATACGTTATCCATACATGTGTGTCTTAAGGGGACATAGGAGTCGTAATAGGTCATACTATTTTTTTTAGGTTCTAATAACTCTTAATATGTATTATTAGGATATAATAGGTCTTATTAGGTAATGATGATTCTTACATTATCAAATGACACATAACGACCTCATGATACATTTCTAGGTATTTTTATCCATATATATGTTAAGGGGACCTAGGGACTCCTACTAGGTCATTACGTCTATTATAGGTTGTAATAGGTATTCATATGTTTAAACTAGCACATAATAGACTGACCTTACTATCAACCTTAATAAAACTATATCCCATTTACTTTATTAACATTCTTAACTCTAATTCAAACTAGTAAATTAAGTCATGAGTTCTGAATTGTAAATTAACATTTGCTAACTAAACTCATTTACTTATCTAGTAACAAATTTTTCTATCCCTATGTCCAAATTTTAGTCAAGAATTATGTTTTTTTATTGCATATATGTACATGTGTGCACTTAGTTATCATTTAATCAAGAAATTTTATTTTATTTTTATTGCATATACATGTACATGTACGAATATTTATTTTTCACATTTGCATGAGCACGTTACAATGTACATTAGATATGGTCTCTAAGATAATTTGTTTTAAAATACATATGTATGTTACATGATTGTTCATTTAGCACCATACATTTAATGTTGTGTATTTATATGTACATGTGTTTCAAATTAAATTTAACTTTTAATTATTTTAATTTAAATAGACTTGTATGTTTATATTTGTATATATATGCATGTGCAGATATCTAGATATTTATCACTCAGATTGTAGCTTCACATTCATATTCTCATATTTATTTTCATATATACATTATGGCATCTGATTCTAGGGATCGTGCTCCTGCATTCTCAAGGGATGCCAGTGTTTGTGGTGGGGGTCAGAGTGCTGAGTCTGGTACAACATGTAGATCAACCTCCACCCATGATAGACAACAGTTATTTAGAGATACAATGGTGAGATTATCTCGTGCTATGCAGGTTTTGGATAGCTCACTTTCCTCTTCTACCACCCTCCCTAATAGGGAGAAGGTCATAGCAATGCGAGAGGAGTTATTGCGTATGATTCAGACAGTTGAATCATACAACCCTTTTGATGATATGAGCATCGAGACATTTTATTCTTCTTTATCTCACAGTGTCATTGGCACTGTGAAGTACACACAGATTGATACTGAGGTTTCCATCGGCATGGTGAAAACTATGTTTCCATCTTATGCAGATCGTCGCAGAGTCAGAGGCTACTCTGTGATGAAGTGTACTGATCCACTCATCGCACCATTGATGTATCCTCGTTGGTTGGCTACTCATCATAGATGGCCACAGAAGGATGAGTTCCCCCTATATTTCTGCAAACAATTTTTTACAGAATTTCATTTACACTATGATGTTGACTATACAGATTATCCAGGGCATGTTGGGCAGGGTCAGGGGAGAATTTCTAATAAATTTAGACCTGCGGACACTCCTGCGCCCGTTAACAAATGGGCAATGGTGGGTCCAAACCTTTTGGTTATGCTGAGAGGTCCATAGATGGCTATTGCATGTGAGAATGTTCCTGATGACACAATTAGGACATAGATTTTTTTGAGCATCGCCACCATCGCCACACAGTTACATGATATTTCTTCTGATCGATGTAGTTGATATATGCTATGGTCTCGAGGTACCACTCCCATAGCTGCATCATCTAGCACACCTGTTGATGATGATTATGGAGTTGTAGACATACCTTCTCCTGTAGACATTTCTGAAGTCCTAGAGGTAGATGCATTGCATCATTTGACATCATATTTAGCATTTGATCTTTTAGATGCATATCAAGCATTATCTACACTCTGAGGGATTCCACTTCGTGACATGAGCTCTCAGATTAGACATATTTTGTCACGTATAGCAGTCCCAGAGGATTCATAGAGGTAGGAGGACATTCCTGCACCTTCTACTACTCCTACTGCTACCCAGGCCCAGGCTACAACACTAGCCCCAGCTACTCAGGACCCTACAGCAGCCCCCCCTACTCAAGATCTCAGTGGCACCATACAGCCTGGTCTATTTACTTCCATGCTTTCAGATCAGGGCCACACTATTGACTTGGATGCTGATACTATTTTTTCATTACATGATTTAGATATCAGTCAGATCGGCAGAGCATTACATAATGCTACGGTAAATATCTCTATATGTTTAGATTTATTTTTATTATAGTAAATAATATGTCTATACGTTTAAATTAATGTATATGTGTGTGTGTTTGTGTATGTGTTATAGGGTTTGAGTGATAGTATGTTACATTTTGCTGATCTGCAGACACCGACAGATCCTACACGTCGTGAGTCCCAGGTATGTTACAATATATATATATATATATATATATATATATATATATATATATGTATGTATATATATATATATATATGTATGTATATATATATATATATGTATGTATATATATATATATATATATATATATTTGATTTATATACATGTAGATCTTGATATAATTTATCTGTACACATAATTAAATGGCTCACTTGTTATCATTTGACATAGGGTTCAGATGCAACTGATAGACTCTTTTGGGGACAAGGCCCAGGATCAGGAGGGGGGATGTAGCTGATTAGATCATATGTGGCCTTTTATCTTATTACACACATGTTATGTCTAGATACATATTTATATGGATAGTTTGATGTTTTATATGTTATTTCCATATGCATATATTTTATATCCAGACACTTTGATGTCTTATATGTTATTTTCAGATACATGGTTTATATGGACACTTTGATGTTTTATATGTTATTTCTAGATACGTGTTTATATCATGGACACTAAATGATGTTTTATATGTTATTTCGAGATACATGCTTATATGGAGATTTTGATGTTTTATATATGTTATTTCCAAACATTTGATCTACATGATCTATTTTTATACATTTAATATGGGTACATTATATTCTCCAGATATATGCACATGTATGTTATTGATCTTTTAATGTAGACGTCTATTTTATTGATCTTTTGATGTCTTCATCTTTAATGTAACTTATGTATGTGTTATGCACATGTTTCTATATGTTATTCATATTTTCAATATTCAAGTTTACATATATATGTATAGTTATTCATCTTATGCCCTAATCTAAGTGTAATTAAATATATAATTTATATGGTCGATGTACATAACAATATAACATATATTTAATGACATGTCTTAATTAACTATATAATTAACTATATTTAGTCTAATTATATTTAATGTAGATCATGTATTAACTATATTTAATGACATGCCTTAATTAACTATAATTAACTATATTTAACCTAATTAACTATAACTAACTATATTTAATCCTATTAACTATATTTAATCTAATTATATTTAATGTCTTAATAATTAACTCTATTTAATGACTTAATTAACTGTATTTAATGACATACATTCTTAATTAACTATAATTAACAACATTTAATTAATAAAATATAATGTACATGTAATTATATGTAACATAGTTCATATAACATATACATGTAATCTTAACATAACGATTATATACAAACATAAAGAATGTATCATATAAGAACATATAAAGATTATATATACATACAAATACTAAAAAGGTTGTCTTAAGGAGAGGTCCTAAGAGACATAGTCTTAAATGAGATATCCATGTCGAATTTAAATAAAAATAACAATACATGTCTAATTTTGCATATGCAAGATAAATGATCCAATGTGCAAAAATTTATATAAAAAAAATATCCTATCAATATTAAATATGAAAGTATAAGAGCTATACAGGCATAACTCAACTAGAGCTCCACAATAAGTACATAGGTAAACTAGAGCTCCACAAACAATGTATTGTTAGGATCCTCTCTACTTTTTATTATCTCTAGAAGTTTTTCATGTTCTTCAATAGGCAATTTCCACTTTTGATTTCCACGACGTCCTTTTCTTTGTACTGCTTCAAATTGTAATTTGGTTTCTATAACATGGTTACTATAGTGTAAAACCTTTTCTCTAGGCTTGTATTCAATAAATTCAATACCACTACCAATTTCCCTTGTTTGTTGATAATATGTTCCTTCAATAACAACTGATCCAATTGGATATGACTGTTCATCAGCATCTATAGTTCCTTCTAACAACTTGTGTTTTGCTTTTGTGCATCTTAAAAGATAATAGTCCACATTTTCTGCATTATCTGGTAAGGCTTGAACTGCAAAAATATCTCCTGCATGTATATAAAAAGAGAAATATAAATTAATTTTAAAACAAATATACATGTATATTTATATATATATATATGCACACAAACTTTCCACAACTAAATCATAAATGCGCTCATAATCAGCTGAATATATAGGATCATGAATGTCAATGTCAATGTCAACATCTTCAAAAGGAGGCTTTCTAACTATCTCCTTCAAATCCCAATGTGAAACATATCCATTCTCAATATTTTCACATGCACTCACTACATTGTCCTTAATGCAGTCATCACAAAAACATGTTTTCTCTCTTACTTTAAGTGCTGGAGGTTTATGGTTTCATGTAGTCATCACTTGATGTAAACTTCTAATTCCAGGAATCCTTTGACAATTGTAAGGATTAGATCGATCTATATCTGTTACAAATACAAAAACTAATTGTCATATTTAAAAATAAATATTTAATTAAAAACTCAACTTGATTTGAAAAAGACATTAAAAATAAATTTATAACTTAGTTCACCTTTCACCTCCCAAAAGTAACGCTTATTGTATTCAGTATCTCGAGTAGCAAAATGAACTTTGCACCATTCAAAAATTTGATTTGTGCTCTCTATCCTATTCCCTGTATGTACATAAAATATGCATGTATATAAAATTTAAAATATATGCTATTAGAGTATTAAACATGTACATTTATAAAATGCATATATTTACCTGCAAGTTCATGTTGTCGAAGCACACGTTTTATACATGCTCCTGCTCCATCATGCTCCCCTTTTCCATGTCCACTTTCAAAGAAATTCCATAAAAACTTAACATTGGTTCATGTTGCATTGCTAACCAATTAAATGCTTTTGCAGATTTGAATTGTCCTATGAACGTGAAACATGATAAGTATCTACAATTATCCAAGTACATATATTAAATAGAAATAGACATGTCCAAATAAATACAAGTTAAAATAAAGTTAAATAAATGTATAACTATTTCATGTATACTAACCTACACATCCATCAGACCAAATCCAGTGCTCTGAAACATTTATTCCACGATTTTTGAGATCTTCAGAGAACATTGAAAAAAAATGAGCCACATAACTCCTGTCATGAACTTTATCATCACTAATATAGAAATGAACCTCTTTGATGATGATGCGTTCATTTTCATCCAATCTTTCTATCTGATCCACCTCAAATTGTGCATGTCTATAGGTCACTTGCACAAATATTGCAACTTGTTCAGAATGATAATATTGGCTTTGGAGCTCTGTATGAGGTGCAAATGTATAATTCTTAGAAAAATCTACAATTGAAAGTATACAACCAGGTGGAAAACAATTTTTGGAATCACGAAACTGTTTAGCTTGCCATCGTGCACCATGACAATGTTGGATATGTGGATATATCAATGGACGAAACTTGGCCATGAACTCATCATAATGCAATTCACTCTCCTTCAATACAATTTTTCTAGATTCATCCCCTCTATTATTTTGGTATGTCTCATATTCATATCTCATCCATGAAACTAGTGTGGATTCATTAATATTCTCAACTTGCATAATTTGAGAAAATTTGTGTAAATCTGCACAAACTTCACACTGATTTTTGATGCATTGCACTTTGAATTCATCTGAATCTTCTAATTTATCACATAATATGGACCTCACAAATTGTGTTGTACTGCTAGGGATGACCAAATTAGGATCAAGTATTGCCATAACTTTTTAAAATGATTTCAAGTGTAGACCAAATTCAACATGATTTCTACAACAACAAGTTTCTCGCATCTTATTTATGCGTAGAAAGGAAGGAAGTAAACTCTCAAACATTCTTTGACATATTTTGACATTTGAAAATTCTTGTTTGAATGCTTCAAAAAGTTCACTTTGAGTTATATCTATAAAATGTTTTGGATGTTCAATTTTGGCCCTTGTTTCTTGATCTTTAATTTGTATAGTATCACGCCTGTTGGAAGAAACATGAGAATGTGTGGTCCAAAATTCAATAACTTGTCTTTTTACTTCTTCAGAAATCCTATCTTTTCGAGGAACTCTACAAATATTCACCCAGTTATTCTCAATGTTATCATCTAGCATATTTCTCCTCTTCATGTATCTCTAGATAGTTCTTCTAGATATATGTAGTACATCAGAAATTGCACGTACCTATTTTCTATGTGTCAATTTTCTACTAGATATAGTAGTCATCAATGCTCTACGTGCATTACTCAAATCACCTCCTCGAGTTGTGTTGTCAATTTTGTTATAAGCATTTTGCAAATTTTCAACTATTGTTTTATTAATATTATGAGCATGGCTTTTCCTGTTATCAACACCCAACAACTCTAAGACAGGTCTCGTATCTCTTCTCCTAAATAACTTGACAAATAATTGTGCCTGTCCAAATATACTTTTATCCTTGTAATATTCATCCCACATGTTCTGACAATGCTTTTTGATAGTGTTATCATTTATCATATCTTTAGATGGAATTTGGTTAAAAAGTAGTTCGTCATCTAAATCCATCAAATTTTTTATGCTTTCTAATTTGTCTCTATCAATAGAACTTCCAATTTCTTCCTCTTCATTACTTTCATTTTTTTTATGAATCTCATCATGTTCAGGAATTTCAGTAGGTTGGTTTTGAGCATGTTTTGTATGGCCTTTCATTTTGTCATCTCTTTTTCTATCATATTTCCTTGATCTTTTCCTTTTACTACCCATTGAATAATTCAACCTATAGAAAAAAAAAAAATAGATTTCACTAAATATCAGCTAATGGTTCAATATATAATACATAAAAATAAAAATAATTAGAAGAGAAAAAAAGCACCTTCAAAATATTCGATCCTTTGCAATATTGATTAAATCCGCAAAATAGTTGCTGAAAATTACTTCAAAATTAATTGTTTTTTGCAAATCTTCTTCCAATTTTCGATGTCCCTGTATATTTAATTATTTAAAAAAGATAAAACAATATTTTTTAATATCAAAAAGTCACACTAACCGCTAGCAGTTTCTCAAGCCGACTAGGGGTTTTGACCGGAACTGTTCCAGCCGAAATCGTTACGGCCAAAACTGTTTCGGCCGTAACTATCTATGTGGCAGCCAAACAAGCAAAAATCAGAACTTCTATAAACATCTCAATTTGAAGGCCAATTTGACCTACTAAATTGAAGTATTTTTTAAAACTAAAAATATACTTTTGTAGTTCTCGGAGTCACGATTATGATTGTATAATTTTTTTAAAGTTTTGATTATGAATAATATGTTATAATTTAAAAATATTACAAGTAGGTATCCTAAGATTCAGGAAGATGTCTATTCAAAAATAAGAAAAAAATAGTAAATCATGTTAATTTTTATTTATTTTTTAATGGTGCACTAGAGGAGAGAGTCTTCTTCAAGAATATGTAATTTTAAAAAAAAAAATGTAGATTTGATGGAAAAAGTTTAACGGGAGAAAAAAATTGTCTATTTCTGATAACTTTGACTTTGACCAGTTATAACTTCAAAAATATTAGCCAAATTTCAATTTTTCTTTTTTGGTGCACTAGGTATACATGTTAACTCTAACATATTCCAAAATCAAACCAAAATATGAACATTTGCATATATTTGTTTGACGGGAAAAAAATTCTATATTTTTAGTATTTTTAAAAAATTAAAAAATACACTTTAAAAATTCAAAAATAAATAAAATTATCACTCAATTTTTAAAAAAAAATTATAGACATAAACTTCATCCAATTTTAGACATTTCATTAGTTTACATCATCTTCAAATTCTAAGCACAAATGCCACTATTATTTCGTTAAAGTTGAAGACTTTAAATTTTGATATCACTTCTCCTTTATAAAAGGTGACACAGGTTTATGCTTTTACCCCATACATGATACATCCATACATCCATAATGATAAAACATCTATCATAAAATCTAACCATCCATCATAGTAATCCATGAATAGAATGAAGGTAAATGCCAACCAAGAAAGCTCTAGCCATGACAACTACGAACGGATCTCAATGGTAAGAGTAAAAGCACTACCACCCGACCGCATGGAACTTAAATGGTCCACTCCCACTGCACTAAGGAGATGGTCTCAAGACCCAAAAAAGATATCAAAACACAAAACACAAGTACTCTCTACGTCTAGGAAATCCTAAAAGTATACTAACTCAAGGTTCCAACTCATAGATCAACATCTAGACCCAGAGGCACCACACAGACATGTAGGAAACCTACCATGCAAGTAGGAAAGTGTCATTGCAAAAGTCACGCTGGAAGTTACCCAAGCAATCCCTTAGGAATCTCGGGTCCCTTGTGATCCTGTGGCCACTAGTATCCTCTCGTATTTATGAGGCATACTACGGAATGCAAGGTCGTAACCAAGCGTTCTCTCTACCCCATCCTAGTCTATACTAGCACTCAAGGCATGTGAGAGAACATACAGATATCTTATTAGATTCATTTAAGTCAGTATTTAGGTGAGATGTTTTCACTTATTAAAACAAACAACTTACAATGAGTCATGCCCAGAGCCACTTCGGGTCTCCCATCCCTCATTGCAAGCCACTTCCCGACACTACACATAGATAACCTACCCTAGGTTCATGAAATCACAAAATCAAGAATCATAATAAAATCACCTCAGTCCTATACAAGTGACTGAAAACATCATAAATATAATCCACAATCATCACGTCAGTTCTTCATGAGCAACTGAATAGCCTCAAATAATAATCATAATGATCACAACAAATCTCTATCGGCATCTGAAGGCATCAATGATAAATCACAATATCCCATGGTTCTCCAACGAGGAACCAGAAAGAATCCCAATAATAGAACACAAAACTGATCGAAGACTCCAAAATGGTCAAGTCAAACATGTCACAACATGACATCATCAAGAGCACAGCAATAACACTTCAATCTCATCAAGGTGACTGGAAAGTAACCCAAGTACAACTGATCGATGACTCAAAAATGTATAAGTCAGGTAACTCAAATACATACACCATCAGCTTCTCACAAGGAAACTGGAAAGCAATAACAACCAGTAAAAACATCCATATCATAGAGCACTCCATCACATTACCATGGTCGGGTTAAGAAAGATCGAGACCAAATCATCATAACATCACATTCACAACCCTGAGCCTCTGGTAACAACCTAAACTGGTCAATACTAGAACAAACCCCAAAACCTCAAAACATAGACAACAAAATAATCTCATAGAAAAACAGAGTCATCACACAGTTGGGTCTGAATGATAATATATTGTTGAGTTAAGGTAAGGTTTATGTTCCAGTTTAACATCTATTTCAAGTAACTAAATTTTCGCAACTACCCCTTACAATTAACCCATTTTTATAATAACTTCCATTAAATCAATAATCTAAATCTACAATTCAATCAAAAAATATATCTATTAATAATTAACTTTAATTCAACTAATTTTAATTAAGTTAATTATTAAATATTAAACTACATCAATAATATTCAATTAATTATTAATATATATTAATAAAATTTATTAACAATATTAATAATTAATAATTTTAATTCATTATAAATTAACTTTTATAACATTACCAATCAATTACTAAAAATAAATTACAATTTATTAATAATACTATGTTTAACAAATTGTATTAATTATAATCTATTTTTAATAAATTAAAAATTAAAAATCATATTTAAAAAAAAAAGCTACCCGAAATTTCTTTTTAAACAAAAAAAAATGCATTTAAAAAAAAAAAGAGTTTAAAGGCCCACCGGCCTGTACTACCCTGCGGCCGTAGGTGTTACTGTTGCCGCAGACAGCAGTACCACCTGCCGCGACAGTGTGGTTGTGGGGCGTGGGGGAAGTGGTGGCCCCGCCCCACTCCATAATATATATATATTTTTTTTCTTCTTCTTTTTAATATATAAAAAATTATGTTTTATTTTAAATTAGCTTTGTCATATGTTAAATTTTGTTAAAACAATTTCTTCTAAAAGAAATATATATATAATTTATTTATTTCATAAAATTTGCTAAGTTATAAAATTTATAATTATATAAAATTACTTAAATAACTCTTTTTCTTCTTTTTAATATATATATATATATATATATATATATTTTTTTTTTTTTGATTTCCACAATATTCTGGTAAAAGAAATTATATCAACCATATAAATTTTTAAATCTAGAATTTTTATTTTTAAATTCAAACCCTTCCCAAATTAAATCTTAATTTCTTTAATCTAGAAAACAAGGGTTTCTAATAACTCTTCTATTCTCCATGGATACAGAAATTATTGATAAGCAATTAATAATTCACAATATTGACAAGTTTAAACTTTCATCACAGAGAATTCAAATTTACAAACCCCAAACACGAAGAAGACAAGAAAGGATGATTATGTAAATAATCAGTGATCAAAACATAAGACCCTACTTGATCCTGATGCTAATACGAAATCCTTGAAAACCTATGAGAGAATTTGTTCTCCTTCAATAACTTTCCTCTGAAAAACTTTCTTAGAATTCTCCTTCTCAAATTCGTTGCCAAAAGATGTCTCCCAAAATTCTTGTCTCCAAAATTCACGGTCCAAATTCATCTCCCTCAAAAATGAACCCCAAAATTGTGATAAGGAGTTTTCTCCTCAAATCAAGGCACTAATTGTGCGTTCACCCGAGAGGACTCTTTGCTCACCTGAGTTAACTCCAAAATTAACTTTCTTTATTTTTGTTTTTATTTTGCATTCATCTTTTCATGCACATTAAGTTGAATTATTAAATAACTTTATTTAATATTCCACTTGACTTCTATTTTAAATTAATTTATTACTTTAATCTCATGTGCACTTTATGAAATTAAAATAACATTATTATTTTCACTTATTTTATCTTTTTAATTAATTTCTTTTATTTTCAACTCATGCTCGCATCATGCGATCTAGAACTTTATTAATTTAATATCTTTCAACTTTTAATTTATTGTAGAAACTTAATTGATAAAATATTTAATTAATTTAAATAACAATAATATTTAGCATTCATTTAAAAATGAACTCTAAATATATTATTATTAAATTAAATAAATATTATCATGTCCTAAATTATCCTTAAACTTTAATCTCCAAATTTTAATTCTTCAATTTAATTAATTTCTCAATTAATTAAATATGAAAATGTCATAATAATTTTCCATTAAATTAAATCATTAATTAATCATTTTAATTAGACTTAATTAATAGAAAAATACATCAAGGACTCATAAAGCAACATACGAAAACCCATCATAGAAAAACACATACTAAATCAAACAAAAGGGTTATAATCATGAAATAACATCATTTGATGCATTCGAAGGGTACTTAACTCAGATACTTGTCCTAATTATCAATTAGGACAATTGGCTAAAGGGTTTAGGATTTGGACTTAAGAGTTTATCTCCCCTCTCTTACCATTGAGATAATGTGATAGGGTACACTCATCCTGGCAATTGAGGAAAGTCGATACTCGGTACCTGCAACCTGCATAAAATCCATGCATGTACAAATACAATATTCTAAGCTAAACAGACAATGGCAGGAAGTGGTGCATCGTGTAGGTCCCGACTAGCAGGTGACTACGACTCCATTCCTTAACCACATCAGAAACACCATACATAAAGAAAGCAAACACGTGCACCATACACATGCAGTATGGGGTAAGTATCCATAAGAAAGCACATGTGATAATAAACCATCTAACTAATCATCATCGATAATTGAAAACATTGAATAATCATCATACATGCATAAAATAAAGAGTATCAAGTAATCTCATCATATAATAAACTGAGTGTAAAACAACATCTGATAAACCATTAAATAATAATACTAATCATCAAACATAAAATTGGCCTAAAAGAGTTTGGCAAGGATGATTGAAAAGCGACTTAGGGGTAGACACTACAAGGATATTGTGGGATTATTTGTGCAGTAGTTTTCTATTGTTTGAATATCTGTATTCTTCATGTCTGGATAAATCTGTATCTAAAGTTTTATATTGGGTTGAAACCATTGTGGTAAATTTGATTGTTCTTCATTGTGAGATTATCTGTATATGAATTTAATATATGAAACCCTCCTTTGATTAATTTAGTAATTCATAGATAGAATTGATTAAGAAATCTATTTTTTCGGATAGGGTTTTGTAAAGAAATCAAGATTGTTTATTTCAAATTTGATTGATTGTTCGTAATTCTTCTATCAAATTTAATTTGGAAATATCTTTAAAATAAATAAAAAATAACAATTATATATATATAGTTATAAAATTATATATATAATATAATATAAATTCAAAAAAATGATTTAAATTGAAAATTTTAGGGGGGAGGAATTGTTTGTTTGCTTCATTAAATAATAATAATAATAATATTGAATTGTGAGAGGGAGGCAGGCCACCACACCCTACCTCCCCTCCTCCCATATCTTCCTCCATGTTGACGACAATATTTGCTACTTCATACATAGCAGACCTATTGCCGTAGCAGTAGAGTACTATTGCTAGCACAATAGTACTATGTTGTGACCGCAACAGGCTGCTATGGCAACATGCCTTTAAAGGGGGTGGGCTATAAATGTTGATAATAATGTTTAATTTTCTATTCTTTTATTAAATTAAATTTATGTTAAGTTTTACTATATGTTTTTTAATATATATTAAATGTTATTAACCATTAACTATTAAATATTAATGATATTATTATCATTATTAATATTTATGTTATTAATAATTTAATAAAAGTTATTTTATTATTAAAAAATAATTATAAGTTTTTATGATTTAATGATAATTATGTATTTTAATAATTTTATTTTAAATTAAAGATTTAATTGTTAAAATGTATTTGGGGAGTAAAATTGATTATTGTATTTGAAAAATGATTATTTTAGTAAACTTGAGTTTTTCTTAATTGTCTAATTTTAAAATGAAAATGATTTCTATTATTAAGGAAAAACTATTACATCTTTTGATAATTTGAAAGCCTTAGAAATCGTTATACTTTCAAAAGATGAAAACTGAAACCCTACTTGTATATCAAATTTTGCACTAAAAAACAAAATGAAAACTTGAACCTTACTATTAACTCAAACTATGTGTTTTCAAAACCAAACAGAAACTATGAAACTACACTATTAGTTGTATGTTTTCTTGTGTGTTGGGTTTGGGGTTGACTTAGTTCTTTGACCAAATCAAGGTGTTTACCAGAGGCTTGTGGGTTTTTTTTGTGATGTCATGATGATTTTTTGTATATGATCTTTTATACCCAACCTTGGTTATGTGTCACATGTTTCTATGATGAGTTTGATCTATTGGTGGTTCTTACTTTCTAGTGTCCTTGTGTGGAACTGAGGTGAATGGTGTGACTTTTCTTATATAATATTTGAGTCTTCAATCAATTATCTTTGGATTTCTTCCTAGTTGCTTGTATAGGACTGAGGTGATTATGAGTTATTTTTTTTAGGTGATGTCATGGTTTTGTAAATGTGTACTTAATTTTGTATCACTCCTGTTAGAATGATTGTATTGGTCAAATCTGTGATGTTTTTAGTACTTCTCATTTGCTTGTTTAAAAACTAATGTGTGATTTATGGTCATATGTGACCTGTTGGTCTAATTTTTTGCAAGATAAAATTTTCCCAATCTATGTACAAAAAATCAGAATTGAGTCCATTATTAGAGACTAGGGTTTTTGGTCTGTGGTCCTACAAATTTGATAACCTTTGAAAACCTTTGTCATACCCTAGGTCTCATTTCTTTTGAATTTATTTGGGCATGAAACCTTTTAAATGTCAATACTCTATGTCCAGTTCAAATATTTCATGCCCCCAAGTGACCTTTTTCCCTTTTATTTCACACCATTTGATCCTTGTAAGATCTATGGCAATCACATCGTCACTATCGAAAGATGCAAGTGGTTTACCCTATGCAACATAGCAACTGGGGACCCACTACAATCTATGCATGTCATGTAGTTTCCTAGCCCTTAGATAAAGCTCAAAACTATGATTGTTGCTTTGTTGCTATTGGAAGTTGCTCACCCTTTATATATAGTGACATAGAAAATAAGGAAAATGCAGGTGGGATCCACCACTCTAGTAATGAAACTGTAGTAAAACACCTGCCATCAAATTAAGATTAGATCAAGGGTTGTTGCTTCCTCACTATGGCAACATGCTCACTCTTTATGTATAGCAAGGTAGTGACTCAATGACACGTGTCCTCAAAAGTCAGTGGGTCCAATTTGAAGTGCCAACAATGAAGGAAAGGTGCACATGGTGAAATCTCATTGCATTGATTGCCAACATGTCAAGAAGAACATGAGTCATCCTTGCTTGCATCCCTGGATCATAGAAATTTTCAAAGATCAATGGTGTAAATTTGAACATAGAAGGTGGTTCCATTCTGTTTCCCTTACAGTTCATTTATGAGGAATGAAAGCTTCACATGCAAGAAAAAATAGAGTATATTACAGGAGGTCTCACCATTTCCATCTCACACAAACAAAGATTTCAAGTTTTCTGAGCAAAAGAAATTACTGAGAATATTGTGTTGAGCTTAACAAGAGCATGAAGTAGCTTCCCATTGTTCATGAGCTATTGCAGCATTAAAGAGAAGAACAGAAAAAAAGCAAGTAAGTACTTATATACTATAACCTCTATAGCATTTCATTTTTTGCAAATTATAGTCAAGATGCCTCCAAAGAAGGTGTTTTCTAGGCAAGAGAATTATTTGGATAGAAACATCCATGATGACCTACTGAAATTGCTCCCTAAATTCGCCAGTGAGACTATACAAGTTAAAAGGCTAACTTCATTAAACCCAAGGTTGAGAGTTGGAGATGGGTTATATGATAAGGGAAATTGGGTTCGAGATGCTAACACTTCTCAGACTGGTCTAGATTTATTTAAGAAATGGTTTTTAGAAAGGAATTTGTTTGCACTACATGCCAATATTTGGAATTTTGATTTAGGGAAATTGGTGGTTCCAAGTGTCTTTATGGATTATGACCTCCTTGAGGTTGTGGCAAAAAAACTATGACCAAGCAATTAGAGTGGTGAGAATAGTTGATGGTGAAATTCTAATCACAATCAACCTAGAGGAAATTAGGCAAGTATTTGGATTAGGGCCTCTCACTGACTACCATGTGCCAATTGATTTAAAAGGATTAGAAAAAGAATACATGTCAAAGAAAGATGCAGTTAGGCAAGGAGCACTGAGGGCACATATAGGTAAAATTGGAACCTTGCCAGCAATAACAACATCCTCCAAGGAACCCTTCAATGCCAGGGTTGTGGAGGCATACAGGACTCTATGCAGAGTTTTTGGAAAAGATGATGAGTTTATGCCCGTGGATTTTATGTACATGATTACTCATATTTCCTCTTTTGGTGTGGACATAATTTTTTATTTTTCTTCTTATTTAGCTAAAGAAATTCATAACAGCATGGTTGGGATTGCAAAAGGCAAGGTGGAAAAGATTTTTGGTCACTATTCTTTGTTAATGCACATGTTTTTATTCAAAGGAGTAACATATTTTGGAAAAGAGATGAAATTGAATATGGAACATCATGGGGAACCACTACAATTCCAATTATGGAGTGCAAATGTGACCTAGGAGGTAGAAAAGGCTAGTTTTGTCAGCTTTGATAGGTATTTTGCTTCCAAACTGAGGTGCCTATTAGTAAGTGACAATCCCAGAATACCCAAGGCATTGGTAGGTCTTATTAGCCCCCTAGACAATCCTATTGGTTTGAAGGTCTTACACAACTAGGGAGACATCATCCCATATTCAGTCTCAACTATTATCAGAATTTATGGTTTCAAAGGTACTCCCCATGTGTTACCCTACCAAGTGCCTTTAAAAGTAGGAGTGGCTAAATTTTTTTGGTAGTTGGGAGGACTAGAGGAAACTTACTTGTTAAAAAGATCAAGAGGGTCAATCTTCCCCACTTGCACAGTGGCCCATCAATTTGTAATTACAAAAGGGGGTTGGCTCTCTCTACACAAGATTTTGATTCAGTATAAAATGGTTGTTTCTCACCCTCATTTTTGTGACACTGAGGGATTTTACCATTTGGCCTTTAGGCACATAATTAAGCTTGGTAAAATTGATCATGAATTCTATTTTCCTAAAGATATAATAAGAAATGAATACTTCCTACAAGAGCAAGAGACTCAAAAGGAAAAATGGAGAGTTTTATCAAAAGTTTTGGATTTTATTCATTGGTTTTATGCAAACTAGTCCTCTAGGTAATGCTATTATAGTAGCAGATATAATAAATAAGCTCATGCTCACTTTTCCTAAAACAATGGAAACTATGAATGAGAAGAAGAAAATTCTTATTAATTCCTTCCTAGATAAGGCCAGGGAAGTAATGAGGAAAATGGGATTTACTCCCAACATGGGGACAGGTCAGTTGATTGTCCAAAAGAGGCAAGGTTATACTATCATTCAAAATAAAAATGCCACTATGGACAAAGGAAAACAAATAATTAGATCCACTAGTGCATTCTGGGAAGAGAGGCCTCTTGAGACCTCCCCTAAGAGGCAAAAAATAGTAAGGGAAGAAGATCCTCACATTGAGGAGTATTCACCTTCACAAACCCCTCTGAGGATTGAGGAAGAACAGCTCACTGGGGAGAAAATTGAACAATTGGAATCCCAAGGGGGGGTTTTTGTCACCCAATCTGAAATAGATGAAGGAAACCCCTAGGAGTCTCCTATGCCAAGTTTTGAGTTGACAGTTGTAGATTATAAAGGAAGGGAATTAGACCCTATGTTAGAGCAAGCAAGTCAATAGTTTTTGTTAGATGATAATTTTATCAAATCTAGAGCCTTTTTCCAGTTTGCATGGAAAACCAACATGGGTAAATTTGAAGAAAGATGCAATAAGCTAAGAATAGAGCATCCTAAGCTAGAGGAGGAAGCCTTGCAAAATCAAATAAAAGAAAAGATGATGCAGGAATTTCAAAATATAACCCCTGAAGAGGAGAGCCAAATGGTAAAGGCCTCAAACATTTTATTATTGCCCAATTGGGATATAGCTGATGCTTTGATTTTTAATTATATTTCTAATAAATTGGATTTGCAAGATCCAAATAAGAAGGAGTTCTTGGGTACTACATTTAGTGAAGACTAGGCTGCATTAGTCATTTGGTCATTAAGGAAGGGATCACAAGCTACCTCATCATAACCACCTGAATCTGGATTGATGGGAAATATTATTGTAAGAAGGGTAGCAGAGATATCCCATGTATAGGAAGCTCAAATGGGTGTAGGAACCTCTCAATTTGTTTTGGCTATTGCAGAGAAAGAGGAAAAAATAATGTTTGAACTATAGAGCAAATATGAGAGTGTTTTGGAAGCCTATAATAAAGAAGTTCAAAAGAGGATTGAACTTGAAAATAAAGTAATGGGGAGGTCTACAAGACCAAGAATAACATATCGCCATCCTTCAATAGAACCTTTTAAATCCACTCCTCTTATAGAACTGCCAAATACCCCACAAGGGCCATAATATTACACTCCTGAAGACTTTGAAGAAGAAAAGAGCAAACTATGGGCATTGCATGTAGAATTGAATGTACAGTATGAAGATAAATTGAGAAAAGCTCTCACATATTTGGCGGATAAAATTGAACGGACATTATTTTATGATTAGCTAACAAAGACAATAAACATATGGGATGAATTGAAAGACCATGATGAGGCTCTAAAGCCTATTGTGAATAAATGGGTAAAAAGAAGGAAAGAAATGACATTTTTGTGTTATTCTATCATAAAATTTTCACATGATCAAATTGAAAAGACTTATGATATTGTTACTAATCTTCCAAAATTTGATAATAAGAGTATTCACCTACAGAGAAGAATAGTAGGCTACTTGAGTAAATATAAGAGTTAGAAATTTGATTTACTCCCTCATGCCCTAGATAGAAAGAATAAGTTAAAAAATAAAGATCAATGGGCTAAGGAATTAGATGATTTATTTTGTTTAAGAATGAATAAAATCATCAATGAAAAGGGACATGCATGGTGGGCTACCACAATAGAAGAAATGGTGAATGCCCATATATTCTTTGATTCTTTGAAACAAGAATTTTTTGATATTGACAAAGAAGTTGAATATGTTATCAAAAAGCAATAGGAAATTTTGCATTTTGATTGGCCAAATGATACACTTTATGACAAGTGGATGGCAAATATTGCTTCTAGTGAATAGTTAGAGGAAGCTAAAAGTGATGATAAAGAAATACATGATGATGAATTAAAAATCATTGATTCACTTTTGTCAGCACCTAGGCAAGAAGAAGACAAAGAAGGGCAGTCATCTCATGCAAAAGATACAATGGATTAGTTGGATGCTATAGCAGAAATGGAACCAAGTGTAACTATCACCTTGGTAATACATGTTGATATGAGTGATAATGCCAAAGTGGAGGTCATGTTGCATGAATTAGAGCCTGACACATCACTGGCAAGTCTGATAGCTACATATGACGAGGACTCAGAGTGAATAAAGACCAACCATGGGATTTGTAGCATGCAAATATGTAATAGAAAAGGGGGCCTACCAAGAGAATGATATGATGTTACCTTTCTGTTACATAAAGTTTTGTCTTTTTTAGTTAAGAAAAATGTAAGTATATTTTGTAAAAGGACACTTGTTAGTTCTCTATGACTGAAGCTTGTTGCATCTCACATTATATAAGTGAGATTCCAAGGCTAGAGAAAGGTCTGATTTCTAATACATTTTTAGTTTTATACATAGGATTTTTTCAGTCCAATCTTGAAGCAAACTTTATGATGTATCTTTCTCTGCAAATTTTCTAAGAATACATTAATGTTGAGTGATCTTTGTGTTCCTTTCCAGAGTCATTCTGAGTTTACCACAATTGTATACAATTTTCAAGGAAAAATAATACAAATTGGAGTTGTCCCCATATCAATTCTTGTTGAATTTTGTCTCCTTTGTTGTTACCTAGTTATTTTGAGATTGTGTGAGTAAAGCTCATTCAATTGAATGCAATTCATTTAAGTTGCATGTCAATTCATCATTACTACTATTAATTCAATGAATTAAGTAAAGGCTTTGATGAATTTGATGGGATTGCTATGGTAATAGAAAGGATGATAGTAAGAAAGAATTCCAATAAGAATAGCTAATAATGTTTGTTGTAATACAACAAATTAGATCTATAAATTGTAGTAGACTCTGAATCCTAATGGAATACACACTAATCAAATTAACTCAGTCTGTAGATAGGTTGATCATGAATTAGCATCAAATCTAAGTCACAATCAACTTTATCTTACTTTTCTTGAAGATTTTCAAAGGTGGTCAACACTTGTTTGCATGGAATGTTTCAGCCTTAGTTAGCCACTATTACTGGGATACTTGCAAATCTATAGAAGAATTGTGACCAAAAATGCTATATGGGATGCATTTAATCTAAAATGTCAAAGTCATGCATGTGTCTAAAGATAAAAGATGAGAATCATAATGAAACTAACATAATTCTCATACAATAGTATTCAGTTTGAATCATCCCCTAGGTATACCCACCCTAGTGTTGTAGAGCCTAAAGAGTAGAAAACCATCCTTGGTTTTGTTGAAGTTGGGTCCAAATGGTTTGCCATTGTAATTGTTAATAGGACTTGGCTAATCCTTAAGTTATGTGAGTATTTTTCATTTTGGAATTGAGCATTTTGTTGTTCAGTAGTTTTAAAACACCAATAGGACCTACTACTTTTACTGAGCTTAGGGTAGACTATTTGTATGTCATGTTGGGAAATGAATTGCAATGGAGGCCAGAGCCCTAAAGAGGTTGCTTAGGTAACACATTTTAGGTTATTTTAATAAGTGATAACATTTCATTAAATGAGAGTAAAATGAACTAATAAGAGTCATTATTTTTCCTCTCCTATGCCTTGAGTGTTAGTACAGCCTAGGATTGGATTAGAGAGGGTGCTTGGTTGTGACCTTTTTTCGTTAGTATGCTTTGTCAGTACGAAAGGATACTAGTGCCACATAGAGTCATTAGAGAGGCAGAGTCTAGCCAAGCTGC
Organism: Cupressus sempervirens; assembly: GCA_028749045.1. Lineage (NCBI taxonomy): Eukaryota > Viridiplantae > Streptophyta > Pinopsida > Cupressales > Cupressaceae > Cupressus > Cupressus sempervirens. The sequence goes on along the minus strand of CM053791.1, from coordinate 780,125,380 downwards.
CAAGGTAACCTTAGAGTTGGCTTATGTGATTACACTTATCCACTTACATAGTATATTTCCTATGTGTCATTGTTGCCTCTAGGTTTAGATGCCACTTGTGTCTTGGTACCTTGAGCTAGATTACTTCCAAGATTGCCTTGACCTAGATGTTGATTTTTAATTTTAAGTTTGTTATCCTATTTTGGACTTGAGACTATCACCTCAGTGTAGTGGGAGTTGATCATTTAGGTTACCATGAGGTCAGGTGGTAGTGCTTTTTACTTTTACCATTGAGATCTGACAATTCAATGTCATGGCTGGAGTTTCTTATTTTGTATTTGCTTTCATTCTATTCTTGTGTACTATGATGGATGGTTATACCTATTATATTGTATTTTAACTCATGGATCTTAAGAGATGATGTAATCTATTTTAGGATGTATATTCTTTCATCCTTTCATATCATGTGATCTGTATAGTGGATGATTGTGCATTCTGATTATTGCCAAGTGGAATTTGAGATAATTGTATATTATTTAAATGGATTCATAATTGTAGATATTATTTAATATGGATGTGTTATATATTGGTTTTAGTATTAATTAAACTGAAATCTGATTCAACATCATGGGACCCTTAAGAATTGTAATATGTTTTAATGCTTTTTTTTATGTGTATTTTATCTCTTCCACTATATTACATCTTTGTTTTTTTTTTTTTTTAATGTTTTTTTTATTAGTAAATGACCAAAGCCTAGATTAATTATTATTATTTATTGCAATTAATTATTTTTATGCGTTAAGTGAATTCGAACCCAATACCTCCCACATGAGAGGCTCACAAGCTACCATTGTGTTGTAGGCTCTTGCCTCCTTTATATCTATTGTTGTTATGTTATTATCTTTAAAAAGAAGTGTTTGGAAAACTTAGTGAAACTTTAGGTTAATTTCTTTTGGGTTCCCTAGTGGGGTGTTACATTCTACACCATAATTATGAGGTAAATATTGCTCAGGAAAACATCAACCTAGTAAACCCATATGTAAATGAATATTTTCAACTAATACACTACTTTGGACCTTCTTCAAAACTAATGATTTGAGTAATTTATGACTATACCATTCAATGTGATATTGGCCCTACCTTTTTGAATTTACAAAAATACAAAAGAAGGTTTCTTTCTTAGTGGTCTAATCTGAAATTTGTTTATCTTGATCTCATTTCCTACACATGCAAAGGATGAAAAATGTTGGGCTAATATGGGTTTGCCTAGGTGAAAACCTAGTTTTGGAATTAACCATCAAGTAGAATTGAAATATGATTGATTCAAAAGTGCACTGTAATGAATTAGAGGTTACATATAAATTGAATTTTTTGAGGGTGCCAACAAGAAGTTAAGTCCACTTAATTAAAAACATGAATGTTTTTCCTCTATTTTCTAGAATTTGTCTTCATTTATCTAAAACTTTGAAGCACTTAAAGATTCAGTCTCAAAAAAAAAAACATTAATAGAAATTGGAGTACTCAAAAATTCTATATTTTAAATATGTAATATATAATAGTAGGCCTAGATTATATAAATTAATTCTCTCTAGTTTTTTCCAAAAAAAATACTCTTCAAAAGTCACTTTCTCAAGACCTCTCATGCTCATGTATAAAAACTATAATTTTAACTAATAAATTTACTTTTTAAATCCTTATGGAATATTATTTTTAAGACACTCAAGATTGGTGAAAATAGTTTTTAGAATTTTTGGTAAATACATATTTTCTAGTATTGTTTATTAGGTGTAATTTAGGTTTTGAAAACCCCTTTTTTTCAAATGTTCTTTCTTTTTCAAGGATTTATTTATTTATTTATTTGTATTTTGATGTTGTATATCTTTTTTAAAGAAAGTGAAAATTGAAGTAATTATGAAAATAAGAAACCTTAGCTGATTATTTTAAAAATACAAAAAATAGTCTGATTAAAGAAAAATATATTTTAAGCATACATAATTTAAGTATGTTGAGTTTCAATGTTATGAATTATCCCCTTGAATTTGTTACCAATTAAATTTTGTTTCACGTAAAAAATATCTATTAGAAGTAGACTCAACTTCTTGTACCTAACCTTGAATGAGATTTTATAACTTCACTAGCCTCCCTTATGTTGAAATCTTTATGAAGACATTGTTGTTGAATTGTAGAGTTGACATAATAATAGGTTGACCAAGGATGCCATCATGAATGCTTAAGATTTAAAACTTTACTTCTTTACTTGATGATGCTTGATCACCTACTCAATGAGAAAACATGATACACATTTTTAAAAATATTGATAAGAAGCCAAAACAACAACATTAACCCCTTATAAGTTGATAGCACAAGAGTTGTGGTATAATCTAAAATGCTTCTAGAAAAGGTGTTGGTTAGTAGAAGTTAAGGCCACAAAGGCCACACTATTAGTAAAATAGCTAGATTTCTTAAAATCCTCTATAAAAGAAGTTCTCTTGATAACAAACATAGAATACGATGAAAATTTACAAAACACTTGCAAAGGATATTTGTTATTCATGGTTAAAAGCAAAAACCTAGATGTCACCCTTTTATGAAGTAAAATTCTAACAAGAGTATAAGTATTAAAATTCAATGACATAGAACATTATTATTTTGATAGAGTGCAAGGCAAGAGAGTCCCCAAAGAAGATGTCCTATCCCCCAGCAAACAACCACACAATGGAGTATAAAAAATAATACAAAGATTTAGATATACACAATGTCAATTCTCATAATAATATTTTCATCCAACATGCTTAGTTGTAAGGCCTTTCGGGTTATGACCAAATACATCAACAATTACAATAATTTTTTAGCAAGATCTCACAAGATCCAAACCACTAGCTAGCATAAATCCATAACTTGGTAGAGAATTCCAAGAAGATTCTAAACTCATGTTCGCAATCCACCAAGAAACCTTCTTGTTTTTCCAAGCCCACACTTAGCTACTAGATCTTCTCAAACTTCACTCCTCTCAGCTACTCATCTTCTCCATGCTAAATGAATAATGATTCTAGACTCCACAAGGCCCCCTACTCATACTAAACTAAACAAAAGGTTGGCCTAGTAGAATATACATCAAATAAGCACTCACATTAAATACATCCTCAAGTTACAAGTCATCTTGGCTAAAAACATTAAATACGTAACATAAATTAAATACTTAGGACAAGCCCCAAGTTTATAATAAATAATTAACTCATAAAACTACCTAAGAATACAAACACTTAGACATAGGTTCACATGCCAACCAATTATCCAAATCCAAGAGCGTACACACCAACTCCCTCAGATCAAAGCTCACAAATAAATATCCAAAGCTCTCCCAGCAAATAGGAACACATTACCGACAACCACTAAAATACCTCTAACTCCAAGATGGTGACTCCAAACATCATGTGTAGTTAAGGAAAGGTTCTCCAAAATCCCTTGAACGGATCCCCAAACATCTGAATCATAACTCCATAAACTCAAGCACAAAGGCCCTTCATACAACATTGTTGACTTCCTTAGGATGCTCCTGCATTAGACACCCTAGGTGAGAAGAATAGATGTTCTTGATAGATGGAAGAAAATCTTTTAGGGTTTAATAAATAAGTCCTAGACTAGTTCTTCAAATACATGTGCTCCACCACATCATCTTGTACACTCTTTCCTTTGTTCTTCTTTTGCAACTTCTTTTCTACAATAGTCATCTTCACATCTATCTTTGCTGTACAATAGGTTTTATTTCCATGGTGATCTATAACCCTTTCCAAATCCTTTAGCTCAACTCAAGTACCAATACTCAGATTCCTCCTACCAAACTGTTCATTCTGCAAAGGAATCAAGGAATGATTCTTGACACCTTTCTCAATAGCAATCACATTCTTGAAACAATCATGCACAACCCTACAATCATACTGCTAAGGTCTACCAAGTAATATGTGAGAACTATGCAGGTCCATAATATCACACAACACTTAATCCTTATACTACCCAATTTGGAAATCAAGAAGACATTGCTTTGTCACTTCCAAAGAATGTTCAAATTATAACCAACCAATCCTATAAGGACAAGGATGTTTTACCCTCTTCAAACCAAGTTTCTAAACCATCTCTTCAACAACTAGGTTAGTAATACTACCACCATCTATAATAACATTATAGATTTTACCTCAAGACATACAACAAGTCTTAAGTGTCCTCTTACCAAGAAACACTTCAAATCAACAATTTATCCCCATCCTACTTAGGTTCATTTACTAAGTTTTCAACCTCTTGCACCACAATAGTTCTTCTGTCACCAACTTTAGGACATTCAAAATATTGGTGACCTTCCTCACCACATCTATAGAAGTACCCCTAAATGCACCTCTTTCTACTCTCTTCCTATATTCAACATGTTTTAGTTCATCTTTAGTAATTTCTTTATTCTTCACCAAGTATCTTGCTTCAACTTCCCTTAAGGATACCTTGATGTCTCTTCTTTAGCTTCTCTCATTCTTTCAAAGCATACTAATAAGAATCCTCAGCCAAAGGAATATTTAGCATACCAATCTCATCTTGGATATTCAATCTTAAACTATTATTATATCTAACCATCTTTTCTTTAGACAATTCTCTATTCCCAAACTGAATAGTCAACTTGTAGAACTCCTCTATATAATCTTTCACAGTGATATCTTTCTTCTTTAAATTATATAATCTCTTAAACAACTCAAGTTCATAATCAGTAGGAATAAGCATAGCCTTCAATTTAGTCACCATTATTCTCCATCTAGTGATTTTCATTTCACCTTCCTCTTCTCTATCTTGCTACAATTCTTTTCACCACAAAGAAACATGTCCTTTCAAATTAGTTTGTGCCAACCTTACTCTAAGCGAACCTTCAATATCCTAAAACTCAAAGTAGTCTTCCAATTCACCAATGCAATAAATGAGGTCTACAGGATTTAAAGTACCTAAGAAATTAGAAATCTTGATCTTATGCTTCAGCATTGACTAAGATCTAGATCTATTAACTAACCAACCCTATTTCCCATAGGTCTCTCAACTTGATCAATTATACCTTCACCACTAAATCCAACTAGTTCAAATTCTTTAGAAGCTTCCTCATGATCTTTTTTAGTTCCTGTATGTCAAGGTACACCACCTATAGTACTTATGATCTCAATGATCATATCACTCTTCATCAGCACCATTATAGATATGAATTCTTCTTTAATCTTCTCTAAGATCATTGCTTCCATAGTATCCTAAAGATCTTCAATCTCCCTAGGGTCCAATTATCTCAAAGGTATCTTCCAAGATCTTCACAAACCCTCTGTAATAAATCAACTAGATCCAACCTTCTCTCTAATACCACTTGATGTAGTGCAAGGCAGGAGAGTCCCCAAAGAAGGTTTCCTAGCCCCAAAAAGCAATCATACATCAAAATATAAATAATAATATAGAGATTTAGATACATACAATGCCAATTCTCATAATAATATTTTCATTGAACATGTCTAACTATAAGGCTTTATGGGTTGTTGCCAAATACATCAACAATTATAATAAAAGTTCTAGAAAATTTTGGAAGATCCAAACCACTAGCTATCATAGATTCAAAACCTGGTAGAGAACTCCAAGAAGAATCTTAACTCATGCTCACAACCCACCAAGAAATCTTCTTATTTTCCCAAGCCCACACTTAGCTACTAGCTCTACTCAAACTTCTCTCCTCTTAGCTACTCATCTTCTCCATGTTGAATGAATAATGACTCTAACTCGACAAGACCCCCTACTTATACTAAATCAATACACAATTCAGCATAGCATAATAGACATTAAATAAATACTCACATTAAATACACTCTCAAGCCACAAGTTAGCTTGGCTACAAACATTAAATACATAACATAAATTTAATACTTAGGACATGTGCCGAGTTTATAATACATAACTAATTCATAAGACCACATAAGAATATGCAAACTTAGACATAGGTCCATGTGCCAACCAACTATCCAAATCCAAGAGTGCACACACCAACTCGCTCGAATTGTAGCACACGAATACAATCTTTGAAGCTCTACTGATAGATAGGAACACATTACCATCAACCACTAAAAATGGCTCTAACTCCAAGATGGGGACTCCAAACATCACGTGAACTTAAGGTAAGGTTCCCCAATATGCATTGAATAGATCCCCAATCACATGAATTATAACTCGACAAACTTGAACACAAAGCCCTTGTATACATGATTGTTGACTTCTATAGGATGCTCCTGCATCATATTTAGAATTTGAAAATGAAGTAAAATAAAGAAATGTGTAGAAAAGGATGAATTTTGGGATTATTATTTTTAATTATTATTTGGAATAATTATTGATATATTTTCCTAATTTTTGAGGATGGTATTTTAGTTGTTAAAAAATGACAAAAAAAGGGGTCTAGTTCCCACCACAAAACTATATGGAAATAAATCATTTTCCCTTTGATCTAAGATTATCTTATAGATGACATATATATCTAGATCAATCAAATTTTTTTTAAAAATGGCTTTGGACCTATACTTTCTCTTTTATAACAATTCAAATTTCAACTCACATGAAATTGATAGTTTTCATCTCCCACCACTTTTTTCAAAACAAATCTATTCTAACCAAAACAAAAATTATACATTTTGGAACAAGACTCTCTCCTCTAGAACATCATTTTCTTTTTAATTTTTTCATAAGATTTACTATTTGTTTCTTTCTCAAAATCAACATCTTCTTGAGTGTTAAAATATATACTTGTAGTATTTTTTAATTACAATATACTATATCTATGTTAAAAACCTATAAAGTTTATATGAGAATATTCTTAACTTTGAGCTCTATAAAATAGTGTTTATATGATAAGCAAGAGATATGTTTCCACAACAAGTCAAATTATGATAGTGCTCTCAATATTTAACTATGTAGCTTTTGAGTTAAACTCATTGACCCATTTATCATGAGTAGTAATTCACACATGAATCTATCTCTCATGAGAATAAATGGAACACTTAGCACTCATTGGACCTAGGTGATGCTCACATAGGTAAAGCATTGAGACTTCTCAGGATGTCACCCATCTCCATACTACTCTGGCTTGATTATACTTAACTACGGAGCTTACTCCATGGTTAAACCCACTCTGCTTGGTATTTATATGTTATTAAAAAAATCATTAAAAAAAGTAAGAGTTATTAAAACATCAATTTTCTAAAATGATTTTATTTCTTTATTAATTGGACACAAAGTAGTATAAAACATGCATTTAATAGTAAATTTCATTTGCAAGAGTGTGAGAACATATATAACCTAGCTAGAATAAATTTATCTATATCATATGTTTGAACAAAATTGACTTTTACATTGAAATACTCAAAATTTAGTCATTCTAATAAGTTAGCCTGAAAGGTGACATAGATTTGTAGATTTCATTTTCTCTCATGAAATTTGTTTTAATTTTTGAACTAGTTTGATATTGAGGATAGTTCCTTCTCCATTATTTTAACTTTTGGAGAATCCAAAATTAGGTCCTTTTTGGGAGGTAAGGGGTACTCCTCGTGACCTTGTTACAAATAAAGCAGTCCCACACACCTTTGACTTTCTAATATAGGTTGGACCGAGGACTAATGATCAATAGGGTGATGAAGATGCTATATTTAAGTTGACACAAGATGAATAAAACATAATCAAGTATGGAAGCTTGAAAATGCTAAAATGATTCCTAAGTGAGCATGAAATTTTATATAGGAATACTATTGATGATGGCAAAATAATAGATATTGAGATAGTTGAAGGAAGTCTTATAGTGGTCAATCCACAAGTTTATCAAATAGTACCATGATAGAGCCTTCAAAATGGACCTAGGATACCATGTTAGAAGAGGAGGATGTACATCGTGTTAGAGAGATTAACACCTATACCAATTATTTGGGTATTGTTGCAGATTTGTAAGCTATAAAGATGAAGGTTTCAAAGCTTGAGAAGAAGATTATGAGTCTCTCTCACTTTTCCTCAAAGGTCACACATAGGTTGGTCACCATGATTTACTTACGCATAAAAAATATCTTAGGGAAAAATGCCAAAGACAAAGGAATTTAAATGGATCTCTTCATGTCCCTTATTGTAGATTGGTTTTCTTTGCTTAGCCACTTTTCAATTCTTTATATATATATATATATATATATATATATAATTTTACTTTAGAAGAATATCATATATTTAAAAATATTTGAACTTAGTTTGATATTATAAAATTTTATATATATATATATATATATATACATTATAAGTTTTTGTTCAAGCTACCATAGTGTTTCTTTTCTTATAAGATTACCACTCTTATTTTTCTAGATTTTACATAAAAATGGATTTAAAATACATATTTAAATATTCTATAAATTAGATGCAATTTTGATTTTCTTTGCTTACTTAGCCACTTTTCAATTCTTTATATATTTTTATTTTACTTTAGAATCTAATGTAAGACTTTGTATCATATATTTTAAAATATTTGAATTTATTTTTTATAGAATTACCACTCTTATTTGTCTACTTTTTACATAAAAATGAATTTAAAATACATATTTAAATATTCTATGAATTAGATGCAATTTTTAAATCAAGACACTTCTTTAACAGTAGAAGTCACTAAATATTAATTTAACCTACTGTATGGCAATATGAAAAGACCATAATGATGGTAAAATAAGTTTGGATTGCTGTTGAAACATATCGAATATGCTAAAAAAAAATCATACCAGCAATGTATATTTTGTATTTGGAAAAAATAGTCATATGATTGACCCTTTAAAATAGTGAGCTGAAATAAAAATATAAATTAAACAAGTGTCGGCATGTGCTTGTCTATTCGTATTAAGTTTATATAATATAAGTTGTTATATTTTTATATTTTAAATAAATTTAATTTAGTTTAATTCAAATATTATTTTACTATAGAAAATTATTGTAAAAAATAGAAAATATTTACTAATTAATAAATTTTGGAGTGTAGTTATAAATATATAAATAGAATAGTTGAAAAACTTATGTAGGTAACTCCAGACAATGAAATCAATATTAAAATTAACATATGTTCTTATTGCATGTGATATCTATTTTTCTATATTATATTTACAATTGATCTTTTTAAACTATATTAAATGTACTTCAATTATAATTTATATTTCTAATATTAAATTATTATTTTTTAAATGGACTTCCACTCTTTCAAAAAAAAAGTCCAACATAATTTTTTTTAATTAATTACAAATAAAATATTCCAACATTAGTTTATCACATACCTAAATCTAAGATAATTTGTTTTATTGCATTTTACTTGCTAAATGTTAGTATCAAAATATATAAACCCAATTAAATAGTAATTTAGCCTTGCACTAGTGTATATTTATCTATAGACATGTTAATGAAATACTCTAGATTAAAGGCTAGTTTATTTTTATAACTTTTTTTATATTTATTATTAAAAAATCATTTTTTTCTTTTTAACAGGAATTTCGCCAAAAAGATTGCAATATGGAGAACCTTTGAAAAAAAGGTTCTATGGCAAGTACAATAAAATATTGGATAAATTAGAAGATTTGGTCTTAAATTATTTTTTGTATTAGATATAAGGAGTTCAAAGATACAAAATAAATAGAGGACCAACCTCACACAACAAAAAAGGAAGATTACATATAACCCGAGAAGATGAGAAAAAGATGGAGTAGAGAAAAACAACTAGTGGAGCACATCATCAAAGGTGTCCACCCGCACTGTCAAACCCATAGAACCTTCTATCCAAACCATGATCTTCTGATCTTGAGTTTTTTTAAGCATGTAGATCATCTCTTTAGTAGTGCTTTGAGGGTTTCTTTTAATCTCCTTGCAAATGAGGTTGACAGTTTGATTGAAGGTGTGTGTATTATCCAAGTGCAGTCTCCAGAAGTACCCATTCTTCACCTCATTAGTGAAGAAAGTGGCATGACCATCCTTAAGCAGCCTTTTGAACTTAGACTTATTGATTTTCATGGTAATTTGAATTTGCAAAAAAAATTTAAAATATGTGAGACTTTGAAAAGACTTAGTAAGCAATCTGGGGATGTTTTGAAACCTTTCTTCATTTCTGCACTTCCAAATTTGCCACAAAATGTTAGATGAGAGAATGTCCCAAAACATGTTAACATCTTTTTTAGCATTAAAAATAAAACTAGTAATAATTTCAAAAATATTGAAAGTAGAAGGGATGGATATACCAAACATCAACTAAACCTCTTTAGCAAAACTGCAATCAAAGAAAATATGTCTTCACATTTATGGGGTTCTGTAAGTGCTGCAATAATTAATATTACAGAAAGTGTGTTAGAGTGATTATTTGTTTGCACTTATTAATTAAATCACTTTGATTTAATTAATTAAGTTGCCTATTACTCTATTTTGCTTAAGCTATCTTGTAGGTGCATTATTAATTAATTATTAATTAATAATGTGCAACCTAGCTTTTTAGTTTCGGGTTTCTATCTCACCTTTATAAGGATGAGCATTGTACTTTCTTCATTATCTCTTATGCATTTTTCATTTTGAGAGCAACTTTTCTTCTATCTCCATTTTTTAGCAAACCCTTGCCTCTTCTTGTCTTTTTCTTCTGTGACAGGTTTTTGCATGCAGGAATTCGAAGGCTTTGTGGATTTGATTGGCTTATTTGCTCAAATCCTACATGGTATCAGAGCCAGATCTGCTGTAGCTTGTTCAGTGTTTCAAGAAAAAGGGAGAACAAGGGTTTGGCAGATCAGATCTGGTGTTTTTTCGGGTTTTTTCTGAGAAAATAGGGGGGTCACTGATTTTCAGAGTAGTTTGAGGCCAAACAAACCTCACAGATGGATTCAGAAGGCATCAAAACCCCCATTTTGATATAAAATTTATCCGATTTGGACAACGTTGATCTGGGGGGCAATTTTTTTTGCCGTACAGGGCTGTACGGCCTCTGCACGCAATCCAAGACGTGAGAAATTGCAAAAAAAAATAAATAAAATGCGGCACTTTTTGCTGCGGCGGTTAAAAAAAAACCGCTTGCGGTCACCGAGACCGCTAGCGGTTAGCGGTAACCGCCGGCGGTCCGCTGACCGCAGCGGCTCCCGGCGACTGCTGCCGCTCTGCAGCCTCCGCCGCCGGTGGCGCCGCCCACCCACCACCGCGGCCACCAGCAGCTCCACCGCCTTCCTCAGCTCCGCCTCCACCCAGTGGTGGCATTTTTTTTAATGAAGTTTTTTTTGTTTTTTTTTATTTTTTTTATTTAAAAAAATAATTTTTCATGCATTTCAGAGGGCCTGGTGGTTTTTTCTCCGTAACTTGAGCATACGGACGTATTTTTTTGATCTGAAAAATGCTCTGGAAAGTTGGTTCCGAGACGGAGATATTTGTGCAGGCTTTTTTGAGTTTTGATGTAGTTTGGTTGCCTGTTTTGGCAGTCAAAGCTAGATGTTCTATTTTGCACTCCGGGAGGCGTATCTTGAGCATCCGATCTCCGATTTTGGACTTCTTTATATCGCTGGAAAGCTCTTTCTGTTCTCTTTCTAGTGATGATGGTTTTTGTTCCAGATTCTATTCCAGGCACATCCTATTCAGTCTTTTGTGTTTTAGCATTCTGGTGGATATCCTGTTTGTTTCAGGTCTAGGGATCGATTTTGTTGCTTCAGTTGCTTCATTTTGGGCTTTACTTTCTGTTGTTTCAGCCTTATGTTTTTTTTTATCATTGTTAATATTCATTATAAGCATCTTTATGCAACGCACTGAGATAAAGTGCCACTCTTGCGTTTTGGGATTCTTTTTCATCATTGTGATTCGTTGTACTCGCACTATTATATAAAGTGCCATGGGGGGGATAGTTTTTTGCCGCTTATAGGCCCTCTTTATCTTTTTTCTCATGCAGTGTTGATGACAGTGCCTTTATTGGTGTCTGTACCTCACTCTCGATGTGTCTGGTTCCTGTGTTGTAGGAGATTTTTTGGCCCACCTTTTCAGTTGCCTGTCACCTCACCTGCCTTAAGGGGAGGTTATATTGTTGTTCTATGCTTCTTTGGTTGATGGTTCGTTGGTGTGAGCTATGTATTTAGTACTTGATCCTACATACTAGGCGATTGCAGTGGCTGGCTACCTATGCATTTCGGTGAGATGGCTCATCTACCATATAGACACGCTCGGTTCGTGCCTTCTATTTCCATGGAGATTCTATAGATCAGCATTTTGACAGAGTTTTGTGGTTCTTCATGCTTCAGTGATTCTCTTTTGATCTCTTTGTTCCTTCTTCTGGAACATTCTTTGCTATCTCTTTTTGGAGTAGGGTTTTTCCCATGTGGTTTTCTCTATTTCTCCTCTTTATAGAGATTATGTTGTGATTGGGTACCTGATCAGGCCTTGTTGCCGGGACCCAATTTTCCTGCTTTCATAGCTGTGCTAGGTTAGCTTACCTCCTGAGCTTCGCTTAAGGGGGGGTGTTAGAGTAATTATTTGTTTGCACTTATTAATTAAATCACTTTGATTTAATTAATTAAGTTGCCTATTACTCTATTTTGCTTAAGCTATCTTGTAGGTGCATTATTAATTAATTATTAATTAATAATGTGCAACCTAGCTTTTTAGTTTAGGGTTTCTATCTCACCTTTATAAGGATGAGCATTGTACTTTCTTCATTATCTCTTATGAATTTTTCATTTTGAGAGCAACTTTTCTTCTATCTCCATTTTTTAGCAAACCCTTGCCTCTTCTTGTCTTTTTCTTCTGTGACAGGTTTTTGCATGCAGGGATTCGAAGGCTTTGTGGATTTGATTGGCTTATTTGCTCAAATCCTACAAAGTGTTCCTAATAGGAAGCTTGTTGAGAATAAGCAACCATTTAAAACATTTAATTTTAGGATCAATAGAAATTTTCCAAAGATTATCAAAAAGCTTATTCTAGGAGGGAACATCCAAATTAGTATACCAAGTATTATTAACATGACTGATAATTTCTTCATTGCAATTCATAATAGTGTAAATATTCTTAGCTTTAAATTTAGAGATGATGATACCATCAGGCCATTTAATTTTTAAATAACTATTGGAGTCAACATGACACAAAGTAGGAATATCCTTACTAGCCTTGACTATCATATTATAAGTCTTCTTATGAGAATCAGGAAGGTTAAATTTATTCTTTAATTCATCCCATTGGATAAGTTTTTCCTTTTCAAAGATATCAATAAATTGTTTGATCCCATGGTTGGCCCAATTCTTGGTGGAGCACCCTTGGGTAAGAGCAAGGAGTTTATTACCCAGCTTAAGGTTCCACCAAATGGATCTTTCGCCATGAAGGGTCTTATCATCATAGAAGTTTTTCTTTTCTCATGAATTGCTTAACATGGTTCTAGGCTTTCCAAATGGACTTAAATACTGCCAAGCCTTGAACAATAATAGGAAAATCACCACAAATGAGATCAGTGAGGGGAAGATTCTTCCAAAATTTGGCATTTTTTGGATATCCCCTCTCAATATTGTTACGAATCAAAAATTTCTAGGGGTCATCTCCCTTCAAGGCATGAAAGATCCATTTGAAAGCCAAAGCAAGACCACCTAGTCTTAGGTCTTTAAGCCCCAGACCTCCAAGAAGCTTGTCAACATGACACCAATTCCATTTGATAGAGTGAATCTTGTTATTCCCTTTCCCATCCAACCAGAGATACTTCTTGATAGCTTTATGGATTTCCAATGCTTGGTAATCATTAAACATCCAAGTAGAGGCATAGTATATATTGTAAGAAGAGAGAATTTTCTGACACAGTTGGATTCTACTAGCAAAAGACAGAGACCTATTGTACCATTTGTTCAGTTTATTATGAATCTTATCCTTGACCCAGCTCCACATCTCTTTTAAAGAGGCTTCAATAGAGAATGGGATACCCAGATATTTTACAACTTTAGAGGGGCCACCCCATTGGAAACCAAACTTATCAAACCAATCAGGAGGTTGGTCTTTCCATCCAAGACAAATAGACTTAGAATGAGATAACCGAGCTCTAGAAATTTTATAGAAAAAAATGAGTTTATTGATCATGGCTTCAAAATTAGCTTTAGAGGCTTCATGGAAAAGAGAAGTGTGATCAACAAATTGGTAGTTGATAATTTCCTTACTATTAGGAAGGGTGATGCCTTTAACCACAGGGGATAAAGTGTTGTCCCTAAGAATATAGAAGAGAGCTTCAAAGGCAATAACAAAAAGGGCCGGGGCAAGTGGATAGCCTTGTCTAATTGATCTTCCCAAAGGGAAAGGGGCTGAAAGAGATCTATTAATATCAACATGAATATGAGCATCTTTGAGAAGCATTTTAATAATGCCACAAAAGAAAGAGGGGAAACCAAAAGCATCAAGCATCATATTGATAAAATTCCATTCAATTCTATCATAAGCCTTTTCATAGTCTAACAAAAACATAGAAAAATTTTGATCAGTATACTTGGCCCAATTAAGAGCTTCCCAACTAGTAATCAGATTTTCTAAGATATATCTACTCTTAATTAACAAAGCTAGTTTGAGTAGGACAAATGAATTTAGGAAGAATGGTTTCTAGCCTACGAGACATAATCTTAGCCAGAATTATATAAGAAACATTTAAAAGAGTTATGGGTCTCCAATTCTTAATAAGGGACTTATCACCCTCCTTGGGGATGAGTTTGATGATTCCAAAATTAATATCTCTACCCAGAGTTCCAATATCAATGGCTTCATTATATATGTTAATTAAAACTTTGCAAATCCATTTGATGTTAGCTTTGTAGAATTCCATAGGCAGCTCATTAGGTCCAGGGGCTTTATCATTATTAAGGGGGTTGATGGATTTTTCAATTTCCTCAAGAGATATGGGTTGCTTGAGGATGGAGGCATCGTGATCCGAAATCTTTTTGGGAATAAGATTCCTACATTGATCTCTAAGAGCCCTATCATTCTGAGAGTCTTCGAAAGTGAACAGATCTTCATAAAACCAAGCAAACTCTTTCTTAATAATGAATTCAATCTTTTTAAAATGAATTAGATATAAATAATAATAAAATTTAGAGTTCTATAACAATTTTATAAGAAAAAAGTATAATAATTATAATAGTTAAATGAATTAATTTTATCAAGATTATTAAACATATTTAATATTTGAACATTATGAATATGTGGGGTGAGTTACATTATTAACAAATAAGAACAATCTAGATCTAATATTTATCAAAATTATTAAAAATATTAAACAATTGAAAAATTAGAACAAACTAGATCTAATATTTATCAAAATAATTAAAAATAATAATACTATTTTATTTTCTTATGGATTCATATAGTACAATCTAGATCTAACATCTATCAAAATAATAAAAAATAATATTATTATTTTATTTTCTTATGGATGTAGTTTTACTTCCAAACTAAAAGAAGACAAAAGAAATATAAATACTATAAGATATTGACATAAATTAAATGCGTGAGCATCTTGAGGTTTATGTCTACTCTAGATTAAACACATATTAATACTTAGAGTTTTACAATAATTTTATAAGAAAAAGAGACATAATAATTATAATAGTTAAATGAATTAATTTTATCAACATATTTCATATTTGAGCATTATGACATATTTAAAAAATTACAATTTAGATCTAATATTTATCAAAATAATTAATAAAAATACTATTCTATTTTCTTATTTTCTTATGGATGCCTCTTGTTCTATTGTTGAACTAAAAAGAACACAAAAGAAATATAAAAATAAATAAAATATTTATTTTTAAAAATATTTGTATTAATATGTTTAATATTTTTTTTAAAAAAATATAGATGAAATTCTTGATATAGTTTTAGATGTCTATATATAACATAAACAACTTCAATTGAAACCTCTTGAAATTTGTTGAGATAGACGAATTCATCGATGAAAATAAAAGAAAATCATAACACTAAACCAAATTTAACTTATACATAAACATATGAAGTCTAACTCTCAAAATAAACTATTAGCCTTAACATTAAAGCTAGACCAAATCTACTCCTGACCCAATTGTATCCTAATTTTGAACTTAATTCAACATACTCCTACATAAATTATTGAAGAAAATTGTATAAAACTTGGAAAATTTGAATGCATTCATGTAAGCCATGAGTACAGGGATGCTAATTTGGTGGTTGATTGATTTGCTAACAAAGCAGTAAAGAAAGAGACGGTGATGACATGGTACATCGGTGGATATATTTTGGTAGACACAAAAAGCCTAATCGATCAAGAGTGGATCCAAGGAGGTATGGGAGAAATCCAAAGTTAATTATGGAAATTAATGTAAGTATGGGTGTGTGTCAATGCAATTATGGTAATTATAGAAGGAATAGGCAGAATTTGTTTTCTGTGCCAAATTGACACGCTTTATGGGTTGTCTATTTCCTTTACCATTTTTATGGAATTGTAAGACAAAGTGATGATTAAAAAAGTGGTTTCAATAAGAGTACACCGTAGATTGAGAAAGGGAAGTAGAGGAAGGTGTTTATGAGAATAGAAAGCATCTAGGCTATAGAGATGGTGGGTGAACAAATTAGGAAAGAACCAGTTGGTGAGGTGGACAAATGGAAACAAAGAATTAAAGTTTGGGAGAAGCTGGAAAAGGGTGGAATTACAAATTATATAACCAAGGTTCATGGCTATGACCCAACAATCACCAATCTTATGGTTAATTCTTGGAAGGATGGTAGGGTCAAAGTGGATGGGGTGTCATATCATGTTACAATGCAGGTCATTGGCCATGTCACTGAAATCCCAGATGAGGGATTAAAGTTCTATAGAGACAAAAAGCTATCTGCAAATGTGGTTAAGGATTTTTCCAAGAACATGGTAGAGAAAAAGGAACTGGTGAAATGCAAGACCTACTATGAGATGGAATCAATTAAGAAGCTCTGGATGTATGCGTTGAGGGCCATTATTGAGTATATTTCTCTAGATACAAGATTTGATAGGGTAAGAACCCATCATTTAGTTTTTCTTAATCATTTTCATTATGGGGGTAAGGTTTCCTTTCCATGTTATTTGTACTCTTCGATGCATAAGAGCATTTCTATGCATAAGAAAAAACCCACTGCTAACCTGTCCCTGCACAAGGGTTCACTTCTCTTGATTTATGAGCATTTTAAGGCTCAATCTAGGAGTAAATCGCTATCTTATGTAGTGGTTTTTTATGAAGAGACGAGGAGCTTTGACTTCTCCTCAGACACAAAAGATGTTCAAAGTATAAGATCAGAGGAGGAGGAAGATTATCTCTTGTCTAGAAAGAAGGAAAAGGGAAAGGTTAAGGAAATTCCTATTGCAACCAAAGGTTCATGTAGGAAAAGCCCTAGGGGCCTTGGGCCCAAAAATGCTAGTCAGGGAGAAGAAGAGTATGCAAAGGAAGGAGAAGACATGGATACTGATGACGAGAAAAAGGGTGAGGAGGGAGAAGATAGAGAGGTATTAGATCATAACCCTAGAAAGAAGTAGAGGAGGATCAAAGAGGAGGACATACCCTTAGTGGGGAAAATTGATGTTGGCCCAGAGATTTCTATGCTTCCTCCCTTGCCAAGCCCTCCACGGGAACATGAAAAGGAAAAAATAGAGGATGGAAGTGGTGAGGTGGTTATTAAAGATAGGCATGTGGCTTGAAAAAATTTCAATGTCAGAACTTCAAAGATGGGGATTGCGAGAGAATCTATGAATCCCCAAATCATTGAAGAAAAAGAGGGAAAGATCCAGATGGAGGAACTTATTGATCTAGCTTTGGTGGCTATCACTGACAATGCGAGGGAAGTGGGAATGAACCTGCTTAACAATGCAAGAAATAGCATGATAGACAATTTTAGATCAATTAAATGGCTCTTTCATGAATTGGAGGAGGTAAAAGAAAGAATGGGTTAGTTGGAAAGCTAGGGGAACAAGCTTGAGAAAGGGAATCTGATAGGTCAGGGGGATGGTATCAGGTTGATTGAAAAAAGGATAATTTTTTTGGAGAATTACAACCATAACATGGCCAACCAGATGCTATCTATCTTGAACTCCCTCAATCATAACATTGTTATTCTTGCTGGAAAGCTGAAAGCTAAGGGTTATCTAGAAGACAATGAGGAAAAGGACAAAGCAAAAGACAAGATGAATGAGGAAACCATAATAGATACTACCCAGCTGGATTGGACCTACTTGGAGACACTAGAGCAAATGGCTAAGGAGTGTCAAAAAGCCTATGAAGTGGCATAAACAATGCAGGACCTTGAAAGGAAGGTGGAGGAGTAAGTAAAGGAATATCATAATCCATTTTTTGGTTTTTTTGGTTTCTGTACTGTTCTTGTTTGGCTTTTGTCTGTGTTTCGATCTGGCCTTTTTGTTAGTTGTAGTATTGTTTCTAGGCTTTTGCTATTTTATTTCTAGCCCTCTAATATGTAACAACTTTTTGGTTTTCAGGATCCCTGTAAAACTTATTTTTCTTATCAAAAACATACTCCTACATAAATTTTACTTAAAATCATAATTGTAAATAAAAATAAGTTCTAACACTTTTCACAATTGAATACTAAGACAAATTACGAACTACACCCAAACATCAACCCAAATATAACATTAAATAAAAAACCATTTTGTCTTATCAAAACATGAACATGAAAATGTAAATGTAAATGAAGGAAATCTTTTTTATAAGAAAACATATAATTTAAACCTAAGTATAAACCCAAATATTAGAAAAAGTAAAATCATATTGTATTCTAACCATAAATCAAATGTTAAGGCTTTAACTTACTTTAGAAATATTACACAATAGGTTTCTAATAAGCACATAGAAATGGTGACTATGTTTTGCATGGGGAAATAACTAGTTGATGTATAGAGTAAGCTAATGGTCAAAACTTAGGAATTTGATGATCGATTTTATGCTTTATTTTTTATTTAGTCTTATTGTAGAGGGCTTAAACATAGGCTTGATTATTAGACTGAAAGTGCTAACTCTTATAATATTTATTTATTTATAAATATATATATATTATATTTTCTAATTAATATAGAAAAATAGATATCATAAAAAAAAAGTGTACTTTATAATGAATTCAACATACACCACCACAACAACAACAACAGTGCTTATTTTGAAACTCATTCTTAAGAGAAATATGGAGCTTAGGTAGGGGCCCCATGGAAGGGGCTTGGGCTCTATTTTTGTGGAGCAGGTGGTTCCATGATACTTTTTTAGGGGGTGCTAAAGGGTTAATTGTAATCTTTTCCTACAAATTAGGAGCTCTGAATTTTTAGCCCTCTTAATTTGAGTGGGTGAAAAAAGGGTGGGGCTGAATTTAGCCCCACCAGCTTAGGGAAGAATTATGCCATTTCTCAACAATCTACACTTCATTTTCCCACCAAACAAATTTATGAATAAATTTATTTTTATTTTTTAAAATTCATGAGACAAAAGCTTCCTTAAATTTAGCAGCTATGTTTTTTTTGAACCGGATTCACTTATAAATCCATAAGACTGCGTCCCTTTTTATAAATCACTAAAAAATCTCAGCAGCACCCACTCTATTTTTAAGGAAGCAGGTGTCCATGAGACCCCAGCCTTAGTGTTGGTGGCTACATAGTCACATATTAGTCAGATTATTGAAAGAGTTCTCAAAAGAAAGGAATAAAGGGTCAATACACATATCAATTACATCCCAGAATATTATATTTGGTGTACTTCACAATCCCTAACTGGAAGTTCAAATAGACAGTCCCACTGTATATATTTCCATCAAAATGACGGATCCTATGAATGGAGTAAAGAAATAGATGCTCCTTGAGTACCATGTTGCTTCATAAAAGTAAGATGGCGATTCCCATTGTTATCTTACACAATCTTTCACACTTTTTGCAGTCACTTCAGGCGCTGGCATTATTACACATTCATCATGGAGCAATGCATTTTGCTTCAATTTTACTCACACCCACAACTGTACTCACGTCATATTCTTACTATTAATTTGGTTATTCTTCGCCTGCGTATAAAGACTGACAAGGATGTTCTTCAACCAAATGAATGCATGAAATACATCAGAAATATGGATTTCTCTTTCATTCTTTCCTTTCACACGGCAAAAGAAATCATGTCCAAGTAAAGCTGCAGAAGCTCAGTGATCGCTGTAAACAAATTTGTTGTTACGCACCTCAAATCAGAAATGCATATGTTTGCTCCTCACTCGGTCACGTCATCGTTATGTATAAATTGATAAAAGCCACGACAGATTTAGGGTTTGAAATATAAGGTTGGAGACAAGTTTTCTGTTTGGGAATTAATTGACGTTACACAATACGGAGGGTAGTGGTACTTCTAAATCAATAAATTAGAGCAATAATATTTTTCTCTCCCTCTAATCCATTTGAATATAGACTATTATGATTACAAATGTTGATGTAATAATAATAATATTGGTCAATCAAAAATATTGAAATCGCCGTACATTTGAAATCATGAATAATGAAAGTTTCATGTTATTAATTTGTTTTATTAAAAATAATTTCTTAATTAAAAGGAATCTTAGAAACTCTTACCATATAGATTTTTTTGGTTTAAATATGCACTTTTTGGACAATAATTTTATAAAGAGATATTTTATTTTTATGTTATATTGATTTTAATTGTTAAGATTGATTAGAAAATATATTGTATTAATTTTTTTAAATTAAAAATATGAGTTTTTTAAAGGGTATATATATATATATATATATATGAAATTGGAAGTACATGTTTTTTTTATATATTTATTAAGCTCTATTTTTTTTAACATTTTTCTATTTGATCATTTTTTATAGGTAAAATCATAGTTAGTTGGAATAATTTACTACAATTACAACCTATCACATATTCATCTAAATCTCAAATTAATTCTTAGAATTATTTATATTTGAAATTTCTAAATTCTAACTATAGACATCTTTAACTTTATAATTAATCTACATTGATTTTAATCAATAAACTATAAACTAGATTCTAAAGTATTGCATTAAAGCTTCCATTTTAAACTATATTATCTTTTAAGAGATAAACAATAATTACTTTAATAGTAAAAACATGTAATTTTTATTTCTTTTCAAGTTCATTGAGTAGCATATTTTTGCATATTTTATATGGTCATCTTTCCTAGGTAATATTATAGAACATAGTAATTTATAAGTACTTTCCACATGTTCATATTAATCTCACAAAAATCTGGACATGACTAATGATGAAAATATTGGTGTACCAAAATAAGTAAGTAGTATTAACATATTTTCCAAATATAAATTACATTTGTCATTTTTTTATATGCTTATTGAATGTCAAATTATTATTTTTTAATTTGATTATATTTTGTAGGTATGATGATCTAGTAAGTAGTTATGAGAAAATGTTTTCACAACACCTTAAATCAAGAAATATGGTTTTTTGATTCAATTTTATTGACAACTTTTGTATTAGTATTTATTTTACATTTTCTGATCCATCATTAAGATAAAAATTGTTATAATGATTTAGAATAACTAAGAGGGGGATGAATCTATTATCCTCATGTCTAAATGTACCAATTCAACTTTTAAACACTTCAAAGAAATTTAAAAAACTTAGATATGCACTCGGTCTCTATAGCTTATCATCAAAAATTTAATATTTCATGCAATATGTTAATTCTCTATCTCTATATGTGTCAACTGCTAATAAATAAACTACTCTAAAATATAGCATGCAAAATAATAACATCCACATCTGATAATAACACTTGACACCAAGAGTTAACATGGAAAAACAATTTGGGAAAAACCACCAAGTAAATGCTACCAATTTTTCACTCTTCCAAAGGGAGCTCTATTATGAGTCAACCCTAGTAAAGATTATACAACACACTATTAAGTGTGACTATCTTAAAGGAATTAATCACCCTATTAGGAGTGGCCTTGTTAGAGGACTTTAGAACATTCTATTAGAATGCCACCTTGATTAAAGGATTTACAAAATGACAATTAGATCAACCTTGATTAAAGGATTTTGGACTAATACAATGGTTAGAATGTAACAATAGGTTTCTTGTCTAAAGTGAAACTCACTTTTCAAAATCTCCATTCTCTTATCTACTAGTTCATTGACTAGCCTCCATTCATGTTTCCATCTTTGACCTCTTTGACACCTCCTCAAGAAATCACACTTCAAAAATACTTCACACTTCACCTCTATTGTTCTCCTCTTCACAACTTCTCCATAAGATTGCCAATCAAAAATAAACCAACCTTCAAATTCATTCCTCAGGCCTCCTTAAATAGATAATTTTAATCTTTTTTTGCTTAAACAACATCGTTGATCTTAGTTTAGGTCAAACTCATCAACTTCTTCCATCTTGTTGGTACCCTTCTTCTAGAAACTTCTAACCAAATCCTTTCCTTTGATTGCATAACAAAATCTTCTTCTACATTAAATATACCAACTCATCAATTGTTATCTTCAATGTTCTTTGAATAATTCAAAATTCTAACTATGTCAACCTAGAAATTAAATCTTTCTCAAACTTTAACTTTTTCTATCACTCATCAATCGCCGAGTTCTTCTACTTGGTTGTTAATAAGTAACTCAATAATCACTATACCCTTCTCCCTTAGCATCAACATGCTTACTCGACCATTACTACACTTGGTCACAACTATACTTGCTTAGCAATAACTAATGTTCAACTAGAATTATTTTTCTTAGCTTCTACTTCAACTCCTTCATTGATAGTGCAATACTGATACTCGGTCAAGCTTATCCTTTTGACTTATTTAACTCTTAGTTTCATCCAATTATCTTCCTTTAGTTCATGTATTGATTGAACAACACAAGTTATCTTGTCGATGACTAACTTATCAAGTTCCCATTCTATTTCCATGATACTTAACACATCTCAACTCAACCTTTCACTAAGTCATCTCGTGATCTCTTATTTAAAAAGCCTCATTATCAATCAAATTATATGGCACTCTACACTATTAGTAAAATGTCTCTCCAGTAGGTTTGACACTATCTTCCCAATAGGTTTGACATCAATGAAAACATAACAATTGTTCCAATTATAGTTTCCAACAATCTCCCTCTTTGGCATTGATGGTGACACCAGTCATATGTAACTAACTATACTAGTTACCATGCAATCTAAAAATCTTCAAAATTGTATAATTGTCTTCTCCCTTTATGTTTTGTTTCTATTTTTCGTAGTTTTATTATGATTCACATTCAATCAAGCTTAGTATACTCCCTCTATTTGTAGTAACATATGTCTTCCTCTTAACAACAATCATTGATTTCCTTTGATATATCTTCTTATTAATACTCTCCATTGTATATTCTTTCTCCCTCTTTGTCTTATAACTTGTATGGTAACTTAATAATACTCATCTTCCTCTTTAAAAATAATTCCAAAGAGATACCATACACACATCATCTTCATGTCTCCTCTTGAGATGATACAAAAATGTCATCTCAACATCACCTCCTTGTAGCTTCTTCTACCCATAGTTTAATGTCTTCCATTCCACACCTTTAGGCAGATCCTTAAGTGTGACCTCCTACATCAATTTGTAAGATATTATGCTCATAACAATTGATGCAATTCAATATCTCTGTTCAATTTTATTTAGGTAGGAGAATGACCCCAATATTACCTCTTAGATACTAATGAACATCCCTAGGTAGTTCCTTAGTGAATATGTCAACTAACTACTCCTTTATGTTCACATATTCTAGTCTCACTTCTTTCTCTTGTTCTAGATCTCTCATGTAATGGCACTTGATCTCAATGTGCTTAATCTTTCTATGCATCAAAGGGTTCTTTGATATGTCTATAGCACTTGTGTTATCATAATAAATCACAAAAGCTTCAGTGATCTCTTCCTTCATCCCTTTCAACAATTTCTTGATCCATACAATGTTTGAACAATTCATTGTTGTAGCAACATATTCAGTCTTTGCTATAGATTGTGAAATACAATTCTTCTTCTTTCTTATCCATGAAACTAATCTTCTACTGAAGAAAAAATATCCTCCACTTGTTCTATTTTTGTCATAAACATTTCCTACCAAATTGACATCTGTATAAACTTTCAATTCAAATTTGTTACTTCTCTTATACCATAGGCCATGGTATTAGGTTCCTTTAAGGTACTCATTATCCTTTTTATTTCCATCATATGATTTTCTTTGGATTAGCTGAGAATCAAGCAATAATTCTACCAACTAATGCAATGTCAAGTCTTCTATGTACAACATATGATTCACCTCAGTATAATCATCATTCTTTGAAAATTTGTTTCTAATCACCATTGGTGTTCTAATTGGTCTTGAGTCTTCTATACCAAAGGTTTTCAAATTTTCTTTGATATACTTTGATTAAGTAATAAAACACCTGTGTTCATATAATAAAATTACAAATTAACAAGGGATTTAATCTCTCCAAATATTAACATTTTAAACTCCTTTTTCATTTGATCAAAAAATGACTTTCTCAATTAATCATTTCCTTCAAATATGATGTCATCAACAAATATTTCAGCTAGTAAAATGGTGTTTTCAGCTTTACTTTTCAAATATAAATTTTTATTGTCATTAGTTCTTGCAAATCCAATCTGTACCAAGTTATTGTGTAACCTTTTGTACCATACTCTACAGGCTTACTTCAAATCATATAAAGCTCTGTGTAACTTGCATACCATATTCCTTTTATTTGGATCAACAAATTCTTTAGGTTGTTCAATGTAGACTTCTCTCTCTAGAATTCTATTAAAAAATGTAAATTTTACATCCATCCGGTATACTTTGAATCCTTTGTAAGAAGCATACACAAGGAAAATCCTCACTCCTTCCAACCTTGTAAATGAGGAAAAAGTTTCAACATAGTCAAACCCTTCATCTTGTGCATATCCTTTAACAAACTAGTCTTGATTTGTTCCTTGTGACTTCACCTTTCTAATTCAACCTATTTCTGAACACCTAGTTAGTTCTAATCACATTTTTATCTTTAGGTCTAGGTAGGTGAATGTCCCTATTTTTTCTTATACATCTACTCAATCTCCTCATTCATTCCCTTGATCTGATCTTCATGCTTCAAAGCATCTTTGACATTTTTAGGCTCAAACTCACAAAATAAACATGTTTCATTCTTCATTCTTCTTCATGTCATGACTCCTCAACATTTATCTCCAATAATTTGATCCGGTGCATGATTTCTTCTCACATACTTTGCAAATATATATTTAGATCATGGTTCCTCTTGTTGTTGTTCATTAGATATTGGTTGATCACTAAGAGTCTAAAAGAAGTGTTTGAAGAAGAAAATCTTAAAGACGTAGAGAGTTGTTCATGTGTAATAGTCTTGCCAAAGAATCATTCTTGTTAGTCTTCTTTTAGAGGTAATAAGCATGTCTAGAAGGTTAGATACAAAATTTGATATGTTTGTTACAAGAAGCTAAAATGATGGAAGATGAATCTATAAGAAGTTACTTTGGTAGAATATCATAAATTGTTGTAGGAATTAATGCTTGTGATGGAACAAAAAATAAAGATGAAATTGTCTGGAAGATCTTGAAAAATTTGGCACCTACATATAAGAAGATAACATAGATGATTGATTAGGTCATACCCTACACAAAGAAGTTCACAAGAGAGAATCTTCTTGGAAGATTGGAAGTAATAGATATAAGTCTAAGATGGAGTGGATATTTTACTAGAATTGAGATAACATTCAACACATTGAGTGGTAGACCTACATTGACAAGGAACACAAATACTAGTGGAGACTATAGTAGCACTAGTAGAGAAAGATATGAATAAGACATAAAGATTGAAGAAGGAATTTCCCTAGTTGTGAAAAGAGAACTTGAAGATAAGAAAATATTTAAATGTTGGGCTTGTAATGAATATGGTCATTTTTCTTCTAAATTCCCTAAATGAGTAAAGAAGTACAAAAGTAATTTCAAGCCTAGGAGATCTAGAGAATGTATTTATGCAAATGATAAAGGCCTAGAAGCTAGTGGGGAAATATTCTTGAGTGAAACTAATAATGATAGTGATGAACTATATTTTTTTGTAACTAAAGAAAAAAGTATTTAGAAGGAAGAAGTTAGAGAATAAAAGGCATTAGTTTTAAAAGTTGAAAAGAATAAATATGATTGGATCATAGACAGTGGTCATTTAGATCATATGACTAGTGATATAAATAATTTTTTTGAGGAGTTGGAAACAATGTGGCTTGCCATATAAGGGGAATATGATCTATTACTCTTGATGGTAAACCTAATACTGATGATGGTTATATTGTTGATGGTCTAAAACAAAATCTTCTAAGTGTTGTAAAGTTGGATGACAAGGGATATTAGTTGAAGTTCATGGAGAAGAAATGTATTATCAAGGATAAAAATGGTAAGATGATGGGTATTTTCACAAGGTCAAGAGGTAATGTTTTTAAGTTGAATCCTATAGAGATGAAATGCTTGGTTTCTAAAGTTGATAACAATTTGGTATTATTAGAATGTTTAGAGTAAGTGGGGAGAGGGGGAATTAGTTATCCAAGGTCCTGATGTACCTATTTAAAAATTAAAAACTTCAACTACTTCATATCTAAGCATCCATTAGCTCGACCTCTATATCAGACGATCAATAACATCAACTAGTAGTCCACTATCATAATAATAATAGATTTGTACAATGTAAATAATTAACTATAAATCATCACAAATAACATCAACACAAGTTTAACAATAGGATTTAATGTGGAAACCCAATTTGAGAAAAAAACTACTAGTAACATGTCACCAATTTTTTACTCTTCTAAAGTGATCTCTATTAGAAGCCAACACTATTAAATGTGACCTTGTTAAAGGATTTAATCACCATGTTAGGAGTGGCCTTGTTAGAGTACTTTAAAATATTCTATTAGAATTTCACCTTGAATAAAGGATTTCAATACTAATACAATGGTTAGAAAGTAACAATAGGTTTTCATCTGGATAATACAACTCACTTTGCAAATACATATCACAATTCAATTCACATTCTAATCCACTAACTAGACTTCATTGTCATCTATGTCTCTAATCTTCTTTCTACTCCTTCAAGAAATCACTCTTTACCTCTTCAAAAATATTCTTAGCCTCCTCCTTAATTTCACTAATCAATAGCATCAATAACTGCTCCAACCACACTAGGTTAGCCCTTGTGCCTTCTTAAATAGGCAATTCTGGCCTTTTTCCACTTAAACACCACCATAGATATTAGGGTTAGGTTAGTTTCATTGAATCCTTCCATCATTTCATCTCCTCTTTTCTCTTCTAGAAACTTCTCCAAACTTCTCCTTGAATCCTTGCATAGGAAACTAAAAACAAAGTTTACCTTGATTTAAATGCTCCAAGTCATCCATCCTTATGTTCAACACACTTTACATATTCCAAGAAATCAATTGTGTTGGTTGGAAATCATGATTTCCTCATAAACTATCAAATGTTGTCCCTTGACCAACACTATGTTCTGGTGCTCGGTCATCATTGGGTTACTCAGTCACTACTATGATTTCTATTTTCCACATATATTGATGCTCAATCAATATTGATGCTCTATTGATACTATTTTTGCATGGCACATATTGGCACTTGGTCGACACTAACATCACTCAGTATACACTTCAAGCTCCTCAATATTCTACACATTTTCTTGGTCAAGCCTATGCATTTAGTCATTCTTTGATCACTTCTTCAAGGATTTAATACAATTGACTTCTTCATTTATTGCTTGATTTAAACAACCACTTTATCTTTTCAAAGTCTAACTAATAAAGCTCCCATTATAGTTTCCTCTCATAACTCAACCTTTCCTCTAGGTGTTTTTGTTATGTCCATCTTCTCAAATCCTCTTCATCAATCATCTTGATATGGCACTCAAATTAGATAGAAAATTGTCTTACCAACTAGGTTTGACATCAATGGTAACATAAAAATTGCTCTAATTGTTTTTTCCAACAATCTCCCTCTTTGGCATTGATGGTACCACCTCTAGTTACCATGCAATTAAATACATGTACTAATTCGAGCATAGACACTACAACGTTCGGGGTCAAATTGGGATGAAAATTTATGATGGTATTTTGCTTTGTTTGTAATTTTTGTTTTTGCAAGTTTTCCCATTATCTTTGTTATACTGACATTGGCATTCAATTGCGATGTCCTCATGAATATAAAAAAATGACATTAATCATTCCCCATTTGATTGATTGTGGAGTGCTACGTGCAAAAGAGTATGGAGTCCTCTGAATGAGGGTGGAGAGCTCTGAACGTTGGTGGAGATCAGTTGTGAAATAGTGTGGATATAGGATTTCATTGCCATGCTCTTGTGATCTTTGTGCCCTTGCTCTGCATTGCCTTGGAGTGGAAGAGGAGTAAGTTTTATCTATACCCCAATAAAACAAGTAAGAAAGTGTATATCTATAGTAACATAGTATTTTTTCTTACATCATCTCTAACAACTATTATAGAAAAAAAGCTGTGACCAACTACATTTTTTGTATATCAATTTACTAAGCTTCATTAAATAGCACCTCTTTGAATCGTATAAAATTAAGGTCTTAATAAGTTTTATGCAATCTCTATCAAAGATCTTTACCAACCAAATAATCACTATAATAAGAGGCAAGGGATTTGTTTAGTCTCCGAAGATAACTAGGATGAATTTGGTTTTCACTTATTGGAAACACAAGAACATGAATATCCAAGAAGGGAATTTGTTCTAGTAAAAGAGTTTTTTCTTTTTTGGTTTCTGTAAGTAATATAGAATTGTATGAACATAAGTAATGCTTCCTCCATTGCCCCCTACTCGCCCCATGCATAGTTCTAGAGTATAGGTGCTCTGCCAAACTCATTTGGCATAAGATCTTGACATAACATGAATTGTAACATTTTACCTTCCATATTTAAGATTCTAAATTTCTAAAAGTTGTAAAAAAATCACCCGACTAACAATTTTGGTCCAAAGAGAATACCCATTTTAATACCGAAAGATGAGGTCAAAATGTAGGTGGGTTGTTCTTGCTACTAGAATTCAGTCATTCTCCCAAAATCTATACTTCATGTTAAATAATTTTAAATTTATTTTGAATATAACCTCCAAAACATTTAGTCATTTTTCTTAATTATACCCAAACCTAAAGGAAAAATAAATTACTTAACTACATATTTGAAACACAAGTGGCACTTCTATTTGTTACTTATACTAATACATCTTATGTTGGATTCTAAATCATTTAATGAATAAAACTAACTTCATTAATCCAAAACCAATAGCATCTC
The DNA here is from genome assembly GCA_028749045.1 of Cupressus sempervirens. Classification (NCBI taxonomy): domain Eukaryota; kingdom Viridiplantae; phylum Streptophyta; class Pinopsida; order Cupressales; family Cupressaceae; genus Cupressus; species Cupressus sempervirens. The sequence goes on along the minus strand of CM053791.1, from coordinate 780,095,979 downwards.
AATATCATCACAATAAAGGTATAACCACATGATTCAAAAAATTATAACTAAAATGAAATACCTCATCTTCAATAGTCTAGTGACTTAGATTTATTCTCATCAAAATATCAATGCTTTGAATATTCTACTTGTGCACTAGTACACCCAAAATATTTGAACAAATATGCAAATCAAATCCATGAAGCCCAAGAATACCTACATGTATAAAGCTTCTCACAAAGAAGAAAAAGACAAGAAGAGGCAAGGGTAGTTGGAATACTTTTAGAATAACTGAGAGAGGGGGTGAACCAGTTATGAAAGGTCCAGATGTACAAATAAAACTTTTCACAATTTAGTGAACCCATAAAACATTCTTAACCATGCATGCATTTATTGTGTGTTAACCAAAACTGATATGTTACTGCTAAATCAACATGCAAAAATGTAGAGCATAAAACAGAACATATCCATTAGCAAATTTGACACAATGATTTAACATAGAAACCCCATTTGGGAAAAACCACTAGTAACATGCTACTCCTTTTTCACTCTTTTGAAGTGATGCCCTGCTAAAGGCCAACCTTGTTAAAGGTTACAACACACACTGTCAAATGTGACCTGATTAAGGGATTTCAATCACCCTATTAAAAGTGAACCTTGTTAGAGGACTTAAGGCCATTCACTTGGAATGCCACCTTGTTAAAGGATTTTTCAATAACTATTAAATCAACCTTACTCCAAAGGATTTCCCCTATGCTGATACAATTTTTAGAAAGTAATAGTAGAACTTTGATCTAATACAACTTATAACTTTACTTGTAGATTATAGATCACTATTTAGTCCTCAACTCTTCTTGGCTTCCAATATTTGTAGCTTTAATAGCTTGTTCACCCTTCAACCATACATTCTCTTTAACCCTTCTTGCTTAGTTTGCCATTGCAAACTTCTTCGCTTGGGTCACTTGATGAAGCAAACCCTTTTTCTTCTCCTTGTTAGATTTTTGCATCAAAACTCTCCACCCTCTAACCTTTTTGCTTCATGACCAAAAATCCCTACATATATGAAATTAGAACATTTTTCTCGCTCATTATCCATCACCAAAATTAGGGTTTTCAATGGATTAGGTAGGATATAATGTATCTACCCCATATCTTGTCTTATCTAGAAACTTCTAGAATCCATTTGACTTAACCTCCAAAATGGTGTATATAAGATTTTGTGCCTCTAGCTCATCAATTTTATCTTCCTCCTAATTCACAAGTTCCAAGAAAAAAATTGTCAGCTTTTATTTGGCGAATCTTTGATCTTTTTCATAATTTAGTAGATCAACATTATCAATTTATTGATGCTTGACACATATTGTGTTACTCAACATCTATTGTAAAATCACTTGACATCAACTGAATTTTATTGGTGCTCAACATCTACTAACTTGCTCAACATTTATTAACTTACTTAGCATCCACTAGAAATTGCTTTCACTTGGCTCCAACTAACTTTTTGCTCATCTTGCACTAACTTTGCTCGACACCTTTTATCAACTTGATCAAGCTTAGTAAATAAAATTTGTTCAAATTTATTCTTCTGATCTTTCTAAGTGTAGCCAATCATTTTGTAACCTCAAATAGATCATCAATAAATTATGTTATCACTATCTTAACTCATTCTTGCACTTCAATACATAATCATAACTCAACCTTTCCTCTAGGTACTTTTGTTACATCTTGTTGATCAAATCCTCCTCATCAATTAACTAAGTGATAATGCTTGAAACATATAAGAAATTTTCTTACCAACTTGTGCAAGTTTCAAATCAATAAAAAAATAATGATTGAAACACATAGTCTTCTTCAAAAATATTTCTACTCAAATGATCTTTTCAATCATATATCAATAATCTCCCTCTTTAACATTGATGTCAAACCAAACTAATCAACTAGTCAAACAAATTATAAACATCTTGTTCAATCAAACTAACTAGGTTAATATAGTAAGCCAATACCAAAAATAAAATTTGTGATAATTTTTTTTCCCTTTATTAGAAACTCTTTCTTTTGATTAGGTTACAAAATAAAACTCCCTTTGAGTTATTTCTCTTCTTTCATGAATCATCAGAATATTATCCTTCCTTTGAGTGCTTTCTACTTTCTCCCTCTTTCTTTCTTACCAAACCAATTGGTAATGTACTTTCTTCCTTGATCATCTCCCTTGATTAGTTTAATGTACTTTCTTTCTCTTTGACAAAAATGCCAAATACATATACTCAACACTTGACATCTTTGGTATATGCAAACATAGGCTTTTGCAGGCTCTTCAATTTTCTCCCTCTATCACCTTGCTTGTGATTGATTTGTAATTCCAACTTTGTAATTACTTTAGGCAATTCCTAAAGCAAGATCCATTGCATCAATTTGTATGAAATGAATGTCAGCTTGTTTGATGCAGGGTACTCCCTCTGTCTTTTACATAGCCTTTGATAGGGGTATCACCCCTAGTTTACCTCCCAGACACTCATAAGCATCCTTGGGTAATGCTTTAGTGAAGATATCAGCAATTTTCTCCTTTGTGTTAATATATTCCATCTTCACCTCTTTGTCTTGAGCCAACTCCCTTACATAATGATACTTTATTGCAATGTGCTTTGTATTTGTATGCATTATAGGATTCTTTGATATATTTATAGCACTTGTATTATCACAAAAAAAGTGTCACTAGTTCTGTGATTTCTTCCTTCATTCCCTTAAGTAACTGTTTGATCCATACAATGTTTGTGCTATTGATAGCAATAGCAACATACTCTACTTCAGTAGTAGATTGGGAAGTACAACTTTACTTCTTGCTAGTCCATGTAACAAATCTTCTACCTAAGAAGAATACTCCTCCACTAGTGCTCTTTTTGTCATCAATATTTCTAGCCCAATCAGCATCAGTGTAGGCTTTTAGTTCAAACTTTTCATTCTTCTTATAGTATAAACCATACTCTTTTGTTCCTTTCAAGTATCTCATTATCCTTTTCACAACCATCAAGTGATTCTCTCTAGGGTTAGAAAAGAATCTTGTAACTATCTCCTTGAAATATTTTGACTAAGTGACATATACACAATATTTCATTTGATAGACTTCTAATCCCACAAAAAAATTTATCTCACCAAACATTGACATTTCAAACTCTTGCTTCATTTGATTTGCAAAATCTTTACACAAAGCATCTTGTCCTCCAAATATTATGTCATCAAAAAATATTTTAGATAATAGTATCCCTTTCTCCTTATCTATCTTCATCTACAAAATTGATGTTATCATCTGTCCTTTCAAATCTAATCTTAACAAGATAAGTATAGAGTCTCTCATACCATGCTCTTGGTGCTTGTTTCAGTCCATATATGTATTTGTGCAGTCTACATACCATATTCTTATTATTCTTATCCAAAAATCCTTTTGGTTGTTCTACATAGACCTCTTCTTCTAATATGCCATTCATAAATGCAGACTTGAAATCCATCTAATAAACTTTAAAACCTTTGTATGTAGCATAAGCAAGCAGAATTCTCACTCCCATTCTTACAATAGGGTAAAATGTTTCACCATAGTCAATTCCTTTATCTTGTGCATACCCTTTGCAAACTAGCCTCGGTTTGTTTCTTGTCACTTCACCATTCTCATCTAGCTTGTTTTTGAATAACCATTTTGTGCCAATCACATTGTTGTCTTTTGGTCTAGGACCTAGACTCCAAGTCTTGTTCTTTTCTATCTACTAAATTTCCTCTTCCATAGCCTTGTACTAGTCATCATCTTCCAATGCAGCTCTCACTATCTTAGTTTCCTTCATGCTTATCAAACATGATTCACTTCTCAACCTATTTCTTGTCATTGGCCTTGCATCTTTGTCTCCAATGAATTGATCTACATGATGGTATCTTTTAACATATTTGGACAGTCTAGGTTCAGTTCTTGTGGTTGCATTCTATCTCTCAGCTTCAATATCAATGTGTGCATCTCTATTAAGTGTTACAACATCCCTTTCATGTGTGCTAATCTTAGAGTCAGATTATGCATTTTCCTCATTATGAAACCTAGCATCTGAATACAACTCAACATTCACAAAATGTGACTCGGTAGTTGTTGAGACTTGCTCTTGGTTTGCTGTAGGCATTCCTTCATAGAAGCATAAAAATGACTTGTAATCTTCTAGTTCTTTTGTAGGTTCAGCCTCATATGCTTATGTAAACTCATCAAAATTTACATTTTCACTTTACACAATTTTGTTAGTGTTAGTATTTAAACACTTGTAAGCTTTACTTCTTGTGGAGTAACCAAGGAATATACCTTATTTGCTCTTTGCATCAAACTTTCCACTCCTAACAAATTTAAGAATATAGCATTTGCTTTGGACAAATACCTTAAAATATTTCACATTAGGTGGATGACCATACCATAGTTCAAAAGGTGTTGAGTGAGTACCTTTCTTCATTTGCACATAATTCAAGGTGTATACAGGTAAGTGCACAAAGTTGTGGTGCCAAAAGGGGGGTATAAGTGGACACTTTTTTTCTGAAATCTGAAAATTTTCAACTTCAACAAGAATTTGAAGATAGTTATGCTCAAAATTTTTAGATATGACAAAAACAAAAGTCGTAGTCCTTTGAATCTAGTTTCTAAACTACTAATTTTTTTTCAAAATGGTTTAGTTTTAGGTCCTCAAAAAAGGGGGCCACAAAAAGTGGTACTGTTTATTCCAAAAAAACATAACACAGTACAAAGTGTCTCCCCCTAAAATTTTAACTTTTTTTTTGAAATTCTTTAATTGCTCCAGTCAAAAGTTACTTAACACTATGTAGTTTATCCTAGATTTTTTAGGTAATTTTATAATGTGTATTTATTTATTTTTTTATGAATTTTTTAACTAGAAACATCCCAAAAATGTGAAATATCTGTGTGCTCCCCCTAGAAATAATTGAAAACTAATCTAAAATCAAAATCTTTTTTTTTCAAAGTGTGTAGAATGGAGTCTAGTTTCTAAAAAATTAAGTTATTACAAAATTCAATGAACGAGCTAAAATCTATAGCCCAATTAGTATGTGGTGGTTTTTGACAAAAAATGAACATACATTCAAAAGAAATTATAGATGAAAGGCTTGAAATAATTCAAATTAAAAATAAATTATATGGTTAGATAGCTAACATAGAGACCTATAATGTTATGTAACCTGATCTTATCGATACCCAACCATGAGAAATCTTGAAGGGGAGCACAAAAGAAAAAATAATCATTTTTTGTATGTTTGCTGGAAAACACGTCTCAGGCCTGTTCATCAAATCCAAATCTTTGGGTTGGATCTCCAAGGTAAAACCAAGCCTTAGGCTTGGGTTTAATTAAGGTTTAAATAGCACATGTTCCCTATAGCACGCATGCGCTATTTAAACCTCAATTCTAAAGAGCGTGTGCGCAGTATAGTGTGCATGCACTATTAAGATCTAAGTTGCAAAAGAGAACTATGTGGGGGGGGGGATAGGGGAATGGCTATGTGTGTGCATGAAAGAGATAGAGAGAAAGTAGGGGATAGGATAGGGGAGAAAGTACAAGATGGGAGAGAGAAAGTGAGAAAGAGTAGGGGTGGCAAAGAGAGTATAGGATGAGAGAGAGAGAGTAGGGGTGGAAAAGAGAGAGTGTGGGATGGGAAAGAGAGATTTAAAGTAGGGGATGGGAGAGAGAGGAAGTGTGAGAGAGAGTACAGGTTGGGAGAGAGAGATTAAGAGTAGGGGATGGGGGAGAGAGAGAGTAGGCAATGGGAGACAGAGTGGGAGAGGAAGAACTTGAGAGAGAGGAGGATGGGAGTGTATGTGTGTGAAAGAGAGAGAGTATGGAATGGGAGAGGGGGAAGACAAAGTAGCTCAAGAGAGAGTAGGGGATGGAAGAGAGAGTATAAAATGGGAGAGGGAGTGGGAGAGGGGGAGAGAGGGGGGAATATAAATGTGTGTGTGTGTGTGTGTGTGTGAGAGAGAGAGAGAGAGAGAGAGAGAGAGTAGGGGATAGGAGAGAGCGTGAAAATTTAAGAGAGACTAGAGGGTAGCAGAGAGAGAGAGAGTGGAGAGGGAGAGAGTGAGAGTGAGAGAGAGAGTAGGAAGTGGGAGAGGGAGAGCAAGTGAGAGAAAAAGTAGGGGATGGAAGAGGAGAGAGGGGAGATGGGCGTGTGTGTGTGTGAAAGAGAGAGAGTCAAGAATGATAGAGGGGAGAGAGAGATAGAGAGAGTAGGAAATGGTAGAGGGATGGGAGAGAGAGAGAGAGAGAGAGAGAGAGAGAGAGAGAGAGAGAGAGAGAGAGATAGTAGGCAGTAGGCAGTGGGAGAGGGAGTGGGAGGGAGAGGGAGGTGGAATGGAAGCATTTAAGAGAGATAGAGTAGGGGATGGGAGAGAGTAGGCAATGGGACAAGGACTGCGAAAGAGAGAGAGAGAGAGAGAGAGAGAGAGAGAGAGAGGAGGGGAATGGGAATGTGTATTTATTTATAAGAGAGATAGAGTAAAGGATGGGAGAGAGTGTGAGAGTTTGAGAGAAAGTAGTAGGGGATGGGAGAGAGAGTGACAGTAAGGGATGGGGGAGGGGGAGAGAGAGAGAGAGAGAGAGAGAGAGAGAGAGAGAGAGAGAGAGAGAGAGAGAGAGAGGAAGAAAGAGAACTTGAGAGAGATAGATAGTAGGTGGTAGGAGAGGGAGAGGGAGAGGGAGAGGGAGAGAAATAGGGGGGATGGGAGTGTGTGTGACAAATGTAGAGAGTAGGGGATGGGAAAGAAGAAGAAGAGTGGGGGGATAAGAGTGTGTGTATCTATGAAAGTGACAGAGTAGGGGATGGGAGAGAGTCTGAAAGTGTGAAAGTAGGGGGTGGCAGAGAGAGAGTACAACGATGGGGGACAGAAAGTAGGTGGTAGGAGAGGAAAAGAGAGAGGGGGGATGGGAGTGTGTGTGTAAGAGAGACAAAGCAGGGGATGGGAGAGAGTGTGAGAGTAGGGGGTGGCAGAGAGAGAGAGTACGACGATGGGGGAGAGAAAGTAGGTGGTGGGAGAGGGAAAGAGAGAGGGGGGATGGGGGTGTATGTGTAAGAGAGATAGAGTAGGGGATGGGAGAGAGTGAGAGTGTGAGAGAGTAGGGGATGGGAGATGAGAGAGAGAGCAAGGGATGGGGGAGAGAAAGTAGGTGGTGGGAGAGAGAGAGAGTAGAGAGGGAGAGAGAGAACTTGAGAGAGAGATATAGTAGGTAGTAGTAATGTGGGTGTGAGAGAGAGTAGGGGGTGGTAGAGACAGTATGACGATGGGGGAGAGAAAGTAGGTGGTGGGAGAGGGAGAGAGAGGGGGAATGGGAATGTGTGTAAGAGAGACAAATTAGGGGATGGGGGAGAGAAATTAGGTGGTAGGAGAGGGAGAGGGAGAGAGATAGGGGGGATAAGAGTGTGTGTGAGAGATCTAAAGAGCTGGGGATGGGAGAGGAGAGGGGGTGAGAGAGGTAGAGAGAGTAGGTGGTGGGAGAGGGGGAGTGAGAGAGAGTAAAGGATTGGAGAGAGTAGGAAGAGAGAGAGGGAGGGGATGGGAGAGAGAGTAGGGAGGATGGGGAGTGATGTGTTTTGAGATAGTGCGTACGCACTATAGTGCGTACTCACTTTATAGAGTGTACGCGCTATAATACATACACACTATCTCAAATCACCAAAAAATGGTCAAAAACCAACCTTGGGGCCCATTTCATCCATTTTAAACTTTTGGTCTATTATGCTCTCTATTATTTCGATAGAAAACACGAGTTTCAACATAACAAACACTATTTCAACACTTTTGGAAGCTAGCAAACACCAAATTCAATCATTGGATATGTGATTTGAAGATTTTTTGAATATTCCTTTAATAGAAAAGGTTAGTGCAATCCATTTTAAATATTGTTTGTCGATATATAGATACAAATTTGATTATAATTTGATATGTTATGTAATATATAGTGAATTCATTGAAAATTGTATGTTTGAATGAAATGTTATTTCATAATGGTTGACAAGTCGTTTGATATATATTGTGTATTCGTTCAAATAATTATAATTTTTATATGTAATTGAATAATTTGTAACTTACACATTTTAAGTAATTCGGATGTTTGAATAATTTGACATGTAGAAATCATCATCATGCCAAGGAAGAAACCAAAGATTCAAACAAATGCAGACAGGGAGAAAGATTTGACAATTAAAAGAGATAAAATGAAATTACTATGTGAGCAAAGAAAATTGCAAAGCAATGATGAAGAATCGACTTTCGAAGAGGATCAAGAACCACCAGTACAAAGAAACAAGGAGGAAGAATTAGAAAGACAAAGAGAACGAATGAGATTGTTACGCTCAAGAAGACAATTGAATTGTGAAGCTACACCATCCTCCAATGTTGGAGTCATATTGTCTGCTACACCATCTTCGAATGTTGGAGTCATATCATCCGCTACACCATCTTCCAATGCTGAAGTCATATCATCCTCTCATGTTGAAGAGACACTGATTTATAGATCCGAAGATCATCAACACATCAAGTAGGTGATATTTCATCTTTTACATCTTATTGCCAAGGCACATCATCTTCGGTTCAAGGTACACAATACACTCAACCTTATATTGATGTTCAAAATGTTGAGAGAATTGAAGAGATTAGAACACCTTCTAGAATTCGTTTTAGAAAACCAAAATATTTGATTAATATTGATACTAACATTTTGAAATCAATGCCTGACAAGATTAGCAAGCATACTTGTCAAAGAAAAGTTAATCATATGTGGAGATTAGTTTATGAAGAATTAAATATTACAGGTCAATGCCAATTATTTGTTGAAATGATGAGGAATTTAAAATTTAGGCCTATCATGAAGATTCTTGGGCTAAGAACAATAGATGATTCAAATGAAAGAAATATTGTAAAGAATCTAATGAGTGCTTATGAAAAAGTGGGTTCTAAATCATGCACCAAAGATAGTAATATCACAAGATGAGTACTCACATTGACAATAGTAAGTAGCCAAATGAAGAAAGCTCGACTCATGAGAAAGACACCCAAAACATTAAAAATTTGTAGAGGTGCCTTAAGGAGAGCCATGCTAAGGCATGAGAGATTAGAAGATCCAACAAAAAATGAGTTATGGACATTTAGCGGTAGACTACTGCGAAAGGATAAAGAAATTAGTGAAGCTTTGAAATCATTGATCGAAGATTTTTGGAAAAATAACACACGTATTTCTCCTAATCAAAGAGATGTTGTAAGAAGGAGGATTGGTAGCCGAAATCGTGAGCTACATGCGAAACATTTTTGGACTCAACTCAGAAACAATTTTTTGCAAAATTTATTGGTATGTATCCTCAAATTCGAATAAGTAAAAGATTTTTTGAGATGGGTAAACCTTTTTATGTGAAAATAAATCACACACACACAACTTCTTGTTGTAGGATACATATTGAATTTTCTAACCATTTTGATGTTTTTAGGCACATATGCGTAGTTTTGCATTCTTAGTTTGTTTTGCAGGATTGTGACATAAAAGAGCCACCAAGATCTTCAAGGGAATTCATATCCAACATTTTATGTGAAATAGGGGACAACCAACAATTTTACAAGACATCATGCTTGGATGGCACGTGCTTATTTTGTGGTTCTTTGCAACTTTTATCAACTTGTCAACATATGGATAGTACACATGCAATTGGAAATGAAATAGTAGATTATAGAAAATTCAAGATAGTGACATATGCTCTAAAAGATGGGAAACATGGTAAAATATGTGATCTAGTTATTGAAAAGATTTCAGTGTATGAGTTCATGAAGATTTTTTGTGAAAAGATTATTTACGAGTATGCAAGGCATACCCATAGAGTTCGATGGTTGGATTTTCAATTCAAATTGTGCAAGGATACGTTTCCATTGGATACCATTGTTTTAGTTGTAGATTTTGCAGAGAACTACACACTACAACCACAAAATGAGGTGCAAGCAAAGTATTATACATCTCAATAGGTTTCCATATTTGTTCACATAACATTCATGCATTCACCTACAAGTATAGAGGAAGACAGGAAGATTTTGAGGGAGTACCATTTTTACATCAGCGATGATCGATCACATTCTATGGAGTTTATACATGGTTTTTTTCAACTATTTTATGAAGATTTGGCTAACAGGGGCATATCATATCATCAACACATTATTTGGTTAGACAATTGTGCATCTCAATTCAAGAATGCATGGATGTTCTATTGGTTGAGCAGGATGCACAGGTTGTGTAGAATTCAATATATGTGGAATTTCACAGAGGTTGGTCATGGTAAGGGAGAGCACAATGGTGCATGCACATGCATTAAAAGAGCCTTGGCTTGTGAAGAACTAAAGTACAAGGATGGAGCAATATTTATAGGTGCAAAATCCATCATCCAATGGTGTAACACTACAATGGGTCCAGGTAAGGAAGGTGAGTCTACAATTCGTAGATTTTTTTGGTTGATAGATAATACTAACATTGCACCATATTAGGATTGTTGCACACTAACAAGATCTAGTGAGTTACACTCTTTTACAAGCTTTGATGCAAGTTCATGGATTATCCACACATGAAAAATGGCATGCTATTGTCCATCATCTGCAGAGGAAAATTGGGATGACTGTGAGTCAACTGAATGGGTGGACAAATGGGATATACGGGTTTTGGACCCAATTGACACCTATCATCCCCCACAAGCACTGGAAATGGTAGAGATGGATTCATCTATTGACTTTGACCACTTGTCAAATCTAGTGCAACTCAATAATATATATATTTATATATATATATATATATATATATATATATATATATATATATATATATATATAGATATATATATATCTTTGTAATTTCAATATGTAACTTTGTAACTTTTACCCAAGTATTTTCTGAATTAATGACCGCATTTTGTACATTTGTCACTATAGGCCATGTTTTTGCTGTTATTGCACTTGAAGGCAATGAAGAAGGGACAAATTATTATTTGTCATTGTGTTGAAGCCAAACAAAAATTGGATCACTCAGTTATAGATGGTGAAGGTTTAGAGTACCATGTCGGTGCGGTGGTTGTAATAGGCACGTGGCTTGGACGATATCCTATGAAGAATCCTAACTTGTGGTTATTAGAGGATTGGCAAAAAAAGAGGAGATTCTTCATTATTCAAACCTTGTTGTCGCATCAAATTTCCACTTGATAAAATATGGTGGAAAACCACATAATAAGATTCTTGGGAAAGTTTGCGAGTCAAACCATGAGGCAATACTTGAGACATTAAAATGTCGAGGAAATCCAGTTCGCTCATTAGATTGAATTGGGAGAGAGAGAAAAGGTGATCAATTGGATCCAAATACAATGTTACAACCTCTTCCCCAAGACTATCACATGACTAAGGTGGATCGTATTGTTATGATGTGTAAGTGATGAGATTTCATTTTGATTTGTTTAGAATCTAGATACATTATTTGAATTTATATTAGATTCTTTAATAGGACCCATTTTTTTAATCTTATCTTAGATTTTTTTACTGTGCTAATTCTTCATTTGTAGGTCACCAAAGAAGAGGGCTAATAAAGTTGACGCACACCTGATAAAGGGTGAGATGCCAAAATCATCTGCGAAATGATATTATCAATTCACATCCTCAATAGTTATTAGTGTTCTTTGTTCAAGTACCATTGTATGCCAACCATCTTATGCTTGGAATTTTAGAGGTTAAATTATGTCAATACTAAGGTTTGTAGCATCAATACTAAGGTTTTTAGCATCAATTGGTCATGCTAAGTATAGTAGTTGTGTCATGAATCCTTCTGAACCAATATGACTAAGATTCTCAGAAGAAGACTAAACCATATCATTTGTCTACTCCCTCTTTATATAAGAGTTTGTCAAACAATGAGAATGAAACGTTGATTATTACTCCCCCCTCAATGTAAAATTCTCATTGATTTCATTTTGTAAAGTTTTAAGTCACTATCAACCTCTATATCATTGTATTCTTCTTATCATCAAATTACACAACAATGAGAATATGAACGATGACTTCTTCACATGAACCTGAGAATTATAAATGCTACACCTTAATAAATGTTTGGGCTTGGTCTTTACCATTCGAGCTTATAATACAATACATTGGCTTCATTTGTATTTGGAAGTATTTATTATGTTTCTTCCAAAAGTCATTCTTCATTTTCCAATATGAAAATGTGACTATCATGAAAGGCATAGTCTTATAATTTTTAATTTGTATAATGGTATAAAAGCTTGGTTCTAGGTTTGAATCCATACAACCTATGATGAGTGAATAGTGTCATGCAAAACACCCTTCATTTCTTTTTCTATTTCAAACACATTCAACCATAATTACCACCATTACCACTACCAAGGGATGAAGTCTTGTAGGCTTATAGGTAAAATTCTCATTGGTAGTGATCTCCTTAACAAGGTCATCACCAACATTGGTGATCTTGCTACAAGGTAGACTAGTATCATTGTCCAATGCAATACTCTCCTTCTAGTTGATAAGCATATTTGACCCATTCTCCTAATTGCTTCCATCCCCAAATTTTCCATTGCCCTCATGACCCTCTTTCTCATGCATTTATTCTATTTATTCTTCTACCTCCTCCTCTGCTTGGCCATTTTGCAACACCATCTAGATGGAACTCTAGCCTTCCTCAAAACCATTATACATGACCTCTCCTTCTTCAAGATATTCTATAAAAAGTTCCTCAACCCTTGAACCTTTCAAAATCCCAATCTCAATGGAAGGCTTCTAGACCAAAGGCACTAGTAGATCCGGTTCTTTAAGAGAAAGAGACAACAAATCCAATTTCCTAGTGACTAGATGGAAAATTGGGGAAATCATTTCAATTAGTTGTAAATCAAAAGGAATTATAAGTAAACTATATCAATATAATAAGTAACTTAGTAATTATATCAATATAATTTAATTAATAAGAAAATCAATTTATTACTCTAACATATAGTACATTATTTTGCACACAAAGGTGTTGAATTTGATGCTTAACCGATTTACATACATGTGTAATAAATAATAAGTGTTGTAGCTTTGGGATCAACACTATAAAATGAAGGATGTCATACTACATTCACAGAGGTACCAAAATATTTTATTTGATATGGAGACAAAAGAAAATGTGTATTCTTCATAACTGCATTTGAGTCTCATGTATTATCATTTTCAGCTATTGACATCAGAGATTCCTTTACATCTTCATCATTGTATTGATCAACGAGTCCTTATTGCACTCACTAGTTCTAAGCCAATGACTAAGGTATGAAAGAGTTTACATTAAAATTTCATTAGTACTGAAATTCAATCTAAAATTCATAGGCACAATCAAGTGATAACTTTGATGGTTTTTGTAGGGTCTTATTATTTCTGACCATCAGTGTATCCCTGAGGTGTATATACAGACGAATTATTAGCTAGCTGTAAGAAAATATTAAGTCTTATGTGTAAATATATTTTATTTTTTTTATATAAAATAGTTATTTATTCATATATAATTTTGATTGTAACATGTTGAGTTACAGAAGATTCTAGACTAATGGACTAGTGAACATGTTAGGAAGACCTCGTTATATACACCATCTCCCACTTGTTGGCAATTAAAGACAATCAGGGATTTATTTTGTTCCCCTAGTTGCAAAGAGTATATATCTAATGATTTACATTTTACACCTATATGGCATTATTGGGCATATTTTTTGTATAATTTTTTCTATGTATGTCATTTTTTACATATATTTCATGTATGACATTATTAGACATATTCTTATGATGTTCCAAATTATTGATAAATGAATTATATGATATTGTTAGACCTTGTGGAATCAACTTTGATTTTTTGCTATCACATTGGTTTGATGCTTGTATTACTGGATTAGTTGATTGGATGCTAAGATTTGATGATTGTGAATTTTAAGATATAATATTTTGGAAAATCAAGAAATTTCATAATGCATATTACCTTAGACCCATACAAATGTTTTTATATTTAAAGATCAATAGTTATCCATAGCTTACAAAGTTTAGCACCTTTATGTTGGTTGAATTCTTTGTTGAAATTTGTGACTATGGCTACATGAATGGTTTGAATGTATGATTTTATCACATGTTCTAGATGTTTTTGCATGTGAATGGTTTTATGCCACTTTAATTTTATGCCTATAAAACACTATATACAACGATGCTTGTTTTTAGCTTCAATAAGACCCTATCTTGCCCAACATGCTAAAACCTCAATAATGATGTTTTTTTTGTTCATAATTTGAATACCCATGTTTGTAGAGTTTGATTCTATTAGTTTGATTTTATTAATAGCCCCATGATATATTTTTAAATATTCCACATGTTTGGTTTTATATTCAAATAATCAACATATTTTCCTTTTAATTCTTCCACATTTGGCATATCCATCTAACAACGAACTTATGATACTCCCATCAAGAAGTGCACGATTGCATGGTTTTATGGTGGATGTCCCTCTCTTTTTTAAATTCCAATTTTATTCATCTACATGAGTAAGGGAGATCAATTCCATTTCTTTCAATTGTATTTAAAGGTCATTAAAGTTTTTTCAAACAATGTGATTAAATAAATATTATTCAGCATTTACCTCTATCATCAAGGTTGATTCATTCCTCCAAAATTGAAAGCCAAACTTAACATAGAAAAGTAAAGCAAGCCTCAACTATATTCTCATTAAATATTATGAATTCAAATATCTTCAATGGGGCATATCTCAGAGCTCATACAAGATATGGATGAGGTTCTAGTTCCTACAGGACCATGTTGTAGAGACCTACAATAACCTCACTCACTTTTTGGAGATCGCATTCCATTTTCATTCTACAACGCCATCTTAGGTGATGTTGAAACTTGTAGTATTGGCCAGTACAAAGTTGCCAACTACCAAATCTCTTTCATCTTTCATCATGGGATCAAACCGTCTACTCCATTAGCTCCGGGTGGCTGGGTAAACCCTATCCCCAACCTCATCTTGTCCCATTCAGTGCTCGAACGTTCTCAGGCACGTTGAACCAGAATGTCCCTAAGGGTCACTAAATGCCATAGGGCTGTAATCTTTGATGGGGCATATCTCGGATCTCGTGTGAGATATGGATGAGATTCCAATTCCTACAAGACCGTGTTGTAGATACCTACAATAACCTCTCTCACTTTTTGGAGATCACATTCCATTTTCATTCTACAATGCCATCTCAGGTGATGCTGAAACTTGCAGTGTTGGCCAGTACAAAGTTGCCAACTGCCAAATCTCTCTCATCTTTCATCGTGGGATCAAACTGTCTACTCCATTAGCTTTGGGTGGCCAGGTAAACCCTATCCCCAACCTCATCCTATCCCCTTCAATGCTCAAACATTATCTAACATGCCGAACTGGAATGTCCCTAAGGGTCACTAAATGCCATAGGGCTACAATCTTTGACGAGGCATATCTTGGAGCTCGTATGAAGTATGGATACGATTCTAGCTCCTATAGAACCATGTTGCAGAGACCTATAATAACCTCTCTCACTTTTTGGAGATCATACACTAGTTTCATTTTATGACACCATCTCAGGTGATGCTGAAACTTGCAGTGTTGGCCAGTACAAAGTTGCCAACTGCCAAATCTCTCTCATCTTTCATCGTGGGATCAAACTATATGCTCCATTAGCTCTGGTTGGCCAGGTAAAACCTATCCCCAACCTAATCTTGTCCCCTTTAGTGCTCAAAAATTCTCAGGCACGCTGAACCAGAATGTCCCTAAGGGTCACTAAATTCCATAGGGCTGCAATCTTTGACAGGGCATATCTCGAAGCTCGTACAAGATATGGATGAGATTCCAATTCCTACAAGACCATGTTGTAGAGACCTACAATAACCTCTCTCACTTTTTGGAGATCACATTCTATTTTCATTCTACAATGCCATCTCGGGTGATGCTAAAACTTGCAGTGTTGGCTAGTACAAAGTTGCCAACTGCCAAATCTCTCTCATCTTTCATCGTGGGATCAAACTGTCTGCTCCATTAGCTCCAAGTAGCCAGGTAAACCCTATCCCCTTCAATGCTCAAACATTATCTGACACGCCGAACCGAAATGTCCCTAAGGGTCACTAAATGCCATAGGGCTGCAATCTTTGACAGGGCATATCTTGGAGATCGTACAAAGTATGGATGCCATTCTAGCTCCTACAGAACCATGTTGTGGAGATCTACAATAACCTCTCTCACTTTTTGGAGATCACGCACTATTTTCATTTTACGACACCATCTCGGGTGATGCTGAAACTTGTAGTGTTGGCCAGTAAAAAGTTGCCAACTGCCAAATCTCTCTCATCTTTCGTTGTGGGATCAAATTGTATACTCCATTAGCTCTGGGTGGCTAAGTAAACCCTATCCCCAACCTCATCTTGTCCCTTTTAGTGCTTGAACGTTCTCAGGAACGCTGAACTAGAATGTCCCTAAGGGTCACTAAATGCCACAGGGCTGCAATCTTTGATGAGGCATATCTCAGAGCTCATGCGAGATATGGATGAGATTCCAATTCCTATAGGACCGTGTTGTAGAGACCTACAATAATTTCTCTCAATTTTTGGAGATCACATTCCATTTTCATTCTACACTTGCATCTTGGGTGATGCTAAAACTTGCAGTGTTGGCCAGTACAAAGTTGCCAACTGCCAAATCTCTCTCATCTTTCATCATGGGATCAAACTGTCTGCTCCATTAGCTCTAGTGGCTGGGTGAACCCTATCCCCAACCTCTTCCTATCCCATTCAATACTCAAACTTTATCCGACACGCCAAACTGGAATGTCCCTAAGGGTCACTAAATGCCATAGAGCTGCAATCTTTGACGGGGCGTGTCTTGGAGCTTGTGCAAAGTATGGATGTAATTCTAGCTCCTACAGAACCATGTTGCGGAGACCTACAATAACCCCTCTCACTTTTTGGAGATCACACACTATTTTCATTTTATGACACCATCTTGGGTGATGTTGAAACTTGTATTACTGGCCAGTACAAAGTTGCCAACTGCCAAATCTCTCTCATCTTTCGTTGTGGGATCAAACTATCTGCTCCATTAGTTGCGGGTGTCTAGGTAAACCCTATCCCCAACCTCATCTTGTCCCCTTCAGTGATTGAACATTCTCAGGCATGCTGAACCAGAATGTCCCTTAGGGTTACTAAATGCCACAGGGCTGCAATCTTTGACGGGGCATATCTCAGAGCTCGTGCGAGATATGGATGAGATTCCAATTCCTACAGGACCGTGTTATAGAGACCTACAATAACTTGTCTCTCTTTTTGGAGATCACATTTCATTTTCATTCTACAATGCCATCTCGGGTGATGCTAAAACTTGCAATGTTGGCCAGTACAAAGTTGCCAACTGCCAAATCTCTCTCATCTTTCATCGTGGGATCAAACTGTCTACTCCATTAGATATGGGTGGCCAGATAAACCCTATCCCCAACCTCATCTTGTCCCCTTCAGTGCTCAAACATTCTTAGGCACGCTGAACCGGAATGTCCCTAAGGGTCACTAAATGCCATAGGGCTGCAATCTTTGACAAGGCGTATCTTGGAGGTCATGCGAAGTATGGATGCTATTCTAGCTCCTACAAAATTGTGTTGCAGATACCTACAATAACCTCTCTCACTTTTTTGAGATCACACACTATTTTCATTTTATGACACCATCTCGGGTGATGCTAAAACTTGCAGTGTTGGCCAATACAAAGTTGCCAACTGCCAAATCTCTCTCATCTTTCATCGTGGGATCAAACTCTCTGCTCCATTATCTCCGGGTGGCTAGGTAAACCCTATCCCCAACCTCATCTTGTCCCCTTCAGTGCTCAAACATTCTCAGGCACGTTGAACCAAAATGTCCCTAAGGGTCACTAAATGCCATAGGGCTGCAATCTTTGAAAGGGAATATCTTGGAGCTCATGCAAGATATGGATGAGATTCCAATTCCTACAAGACCGTGTTGCAGAGACCTCTAATAACCTCTCTCACTTTTTGGAGATCACATTCCATTTTCATTCTACAATGCCATCTCGGGTGATGCTGAAACTTGCAGTGTGTGATGGAAGGATCTTAATTATATTGTTGGAAAGCATATCTAGCATGTCATTTTTGGAAAGACAAATCATGGAACTTGGTAAATGTTTCATAAGTTAATGAAATGTGTTACTACCAGATTATGTAAACTTAGGATTATATGATCTCCAAGAGTTTGGTTATGTTCTTTAGCGCACCTTGGATGCAATGTAGTGTGTAGCTTCTACTCCCTCTTTGTGAGTAATGTTAGTCAATTTGTATATGTAAATTGGTTTTCAATTGGGTATGTTATTTTCAACCTTAATGGTGATGAAGGATTATCTTGAATTAGCTTGTAACTATCTAGCCACCAGATTTTTTGTGATTCCATCAAATGTGGGTTTTGTTCGTATTTATTTATTTATTTTTATTTGTTGTGCTCTTGACCTTTGAGGCTTTGAATTTAAACTTGTGCACTTTGGTTTTTTAAATTTTATGTTCTTGAGGTGGCTAGGAGGTATGTTCTATGTTGCTAGTTATGGGTTGTGATGTTCTCTATCAGGTTCAATGTGGAACATTGATAGAATGTATAAGGGAGTAGATTGTGAAGAACATACCATTCTCCTTTTTGTAATAAACTATTTATTATGTTATAATTAAACTCACTTCTAAATCCTATCTTCCACTTGGACCCATTCCTCTTTTGGCAATCCTTGAGATTGCCAATTCTTATTAATTCAAGTAGAGACAAGATGAACCAAATTAATACAGTGACCTATAGATCGAAGGAGGATGGTTAAGAAATGGTCTACCAGAGATTAGACAAGGATAAGGATAGCATAGTAAGAAAATGATTATTTATCTGGTGGATATAAGTCTTTTATATAACAAGCCATTTATATGCATAGTAAAAGAATTGAATATAGATTTCAGACATATTGATCACCTGCAATCTGATCATCTTCACAAGTATGCAACTTTTGTTTCACTATTTCATGCAGGTTTATTGAACTTTCTTTATGAGGTCATTTGCAGATGGGGTGTTCAAAGGTTGAGTTCCTATGGGCTGTCAATACTTCGACTATACTTTAAGTCAATGATTATCAATATGGGAAAAAATGGAACTAATTGTATTTTGAAGTATTGAGAAGATGGCCTTGCCCTTCCCCAGGAGTTTCAAAAATGGGAGACATTAGGTAAGAGAGTGAAAATGTTACTATCACTTCAATGCACATGACACAATTGGAAATGCAAATTTTGATGGTAATTATTTTGTGATAAGGGAGAGACTAGGGATGATCATTGTTACTATCTCTTTAGTAGTGGATTTTTGTTTTCTCTTGAATTTGGTGGTGGGGGATCAGTGGTAAGTCTCCTTGGATATTCCTTCTTATGATGTTAGTGACAAGTGTTGCTCTTTGAAAACACTTGTACAATTTTTTAAAATTATTAGATAAAAACAAAGAATTGTAAGTATTAAACATGACTATCCTTTAGTTCCTAGAAGATCTTTATTTCCCCATCAATGCATTTAGAAAGTTAAGTTTTAAGAAGATCATGTAAATATAAAAAATTAGAGAAGTGATTTAAACATTTATATTGATTGGAAACATGTGAGTCTTGAGTTTCCTTTGCCTTTTAAAGAACGTTCATTAGCTAGCAGACCTAATTTGACATTCCATAAGAGTGTCATTGCACTAAATATTTAGGAAACCAACTGCTCTAAGATAAAGCTTCTCGATCAATAATAATCTAGCCTATTGAGGTACATAATACTTCTCAATTAAACTTGTGTTAATTCAGTATTAATTTTGTAATTAACTACAATTTCAGTATCTGTGTATAGGGGGTGACTGAGAAAATTATTTGAGGTCCAATTTGAAAATATATTTGTAAGGATCTTGACCAAGGTTCACAACTTCGATGATTAATACATTCATTCAGGCTAGAACCTCACTACAAAAAAATAATATATAAAAAAGGTAGTGAATAACGTCATGTCTAGACCCAAATCAACCAATGAAAGTCAAATCAGCATAATGTGGAACAACAATATATGCATTGAGTGGGTTGTCATAAAAAAGCTTCAGAATAAAATTCATGTCTAGAATTAAAAGACCTTAAAGAACATTTATCCTTGTAACACAAATGGCCATTCAAAAATGAATATGATTACAATATGTGAAATAGCATTACAAGAACTTGTAATGCTCTTGTGAACATTGTGTTAATTCTTGTAAGAATCCCTAAGATGCTTGTTATACTCAAAATTTTGTTGAAATTGAATTAATTTTTATCCTGTCGGTTAATTGACTTAGGGTGATATATGCTTCTTGGATGGAATAATGAGTTCGTGATTAACTCTGTATTAAGATTCATAGCATCTTCTAGTTATTTGCAAAGGAAATTTATAAATTAAGCTAATGTCATATGGCTTGCTTGAGAAAGATGTATGTGTTCTTATTGATCGGTACTAATGACTGTCCACATTTGGTTCTTCAATATCCTATTTGACAAGCTTTCTATAGACATTTCTTTGCCATACTAAGTATTTTTGAAAACATATTTGAGTAGAAGCACTACAGTAGATACTACATGATGTTTTAACAAATAAAGTAATGGGTTAAAGACTATTATTTCCAAGGTATTATGTCATAGTATTTTAATTATAATGATCTTAGACTAATGATATTCTTGAAGGTAACTTCGACATGCACCAAGAAAGACAACCTACAACCAAGGCTATATTGTGCCTACAACGAAAACCATAAATGCTCACAGCCAAAGCCACTAGTGCACATAGCCAAAGCCATGGATGCTTATAGCCAAAGTTATGAGTGTTCATAGCCAAAGCCATGAGTACATGAAGTCGATGATCACAATTGTTTACAACTATTCACCAGAAACAGCTTCTTTGTAGTTTTTGAGAAATACTAATAAAGCAAAAAAGAACATCTACTAGTTGGTAGACATAATGGAAACTCTCTAGCAATTGAATTTAATTTCATACACGCACATATCTAATTTAATGTCATACATGAACATATCTAATTTAACGTCATACATGAACAAACATATAATATAAAATGATAACCAATAATATCATATACATTAACAAACACATAATATATTATGATAACCAATAATTTTGTATATGAACAAACATATCATATATTAACCAATAATGTCATACATCAAATATAGAATGTCATATGTACATCAAATGTGTATCGAATATGTCTCTCTGATGCCTATATATATACATGGGGAAGGAAACAAGTCTCTCTCTCTCTCTCTATATATATATATATATGTATGTATGTATGTATGTATGTATGTATGTATGTATGTATGTATGTATGTATGTATGTATGTATGTATGTATGTATGTATGTATGTAAGTATGTATGTATGTATCGAATATCTCAACTATATATTTTCCTTCCCATGAGGGGAAGGAAACAAGTCTCTCGACGTCCTCTACCGTCGTGTGGAGGGAGACAGTGGAGATGATGGGGCCTTCCTGACATGCTCACTTGACCTCTTGTTGAGGCTCTTCTCTAGGTCCAACTGATACAAAGAAAGTAGATATGAATCAATATTTATTATACATTAAAATCAAATACATGTACACACAAAATCAATTATTTTCTTACCACCAATAAATAGTCGCTCTGTAAGTCCACCTCAAATGCTCGTGGACAATCAAGCATGACAAGACCCTACAAAAATTCAATAAATATAATCGCTTATAAATAAAATTAGAAATTTTGAGATTAACTATTATAAAAAACAACTAAAACGAAGAAAATTCTTTCATGCCTCTGTTAGTGGCTGTGAGCTAGCCACAGCTGCGGCCACTCCACTATCAACAGACTGTCACAGATGAGGAGGTGTGTCTGACATCATGAGCTGCATGTCATACAATACACGTTATATCTAACATGAAACATGGAATAAATATAATCAAATGAATTAAATTAACATGAAAAAATTGTACCTGTGTGAAGCTCGTATGATGTTTCTGCTCTGCGTTTGTGGTAAAGGTTGAGGGTCTTGTGGAGAATTGATGCAAATGCATAATTTTTTTGGTCAATCCTTAATATGATTATGTAATAAATATATGTATTAATTAAAATGATTAAATTGATACATACCTCAGGACTCGTTGAAGGGACAAAAAATGGGCCTGGAGGATCGTTGCTAGTCCCAACAACACTTTGACCCTAAATTTTGAATAATGTCAATAAATGCTAATTAATTAATCATTCATTATACATATGAAATGTGATCAAATTAGTAATTTACCTATGTGTCAATGCCAAATGTCTCATTCAGGAATTGATCAGTGACAAGCCCATCATTCGCACTATCTCTAGCATGAGTCCCAAATGTGCATAGGGATCCTCATGAAGTGCACATGTGACCACGATGCATAGAAGGCTCCCCCTCAACTAATGGGCTCATGGAATGGATGAGGGTTTGTGTCAAAGCATTAATGGTCCCTAGAGTGCTGGCCTCTAGATGTTCCTTCACAACTGAAGGAATAATCACATGCTCATGCTGTGGATGGACCACAGGTGCCCTAACTACATTAGGGTCACGACGTGCTCCTAGCCTCTGAAATGATGACCCCCCACCTCTACCCTAGGAGTCTAACATATCAAAATAATTGGGGATCTCCCCAAGGACAAACTCACAATATAATTTCTTCAAAAAATACATGGGGACCTCGTGATTGTTGAAAGGAGGGGCATCAAAAACCATCCACCATCTATCCCAAAAATTATTTCTAATAGCATCGTGTATGCACCAATGGATGGAGAATCATTTAGTACCCTCTCTAACAGTATTTTGCTCATCAATTTTTCTAAATAATGCACATATACTACCTTTTGGTATTTCTTTTTTTTTTTAACATCTTCATATGACAATTTATTTGCATAAAATCTTTTTTGTTCATCCCTCTTAGCCCGTCAAATATCTAACTGACCACTAACTGAGGCTATTTGAGTGTTAATAGATTCAAGGGATGATGCCAATTAAGCCCTCATTGGATTGTTTTGTCTTAATTCTTTCAACTGAGCAATGAGTCTTTCTAATTCAGTTTTGCCTCTCTCTATTTCATTTATTATATTTTCTTGTGTGCCTAGCGGAGGTCTTGCAATTGGTTCGGGTTGTGGAATTTGTTGTTCTTCTTGAGGAGGGTTTTGATTTTGAGGTTCTTGAGGGTTTTGTGGATTTTCTGGTTGATTATGGTCATTTCTTGATAAAAAAATCAATTGAAATCCAAATAAATATACAAATCTAAATGAAATTTGTAAAAACCCTACAAAACATCAAAAACCAATAAAAAAATATGGAAAACATATTAAACAACACAAAGTTAAGTTTATATCATTTACCTTGTCGTCATGGGTGTGCTCGTTGTCTTGGATTTCATCGGTGAGGAGGCATTTTGGTAAATGGTGCTGAAATTTCGATGTCAAACCCACTTACGCGCTATTGGAGAGCCAAAAAATAAGATGAAAATGATGGGATACGGGTCTGTAGCCCATCATATACCTTTTCTGGCATTAGAATAACATGCACGTGCTATGGCTTGGGTTACCCAAGACATAGTGCATACACACTATAGTGAGTACACGCTATAGTACTTACGCGCTATTGAAAATTAGAAAAAAAAAAAAAAAAAAAAAACTTGTCATCTTTTTGGCACCACAACTCGGTGCATATGCCCATACAATAGTACTTATAGCTTGTCTCTAGTATTTTAGAGCAACATTTTCTCCATCGTGAGTGGTCTAGCATAGTCCATTATAGATCTGTTTCTTCTTTAGTCAATTCCATTTTATGGAGGAGTCCTAGGTGTAGATGTTTGTCTCTTGATTCCTCTATCATTACAGAACATCTCAAATTCATGTGAAGTGAATTCACCACATCTATCTGATCTCAAGCATTTCAAGGTCTTAACTGTTTCTTTTTCTACTCTTGCCAAGTACCATTTAAACATTTGAAAAGCATCTAATTTTTCTTTTAGAAACATGATTGTCATCATCCTAGAGTAGTCATCAACAAACAACATTATATACTTATCTCCTTTGTAGCTCTACACTTCAATAGGTCAACACAAGTCACTATAAACAATTTCAAGTATTTTCTTAGAGGTATAAACTTTACTTTTAAATCTTGACTTTGTCATTTTTCCTAATCGACATTGTTTGCATATTATATTTTCTAGTTTCTTCAACTTAGGCAAACCTCTAACTCTTTTCATGTTAGTAATACTAATCAGATTATCAAAGTTAACATGACATAATCTCTTGTGCCAAAGCCATACATCATCAAATTTTGCGATAAGACAAGTAGCATCTTCTATATCCAAATAGAACAAATTACTTCTAGTTTGATCACCTTTTCCAATCAAGTTTCTATTTGTATCATATATCTTGAATGATTTATTTTCAAACTCAACTTGGCACCCCAAATTATTCATTTGTGACACACTTAACAATTTATAATTCAATCATTCAACATAATAAGCATTATTACATGAAATCTTGTCTGTGAGTTTGATAGACCCTTTTTCTTTTATTAAACATGGTGTATCATTATCGAATCTTAAAATGTTTCTATTATAATAGGTTAAGGTACTAAATTTACTTTTGCCTCCAATCATGTGATGTGAGCATCCACTGTCAATGATTCATTTGTAATTCTTGTTCACACAAATCATAAGTGTAGTTGTCTCATCCTCATTGGATTTGTCCTTCATTGCAACATATACCACTTCATCATCATTTTCATCAGAGTCATGTTCATCAGCAATATAGCATGACTTCTTGCCTTTGTCTCTATAGTCTCTTCCATCATCTTCTCTTATATTTTTGTGTTTGTTCCCTTCTTTGAGGTTCTTCTTTCTATGTACATCTTGTAGCAATATGACCAACTTCATTGTAATTAAAACAAATGATATGCAGCTTAAATTTGAATTTACCTTTTCCCCTATGGAATCTTCTTGCCAGCAATGCTTCCAATTATTCAATGTCTTCCTCATCTATACTATTTTCATTGGATGCATACTTTATCTTTCTTTTCTTCTTCTTTGGCTTTGCCTCCTCAAAATCCTAAATAGTAACAATTTTTCTTTGAAAGCTGATTCAATACTCTCTTTTCTATAGTTGTCAAAATTTGATAGCTCAAAAGTAGTGAGTCTTCCTACTAGATGTTCAAGGGTTAGATTGTTTCCTAGCATACATCTTAGCTCTTGGATTGTAGACACTCTAATGGCATACACAGGCAGCAATGTTCTCAAGACTTTACTTAGCATAGTATCATCATATATTTTACTAGTAGCACCTTTTATTGCACTAACAAATTCTTTTATTCTAAAAACATATTGAGCAATATTCTTGTTGGTGTTTTAAAATGCACTAAAACTACTAAGTGACAAAATGCTTAATACCAGAATGACAGTACATACATGATCTAAAGACTAGCCAATTCTTATTAACAATTGCGTATACAAAGTATTTGGACCCAACTTCAACAAAACCATAGATGGTTTTCTACTCTTTTGGCTCTGCAAAACTAGGGTGGGTGTACCCAGGGATGATTCAAAACTGGAACAACTGTATGAGGATTATTCTTAGTTTCATTCTAATTCTCATTTCAAAATCTTCAAACATATACATAGTTCTTTACTAACTTGATAAACACCTCCCATAAAACAAATATGGCAAAGAATTCTTCTATAGATCTGCAGATGTTCTTAACAATAGTGGCTAACTGAAGCTAAAACAGTCCATGCAGACAAGTGCTGGCCAACTTTGAAGATCTACAGGAAATAAAAGTAAAATTTGATTTGATGCTGCATTTTGATAATCATTTATGATCTATTTCTCCTTCAGCTGAATCAATTTGATCAATGCCTAATCCATTGGGATTCAGAGTCTATAGCAAGTTCTGATATCTAGTTTGTTGCCTTACAACAAATTTTATCAGCAATTCTTATCAGAATTCATCATTCAAAATCCTTCCCACTACTAAAGAAGCCTTATCATGTTCACCAAAGCTTTTATTTAATCCATTGAATTAATAGCAGTGATAAATAGATATACAACCTAACTAGATTACATTCAATTGCACAAGGTTTTACTTATACAATATCAAGACAACCAAGTAATTGGAAGGAGACAAGATTCAGAAAGAATAATATGGGGACAGTTCACAATTTCTATTCATCTTCTTTGAAAATGGCATATCATTTACAATAGACTCAGAATGACCTTTAGAAAGAAACATAGCTCATTCTATATTCATGTATTCTCAGACAATTGATAGAGAAAATACATCTTAAACTTGCTTTTAAAATTTGGACCAAAAATAGACTAAGCATAGTACTTAGAAAAATAGAATTCGGACCATTCTTTAGCTTGGGGATCTCACTTAAATAGTGTGAGATGCAACAAGCTTTAGGCTAAAGATAAAATGATAGGTGTCCTTTAAAAGACACTTACATATACTTGTAACAAGATGAAAAAAATGCGAGTAACAGCAAAAGTTTTAAATCAAACATTCCTTTTGTGGGCCCTTTTGTTACATGCTCCTGTGTTGCTAAGTTGGTTGCTATTCTGATCCTTCCTTGTATGTAGTAGCCAAATTAACCAACGATGAAGTTTGTTCTGATGATGGCACATCAACCTGCACCTGTGGGCTTTCACCATCTTTATCCTATATGGGGAAAATAACTTCTAGCTTTTCCCTTTCTTTAGTTGTATCGACATCTTGTGGTCCCGGGTCTATAACTGAAGGTAATAGATTATCCTTGTCTTCTTCTTTTGGGTGGGTTTGAGTAGTGATAGGGTCAGTGATTTAGATCTCCTCACCTTGCATTTCATCACTATCATCTTCATCTTCATCAAATAGCTCGACGGGAGCCATATCAGCCATCCATTTGTCAAATAATGTATCACCTGGCCACTTGAACTATAAAATATCCCTCTGTCTTTTTAGCACATATTCAACATCCTTGTTAATGGTAACAAATTCTTACTTTAAAGAATCAAAGAATATTTGGGCCTTCACCATTTTTTCTGTTGTGGCGGCCCACCATGCATGCCTTGATTCATTAATGACTTGATTCATTCTTAAACAGAATAAATCATTAAGTTCCTTTGCCCATTCATCTTTGCCTTTCAAGTTATTCTTTTTGTCTAGGGCATGAGGAAACAAATTGAATTTCTAGCTCTTATATTTCTCAAAGTAGCCTACTACTACTTTTTGTAAACAAATCCTTTTATTACTAAAATTAGTAAGATCAGAAACAATATCAAATATTTTTTCAATTTGATCAAAAGAATTATCTATGATAGAGAAACACAAAAGTGTTATTTCTTTCTCCCTTGTCACCCATTTATTCAAAATAGGCATTAGAGCCTCATCATTAGATTTCAAATCCTCCCAGATACTAATCACCCTGGCCAACTGATCATAAATTAGCGGCCATTCAATCTTGTCCCCCAAATATGTGAGAACTTTTCTCAATTTATCTTCATATCTGGATTCCAATTCTACATGTAAAGCCCACAGTTTGTCTTTTTCTTCTTCAAAGTCCTCAGTAGTGTAGTATTGTGGCCTTTGGAGTGTATCTGGTATTTCTATGAGAGGGGTGGATTTAAAAGGTTCAACTGGGGGGTGAGGGTATGTTATTTTTGGCCTAGTGGTTTTTCCCAATAGCTTGTTCTCAAGCTCAATTCTCTTTTTTACTTCTTTATTGTAGGCATCCACCACTATTTCATACTTGCTCTGCAGATCAGTCATTTCCTTTTCTTCTTTTTCTATAGTGGCCAAGGAAAATTTAGAATAGTTCACATTCATGTGGGCTACCTGTACATGTGAAGTATCAGGGACCCTCCTCACAATGATACTCCCTATTAGTCCTGAATCATCAGGCTATGATGGAGTAGTCCTGGATCCTCCTTTTAATGACCACATAACAAGAGCAGGTTGGTCATTGCTAAATGTTGTTCCCAAGAATTCCTCTTTATCTAGATCCTGCAATCCTAAATTATTTGACACAGAATTAAAAATTAAGGCATCAGCAATATCCCAATTGGGCAATAATAAAATATTTGCATCTTTCACCATCTATCTACCCACTTCAAGGGTTATATTCTGGAACTCTTGTATCATTCATTCCTTTATTTGATTCTGAATAGATGCTTCATCCATTTTTGGATGCTCTACTTTCATATTGCTACATCTTTCCTCAAAAATGTGCATGTCTGCCCTCCACGCAAACTGATGGAAAGCCCTAGATTTTAAAAAACTATTATCAGACAAAAATTGCTAGTTGGCTTGTTCCAAAATAGGGTCTAATTCCCTTCCCTTGAAATCTGCTACAGTTAGTTCAAAACTAGGCATAGGAGGCTCCTGGGGGTTCCCTTCATCAATTTCAACCTAAGTAACAAAAACTCCTCCTTGTGATCCCATTTGTTCAATTTTCTCATTGGTGAGCTGCTCCTCCTCAATTCTCATTGGACTTTTGGAAGGTGAGTAACCTTCATCATGTGATTCCTCTTCCCTAATTATTTTTCTTCTTTTGGGAGAGGGTTCAGGGGGTCTTTCTTCAAAAATAGTACTAGTAGATTCAATTATCTGCTTTCCTTTGTTTACAGTGGGCATCCGATCTTGAATGACAGTATATCATGTCCTCTTTCACACAACCAGTGGACTTGCCCCTATGTTAGGGGTGAAACCCAATTTCCTCATTAATTCCCTAGCTTTATCTGGAAAAGAATCAATAAAATGTTGTTTCTTCTTATTCATTACCTCCATTATTTCAAGGAATGTACTCATGAGATTATTTATTCTATCTACATTAGTTGCAGCATTACTAAGAGGACTGTAATCCTTGTCAAAACAATTAATAAACTCCAAAACTTTTGAATAGACTCTCCATTTCTCTTTCTTTGTTTCTTTCTCCTGGAGAGAATATTCATTCCTTATTACATCTTCAGGGAAATAGAATTCATGCTGACTTGGACGAAGCTTGATCCTATGTCTAAGAGAAGAATTAAATAAATCTTCTGCATCACAAAAATGAGAGTGAGATACTACCATGTTATACCGATCCAAAAATTTGTAGAGGAAGATCCACCCCTCTTTAGTTATTACAAATTGGTGAGCTATAGTGCAGGTAGGAAAAATTGACCATGTTCCCCTTTTGTGCAAAAAGGTCTCCTCCACTCCTCCTGACTGCCATAAAAATTTAGCTACTCCTACCTTTAAAGGCACTTGATAGGGTAGTACATGGGGTGTCCCTTTGAATCCATAAGCTCTAATGACAGTTGAGACTAGATATGGGATGATATCCCCCCAATTATGTGAAAATTTTAGACTATGGGGTCTGTCCATAGGCCTAACAAGGTGCATTAGTGCCTTAGGAATTCTGGGATTGTCACTCAATATGAGGCACCTTAGTTTAGAAGTAATGTGCCTATCAAATCTAACAAAACTAGCATTTTTTGCTTCCCCAATCATGTCTGCACTCCATAATTGAACTGGTAGTGCTTCACCCTCTTGTTCCCTATTTAAAACCATTTCTTTACCAAAATATGTAACCCCTTTAAATAGAAACATATGCATCAGTAGGGAGTACTAACCCCAAAAATTCTCTACCTTGCCCTTTGTAATCCCCACCAATCCACTGTGAATCTCATTAGCTAGGTAAGATGCAAAATCAAAAATTATTTCTACACTGAAAGAGAAGATTTGGGTGATCATATACATGAAGCTCACAGGAATAAAATCTTCTTCACCCTCTCCGAAGACTCTGCACAGGGTCCTGTATATCTCTACTGCCCTGGCATTAAAGCATGATTTCTTGAAAGGTTCTTTAGAAGATGATGTTATTTCTAGTAGGTTTCCAATTTTTCCTATTTGGGCCTTTAGTGCACCTTGTCTAACTACATCACTTTTTGACATATATTCTTTTTCTAATTCTATCAAATCTATGGGCACATGATACCTAGTGAGAGGTCCCAAACTGAAAACTTCCCTAATCTCTTCTGGACTGATGGTAATTAAAACTTCACCATCCATTCTTCTCACTACCCTAGTGGCTTGATCATAACTTTTTGCCATGGCCTCAAGAAGGTCATAATCCATAAACACACTGGGGACAACTAGCTTTCCTAGATCAAAATTCCATATATTGGCATGTGGGGCATATAATTTCCTTTTTGCAAACCATTTTTTGAACAAACTCAAACCTGTTTGAAAAGTTTGAGCATCCTCAACCCAATTACCCTTATCATATAATCCATCAGCTATCCTTATCCTAGGGTTCAATGAGGTTAACCTTTTAACTTGTATTGTCTCTATAGTAGACTTAGGGAGCAATTCAAGCAAGTCATCATGCACATTTCTATCCAAATAGTTTATTTGACCTGAAAATCCCTTCTTTAGAGGCATCTTGGATTATTTTTTACAGAACTAAAAAGCCTACAAAGATTATGGTAGTACTACTTACTTGAATTCTATCTTTTTTTTCCTCTGTATTTCTACAAACTTTCTGCGAATAGACAATTTCACAAATTCTACCAGACTTCAGCACACTTTCCTTCAGTAATTGCTTCTACACAGGAATGGCTCAAAATCTTTGCTCGCGTAAGATGAAACTAATGAAATCTTCTATGTTATACTCTATTTTTTTAGGCACGATGCTTTCATGTCTAATTAATATAGAGAGTGGAACCACATTTTGTGTTTAAAGCTGCTACACCAATTGCTTTCTTTATAGTTACTCTGTCAGCCTATATTGCCAACTGTAACTTGGAATCCCATGCCTTTTTATTACCATCCAAGGTTCTCTTAATGACCTTTAATAGGCTCTTATTTGTGGACTCAGCTTGTCCATTCCCTTTTAGATGATACGGAGTAGATGATGACCTTGTCATTCCATATTTATAACAAAACTTGATGAATTCCTCAGACCTGAAGCACATAGCATTATCTGTTACAATTTTCTATGGACAGCCAAATCTAGAAATAATATTATTTAGTAGGAAATTATTCACCACTTTACTTGTTGCATTTCTTGTGGGGATAGCCTCTACCCATTTTGTAAAGTAGTTAGTAGCAACTAGAATCAAAGAATAGCCAGTGCTAGACTTGGGGAAAATCTCTCCTATGAAATCTAGACCCCATTGTTGAAAAGGAGCTTGAATCTCCACTGGCTTCAATGGGGTATTTCTTGAGAACTGTAGCTTTCCAGCAAACCTCTGACAAGGATCACATTTCCTAACCATAACTTGAGCATCCTTGAAAAGGGAAGGCCACCAAAATCTAGCCCTAATTATCTTATGTGCAGTAGTTTTGGCCATATAGTGCCCCCCACACACTCCAACATGCATTTCTTTCAAGACCTCTTTTGCCTTTTCCTTATCAACACATTTCAATAATACTTCCTCAAAATTTCTCCATCATAGGTTGCTTTGGACAATTACATACCTGATGGCTTGCAATTTAGTATTCCTCTTTTCATTTTAGGAAAATGGGGAGGAGCTTCCATGTGTTGCAAGTAATATATGACATTGGTGTACCAATCACACTGGTCCATGTCACATAAGTTAGCTCTGAGATCATCATTTACCAAATTTATTTGATTAGCCTCTAGATTAGCTTCAACCATGAGTTTGGCCAAACCTTGACCCCTTACTAACTTTTTTATCTGTATATCAATGCTGAATGCCTGGATTCTATTGATCCATCTACATCTCTTGCCTGATACTTCCTATTGAGAAAATACATCCTTGACTGCAACACTAGGTACAAAAGCGATAACAGTAGCACCTACCAGGTAACATCTGAAAGCTTTTATAACTTTTACTAAAGCATACGCTTGCTTTTCATTTATTTCATACTTAAGCTCAGTAGGCTATAGTGACTTACTAAAAAAGGCAATAGGCTGCTCATACCCTTCTTGAGTTTTTTGCAATAAGACTGTAGCCACAGTGTGGAAGGATGCAAAAGAAAAAATATGCATGGGTTTTGAATAATCTAGGGTTCTCAATACTGGAGCATTTTTTATTGCAATTTTAATATCCTGGAATGCTTGTGAAGGCTCACCATTCCAATCTATAGTGGCTCCCTTTTTGAGCATCTTTGAGATAGGTCTACTAATCTCAACAAAATTTGTAACAAATCTCCTAAGGAAATTAAATTGGCCAAAGAAAGATTGAATTCCTTTTACATCTTTTGGCTTGGGGACTGTTTCAATAGCCACTACTCTCTTAGGGTCTATTTTCACCCCATCCTTAGACACTATATGTCCTAGTAGTTTGCCTTCTGTGACCCCAAATGCGCATTTCTTTGGGTTTAAAGTAACTCCATATTCCAGAGCTTTGATAAAGATTTTTTCCAAATGTTTGCAGTGATCTTCAACCTTATTAGAATATGTTGTAAGATCATCCTAGTACACAACCATAAATTTATCAATATAATCATGAAATGCTACATCTATGGCTCTTTGGAAGGTAGCTCCTACATTAATTAGGCCAAAAGGCATCCTCACATATACATATGTTCCCCATGGGGTTGTGAAGGCTGTCTTGAATTGTTCACTTTCCTTTACTAGAACTTGATTATATCCAGAAAAACCATCCATCATTGACATTAATTCAGAGCCAATCACTTGCTGCAACATGGCTTCCATATTAGGTAAGCCATAATTGTCTTTTAGAGATGCAATGTTTAAGTTTCTAAAATCCACACATAGCCTAATATCTCCATTCTTTTTCTTGACAGGAACCAAGTTTGAAACATAGGTGGAATTCCTGATTGGTTTGATTATCCCACCATCTCTTAGTTTTGTCAATTCTTCTTGCATTTTT
Organism: Cupressus sempervirens; assembly: GCA_028749045.1. NCBI lineage: Eukaryota > Viridiplantae > Streptophyta > Pinopsida > Cupressales > Cupressaceae > Cupressus > Cupressus sempervirens. Next base: position 780,062,977 of record CM053791.1, on the reverse strand, counting down.
GGGGCAAGGGTAGGATTGATTGGTCTCTGCTTTTGCCTAAAAGGTTTTACATTTTCCTTAAATGGTATGACATGCTAGAACATATCCTCCCTATAAGCCTTAAGGTCATCATATGACCAAGCAATAACATGTCTGTATTTTCTAAGTAGGTCAATCAATGTTTTCCTGATTTTAATAGGCAGATTTTGGCCAATATAAACCCTTTTAGGAACTTCATCACTACCCAAGTTTATTTCTTCTAACTCCTAAGGTTTGGGGTCGTTAACTCCTGATTTTACTCTGTCTTGGTTATCAAAAATATTTTCCAAGACCACTAACCCCTTTGGCATCTTATTTGTTTTCAATTGCATAATCTCTTGACCAAAAATGGTTTCCTTCCCATTTATGGTTTCAACTAGTCCACTGAAATCCATTTCCTAACCGTGGTACTTGTCTTCATTTAACAAAAAATTTGTAATATCTTTGTCATCTTCAAAGACCTGCCAATTTTCAATGTTATCAGGTATGGAAGGTCTATTTTGCACCTCAATCTGAGAGATTCCTAAAAATGATATCTCTTTTGGCTTGATTGCTACATTTGCTAACAGATTAGCCATCTTATTTTGAGTCCTATCTCTCCATGAGATCCCAAATGCATCAAAGAATTCTATTTGATCCTAAACTGCATTTCTATATTGTTTCAATTTCTTATTCTTGGATGAGTAGGTTCCTTTGATCTAAGAGATAATTAGTTCAGAATCCCCTATAACACATAATTTCTTAATTCTATGATGTATGGCAACTTTGAGTCCTAGCAGCAATGCTTCATGTTCTGCAATATTATTAGTGCAGGAAAACTTCAAAGTGAATGAATACCTAAAAGTGTTATTTTCAGGGGACACAAAAACTACACCTGCCCCTGCACCCTCTTTAGAACTAGCCCCATCAAAGAACATTGTCCATAATTTTGGTGAGTTCATGCAACATTCAACTTCATGTTCAATGATAGCAGGCAAGTTTTCAACTTCTTGAATAATTAATTCAGCCCTGAAAGCATTAATCCTAGTATCTAGGAAACAAGTGGTATCTTTGTCAATTTCTTCTCCTAAAATGTGATTAACCCTTGGCTCCCTATTTACCCTGACAACTTTGTCCCCTGTATGAAAAGTTACATAAGTGAGATCACATTGTAGGATTCTCCCCATGGTAGCACTCCATTTTTTGGAGAGTAACATTCCATAGTGTGGAGGTATATCTACCACAAGGATAGACATGGTTAATTCTACTTCAAGATATGCAACCAATTTGAATGGTAAGGCATTTATGGTACCTATGACTGGGACTTCCCTAGCATTCATTCCTCTGCATCTGCCCTGCTTGGTATCCACCTTCAAACCTAAGGCTTCCATTACTTTGAAAGGCATTATAGTGTTGGAAGCTCTTGAGTCTATCATGAAATTTTTTAAGGTCTTCCCTTTTATGATTAGATTGAGGAAAAAAGGATCAATATCTTCTATAAATGCCACTGAGGAATCATCTAAAAATATTTGAGGAATCTGGGATATGATACCACTATCCTCTATTACTAATGGGGTTTGTTGGGACACAGTTTGATCTACAACAATATTATTGTTTCCTATTCCACCCAACCATGACAAAGCCTTATTCTTATGCTCTTCAATTCTAAAAAGTTCAGACAAGGGCACTTTTACAGTAATTTGAGATAACATAGATATCATATCAACAGGTTCAACAATAGTGGGTCTTACAAGAATACCTGGAGTTGGAATCTTTTGAGCAATAGGCACCACTATTTTCTTGATAGTATTAGGTTTTGATTTCTTTGATGAATAAACTGGATGGCTTTCCTGCATCATTATTTATTGTTCTATTTCTCAAATTGTAATTACTATGGACTTGTGAAATCATTTTTGCTGTAATTCTGTCAATCTCCTCTTTGGAGGGCATTCTTAAGCTTGTGAAACCTACATCAAAAAATGTACTGCATACCTTATCTGTATCATACCCTTCATCATCTGAAAGCACTTGCTGATGATGTAAATGATAAGCAATTCTCTGGTTAGTAATATCATTTTCAGGCTCTTCTGAATCAGAATCTATCAAATCATCACACATGCTTACCATATTGCAACTTATATCATCATGGCTTTTCTCTTCAATTTCTTCTTCAGGTTGCACTCCTTGACCTTGGGCAAATGACTGAGCCACAACACAATAATCAGTAGAATGAGGTGGTTGACATATAATGCACCATGGCACATCATCATTCATATTTATAGTGTTCCTTTGCAAGGCATCTGGAGTACCCTTATCCTTCACATTGTGGGTCTTGTTGAGAACTAGTTAACTATCTTTCCACTGAGTGGTGTAAGGGTAATTTTGCATTCTAGGCTACCTATTGAAATTGTTGTTATTCACAAGGGGTCTTTTAGCAACATTTGGCTTATTGAAATTAGTGGGATTCATCTTCTTGAGCAATTCCAAAACCTAGCCTACAGTAGGTTCTTCGAGCTTCTTTCCTATAGGAGTTTTGTCACCCTCCCTTTTATTATTGTTCTTAGGATTAAAAAGCTTAGGATCATCCCTCCTACCTAGTTTTCTAGATGCCTTCCTATTATTCTCTATATTTACTATAATTTTATAGGCATCCCTTAAAGTCTTAGGATCCTTATCCCTCAATTGATAAGCCATTTTGCTATCAAAAACATTGAAATATGTTGTGAGATAGACATCTTCATTTAACCTCATAACTTGAAATAGTCTGTACATACCTTTCTGGAATCTTACATTGAAATCAAATGTGGACTCATTTGGATTCTTCTTGATGTTGTTGAACTCATTCAGCATGAATCCTGCACTAGTGTTGTCTCCATATTGCTCTTTGAACAATTTCTCCAAATCACTCCATGAGGTAATACTGTCATCAGGCAACCTCCTAAACCAATCCCTTGCATCCTCTATTAGTGAATGCACAAACAATTTCATTAGCATATCTTCATGTTCAACTTCATAATCATTCAACATATCAATGAAAATTCTCAAATGTTCTTCACTAGTAACAACATTATTCCCAGAGAACTTAACCACTTTATCTCTTAAATCAAACGATATGGGATGTGGAGCACCAGGAATACCAGCAAATGATATTTGTCTATACTTTTCCATGTATACAGGTTTCTTCTAGAAACCAAGAACATTTGAAGTACTAGCTATATTAGCTTGACTCAAGGGAGCAGCTTGGGATTGTTGAGGTAGGACAAATGGGACTTGGGTGCCAATAGTGGAAGATGAGGTAGGAGCAGATTGGGGTACTCCTTGAGTTGAGATTATTGGACCACTAACTGGTGCAGGAATTGCAGGTGGGATAGACAAATTGGGCCATGAAGCCAATGTAGAATTAGATTTTATGAATTGGATTTTTCTCCTAGTTTCTGCAGCTTGAGCTTCATTCTCGACCTTCTCAAGTTCTTTTGCAAGATCTTCCCTCTCTTTTTGAGCCTTCTCAAGATCTAGATCTAATTTTGACATGGAGGGTTGTATAGCTTTGCTTGGTATAGCTTGAGGCTCATTTATTTGGATTCCTATAGCCTTGCCTTTCCCTTTATCTGGAGCTTTTGCAGTGGGCTCTATAGGATCCACTTGAACAGGTTTATAGGCTTGGATTTGAGCAATAACTAGTTCTTGCCTTTGATTTAGGCATTTCTCTTGTTCTTGAAATTTAGTTCTCAAATTATCAACATCTCCAAAAACATCCTTATGGAGAGTTGTGGTATTTTCTTCTAACTTTTTATTTTTCTCCTTCAAAGCAGCCATCCTTCTTAGCAAAGCATCCCTTTCTATTATGGCATCCAAGGTGGCTTGCTCCTTTTCTTTTTCAAGATGAATGCATTTAGCTTCTTCCTCAGCAATCCATTTCTTCAGAAATCCTATTTTAGAGTGCACTTCTTTAGGATCTGTAGAAGTTTTCTCTGAATCAGCAGGGTCATCCAGATCTATAAGATTTGGCTCTACATAAGGGGCTACTCTGGGATTAAAAAGATTATCAAGTGAATTCCTAAATCCTAGCCTAGAGTTCATATCTGCTACAAGATTTGTCCTTGATGAAGAAATTCCCATAGTAGACATGTCTTTGTCTTGAAAGACTCTCTCATCTGGTAATGGGGTACTAAAAATGCCTCCAAAGAGTCTTGTAGTTTCAGATTCAGAATTAAGCAAAGAAGACTCTCTTCCTACTACTGGTTGATAATGAGAATTGATGGATGCATTACCTCTGGATTTCCAAGTGGGATTTGGATATGTCTTCTTCTTATTTTGGTTCTTCCTACCACCTTGGGGTAGATCAATATACATTGATACATCGAGATTGGCTCTCATGTAAGCTCTTGTGTTTTTTCTCTTGTCAGCCATATTCACCTTCTGTTACAACAAGCACTAGCTTCAAAACCTTAACTGAGTCACCACCCTATTTCGAGAAAATATGTAATGACACTTTTGCTGACTGAAGGAAAACAATACACAAGTAGAAACAAAAATATCTGGCATGGACAGAAAAATCATTGATGTCGTAAGACTGCAACTCTTGCTTGTTAGATAAGACACTTGGATAGGCTAGACACATCAGTGTGTAGCAATGGTACTTGGGCTTTATCTTCTTTAAATTCTCAAGATTTGTCACTAAATGATTCCCTTATAACCACCAAAAAAACTTAGATACCATGACACACATGTACACATGAGGACCAAAGAAACTGCAGTACTTTCTCACAAATGTGTTGGAAAACTCCCTAGTAGAGTTGCCATTTTGTTGGTGTTTTAAAATGCACTAAAACTACTAAGCAACAAAATGCTTAATACTAGAATGACAATACATACACGATCTAAAGACTACCCAATTCTTATTAACAATTGTGTATGCAAAGTATTTGGACCCAACTTCAACAAAACCACAAATGGTTTTCTACTCTTTTGGTTCTGCAAAACCAGGGTGGGTGTACCCAGGGATGATTCAAAACTAAAACAACTGTATGAAGATTATCCTTAGTTTCATTCTGATTCTCATTTCAAAATCCTCAAACATATACATAATTCTTTACTAACTTGATAAACACATCCCATAAAATAGATATGGCCAAGAATTCTTCTATAGATCTGCAGATGTTCTTAACAATAGTGGCTAACTGAAGCTAAAACATTCCATGCAGACAAGTGTTGGCCAACTTTGAAGATCTACAAGAAATAAAAGTAAAATTTGATTTGATGTTGCATTTTGATAATCATTTATGATCTATTTCTCCTTCAGTTGAATCAATTTGATCAGTGCCTAATCCATTGGGATTCAGAGTCTATAGCAATTTCTTAGATCTAGTTTGTTGCCTTACAACAAATTCTATCAGAAATTCTTATCAGAATTCATCATTCAAAATCCTTCCCACTACTAAAGAAGCCTTATCATATTCACCAAAGCTTTTATTTAATCCATTGAATTAACAACAGTGATAAAAAGATATACAACCTAACTAGATTACATTTAATTGCACAAGGTTTTACTTATACAATATCAAGACAACCAAGTAATTGGAAGGAGACAAGATTCAAAAAGAATAATATGGGGATAGTTCAAAATTTATATTCATCTTCTTTGAAAATGGCATATCATTTACAATAGACTCAGAATGACCTTCAAAAAGAAACATAGCTCATTCTATATTCATGTATTCTTAGAGAATTGACAGAGAAAATACATCTTAAACTTTAGGAGCTATCCAGGAAATAGCATGTGCCGAGCATCAACAATGCTTTAGGAGCCAAGTAACTCAGTATATCAGCATAGGAGTTTGTAATGGCACAAACTATGATGCAAATAGTTTTTTCAGCCGACATAAGGTAAATTTCAAAGGATTTAATCATGAGATCGAATCTTTTATTTTTCCTATGCAATCTACATGTAGCCATTAAGAAAAATGATAAAGGCATGCAACCAATTAGCAAAAGATAAGTATTGAGCGGGAAATTGAGATTCAATGTGGATCGTAGATTCATATCTAACCCTAAGTCCTTGAAGTCTTTATAAGCAAGATGAAATTTCATTGAAAATAGATATGAGAAGACATACAAGGGTGCACAGGAAAATACTTTTAGAAGCGAGCATTATCAGATCACAAAATGATCAAGATTAGAGAAAGTAGAACAGGTGCCTGCATTCAGCAATCAAGGATTGTAATCTATCAGGTTCATTATACCTAATACTTTCTAGCAATTGTATTAGAATGAAAATCCTATGGTGATAGGTTAGCTTAACAGCTATTTCATAGATCCTTTAATTAGATGATTAAAATCCTTTAACAGGGTGACACTTCATGTTAAGTGTTTGAAATCCTTTAAACAGGTCACTATTGACACAGTGTAAAGTCTTTAATAGGGAAGGCCTTTAATAGGGCAGACCATCAGAAGTGGTTGAAAAATATTGCTGCAGTAATTTTTGTGGGTATCATCCCCACCCTAGTTTTACCTTCTTATTCTTGGAGGGTTTCTAGGTTACCAAATTCGAGTGCTATGAGTTGTTGATGCATGTGTTTAGTTTCATATTTGTTTGATGTATTTACATGCATGCAATTTACTTGAAATTAAAAGTTTAATTGGATAAAATGTGATACTTATGATTCACACCCTCCCCCCCCCCCCAACTCTCATAAGTACTCTTTCCATATTTGAATATTCCAACAATTGGTATCAGAGCTGATCTAGGTTCTCACAAAGAGAAGCCTAATAGCTTGGAGGAAAATATCTAAAGATGGAAGCTTTCAAACTTGGAAAGATTATTGAAAATTAGGTGATAGATGTGCAACTTGCTCTGCATAGCTTGGAGGAATTTAGAAACAAGTTGAAAATTCATTAAAAAAAAGGAAGGATCTAGCCACAACCAAAAATGACATAAACTACAAAGAGATTGATACCACTAAAATATTTTCCAACAGAGACACTAAAGAGTTTGATGCAGCAATAGCAAAACTGATGGAGAAAAACAAAGCTCAAACAGAGGAGATAAGATCTCTCAAGATGGAACATGAATCACAGGCCATAATGATATGTGAAATTATTGAACAAAAGAAAAGAGTAGTTGATGACAAGGTCATGATAGAAAATGACAAAAGAAATCTTGCAAACAGACTTGAAGAAAAATGTACTGAATTGACAAGGATCTCAAACATGCAGATGGATACACTTGCCCAAATGATGAACCTTCATCATGAACTGAATGTGAAAGATATTGAGATCTCTACTTTGAAGATGCAGAATGAACAAATGTAGACTGAACTGAACAGAGAAAAAGAAGTAGCGAAGAATCTCAATAAATCAAGTGAAGCCATCAAGTATTTTGAACAGTTGCTGAAATCCCCAAGATCAACCCATGATACATCAGGACTTGGATACAATAGCACTGAAGTTGGAGAATAATCAAAGAGTGTAGAACAAAGAAATGATAAAGGTAAATATGTTAAACCTACATGACATTTCTGTGGAAAGAAAGGACATACATTTAATGTATGTAGAAGCAAGAATGTCCATCAGCATTATAAACCTAAAGGTATAAACCAATGTCATAGATGCAAGAGGCAAGGTCATCAATCATATGAATGCAGAACTAAAACTACTAAGACATCAAGATTTGATGGACATTTTTATCATTGCAAAAAGTATGGACATAGAGCTTTTAAATGTAGATCAAATCCTATGTGGACATTAAATCAGCCAACAAAGACATAGAACCATGAATTTTGGGATTACAACACCAGGTACAGTTGTCACTATTGTCAAGAATATGGACATATACCATAGAACTACATAAGAACACATTTTAGAGGGAACTACAAAAGATGGTTGAGTCAAACTACATGTTTTAGTTGCTTAAAAATTGGTCATGTCAGAAGGAACTGCCCAACAAGGTCAAAGGCATCAAGTTTAGAGTTCAGCAATGGAAAGGCAATGATAGATGTTGGACATATTAGAAGTGAAATGAATAAGACACGGAGGAAGAAAGATGAGAATAGCACATCAAGTGTAGAGATCACTTCACCTAATAGGTCAAGTGATCACATTTCATCAAATTAAGCAAGAAGAATTGATAAACCAAGTTACATCATACATCAGTCCCAAGACATAGAAGAACTGCAAAGAAGAAATCAGCATAAGTAAAGATGCTAAGTCAAAATTGAGAACTTTGCAAAGATCTGTCAAAGTTGTCTTTAGGTGCCAAGTTGCTAAATGCGACTGAGTTGATAGATGATGCCGAGCTGTGAAATATCAATAGGAGCCGAGCAAAGTGAAATACAATGAGTGCAGAGTCATGTTGAAACCCTTCAGGTGCCAAGTAGATAGTTGGTTGCATACTAAGCATTTATTACTCTATTTTGAAGGGTACATAAATTTGATTTTCGATCATTTTCCCACCATTCAAATGAGGAGCAAAGCTGAGAAGAGAAGAGAAGATCAAGATCAACTTAGAAGCCATTTGTGAAGATTTCAATAGTGATTCAGGACAAGTTTAATCGATTTGAGGTATTTTACTTAAGTGCTGAGCTACGTAGGATTCATAAACTTGTTTAAATCGTAAACCCTAGTTTGGCAAAAATTGGCATCCAGGTTAGGAACCACTAAGGGTGTAGAGAGTCATGAGATATAGCTTGTCAGAAATGAAGTTAAACAACGTGAATTTAAACCCATTCTAGAGGTAGCATACAAGAATGATCCTGCTGGTGCATTATAAAATTTTCTAGATAAAGTTGTTATGGTCCAAGATGTTCACAGATGTTATAACTGAAAAATTGGAGCAATAGGAGATTTAGAAATCTATAATGCATATGACAAACTATGTGTGAACAAAAGACTAAAAGATAAGTTCTCAATAATAGAAAAGAAAGGATTAACCAAAACCCTAGAATTTTTTATTGTTTTCAAAACTGAATGGGTACGGATAGTTTTGAGTAGAATACATGATGGAGCTTTTTAGTTAGAGTCAGGACCAGTCAAATTCACCAAGAAAATTTTTCATAGGGTTATTGGTATTCCAAACCTAGATCGGCCAAAGACCTTGCGAAGTGACAAAAGGGAAGTAATAGAGAAAAACATAGGTGCAAAATGGAACAATAGAGGAATGACTATCACACTTATGATCTAGCAGAGCTCATATTTCAATAGATTAATGAAAATTTGGGAGCTATAAGGAAGAGCAAGGGAGCTCAGTGCAAGTTTGGATCAATTTTGATGTGCATATTTTTCTATCTTATGAAAGAATTCCCTTCTATGGGTAAGGTAAGACGGAGACCAGATAAAACAATTGTTGAACAAATCAATGGATACATTAAATAGACGGGTGAAAATTTTGATGCCCAAATGACTAGTTACTTTGAGGACTTGAAAAAGTCCATGAAACAACGAATGAGGATTCCAATCTCATTGACTGAGAAATATGAAAAGGAAATTTTCTTTCTTGTAGATATAGATTATACCCATATACAAGCAGTTATACCTAGAGTAAGATGGCTTAGGCCACTAGGTTATGAACTTGATATTGATCAAGCTTCTGCAGCGATAACATCCCTACTTGCAGAAGAAGCTGATAAAAATGCAAAAAAATTTTGGAACCTATGATGTTGTTAAATCAAGGGTGATAACAAATTTGAAGACTTCTTCTGCAGTAAAGAAGAAAGAAAAAATGGTGAGACAAATCAAGAGAAAATTTGGTGTGGAAGAAGAAGGAACAACAGAAGAAGAGGGAGAAGACGTTCAAGAAGAGGGAGGTAACCCTCAAGGTCTGACTCAAGGGTTAGGAGAAGATAAAGAGGAAAGTGTTGAGGAAGAAGAAGTCGAGGAAGCTCTAGTTAAAAGAAAAGCCACAACTCCTCTTGCTCCTCAATCCAAGGAGAAGAAAGTAGCTGCTCCTGCACCAAAGAGACCTACCACAAGGGCTGTAGCACAAAAAGCCCAAGAGGAGAAAAAAGGAGAGAAGATTGCTGCCGAGTCTAAGAAAAGAAAATTTATTCCCCAACCTAAAACAGATGAGAATAAGATAGATTAAGAGGACAATAGTCAATTTCAAGTGGTAAGACACAAACCTCCAACTGTTGTTGATAAATTATGTTCAAAAATTAGGAATGATGATTTGAAAGGTTTAAAGAACCAAAATTTTTTGAAAATCACCAAAGAAGAGCAAAATAAATTAGAGGAATCTGTGTATGCTACGATGGCTGAATATAAGCACACACCTCTAGAATTAGATGAATCTATGCCAAAAGAATTGTATAAAATTGAAGAAGATAAATGGCATTTTTGTTTACAAATGGAAAAAGAAATAAGGGAGTAAACATTAGCTAGATTGTTGCCTAATTTGACTAAAGATCAAGTAACAAATGCAGTAAAAATGCATAATAATAGATTCACTCCCAAGCATAGAGCATTCAACATATTACAGAATAAAATTGAAGAGGTAGTTACAAAATCCACAAGATTGTGGAAAATAGTTTACAAAAAAATAGAAGATGTTTATAATGAAGAATATAAGGCAGAGGAAAGTGCTAAGACAAGAGAAAAGAATGTGTCAGGAACCAAAAAAAAAGAGAAGGAACAAGTGGAGAAGAAAAGTGAAGAAGAAAAGGAAGAAAAGGCACATACTAAGGAGAAAGATACAACTGAGCCACAAGATCAAAGTATGCAAGACACATAGGTATCTCCTCCTAGTCCTCCTCATGCCACCATCACACCTACAGATATTATTAAAATAAAAGATGTTACAGATACTTCAAATCAAAACATCAATCCATTAACTGTAGAGGATTTAGAAATCCTTGACCAATCATCACTGGTAGCAAAATTAAGTTCAAATCCCGATTGGTCGGTGTTGATGAATTACAGAATCCAGAAGCTAAAATAGAGATAGTTAAGGTAAAAGCACAAGTGCCACATTCGACCATACAAACTACTAGTATTCTATTTCTTCCACCACCACCTCCACCAAGTGTAGTCACTTATACAATTCAAATGCTGAGTACAGCAGTAGGGGAAATAAAAGAAATATATGAACAACCAACAAGTTCAACCCCACCTAGTGATCATAAAAGGGATATTCAAGGTGGAGAAAAAGATGAGACAAAGAAGAAGGAGGAGACTGCAATAAAAACACTGGTTGAATTACCAAAATCTAGTACTCCAACACAGACTCTTCAGCAACCAACCACATATGGGTTACAGCTACAAATTAGGACACCAGGCTCGAGCTCATCAAAGGCAGTCAAGAAACTTCACTATGGAGTTCCTAAGCTTCATGAAGAAATAAAGATCCCATATTATGAATCTAGCACTCTTACTGAAGAAAATATCAATGAAATTTAGAGTGCATTGGAGAGAAGAAGGAGACAAGAAGCACTAAGAAAAGAACATAAGCATAAGCTTACCTTGAATGAAATCAAAGACATATTCATAGAAGCTTTTTGCTTACAGTCTCCAGATGAGTCAAGACCAATTATAGAGCAACTATATGATATAGTTGACCAGTTGACTAGTGAAGACTAGGAAACAAATGCCAGATTGCTTGAATGGTTAGAAAGGAAGTTCCAAGGGAAGGTAAATAATAAAATATCTTGTGATATAGCACTGTCACAAGAAGAACTGACAAAGAAAATCAAAATAGTTAAAACTGTACTATGAAACATCTTTTCCCTATACAATAAGTTGTGTGATTTTTCCACATTCACACAGGACACTAGCTAGAAAATACTAAGCTTAGAAAACAATCTGAAACTTTCTAGCATGCAACTCCCCACAAATCCAGCTCAGAGTGAGAAGCATTTTGTAGAATCACTTCACACACAAAGAGAGTTAGCTGTTTTCGCAGCAGAGGAGGCAACCATAAAAGCTAAATTGATGCAAATTCAATCATCAATAACTCCTCATTTGGAACTACTTCACAAGGAGTAGATAAATGCAGAGAGAGTCCTCAGGAAAGACCCCAATCTTTCTTCATCTGATGGACTTGTACACCTAGCAGCAGAGATTGCCAACCAGCATAAGACATTGGATGTCACACTAGCAAATTGGGATGCAGCTCTGAAGGTACTCATTGAAGTAAATAGTACATTTTTGGCCAAGTATGGCATTTCATTATAAGACCCTTGACATAAGTGTCAAAAATGCAGAGAATAAGTATGGGGGAGTGATAAGAAGAGATTAAGTATGAGGGAGTTAAGTACAAGAATGAAATGATAAGTATGATAAAAGGGGGAGATAGCAAATTTTGGGATCAAATTTTGAGATAGCAAATTTTGATCAGTCAAAATGCAGAAACAGGAAAGAACTCATTGAGTGTACATACAAGATCAACTAATAAGGAGTCATAAGGATCTTAGTTGAGTGTTTTTGCCACTCATGTCAAAAGGGGAGATTGTTGGCTTAAAGAATAAATTTGACAACTGAGTGTCAATACACTTAACCATTTTTCCACTAAACAGTGCCAAGTGCCAACAAGTGCCGAGTGCCAACAGGTGTCGAGTGTTAACAAGTGCCAAGTAACAGTAGGTGCCGAGTGATATAGTTTTGTTTAGGTGCTGAGCTATCTAGGAAACAACATGTGCTGAGCATCAACAATGCTTCAGGAGTCGAGTAACTCAGTATATCAGCATAAGAGTTTGTAATGGCATAAACTATGATGCAAACAATTTTTCCAGCCGACATAAGGTAAATTTTGAAAGATTTAATGATGAGATCGAATCTTTTATTTTTCCTATGCAATCTACATGCAGCCAATAAGAAAAATGATAAAGGCATGCAACCAATTAGAAAAAGATAAGTATTGAGTGAGAAATTGAGATTCAATGTGGATCGTAGATCCATATCTAACCCTAAGTCCTTGAAGTCTTTATAAGGAAGATGAAATTTCATTGAAAATAGATATGAGAAGACATATAAGGGTGCACAGGGAAATACTTTCAGAAGTGAGGGTTATCAGATCACAAAAGGATCAAGATTAGAGAAAGCAGAACAGGTGCCTGCATTCAGCAATCAAGGATTGTAATCTATTAGGTTCATTATACCTAATACTTTCTAGTAATTGTATTAGAATGAAAATCCTATGGTGATAGGTTAGCCTAACAGCTATTTCGTAGATCCTTTAATTAGGTGATTAAAATCCTTTAACAGGGTGACACTTCATGTTAAGTGTTTGAAATCCTTTAAACAAGTCACTATTGATACAGTGTAAAGCCTTTAACAGGGTAGACCATCAGAAGTGGTTGAACAATATTGTTGCAGTAATTTTTGTGGGTATCATCCCCACCTCAGTTTTACCTTCTTATTCCTGGAGGGTTTCTGGGTTACCAAATTCCAGTGTTATGAGTTGTTGATGCATGTGTTTAGTTTCATATTTTTTTGATGTATTTACATGCATGCAATTTACTTGAAGTTAAAAATTTTATTGGATAAAATGTGATACTTATGATTCACCCCCACCCCCCCCCACCCCCCCCCCTCTCATAAGTAGTCTTTCCATATTTGAATATTCCAACAATTGGTATCAGAGCTGATCCAGGTTCTCACAAAGAAAAGCCTAACAACTTGGAGGAAAAGATCTAAAGATGGAAGCTTTCAAACTTGGAAAGATTATTGAAAATCAGGTGATAGATGTGCAACTTTCTCTGCCTAGCTTGGAAGAATTTAGAAACAAGTTGAGAAATTCATTAAAAAAAAGGAAGGATCTAGCCATAGCCAAAAATGAGATAAACTACAAAGAGATTGATACCACCAACATATTTTCCAACTTAGACACTAAAGGGTTTGATGCAACAATAGCAGAACTGATGGAGAAAAACAAAGCTCAAACAGAGGAGATAAGATCTCTCAAGATGGAATATGAATCACAGGCCATAATGATATGTGAAATTACTGAACAAAAGAAAAGAGCAGTTGATGACAAGGTCATGATAGAAAATGACGAAAGAAATCTTGCAAACAAACTTGAAGAAAAATGTACTGAATTGACAAGGATCTCAAACATGCAGATGGATACACTTGCCCAAATGATGAACCTTCATCATGGACTCAATGTGAAAGATATTGGGATCTCTAATTTGAAGATGCAAAATGAACAAATGCAGAATGAATTGAATAGAGAAAAAGAAGTAGCAGAGAATCTCAATAAATCAAGTGAAGCCATCAAGTATTTTGAATAGTTGCTGAAATCCCAAAGATCAACCCATGATACATCAGGACTTGGATACAATAGCACTGAAGTTGGAGAATCATCAAAGAGTGCAGAACAAAGAAGTGATAAAGTTAAAGATGTTAAACCTACATGTCATTTTGGTGGAAAGAAATGACATACATCTAATGTATGTAGAAGCAAGAATGCCCATCAGCATGATAAACCTAAAAGTATAAACCAATGTCATAGATGCAAGAAGCATGGTCATCAAGCATATGAATGCAGAACTAAAACTACTAAGACATCAAGATTTGATGGACATTTTTATCATTGCAAAAAGTATGGACATAGAGCTTTTAAATGTAGATCAAATCCTATGTGGACATTAAATCAGCCAACAAAGACATAGAACCATGAATTTTGGGATTACAACACCAGGTACAGTTGTCACTATTGTCAAGAATATGGACATATACCATAGAACTACATAAGAACACATTTTAGAGGGAACTACAAAAGATGGTTGTGTCAAACTACATGTTTTAGTTGCTTAAAAACTGGTCATGTCAACAGGAACTGCCCAACAAGGTCAAAGGCATCAAGTTCAGAGTTCAACAATGGAAAGGCAAAGATAGATGTTGGACATATCAGAAGTGAAATGAATAAGACATGGAGGAAGAAAGATGAGAATAGCACATCAAGTAAAGAGATCACTTCACCTAATAGGTCAAGTGATCACATTTCATCAAATTAAGAAAGAATAGATGTGTGGGATTGATAAACCAAGTTACATCATACATCAGTCCCAAGACATAGAAGAACTGCAAAGAAGAAATTAGCATAAGTAAAGATGCTAAGTCAAAATTGAGAACTTTGCAAAGATCTGTCAAAGTTGTCTTCGGGTGCCGAGTTGCTAAATGCGATCAAGTTGATAGATGATTCCGAGCTATGAAATATCAATAGGAGTCGAGCAAAGTGAAATACAATGAGTGCAGAGTCATGTTGAAACCCTTTAGGTGCCAAGTAGACAGTTGGCAACATACTAAGCATTTATTACTCTATTTTGAAGGGTACATAAATTTGATTTTTGATCATTTTCCCACAATTCAAATGAGAAGCAAAGCCAAGAAGAGAGCAGAAGATCAAGATCAACTCAAAAGCCATTTGTGAAGATTTCAACAATGATTCTGGACAAGTTTCATCAATTTGAGGTATTTTACTTAAGTGTCGAGCTATGTAGGATTCATAAAATTGTTTAAATCGTAAACCCTAGTTTGGAAAACAATGGCATCCGAGTTAGGAACCACTAATGGTGTAGAGAGTCATGAGATATAGCTGGTCAACAACGAAGTTAAACAACTTGAATTTAAGTCCATTCCAGAGGTAGCATACAAGAATGATCCTGCGGGTGCATTATCAGTTATTTCGGATAAAGTTGTTATGGTCCAAGATGTTTGCAGATGTTATAACTGCAAAATTGGAGCCATAGGAGATATAAAAATCTATAATGCATATGACAAACTATCTATGAACAAAAGAGTAAAAGATGAGTTCTCAATAATAAGAAAGAAAGGATTAACCAAAACCATAGAATTTTTGATTATTTTCAAAACTGAATAGGTACGGATAGTTTTGAGCAAAATACACAATGGAGCTTTTTGGTTAGAGCCAGGACTAGTCAAATTCACCAAGAAACCTGTTCATAGGGTTACTAGTATTCCAACCCTAGATCGGCCAAAGACCCTACAAAGTGACAAAAGGGAAGTAATAGAGAAAAACACAGGTGCAAAATGGAACAATAGAGGAATGACTATCGACATAGTCACAGATCCCCTACTAGATTTTGCTATGAGAATTATTTCACACAAATTCTATCAATCCAACAGGTTAAATAGTGTACCTTGTATAGTAGTTGATGTTGCATACAAGATAATAAAAAAGGATCACACTTATGATCTAGCAGAGCTCATGTTTCAATAGATTAATGAAAATCTAGGAGCTATAAGGAAGAGCAAGGGAGCTTAGTGCATATTTGGATCAGTTTTGATGTGCATATTTTTCTATCTGATGAAAGAATTCCCTTCTATGAGTAAGGTAAGATGGAGACCAGATAAAACAATTGTTGAACAAATCAATGGATACATTGAACAGATGGGTGAAAATTTTGATGCCCAAATGACTAGTTACTTTGAGGACTTCAAAAAGTCCATGAAACAAAGAATAAGGATTCCAGTCTCATTGACTGAGAAATATGAATAGGACATTTTCTTTCTTGTAGATATAGATTATACCTATATACAAGCAATTATACCTAGAGTAAGATGGCTTAGGCCACTAGGTTATGAACTTGATATTGATCAAGCTTCTACAACGATAATAGCCCTACTTGCAGAAGAAGCTGATAAAAATGCAAAAACTTTTGGAACCTATGATGTTGTTAAATCAAGGGTGATAACAAATTTGAAGACCACTTCTATAGTAAAGAAGAAAGAAAAAATGGTGAGACAAATCAAGAGAAAATTTGGTGTGGAAGAAGAAGGAACAGCAGAAGAAGAGAAGACATTGAAGAAGAGGGAGATAAATCTCAAGGTCTGACTCAAGGGTTAGGAGAAGATAAAGAGGAAAGTGTTGAGGAAGAAGAAGTCAAGGAAGCACCAGTTAAAAGAAAAGCCACAACTCCTCCTGCTCCTCAATCCAAGGGGAAGAAAGTAGTTGCTCCTACACCAAAGAGACCTACCACAAGCGCTGCAACACAAAAAGCCCAAGAGGAGGCAAAAGGAAAGAAGACTGCTGCTGAGTCTAGGAATAGAAAATTTATTCCCCATCCTGTAATAGATGAGGAGAAGATAGAGTCAGAGGAAAAAAGTCAATTTCATGTGGTAAGACACAAACCTCAGACTGCCATTGATAAATTATGTTCAAAAATTAGGAATGATGATTTGAAAGGTTTAAAGAACCTAAATTTTTCTAAGCTCAATAAAGAAGAGCAAAATAAATTAGAGGAATCTGTGTATGCTATGATGGTTGAATATAAGCACACACCTCTAGAATTAGATGAATCTATGCCAAAAGAATTGTAGAAAATTGTAGAAGATAAATGGTATTTTTGTTTACAAATGGAAAAGGAAATAAGGGAGTCAACATTAGCTATATTGTTGCCTGATTTGAATAAAGATCAAGTAAAAAATGCAGTAAAAGGGCATAATAATAGGTTCACTCCCAAGCATAGAGCATTCAGCATATTACAGAATAAAATTGAAGAGGTAGTTACAAAATCCACAAGATTGTGGAAAATAGTTTACAAGAAAATAAAAGATGTGTATAATGAAGAATATAAGGTAGAGGAAAGTGCCAAGACAAGAGAAAAGAATGTGTCAGGAACCAAAGAAAAAGAGAAGGAACAAGTGGAGAAGAAAAGTGAAGAAGAAAAGGAAGAAAAGGCACATACTGAGGAGAAAGACGAAGAGAAAGATACAGCTGAGTCACAAGATCAAAGCATGCAAGACACACAGGTATCTCCTCCTAGTCCTCCTCATGCCACCATCACACCTACAGATATTATAAAAATAAAAGATGTTACAGATACTTTAAATTCAAAAATCAATCCATTAACTATAGAGGATTTAGAAATCCTTGACCAATCATCACTGGTAGCAAAATTAAGTTCAAATCCTGTATTGGTCAGTGTTGATGAATTATAGAATCTAGAAGTTAAAATAAAGATAGTCAAGGTAAAAGCACAAGTGGCACCTTCGACCATACAAACTACTAGTATTCTATTTCTTCCACCACCACCTCCACCAAGTCACTTATATACTTCAAATGCTGAGTACAACAACAGGGGAAATAAAAGAAACATCTGAACAAACAAGTTCAACCCCACCTAGTGATCATAAAAGGGATATTCAAGCTGAAGAAAAAGATGAGACAAAGAAGAAGGAGGAGACTGCAATACAAACACTGGTTGCATTACCAAAATTTGGTACTCCAACACAAACTCTTCAGCAGCTGAGCATAGATGGGTTACAGCTATAAATCAGGACACCAGGCTCAAGCTCATCAAAGGCAGTCAGGAAACTTCACTATGGAGTTCCTAAGCTTGATGAAGAAATAAAGATCCCATATTATGAATCTAGCACTCTTATTGAAGAAAAGATCAATGAAATTCAGAGTGCATTGGACAGAAGGAGACAAGAAGCACTAAGAAAAGAACATAAGCATAAGCTTACCTTGAATGAAATCAAAGACATATTCACAGAAGCTTTTGGCTTACAGTCTCTAGATGAGTCAAGACCAATTATAGAGCAACTATCTGATATAGTTAACCAGGTGACTAGTGAAGACCAGGAAACAAATGCCAAATTGCTTGAATGGTCAAAAAGGAAGTTCCAAGGCAAGGTAAATAATAAAATATCTCATGATATAACGCTGTCACAAGAAGAACTAGCAAAGAAAATCAAAATAGTTAAAACTATACTAGGAAACATCCGTTCCCTATACAACAAGTTGTGTGATTTTTCCACATTCACACAGGACACTAGACAAAAAATACTGAGCTTGGAAAACAATCTGAAAATTTCTAGCATGCAACTCCCCAGAAATCTAGCTCAGAGTGAGAAGCATTTTTCCCAATCGAATCACACATAAAGAGAGTTAGCTATTTTAGCAGCAGAGAAGGCAACCAGAAAAGCTAAATTGATGCAAATTCAATCATCAATAACTCCTCATTTGGAACTACTTCACAAGGAGTAGATAAATGTAGAGACAGTCCTCAGGAAAGACCTTAATCTTTCTTCATCTGATGGGCTTGTACACCTAGCAGTCGAGATTGCCATCCAACATAAGACATTGGATGTCACACTAGCAAATTGAGATGCAGCTCTGAAGGTACTCCTTGAAATAAATAGTACATTTTTGGCAAAGTATGGCATTTCATTGTAAGACCCTTGACATAAGTGTCAAAAAGGGGGAGAATAAGTATGGGGGAGTGATAAGAAGAGATTAAGTGTGAGGGAGTTAAGTACCTGAATGAAATGATAAGTATGATAAAAGGGGGAGATAGCAAATTTTGGGAGAAAATTTTGAGATAGCAAATTTTGATCAGTCAGAATGCAGAAACAGGATAGAACTCACTGAGTGTACATACAGGATCAACTAATAAGGAGTCATAAGGATCTTAGTTAAGTGTTTTTCCCACTCATGTCAAAGGGGGAGATTTTTAGCTTAAAGAATAAATTTGACAACTGAGTGTCAATACACTCAACCATTTTTTCACTAAACAGTGCCCAGTGCCAACAAGCGCCGAGTGCCAACAAGTGCCGAGTGCCAATAGGTGTCGAGTATTAACAAGTGCCAAGTAACAGTAGGTGCCAAGTGATACAGTTTTGTTTAGGTGTTGAGCTATCCAGGAAACAACATGTGCCGAGCATTAGCAATGCTTCAGGAGCCGAGTAACTCAGTATATCAACATAAGAGTTTGAAATGGCACAAACTATGATACAAACAGTTTTTTCAGCCGACATAAGGTAAATTTCGAAGGATTTAATGATGAGATCAAATATTTTGTTTTTCCTATGCAATCTACATGTACCCAATAAGAAAAATGATAAAGGCATGCAACCAATCAGAAAAAGATAAGTATTGAGCAGGAAATTGAGATTCAATGTGGATCGTAGATCCATATCTAACCCTAAGTCCTTGAAGTCTTTATAAGGAAGACAAAATTTCATTGAAAATAGATATGAGAAGACATACAAGGGTGCACAGGGAAATACTTTCAGAAGCAAGGGTTATCAGATCACAAAAGGATCAAGATTAGAGAAAGCAGAATAGGTGCTTGCATTCAACAATCAAGGATTGTAATCTATCAGGTTCATTATACCTAATACTTTCTAGCAATTGTATTAAAATGAAAATCCTATGGTGATAGGTTAGCTTAATAGCTATTTTGTAGATCCTTTAATTAGGTGATTAAAATCCTTAACAGGGTGACACTTCATGTTAAGTGTTTGAAATCCTTTAAACAGGTCACTGGTGATACAGTGTAAAGCCTTTAACAGGGCATCTAAAATTTATTCAGCATTAACTAAGTATTTTCTTGGCTCTTACTAGCTTTCTTGGCTCCTCTCTAATGAACTTAGTTTGAGCTTTACAAAAGACTTAGCTAAAACCTTAAATCTTTGATATGTTTCAGTGTGCCCATTCATTGTATCTTATAGTATGTCATCAAATACACTTTTTTTCATCAATGGCTTAGCTGATCCTTGTACTTCATTACAACATCATAACTTCAACCTTTCTCTACGTGTTCTAGTTACATCTTATTTATTGCCTCCTTCTTGACAATCAACTAATTGATAGTATTTGGATCACTAAAGCAATTGTCATTCCTACAAGTAGCAAGTTTTACATCAATGACAAAACCAAACTGATCAGTTTAATCAAACTCAGTTACCACCAAGATTGTATACGTTGTCTTGCTGTATTTTTACTACTGCTCTCATATATCTCCCTCTTTCATATATATATATCTCCCTCTTTCTTTGTATTGATCTATTTTTTGCATATTTCTCCCTATTTGACATAAATGCCAAAGACGTAGCATCTTTATCATGCAAAATATAAGCTTTGACTTCTTCTTGATTTTCTCCCTCTGTCACCATGCTTGTGACTGATTTGGAGTTTCTGCTCCTACTGTCATCCTTTGCATCAACCTGTTAATATTTCAAAGATTTATTCCTATTGATGCAAGATAGCTTCCTTTTTGCCTTAAACTTCTTGAGTTAGGGGTATGACCCCCAACTTGCCTCTAAGATATTCATAGGCATCTTTGGGCAATGGTTTGGTAAAGATATCTACAGTTTGTTCCTTTGTGTGAATGTATTCCAACTTCACTTGTTTGTCTTCTACCAATTCTCTGACATAATGATACTTGATTGCAATATGCTTGGTTTTTGCATGCATCACTAGATTTTTGGATATGTTTATAGCACTTGTATTATCACAATACAATATCACAGGTTTTGTTACTTCTTCTTTCATTCCATTCAATAGATGTGTAAGCCATACAATGTCTGTGCAATTGACTGTAGCTGCCACATATTCTAACTCTGTAGTGGATTATGATGTACATGTTTGTTTCTTGCTAGTCCAGGTAACCAGCCTTTTGCCTAGAAATAATGCACCTCCACTTGTGCTTTTTCTATCATCAATGTTTCCTCCCTAGTCTGCATCTGTATATGCATTGAGCTCAAATTTTCCATTCTTTTTTTAGTATAGACCAAAGTCATCAGTTCCTTTGAGATATCTCATTATTCTTTTTACTGCTATGAGATGATTTTCTTTAGGATTAGCAAAGAACCTAGCCACTATTCCAACTGCTAAAGCTATGTTTGGTCTACTATGTACAACATATTGTAGTTTTCCAATCATGGATCTGTACATTGTTTGATTGACTTTAGCTAACTCATCATTCTTGAACAACTTATTTCCCGTTGCCATTGGTGTGCTGACTGGTTTGGATTCCTCCAATCCAAATGTTTTAAGAATTTCTTTGATGTATTTTGATTGTGTAACAAATATTCCATGTTTGAGTTGATGTACTTGCAATCCAACAAAAAATTTGATTTCTCCAAACATAGAAATTTCAAATTCATGTTTCATTTTGTCAGCAGAGCCTTTGCAAAGTACTTCCTTACCACCAAACACTATGTCATCCACACAGATTTCAGATACAATAATGTCTTTACCTTCTTCTGCTTTGATGTACATGTTGCTTTTGTCATTAGTTCTTTCAAATCCTATTTCCACTAGATACTTGTGAAGTCTCTCATACCATGCTCTAGGTGCTTGTTTCAAATCATAGAGTGCTTTGTGTAACTTACACACCATATCCCTGTTGTTTGTTGGAAATGATTGAAATGATCATAAGAAAAGTTGTTGGAATAATATATGGAACTGGTAAAGAATGTCCTCAATCATTGTTTTTTCATTGATGTCAAACTTGCTACTTGTAGGAATGACAATTGCTTTAGTGATCCAAATACTATCAATTAGTTGATTTTCAAGGAGGAGGCAATCAATAAGATGTAACTAGAACACCTAGAGAAAGGTTGAAGTTATGATGTTGTAATGAAGTACAAGGATCAGCTAAGCCATTGATGAAAAAAAGTGTATTTGATGACATACTATAAGATACAAAGAATGGGCACACTGAAACATATCAAAGATTTAAGGTTTTAGCTAAGTCTTTTGTAAAGCTCAAACTAAGTTCAATAGAGAGAAGGAGCTGAGAAAGCTAGTAAGAGTCGAGCAAATTCTTAGTTAATGTCGAGTAAATTTTAGATGTCGAGTAAAACTCAGATGCTGAGTAAACTTCAAATACCGAGTAAATTTTAGATGCCGAGAAGAATCAAGTGCCAAGCAGAATCAAGTGCCGAGCAGAACCAATTGCCGAGTAGGTATAGGTGTTGAGTAACATAGAAGGTGCCGAGCACCAATAACTCAATAATGCCGAGTTGTTGCATTATTTTGAAAATTGAAGATTCACCAGATCTAAGCTAACAAGGTTGTTATTTAGAAATTTGTGAATTAAAAGGAAGATAAGAATGATGAGCTGGTGGCACAAAACACCATGTAGAACATTTTTAAGATACATATGGCAAAGTTTTTAGAAGAGAACAAGATATGGCGTAGATACATTGTATCCCACCTAATCCATTTTGAAACCCTAAAATTGGAGAGGGAGAATTGAGTGGCAAAGGCAAATCAGACTCCTATTTAAGAAGACATAAGTTAACGAGAAAGAGAGAGAGAGAGGTGGTCAAGCATAAAAGCATGAAGTGCTGTAGAATGTGCTAAGGAGAAGAAAGCATAGGAACTCTGTTTGGATAGATGACCACAAGGATGATTGCATTGGTAGAATGAGTAAGAAGACTCAAGGAGATGAAGCTTGAGAGGGAGACAAGCAGTCAGAGCTGAAGTGATTGAAGCCAAGCATAAGGATTGAATTGAAAGTGTGATCTGAAATCTGCAAAGTATGTTGTAAGTTATATCAGATCAAAAGACCATTATCATTACTTTCTAGTAATTGTAACAGTAAGTTTAAATCCTATGGACTTAGGTTGGTTTAATAGCCATAAGATAAATCCTTTAACAGGGTGGCATTCTAAGTGAATGTTCAAAAGACCTTTAACTAGGCCCATTCCTAACAGTTTGGTGAAATCCTCTAACAAGGTCACATTTAACAGTGTGTTGTAAGCCTTTAACAGGGCATCACTTCAGAAGAGTGAAAATCAAGTAGCATGTTACTAGTGATTTTTTCCAAATTGGGTTTTCACATAAATCACTGTGTCATGTGTTGATCTTGAATGTTTTATCTTTGCATATTGATTTATTGTAACTTGCTTATATGATTGATTTAAGATCAGATGGATGGAAAGAGTATGGATTCATTAAAAATACTAAAAAGGTTTTAATAGGGCATTTGGACCTTGAATAACTAATTCACCCCCCCCCCTCTCAGTTATTCTAAAGAATTCTAACAATTGGTATTAGAGCCTGACTGTTGATTCTGTTTAAAGAGACTATAAGCAGAAAAGATCAAAATGCCAAAGAAAGAAGTTCCCAAGCTCAACAAAGACAACTTTGTTGCATGGAAAAGTTTGATGAACCTACATCTTGTATCCATAGGAGATTATGCCCAAAATTCAATTGTCACTGAACATGTAGATCCAACAGGTGCTCCTACTGTAGAAGACATGAAAAACAAGCAAGAACACAACTAGACAATGCTAGAAATTGCCTCTGCACTCAGCTATGCTGAATTTGATGATATCAAAGGATGTGACACTGCATTCAAAATGTGGAAAGCCTTATCAAACATCTATGGAGGAGATCAAAATGTATAAAGAGAAAAAAGAGAAAGTCTTAGAGGAAAGTTTGATGACATGAAAATGGAAGAAAATGAGAATGCTTCTCAGTATGGTGCAAAAATAAAGGAAGTGGTAATTGCAATAAGACTCTTGAGTGGTGAACTGGATGAAGATACTATTAATAGTAAGTTCTTAAGAACCTTTCTCCTTATCTATGCTATTAGAGTATCATCAATACAAGAGCTAAGATGTATACCAGGAAATAATCTAAGATTTGAAGGTATAATAGGCAGACTCACTGCATTTGAGTTATCTAACTTTGACAACTACAAACTTGAAAATGTTGAATCTGATTTTAAGGCCAAGTTATCACTGAAAGATGTCAAACAGGTGAAATCAAAGAAAGGAAGAAAAATGAAGTATGTATCTAGTGACAGTAGCACTAATGAAGAAGATGTGGAACAATTGGAAGCATTGCTCGCTAGAAGATTTCACAAGGGAAAAGGAAAATTCAAAGGTAAGATGTCTATCATTTGTTTCAATTGCAATGAAGTAGGTCATATTGCTGCAAGGTGTCCACAGAAAAAGGATTCCAAGGAAGGCAACAAATACAAGAACAAAAGAGATGATGACAAGAGAGATTACAAAGAAAAAGGTAAGAAGTATTATATTGTTGAAGAAAATTCTGATGACAATGATGATGAAGTTGTTTATGTAGCCATGAAGGACCAATCTGATGAAGAAGAGACCACAACGCTGGTAACATGTATAAACAAGAATGACAGATGGATCATAGACAGTGGATGCTCACATCACATGACAGGAGACAAAAGTAAGTTTGTTAACTTTACTCAGTATGATGGAAATAGTGTTAGATTTGGTAATGATGCTCCATGTCAAATCAAGAGAAAAGGTTGCATTAAGCTCACAGAACAAATTTCATGTGACAATGCATACTATGTTGAAGGGTTAAACTACAATTTACTGAGTGTCTCACAGTTAGGCAATATAGGTTGCAAAGTGGAATTTGGAAAAAAAACTACAAAAATCTATGATACTGATGGTAAACTAATAGGAAAAGGAGATCAAACAAAGAGCAATTTGTTTTACCTTGATATGGATGATGTTTCTTGTTTATTTGCAAAATTTGATGATGAATGGTTATGGCATAGAAGATTATGCCATGTCAACTTTGATAATCTAGTCAACATCAGTAAAATGAAGAAAGTCAGAGGTTTACCAAAATTGAAGAAGCCTGATAATATCATGTGCAAACAATGTCGGCTAGGAAAGATGACAAGGTCAAGTTCCAAAAGCAAAAACTATACATTTGAAGAGATACTTGAGTTAGTTCACACTAACTTATGTGGTCCAATGGAAATACAAAGCTATAGAGGAGATAAATACATAATGCTATTTGTTGATGACTATTCCAGGATGATGACTATTATGTTCTTAAAACAAAAATCTGATGTTTTTCAAATGTTTAAGTGGTATGTGGCTAGAGTAGAAAAGGAAACTGGAAAAAGCTTGAAATGCCTAAGATCAGATAGAGGTGGTGAATTTACATCAAAAGAATTCGAGATATTCTGTAATGACAAAGGAATCAAAAGACAAATGTTAGCTCCTAGAACTCGCCCACAGAATGGAATTGCTGAAAGAAGAAATAGATCTATGATTGACTATGCTAGAACATTAATGATGGAAAAGAATGTTGCTCTAAAATATTGGAGAGAAGCTATAAGTCTAGTTGTTCATACACTGAACTGAGTACAAGTCAAGAAAGGTACAAATACAACACCTTTTGAATTATGGTATGGTCACTCACCCAATATAAAACATTTCAAAGTGTTTGGTTGCAAATGTTTTATCCTTAAAGATACTAGAAATGGAAAATTTGATGCAAAAAGTGATGAAGGCATATTTCTTGGTTACTCCACTAGAAGTAAGATATATAAGTGTTTGAATATTAACACTAACAAAATTGTGGAAAGTGCGAATGTAAATTTTGATGAGCACACAGAAGTCCAAGCTGAAGAACCAAAGAAAATGGAAGAGTACAGAACCTTTGTGAATTCTTATGAAGGAATGATTGTTGATGAGGATGATGTCAATCAAATTGAAAATCAACAAGTGTCAGTTTCAGCTGAGTCACAACCAGTGAATGCCGAGTTGCATTCAAAAGCCAAGTTGTAGAATGAAGGAAATGGACAATCTGATTCTAAAAATAGTACACATAATGAAGAACAACCTGACAATGAAGTGCATAGTGATCTTGAATCTGAAAGATCAAACATGGAAACAAGGACAGAGCCAAGGTTATCCAAATATGTAAAAATACATCACCCTACTAAACAGATAATTGGTGAGAAAGATGCAAGACCAATGATAAGGAATAGACTAAGACATGAATCATGTCTGATCAGCAAATTTGAACCCAAGATAGTATATGGTGCATTACAAGATGATGACTGGTATAATGTGATTGGCACCAAATGGGTATTCAAAAACAAACTAGATGAGAATGGTGAGATCACCAGAAACAAAGCCAGACTAGTATGTAAGGGTTATGCTCAAGAAGAAGGAATAGACTATGGAGAAACATTTGCTCATGTTGCTAGAATGGAAGGAGTAAGAACTTTACTTGCATATGCTGCCTAAAAAGATTTTAAAGTCTATCATATGGATGTAAAATCTACCTTCTTAAATGGTATACTAGAAGAAGAAGTCTACGTTGAACAACCAAAAGGATTTGTTGATGAAAACAATGTTAGAATTCTTTAGAATAACTAAGAGGGGGGGGTGAATTAGTTATTCAAGGTGAAATGCCCTATTAATACCTTTTTACTATTTTTAATGATTAAAGAATAAATTTGACATCATTGTTAAATTAAAGAATAAATTTGACAACTGAGTGTCAATACACTTAACCATTTCTCCACTAAAGAGTGCCAAGTGCCAACAAGTGCCGAGTGCCAACAAGTGCCGAGTGCCAACAGGTGTCGAGTGCTAATAGGTGCTGAGTGTTAACAAGTGCTAACAAGTGCTAAGTAACAGTAGGTGCCAAGTGATAAAATTTTGTTTAGGTGCTGAGCTATCCAGGAAACAACATGTGTCGAGCATCAGCAATGCTTCAGGAGCCGAGTAACTCAGTATATCAACATAAGAGTTTGTAATGGCACAAAATATGATGCAAACAATTTTTTCAATCAACATAAGGTAAATTTTGAAGGATTTAATGATGAGATCAAATATTTTGTTTTTCCTATGCAATCTACATGCAGCTAATAAGAAAAATGATAAAGGCATGCAACCAATCAGCAAAAGATAAGTATTGAGCGAGAAATTGAAATTCAATGTGGATCATAGATCCATATCTAACCCTAAGTCTTTGAAGTCTTTATAAGGAAGATGAAATTTCACTGAAAATAGATATGAGAAGACATACAAGGGTGCATAGGGAAATACTTTCAGAAGTGAGGGTTATCAGATCACAAAAGGATCAAGATTAGAGAAAGTGGAATAGGTGCGTGCATTTAGAAATCAAAGATTGTAATCTATCAGGTTCATTATACCTAATACTTTCTAGCAATTGTATTAGAATGATAATCCTATGGTGATAGGTTAGCTTAAAAACTATTTTTTAGATCCTTTAATTAGGTGATTAAAATCCTTTAACAGGGTGACACTTCATGTTAAGTGTTTGAAATCCTTTAAACAGGTCACTATTGATACAGTGTAAAGACTTTAATAGGGCAGACCATCAAAAGTGGTTGAACAATATTGGTGCAATAATTTTTGTGGGTATCATCCCCACCCCAGTTTTACCTTCTTATTCCTAGAGGGTTTCTAGGTTACCAAATTCCAGTGTTATGAGTTGTTGATGCATGTGTTTAGTTTCATATTTGTTTGATGTATTTACATGCATGCAATTTACTTGAAGTTAAAAGTTTTATTGGATAAAATGTGATACTTATGATTCACACCCCCCCCCCCCCTCTCTCATAAGTACTCTTTCCATATTTGAATATTCCAACAATTGGTATCAGAGCTGATCCAGGTTCTCACAAAGAAAAGCCTAACAGCTTAGAGGAAAAGATCTAAAGATGGAAGCTTTCAAACGTGGAAAGATTATTGAAAATCAGGTTATAGATGTGCAACTTGCTCTATATAGCTTGGAGGAATTTAGAAACAAGTTGAGAAATTCATTAAAAAAAAGGAAGGATCTAGCCATAGCCGAAAATGAGATAAACTACAAAGAGATTGATACCACCAACATATTTTCCAACGGAGACACTAAAGAGTTTGATGTAGCAATAGCAGAACTGATGGAGAAAAACAAAGCCCAAACAGAGTAGATAAGATCTCTAAAGATGGAACATGAATCACAGGCCATAATGATATGTGAAATTACTGAACAAAAGAAAGGAGCAGTTGATGACAAGGTCATGATAGAAAATGACAAAAGAAATCTTGCGAACAGACTTGAAGAAAAATGTACTGAACTGACAAGGATCTCAAACATGTAGATGGATACACTTGCCGAAATGATGAACCTTCATCATGAACTGAATGTGAAAGATATTGAGATCTCTACTTTGAAGATGCAGAATGAACAAATGCAAAATGAACTGAACAGAGAAAAAGAAGTAGTAGAGAATCTCAATAAATCAAGTGAAGCCATCAAGTATTTTGAATAGTTGCCGAAATCCCCAAGATCAACCCATGATACATCAAGACTTGGATACAATAGCACTAAAGTTGGAGAATCATCAAAGAGTGCAAAACACAGAAGTGATAAAGGTAAAGATGTTAAACCTACATGTCATTTCTATGGAAAGAAAGGACATACATCTAATGTATTTAGAAGCAAGAATGCCCATCAGCATGATAAACCTAAAAGTATAAACCAATGTCATAGATGCAACAAGCAAAGTCATCAAGCATATGAATGCATAACTTAAACTACTAAGACATCAAGATTTGATGGACATTGTTATAATTGCAAAAGTATCGACATAGAGCTTTTGAATGTAGATCAAAGCCTATGTGGACATTAAGTCAGCCAGCAAAGATATCAAACCATGAATTTTGGGATTACAACACCAGGTACAATTGTCACTATTGTCGAGAATATGGACATATACCACAAAACTGCATAAGAATAAATTTTAGAGGGAACTACAAAATATGGTTGAGTCAAACTACATGTTTTAGTGTCTTAAAAAATGGTCATGTCAGCAGGAACTGCCCAACAAAGTCAAAGGCATCAAGTTCAGAGTTTAGCAATGGAAAGGCAAAGATAGATGTTGGAAATATCAAAAGTGAAATGAATAAGACATGGAGGAAGAAAGATGAGAATAGCACATCAAGTGCAGAGATCACTTCAGCTAATAGGTCAAGTGATCACATTTCATCAAATTAGGCAAGAATAGATGTGTGGGATTGATAAGCCAAGTTACATCATACATCAGTCCGAAGACATAGAAGAACTACAAAGAAGAAATCAGCATAAGTAAAGATGCTAAGTCAAAATTGAGAACTTTGCAAAGATCTGTCAAAGTTGTCTTCGGGTGCCGAGTTGCTAACAGTGACCGAGTTGATAGATGATGCCGAGCTATGAAATATCAATAAGAGCCAAGCAAAGTGAAATACAATGAGTGCTGAGTCATGTTGAAACCCTTCAGGTGCCAAGTAGACAGTTGGCAGCATACTAAGCATTTATTACTCTATTTTGAAGGGTACATAAATTCAATTTTTGATCATTTTCCCACCATTCAAATGACAAGTGAAGATTTCAACAGTGATTCAGGACAAGTTTCATCGATTTGAGGTCTTTTACTTAAGTGCCGAGCTATGTAGGATTCATAAACTTGTTTAAATCGTAAACCCTAGTTTGGCAAAAAATGGCATCTAGTTCAGGAACCACTAAGGGTGTAGAGAGTCATGTGATATAGCTGGTCAGCAACGAAGTTAAACAACCTGAATTTAAGCCCATTCCAGAGGTAGCATACAAGAATGATCCTGTAGGAGCATTATCAGTTATTCTAGATAAAGTTTTTATGGTTCAAGATGTTCGCAGATGTTAAAACTGCAAAATTGGACCCATAGGAGATTTAGAATTCCATAATGCATATGACAAACTATGTGTCAACAAAAGACTGAAAGATGAGTTCTCAATAATAGAAAAGAAAGGATTAACCAAAACCCTGGAATTTTTTATTGTTTTCAAAACTGAATGTGTACGGATAGTTTTGAGCAGAATACATGATGGAGCTTTTTGGTTAGAGTCAGGACTAGTCAAATTCACCAAGAAAATTGTTCATAGGGTTACTGGTATTCCAACCCTAGATCGACCAAAGACCCTACGAAGTGACAAAAGGGAAGTAATAGAGAAAAACACAGGTGCAAAATGGAACAATAGAGGAATGACTATTGGCATAGTCACAGATCCCCTACTAGATTTTATTGTGAGAATTATTTCACACAAATTTCGTCAATCTAGCAGGTTAAATAGTGTACCTTGTATAGCAGTTGATGTTGCATACAAGATAATAAAAAAGGATCACACTTATGATCTAGCAGAGCTCATGTTTCAATAGATTAATGAAAATCTAGGAGCTATAAGGAAGAGCAAGGGAGCTCAGTGCAAGTTTGGATCAGTTTTGATGTGCATATTTTTCTATCTGATGAAAGAATTCCCTTCTATGGGTAAGGTAAGACGGAGACCAGATAAGACAATTGTTGAAGAAATCAATGGATACATTAAATAGATGGGTGAAAATTTTGATGCCCAAATGACTAGTTACTTTGAGGACTTCAAAAAGTCCATGAAACAAAGAATGATGATTCCAGTCTCATTGACTGAGAAATATGAAAAGGACATTTTCTTTCTTGTAGATATATATTATACCTATATACAAGCAGTTATACCTAGAGTAAGATGGCTTAGGCCACTAGGTTATGAACTTGATATTGATGAGACAAATCAAGAGAAAATTTGGTGTGAAAGAAGAAGAAATAGTAGAAGAAGAGGGAGAAGACATTGAAGAAGAGAGAGATAAACCTCAAGGTCTAACTCAAGGGTTAGGAGAAGATAAAGAGGAAAGTGTTGAGGAAGAAGAAGCCGAGGAAGCACCAGTTAAAAGAAAAGCCACAACTCCTCCTGCTCCTCAATCCAAGGAGAAGAAAGTAGCTGCTCCTACACCAAAGAGACCTACCACAAGGGCTCCAGCACAAAAACCCAAGAGGAGACAAAAGGAAATAAGACTGTTGCCAAGTCTAAGAAAAGAAAATTTATTCCCCAGCCTAAAATAGATAAGGAGAAGACAGATTCAGAGGACAACAGTCAATTTCAAGTCATAAGATACAAACCTACAACTGTTGTTGATAAATTATGTTCAAAAATTAGGAATGATGATTTGAAAGGTTTAAAGAACCTAAATTTTTCTAAACTCACCAAAGAAGAACAAAATAAATTAGAGGAATTTTTGTATGCGCTGATGGCTGAATATAAGCACACACCTCTAGAATTAGATGAATCTATGCCAAAAGAATTGTATAAAATTGTAGAAGATAAATGGCATTTTTGTTTACAAATGGAAAAGAAAATAACAAAGTCAAAATTAGGTAGATTTTTGCCTAATTTGACTAAAGATCAAGTAACAAATGTAGTAAAAATGCATAATAATAGATTCACTCCCAAGCATAGAGCATTCAACATATTACAGAATAAAATTGAAGAGGTGGTTACAAAATCCACAAGATTGTGGAAAATAGTTTACAAGAAAATAGAAGATGTGTATAATGAAGAATATAAGGTAGAGGCAAGTGCCAAGACAAGACAAAAGAAGGTGGTAGGAACCAAAGAAAAAGAGAAGGAACAAGTGGAGAAGAAAAGTGAAGAAGAAAAGGAAGGAAAGGCACATACTAAGGAGAAAGAGGAAGAGAAAGATACAGCTAAGCCACAAGATCAAAGTATGCAATACACACAGGTATCTCCTCCTAGTCCTCCTCATGCCACCATTACACCTATAGATATTATAAAAATAAAATATGTTACAGATACTTCAAATCCAAACATCAATCCATTAACTGCAGAGGATTTATAAATCCTTGACCAATCATCACTGGTAGCAAAATTAAGTTCAAATTCTGTATTGGTCAGTGCTGATGAATTATAGAATCAAGAAGTTAAAACAGAGATAGTCAAGGTAAAAGCACAAGTGCCACCTTCGACCATACAAACTACTGGTATTCTATTTCTTCCACCACCACCTCTACCAAGTGTTGTCACTTATACACTTCAAATGCCGAGTACAGTAGCAGGGGAAATAAAAGAAACATCTAAACAACCAACAAGTTCAACCCCACCTAGCAATCATAAAAGGGATATTCAAGATGAAGAAAAAGATGAGACAAAGAAGAAGAAGGAGATTGCAATACAAACACTAGTTGCATTACCAAAATCAGGTACTCCAACACAGATTCTTTAGCAATCGAGCATAGATGGGTTATAGCTACAAATCAAAACACCAGGCTCAAGCTCATCAAAGGCAGTCAAGAAACTTCACTATGGAGTTCCTGAGCTTGATGAAGAAATAAAGATCCCATATTATGAATCTAGCACTCTTATTGAAGAAAAGATCAATGAAATTCAGAGTGCATTGGACACAAAAAGTAGACAAGAAGCACTACGAAAAGAACATAAGCATACACTTACCGTGAATGAAATTAAAGACATATTCACAGAAGCTTTCTGCTTACAGTCTCCAGATGAGTCAAGACCAATTATAGAGCAACTATCTGATATAGTTGACCAGGTGACTAGTGTAGACCAGGAAACAAATGCCAGATTGCTTGAATGGTCAAAAAGGAAGTTCCAAGGCAAGGTAAATAATAAAATATCTCATGATATAGCACTGTCACAAGAAGAACTGGCAAAGAAAATCAAAATAGTTAAAATTGTACTAGGAAACATCTTTTCCCTGTACAACAAGTTGTGTTATTTTTCCACATTCACATAGGACACTAGCCAAAAAATATTGAGCTTGGAAAACAATCTAAAAATTTCTAGCATGCAACTCCCCATAAATCCAACTCAGAGTGAGAAGCATTTTTCCCAATCGCTTCACACACAAAGAGAGTTAGCTACTTTAGCAGCAGAGGAGGCAACCACAAAAGCTAAATTGATTCAAATTCAATCATCAACAACTCGTCATTTGGAACTACTTCACAAGGAGCAGATAAATGCAGAGACAGTCCTCAGGAAAGACCCTAATCTTTCTTCATCTGATGGACTTGTACACCTAGCAACAGAGATTGCCATCCAGCATAAGACATTGGATGTCGCACTAGCGAATTGGGATGCAACTCTGACAGTACTCCTTGAAGTAAATAGTACATTTTTGGCCAAGTATGGCATTTCATTGTAAGACCCTTGACATAAGTGTCAAAAAGGGGGAGAATAAGTATGGGGGAGTGATAAGAAGAGATTAAGTATGAGGGAGTTAAGTACAGGAATGAAATGATAAGTATGATAAAAGGGGGAGATAGAAGATTTTGGGAGAAAATTTTGATCAGTAAGAATGCAGAAATAGGTCAAAACTCAATGAGTGTAGATATAGGATCAACTAATAAGGAGTCATAAGGATCTTAGTTAAGTGTTTTTTCCACTCATGTCAAAGGGGGAGATTGTTAGCTTAAAGAATAAATTTGACAACTGAGTGTCAATACACTTAACCATTTTTCTACTAAACAGTGCCGAGTGCCAACATTTGTCGAGTGCCAACAAGTGTCAAGTGCCAACAAGTGCCGAGTGTTAACAAGTGCCGAGTAACAATAGGTGTTGAGTGATATAGTTTTGTTTACGTGCCGAGCTATCCAAGATATAGCATGTGCCGAGCATCAGTAATGCTTCAAGAGCCGTGTAACTCAGTATATCAACATAAGAGTTTGTAATGGCACAAACTATGATGCAAACAGTTTTTTCAGTCGACATAAAGTAAATTTTGAAGGATTTAATGATGAGATCAAATTTTTTACTTTTCCTATGCAATCTACATGCAACCGATAAGAAAAATGATTAAGGCATGCAACCAATCAGAAAAATATAAGTATTGAGTGGGAAATTGAGATTCAATGTGGATCGTAGATCCATATCTAACCCTAAGTCCTTGAAGTCTTTATAAGGAAGACAAAATTTCATTGAAAATAGATATAAGAAGACATACAAGGGTGCACAGGGAAATACTTTCAGAAGTGAGGGTTATCAGATCACAAAAGGATCAAGATTAGAGAAAGCGGAATAGGTGCCTGCATTCAGCAATCAAGGATTGTAATCTATCAGGTTCATTATACCTAATAATTTCTAGCAATTGTATTAGAATGAAAATTTTATGGTGATAGGTTAGCTTAACAGCTATTTCGTAGATCCTATAATTAGGTGATTAAAATCCTTTAACAGGGTGACACTTCATGTTAAGTGTTTGAAATCCTTTAAACAGGTCACTATTGATACAGTGTAAAGCCTTTAATAGGGCAGACCATCAGAAGTGGTTGAACAATATTGCTGCAGTAATTTTTGTGAGTATCATCCCCACCCCAGTTTTACCTTCTTATTCCTGGAGGGTTTCTGGGTTACCAAATTTTAGTGTTATGAGTTGTTGATGCATGTGTTTAGTTTCATATTAATTTGATGTATCTATGCATGCAATTTACTTGAAGTTAAAAGTTTTATTGGATAAAATGTGATACTTATTATTCACCCCCCCCCCCCCCTCCCCCCCCTCATAAGTACTCTTTCCACATTTGAATATTCCAACAACTTGGCATCTATTGTAAAATCATTTGACATCAACTAGATTTTACTGGTGCTTGGCATCAACTGAAAATCACTCAGCATCTACTAACTTGCTTGATATCTATTAACTTACTCAACATCCACTAAAAATTTCTTTCACCTGGTTCCAACTAACTTTTTGCTCGGCTTGCACTAACTTTGTTCAGCACCTTCTATAATCTTGGTCAATCTTAGTAAATAAACGTTGTTCAAATTTATTCTTTTGATCTTTCTAAGTGTAGCCAATCATTTTGTAACCTCAAGTAGATCATCAATACATTATGTTATCACTATCTTAACTCATTCTTGCACTTTAATACATAATCATACCTCAACCTTTCTTCTAGTTACTTTTGTTACATCTTATTGATCAAATCTTCCTCATCAATCAACTAAGTGATAGTGCTTGAAATAAATAAGCAATTGTCTTACCAACATGTGTAGGTCTGGCATCAGTGACAAAACAATGATTGAAACACACAGTCATCTTCAATAATCTTTCCACTCAAATGATCTTTTCAATCATATATCAATAAGGGTTTCATCTTAAAAATATGAAAACTATATATTTAGATGAAGAAAATATTGAAGGGATAATAATTACAAAGAGATCAATCCTTATAAAAAGGAGATCGAAACTTGAAAAGGGTAACCTAATAAGTTACAAAGGGTAACCTAAAGGTGAAAGCTATTTAATAATTATTAAATAGAGAAAGCTTAAAAATGTATAAAGTGAAATATTAAGAAGGGATAAAATGTAATTTAATAGATTAAATTAAATTAACCTTTTTCTCTAACACGCCCCTTAAGATGAGCAACAATGTAGCCGTAAACAATGTAAAAAGAGCAATGAAACTACAATACAATGCTAAAAGAAAACTTGGGTCCTACCAACAAGGCTTGATGAGGTACCCAATCACAACAACATCTCTGTGAAATAGAGAAATAGAGAAAATCCAGTGGAAAAAAATCTACTCCAAAAAGAGATAGCAGAAAAAGAACTAGTGAAGGACTAAAGAAGCCTCCAAACAAGGGAATATTCTAGAAAATAGGAACAAAGAGTGATCATGATGAAAACCACTGAAGCATGAAGAAGCCACAAACTCTATTAAAAAGAAACTGCTAATCTATAAAACCTCCTCTGAAATATAAAGATTGTCTATATGGTAGATGATTGATCTCACTAAAATGCATAGGTATCCAGCCACTGCAATCAGCTAGTACATAGGATCAAATACTAAATACATAGCTCACTGCAATGAACCAAGGAAGCATTAGGAACAATAGAAGAACCACTGCCCCCCCCCCCCAACCCCACTCCTTACTGCAGACAAGGGTGAGGTGATAGGAAACTAAGAAAGTGAGCCAAAAAACTCCTGCAACATAGGAAGAACCAAGAACACTGAGAGTGAGGGAGAGGTACAGACACTTATAAAGGCACGTGTCGTTGACACATCATGGGGCTAATGTTGTGAAAGGTACACTCACTTGACAAAGGAAGATGGCACTAAATGGAAATCAACTATCCCCCCATGGCACTTTATAATATAGTGCAAGTACAATAAGTCACAATGATGAAAAAGATCTTGAAACACAAAGAGAGGCATTTTATCTTAGTGTGTTTGCAAAGAAATGTTTACAAATGATATCAACAAAGACCAAAAAGGGAAAAGAGCTAATACAACAAATTTTACAACCCAAAAGAAGAGATCCCATGCCTAGAAAACAATCCTCAGACCTGAAACATCTAAGATATCCACCATAGAGTAGAAAAGAAAAAAACATGATAGAAAGATCATGGAGTAGAATCTAGAAGAAATTATAGTATTTTTGAAAAGTAGATAGAACTAGATTTTCAAATATATAATGTTTTCTAAAAATAAAGATGGGACACCCTTACATCCAGCTTTGACTACCAAAAGAGGCAACCAAAATGTATCAAAATCCAAAAAAGCCTACACCAATGTCTCCATCTTGGAACTATCTTTCTGACACATTTTTTGGATCAAAAAAATATTTCTATATGCTCAAATCACGAAGAAAAAATTGACAAGGCCTTTGGAAATGCATTAAAAAAATAATTTAAAAAAATCGATTAAAAAAGTGCCACCATTTTGAGCGATGGAAAAATGGTGCTAGGTAGTAGAGCTGCGATTGCAGTGGTGGGTGGAAGGAGGTCCACTATAGTAGAGCCACTACAGAACCACTAGCGGAGTTGTTGAGTGAGCTACTAAGTGGTGACCACCAACAGTGTGACTGCGGTTAGCAGATCACACTGGCTCAAAATGTCAAAAATTTTAATTTTAAAATTTTTTTTGATAAAAATCTTGCATCAAAACGTGTGCAAAGGTTGTACGACCCTACTGGGCAAAAAGAAATTTCCTCCTAAATAAACATTGTCCAAATTAGACAAACTTTATATGGAAACGAGGGTTTGGAGGCCTTCTGAATCCATCTGTGATGTCCGTTTTGCCTCAAACTACTCTGAAAATTGGTGAACCTCCTATTTTCTTAGGAAATACTCAAAAAACACTAGATCTGATCTACCAAACCATTGTTCTCTTTTTTTCTCCAAACAAGCTATAGTAGATCTGGCTTTGATACCATGTAGGATTTGAGAAATATGCAAATCAAATCCATGAAGCCCAAGAATACCTACATGTAGAAAACCTGTCATGGAGAAGAAAAAGACAAGAAGAGGCACAGATTGGATCTAAAAAGTATGCAAACTATATAATCAGATGAAGAAGAGATTGAAGAGATAATAATTACAAAGAGATCAATCCTTATAAAAGGAGATCGAAACCCAAAAAGGGTAACCTAATAAGTTACAAAGGGTAACCTAAAGGTGAAAGCTATTTAATAATTATAAAATAATTATTAAATAGAGAAAGCTAAAAAATGCATAAAGTAAAATCTTAAGAATAGAGAAAAGATAATTTAATAAATGAAATGAAATTAACCTTTTTCTCTAACATATATCTCCACATACAACACACTCAAATAATTTATGATTTATGTAGTTAATTTTGTATTAGTATATTATTCCTTCAAAGGGTTTCATCTATGATTTATCTTAAAGAATATTCATAACAATAATTTGGAGCTCTTAAAATAGAGACTATTATTTCTAGCTACAGTTCAACTATTTTCCTTAGAACATGGCAATGCTAATTTAGCTTATTATCTCTTACCATACTAATTTATCTATTCAAAGAAATAAATCTAAACTTTCAATTGATCTTCAAGTTCAATATTGTTCTACATTTGGAATGCATGCATCCAATGT